>OY992879.1:152550517-153183384 GCA_963921405.1 Cepaea hortensis
CGCTGTCGTGAGACTCTCCTTGTGTGATCTATGCGAATTATCTGAGTGTGCAATGAAAGTGATGTTTTTTTGTTTTTTAACAAATGAAACCAAACTGTCTACGTGGATTAGTCCCGCACACGATTATAGCTTTATTGTTACCATTTTCGATACCTTTTACTTCTGTAAGTGCCATTCAATACCGGTGTTCATATATGTGCACATTAACAACTTTTTTTTTTTTTTTTTTTTAGCATATCCTTTACAGGACTTAGCTGTCAACACCAGCATCTTTCAGCTGTATGTTGATCTCTTGGCAAGATTACGCTCAGTAGTTTGCCATTGCATTCTGAGCGGCCGGCTCAGTATTCCGCAAGTCACGAGCGGGGGTCGAACCGCCTCAGCTCTCGCTCCGCTACGAGACTCTGCGTGATAAACGGGATTACAGAGAGAAAGTGTTGTAACCTCACAGCCAGAGAGACCGGCCATTAACAACTACAACTGCAAATTTACCTTCCCTTATTTTCCCAGAATCTAACAACTTGCCTTGCGGCACGTTAATCATGTTATTTCTGTTAAATATTTCACGTTGTATCGCCTCCAGTGGTAATTAGGTTATAATTCAGGCAATTATAATTTTAGTTTCCAATCTGAGTTCATTTTCTGCAATTTTATTTTCATTTAATTAAGTTTTTTTCTTCTTCTTGTACTTTAAGTTAATCCCGCTGCTTTTGTTGTTATTTTGTGATTTGTTTATTTTCTATTTATTATTTAAGCTGCATCTTCTGTAAGTTTTTGTCTACCAGTTTTAAAACATAACAACTTAACTAAACAACTTGCAACATGGACAATCGCTATACACCCTCTTCTACTTATGTTGGGAGAGATTGGACGCGTATGGGTTTGTTCCGAGTCATAATTACAATAAAAAATATATAACAATAATGATGGAAGTATCAACACTCGACGTAGACTAACTATCACAGTATTTTACATATAGCCAAGATAGAGTATCAACACTCGATGTAGACTAACTATCGTAGTATTTCACATATAACCAGGATAGAGTAGCAGCACTTGATGTTTACTATCATAGTATTTCACATATAACCAGGATGGAGTATCAACACTCGATGTTAAAAGTTAGTTACATATCCTTTACAGGACGTCGCAGTCAACACCAGCAATTTTTGCTGTTTTTGATGTTTTGACAAGTTTACGTTCAGTAGTTTGCCATTGCTTTCCGAACGACGTGCATCCACACTATTTCGAAATATATACCAGCGTAACGCGGTCTGCTGCGATATCGCGCGCAGCTGTTTTTCGAACGCAGCTATGCGGGGTCACGAACCGCGTCCGTAAACCATTCGCCACGGAGTGCGGCTTCTGTTATGTTACCCGGTTATATATGACAATTTTACATTTCTGTGGTGATAAATAAAATTATTTCCGCCTTTTGTTGTCTACATTCCTTCTTAAACCTTTCAGCGTCAATTATGGAAGGATTTGAATGACGAAGACACAAACAATTGATTGCACGATTTATTGTCTGCCATATTTCGCTGCATATCGTCAGGTACGTACTGCAGAAATCACACAACACAAAATAAAGTAATAAAATAGATCCTTCATATTCGCGTAGTAATTTCAATTATCTACCACGGTAATTTTAAACTGACTTTCACGTCTTTCTCTTTGCACAAAGCTGGCATATGTAGATTAATCGTAATGGCTTCTGAGACCTTCATTTGAGTTTCGTACACGAAGTTTTAATTTACTCTATTATTCCGTAAATGCTCCGACTCCCTGCCCGAGGGGTTAGCTGCTTTCTCCGTTAATCCCAAATACTCTCGTGGTTGACGTGAGTGCACGAGAATTAGAAGTAGTTCGAGACGCGCCAGTGACTTATGAGAGTATGCAGACGGTCGCTCAGAAAGTCGTGGCGTGCTCATGAGCGTAATCTAGCCTAGGAATCAACATACAGCTGAAAGATGCTGGTGCTGACCGCAATATCCTGAAACAGGATGGAAACTCGGAGAAAACAAAAACAAATTCCGTAAATGCATTGATAGCGTGGCTTGTCTCTTGCTCTCTGTCTGCTGTTAAAATTGTCAGTACTGTTTTGACCGGTAGAAGGATGTCGATTGCGGCTGGAGGAGAAGTGTTGGGGTGATGCATGGGGCCTGTGCTTTCGTGTGGATGTTGGCCGTGGACAGTGAGCAGAGGGGCTGGGGGATATCTGGTGGCTGTGGAGGTATGGTTTCTGGGGAGAGTGCAAGAGGTGCCATGGACGGACGGAGAGACCGAAGACAACGTCCTAGAGGAGACGGGTGTAGGCCGAAGGCTGATTGGGGAGATTGGACGTAGACGGTCACAATTCTTTGGACACGGTGAGAGAAGAAGTGGATTGGAGAACTTGAAATGTCTGGCGAGATTGGGGTCAGGGGGAGGCAGAGAAGTGGGTACCAGGGTGGCTTGGCCATGTAGTATGGTGGAGACAAGGACATAGCTGATCCACGACTCTGGTGATCATGTGAGATGGCGAAACATGGCCACCCATGCTTATCGGCACGGCACGAAATTATGATGATGACTGTTTTGAGTATTCTTGATGGTAACATTCTGTAGAAGAAAGTAACTCTTGTTATTTCACGAACTGATATAATTACATGCAGGGCTAAAGTAACCGAATGTGTTCAAGGGAAATAATAATGCTTCGATGTTTTTTTGGCGCTCGCTTTAAACTCAAGCGAAGTCCATACACACTATTTATAGTAGTCATTGACTGAATTTTGCGTGTGGATTAGCTTTCCATATTAACAGTGTCCCTCGCCAACAGGCGAACCCACTCCTACTTCAGAGGTACTTGTAATTTACGTCCCCAAGTCAAGGACGACAGGTCAACATATTAGTCCAACTGTCCAGTGCAGGGGCACCTAACCTCGGCACCAGCACACCGGATGTTTAAGAGCACGCGTTCTTACCCATTCGGCCATGCTGACCTGCATGAGTCGAAGTTATATCTTATACTATACTAGCTGACCCTGCCCGGCTTCGCCCAGACCCTGGTGGGGAGCATCTCATTTAATTCATATAAGTAGTCATATAAGTTCTCGTTCCCGTTACCGACTGTCTGTCTGTCTGTCTGTCTGTCTGTCTGTCTGTCTGTCTGACCCGGCCCGGCATTTCCCAGCTCCTGATGTGGAGCATCTCATTTAATTCATATAAGTAGTCATATAAGTTCCCGTTCCCGACTGTCTATCTGTCTGTCTATCTGTCTGCCTGACCCTGTCCGGCTTCATTAAATTCATACAACAAAAAAAGTAACTTAAAAGAACGTTCTTCTACACACCATCCATTATTTTTAATGAAAACTCTTTCTAATCACCTGCATGACTACAGTAACTTCTTAAGCAAAAAAAGATGAGTTACAATGTTATGCATTGTGCATCATTTTTATGAAAACTTTGAAAATGCCTTACAGATTGTATCATTATTTATTATAACTCATATGCCGGTACATAACTATGGACAAAGAGTTTATAAATCTTTGAAAACGATGCCACAATATGACTATAAGTTATACAGAAAAGTTATGCCCCTTGAAATAACTTTTACAGAGTTAGGTCCCCTGAAATATATGAAATTATGATGAAAAATGAAAAATGAAATAATACTGAGTAAGCAGGCGATTTCACACTAACAAAATATCACAGTTGTCAGCTCTGGAATGAAAGGAAGGCGTGTAGAAAATTTCATCTCAATCGGATGGGCCGTTCGCGAACAAATAAAGGCCATACGGACAGAGATACATAAATACATACAGAGATACATACGCACAAGTCTTTTTTATATATAAGATAATCAGGTCACACAAGGCACAGCTTAGCATATATTTACATATGTAGCATATATTTACCTATTTTAATTTAGATAGTGTTTAACTATGGTCTCCCTGGCCAAGGTGTTAACGACATTGTTCGTAATCCCGTATATCCACGTGGGGACTACAGCAGTTGCGAGAATCGGCAGCGGTTCGCGCCGCGCTAGTAACTTACGGGGGTATGTGAGCAGGTCGTTCAGAAAGCAATGGCAAACTACTGAACGTTAAACTTGCCTAGTACATCAACAGCAGCTGAAAAATGCTAGTGTTTACTGCAACGTCCTGTAAGGGATATGCAACAATTAAAATATATATTTATATCAATGGTATTGAACAAATGATGTGCCGTGGCTTGCTCACACACAGAAATTCAGTCGCGAACTTGTTTAATATATTTACAGAAAGCATATGCATATTGCAAATGTTATAGACGAGTTCTAAGAATATCTTGGGTAAAGAAAAGAACAAATGCATCCATACTTCAAGGGCGAAATACTGAACAAGGTTGACTATTAAAGTCAATAAAACAAAGACAATTGAAATATTTTGGTCACTTGAAACGTCATGAAAGTTTGGAGAGAGCAATAATGGAGGGGTATGTGCCTGGGAAGAGGAAGGCCAAAGAGAAGATGGGTGCAGGATGTGGCGAATGATCTCCAGATGGGTGTGTCGGACGCTGGACAACTTGCTTATGATCGAGAGGTTTTCCCGAAGGTTGTTATGGGAGCGAGGTTCTGCAAAGGACATGCTACTGAATGCATGAATGAATGAATGAATGAATGAATGAATGAATGAATGAATGAATGAATGAATGTGTTGTGTTAGTATGGGAGTGAAGGGGAGCGATCATGTCAATATCCCCAAAGATAGTTGATTGGCTCTCCCGTGTGTTGGCGGGGCCCATAAGGGAAGCAAACAATAATAACACTGTTGCCTGCCATGCATGTCGTAAGAGGCGACTAAGGAGGCTTGATGGTTCCGTCGCCCTGCTACTGAGTAAGTGCGTGGCGCGACACTGTGAGCTGTGAGTTTCGTGTGAAATGCTTTTGAATCTGCCCGAGGTGTTTTGGAACGTGACTGCATGTTCGGAGCGATGGCAGCTGGCTATTGTCGTGTCCTCCTTTAAAGTGTCGTCCCTGGAGTGAGGAGAGTCAACACCCACATTATAATTTTTCTTTCCTATCAATATCCTGGAGAATACATCAGCTTCCGTCCAACACACTCCATCAGCCCATGGACACCTTTTCCTATCACTCTCTCACTGTCGTACTATGCCCCCTCTCATACTTCCCCAACGCAACATATTCAACAACTCTTGCTTCTAAAAATTAATACAGATTAATTTATTAAAAGAAAAGTGTAACGTATATGAGACGTGTATGCGAAGAAAATGTGTGATCAGGTATTATGTCTTTTGAACTATTTCACTAGAATATATCACACCATGTGACTATTATATTTTAATGTTCTTGTATAGGTACCAATGTTCTTATGCTGTGTGATGCATCAACAATCATCACCCATCTTAGGTGAACCATCTTTCTTCTCGGACGTTATTCCTTTTTTGTAAGAAAACATTTTTGTGTCCAACTGGTGTTATGTCTAATTGACGTTGCACTTTATCAAACCCAATGTTGAACTTCCTCGTAACTGGTATTGGACCTGTGAGAGAAACAACACATCTTGTGATAGTACTAGTCACTGATCCTACCGGCTGAGTGTAAGCCTATTGCCTTGCTCAGTTATTTTACAGCTAACTAAACTCTGTCATAGAGCATAGTAGCTCCTCACCTACGTCCGAATCAGGCGACGACAAGGAAAGACCCATAAACAGAGTGCACAACTTCAATGGGCAAACCATTGAAAGATCCCCCCATTGGACACTTTCCCCATCTTAAATCTCTCCAATTATCACTCCTCTATCCTATTCATCCTAGCAGAGCCAATTATCACTTCACTACTCTAACTAGTTCTCAACTAACAGTGCTAATCATCACACTCTAGTTTTAACAAGACTACTGCCTATATTAAGTAGGCCTAAATACACTATATTGACTACCTTATGCAAAACCGCCTCATTCCGGGATGGCTGCTACACTTTGCCATAACGACACATGCTAGTTAATTTTAAATTAATCCAACACTGTAGAGCTCTCCCACAAACACGTCCATCCTAATCCACGGTTTTGGTCAACACTGTTTCTCCCAATCATGGTTTTTGGCAAACCTCTAAAATTGGTCACGTAACGGTATTCTTTATGTCCACACAGGTGTTATTTTGGGCAGATCATCCCTTGTCAAGAATCTATCTTCCCTGGCTCAATCAATGTCAGAGTTGTCATCACTTGTTTTGACTCCCACAACAAGCTAGCTAGTTCCTGTATGCTCCCAACAACAGGTTTCCACAACAAACCGCCAATCTTCTGTCGAGTGGTTACAACTACAGCCGTCATTTCGCTTGATGTCCGGAAACTCTCAATGACAGACGGACTGTTTTCTCCCGAGCTGAGTACTTCCGCTTAAATCCGACCTGTTTATGAACTGTCATAGTGGTGTATAGATTCATCTCACTCACTTCCAAATGTTCCCATTTTGTCGACCCCATGTAAACACGTGCAGCTGCAACTTTTGACCGTACTGGGGATTTTGACATCCAATTTGTTTTTTCTGTTAGTTAAAATAGTTTTGGCTTTGCAGATAGGCCGGTTAATCAGAAAGTTTCTATAGTAATCAACTGGTTAAACGCGGTGTTTTATTTTTGTGACAGCTATGTCCCAGAGTTGACCGGTCTTTGCCTTATGCAGAAATGCGTGGCTGCTGGGCTTCTGGTTGACTGCCACTGCCATCAACGATGAACTGTAATTTCGTGGACTGTGGGGGTGAACATCTAGGAAAGATCCAGATGAGAAAATGACTGCCGATTTCATCAGAGATGACCTGGGTGTTTCGTGGGGGACTCTTGTGTTGACATTCTGGCGGCGGCATTATACACAGTGTATCTGTGCGGGATGTTGTTTGTCGAGACTCCTGTCTTTTCCACTTTTCACATTGGGCAGTGGGGAGCGTTTTGTGTGATATTCACTGGCACAGGAACGGAGCATAATGGGGACGACCAATTGCTGTGAAGTTGGAACCGCGACTAACTAACTAACTAATAGTCCATCCATCCATCATGTGCCATGCCGATAAGCGTGGGCGGTCATGTTTTGCCATCTCACTCGATCACCAGAGTCGTGGGTCAGCTCCGTGTTCCTGTCTCGACCATGCCATGTGGTCAAGCCATCCAGGTATTTGCTTCTAGGTCTTCCTCTTGGTCTGTCCCCTTCGATCTTGCCAGTTGTCACCAAGTTCTCCAATCCATTTCTTCTCATAACATGCCCAAAAAATTATGACTGTCTGCGTCTAATGTCTCTAATCAGTTTACGATCTTCGTTTGTTTCTTGAAGGACTTGTTTATTGGTCTTTCTGGCTGCCCATGGTACTCTTAGCTTTCACGAAACTAGATTTATGCTGGAGTAACATGTTTTAAATCAGTAATGTGCTGAAGACGAGGCGGTGATTGATAAATAATGTACTGAAGACGAGACGGTGATTGATGTGTGTTGTTTGTCCATCAAGAATGATGATGACCATTCGTTTCATCCAATGGGGTTGAAGGTGTGGAGCCGTGGGTTCTAAGATGGCTGATAAGGCCTATTTTGGCTCGAAATGTTCTTTGACAATGTGGGCAAAGAATGCTTGACGTCTCTGGAGGAGGATTTCCTGCAGTGGTTTTTCTGTCCTGCCTTTTCTTCACAGCTCTTGCAGTCCTGGTTGCCTCACATATGACTGCAACTTTGCGTAATGATGCACGCCACGAATTTCGGTCTCTGGCTGCAGCCTCCCAGGTGTCATGATGAATTCCAAAAGCATTCAGTGAAATTTTCAGAGTGTCTTTAAAACGTTTCCTCTGGCCACCTTGGGAGCGTTTACCACAACACAGTTCGCTGTAAAAAATTCGTTTAGGGAGCCTGTGATCTGGCATGCGAGTCAAGTGACCAGCCCAGCGAATTTGATTCTTCATCAGTAGTGTGTGGATACAGGGCATGGATGCTCTTTCTAGGACTTCAGTGTCTGGAATCTTGTCTTGCCATTTTAATCTTCAGTAGCTTCCTTAGGCAGACTGTGTGGAAGTGGTTTAATTTCCTAGCGTGTCGCTGATAAACAGTCCAGGTTTCACAAGCATATACTAGTGTGGGTAATACAACTGCTTTGTAAACTTTTAGCTTTGTTTGCAGGCTTATTCCAGTTCTGTCCCATACATTCTTGTACAGTCTGCCAAAGGCTGCACTGGCCTTGGAGATTCTTGCATTCAAGAATTCGTCATCTATTGTGGCAGCTTGTGACACGGTGCTGCCAAGATAGGTGAATTTGTCCACAACACTTAGTCTATGATCATTCACTTTGATATTCGGCACAGTGTGATTATTCCCTGGAGCTGGCTGGTACATAACTACAGTCTTCTCCAAGTTGATATTGAGCCCAAAGTTGGCACAGGCATGTGAGAAAGCTGAAACATTATGTTGCATGTCCGCCTCTGAGTTGGCGTATAGAGCGCAATCATCAGCAAACAGGAGCTCTCTGACGGTGCCGCTGTTAATTTTGGTTTTAGCTTTCAGCCTTCTGAGATTGAATAACTTTCCATCCATACGGTAGTTGATGTCTATTCCAATGTCGTCGTTCTCGAAGGCATTCATCAACATGGCTGAAAACATGAGGCTGGACAGTGTTGGTGCCAGGACACATCCTTGCTTCACTCCATTGGTGACAGGAAAGGGTTCAGACAGTTCACCATTTTCCTGTACTCTTGCCTGCATGCCGTCATGAAATAGCCGCACTATTTGGACAAACTTTCGTGGACAGCCATATTTTGCCATAATCTTCCACAGTCCTTCTCTGCTGACTGTATCAAAAGCCTTGATAAGGTCAATGAAAGTGGAGAACATTTCGCAGTTCTGTTCCTGACATTTCTCTTGCAGCTGCCTTGCAGCGAAAATCATGTCAACAGTTCCACGTTCTTTTCTGAAGCCACATTGACTCTCAGGAAGAAGACCTTGATCGAGATGGGCCGTGAGGCGATTGAGAAGAATTCTGGCGAGTATCTTCCCTGCAATTGAAAGCAAGGAGATGCCTCGGTGATTGTCACAGGATTGGCGGTTTCCTTTACGTTTGTAAAGGTGGACTATTGACGCGTCCTTAAAATCTTGTGGCATGGTCTCGTTCATCCATATGTTTGTGAAGACTTGGTGAAGCTGCTCTGTTAGGACCGGCCCACCTGCCTTGTATATCTCTGCTGGTATGGAGTCAGGACCAGGTGCCTTGCCGCTGGAGAGTTGCTGGATGGCTTTGTTTACTTCCACTATGGTTGGCAGGTCATCAAGTGTCTCATTGGTGGGAACTTGAGGAAGGCAGTTGATGGTTTCATCATCGAAGAAGGAAGTTGCATTTAAGATTTTGCTGAAAAGCTCTGCCCAGCGTTGAAGGATTTCTTTCTTATCGGTGACCAATGTTCCCCCATCTGCACTGAGGAGGGGAATTATGCCTGGTGATGAAGGACCATAGACCGCTTTCAGTGAGTCGTAGAGGTTTTTCATATCATGTCTGTCAGCAAAGCCCTGAATTTCATCAGCTTTGCTGCTCAGCCAGGAGTCCCGCATGTGCCGAAGTTTCTGCTGCACTACTCTCTGAATGTTCTTGAAAGCATCTTTTTTTGATGTTGACTTTGGGTCATTCAAATGTGCCTTGAGGAGAAGATGTTTCTCGGCCAGCAATTGGTTGATGTCTTCGGAATTTTCATCAAACCAGTCTTTATGCTTTCGGGGGGCTGGACCCAGGATTTCCATAACAGTGTTGTAAATTGTGTCCTTTAGGGCTCTCCATTCTGTTTCTGTATCCTGTTTAGCTTCAGCATTGGGCTTGAGGCGGTCTTCCAGCATATTTTCAAACGACTGCTGCATTTTCTTGCTGTTTAGGCGGGTGACATTTAGCTTTGTTTGCATTTTCGCCCCTTGAGGACGCCGTGGTGGCCTGATGTGGATGTTCATTTTCGAGACAATGAGACGATGGTCTGTCCAACATTCGGCACCACACATGGATTTTGTCACTCGAACGTCTTGTCTGTCACTCCTCCTGACGATGACATAGTCAATGAGGTGCCAGTGTTTCGAGCGAGGGTGCATCCACGATGTCCTATTTCTCATGGGGAGACGGAAAATTGTGTTCGTAATCAGGAGATCATGTTCGGCACATATCTGAAGGAGGCGGAGTCCATTGCTGTTACAATTTCCGACTCCATGCTTTCCAATAATGCCACTCCAAGAGGTGGTGTCCGTGCCTACTCTGGCATTGAAATCCCCAAGGAGTATAAGTTTGTCTCCTTTGGGAAAAGATGTTAATACATTGTGCAGGTCCTCATAGAACTTGTTCTTGACATCATCTTCGTTGGTCATAGTTGGTGCGTAGACACTCACAATGGTTGCGTGCTTCCTTCCATTCAGCAGAGGCAACTTCATGGTCATGAGCCTGTCGTTTATAGCCTTTGGAAATACAGCTAATTTGCCGACCAGGGCCGACTTAATGGCAAATCCCACACCGGATTGGCGTCTTTCCTCGCTTTTCCTTCCACTCCAGAAAAATGTGTAGCCGGCACCTATTTCACAGATCTGGCCTTCTTCTGCAAGTCGTGTCTCGCTCAAGGCTGCAATGTCGATGTTGTACCTGCCCAGCTCTCTCCCAATCAGTGCTGTTCGTCTCTCTGGACCCGACGCGCCGTCTCTGTCGAGTAGGGTGCGTACATTCCAAGTTCCAATTGTTAAGGGAATATGGTTTACTCTGTTAGCTTTGCTTGTTTTATCTTTCTTTGTATGTCGACCGCAGTTAGGGTACCCACCAACCGCGGCTAGCTGGTTAGGTAGTGATGAAGCAGACAATGTTTAGGGCACCTTTTCTAGCCCCTTCCTCATGCTATGGAGGTGAGCAGTGTGTTCCTATAGAGGGCTGCTCAGTCGCTCAGGGGGCTGCCGAATCCCACTGCTGCTCCGGTCAGTAGAAGACGACCATATGGCCTGAGCCGCTTGTGTGCAGGTCTGCGACTACGGCTGCCAGCGTACCCACGCCTGCCGCTTTGCCGCTCGCCCATCGCCACAGGGCTTGAAAGGTGATAAGTGACGTTGGATGAAGAATGACTTGCGCGATGACTTGGATTAAAGTGAGGAAGAGTTGCGCAATTCGTCGACCTCACTCTCTCGCCTGAGTCCATCTGAGTCCAGTGGCAAGACAAAGTCGAGACGATTGGAGACGAATACAGGTGCAGTGGATGACCAGGGCGCTCTACGTGCCTTGCCGTGCTCATTAAGTTCCACAACGCTTTGCAGGTAAACGCCGTCTTTCCCGTTGAATCAGGAATGATTTCTTCCGCGCAGTCTGCCGAATCCTGTCTTCACATGCTGGGTAGGCATACCCTAGTTTACCTCTTGGTTTGACACCAAATCGGATACCCATGCCTGGTTTAGCCAGCCTCTCACAGCTGTTGCCCGGGGGGTGGCCGCTGTCGCATGCTGACAGCTACTAGGAGACACAGGCACGAGCTGGGTGTCAGGCTTGGACCAGTGGGGGATGGGTCCTGAAAGGACATGAGAGTCATCCTTACCAAAGGTGCTACCAATGCCTGACACCCCGTATCCCCCGATTGATGTGTAATTTTTAGTCGACGGGTCAACATCACGGCACACAGGTGTAACCCATAAGTTCTCTGTTCTACTCCTAACTCAAACCTTAGTCCGTGAATCTCAGCTCAGTGCACGAACTCCGTAGCACCGGCGAGAATCATTAAATACTTTGGGTACTTGGATGGCAACAATACACACGGGCGTCCGATCTCACTACACATAGATCAGGGGAATTTGTTTTACTAGCAGTCTATGTGGGGAAAAAAGAACCGGTCTCAACCGGGTTTTGAACCCGAGACCTCCAGCACCCGAGGCGGACACCATAACTCGAGACCATGAGGCGGTGAATATTGGAGTGAATTATGGGTAAGTTGATCACAAGACACAGGGGCGCGCTGACTTAATGGGATGAGTTTGGCACCTGGGCGGGGGGGGGGGGGTGGAACCAAGAGCCCTTATTTACTAAACATAGACCAATTTGTCACTGCCTCAGATGGTGCCCACGGACGGACCAGGTCAGCTTTAATTCACTGTTGTGATGAAGGAGATGTTGTATTTTGATCTGGGACAGATCACCAAACGATTATTAGCCTTTTGTAAAGGCCGGAAAAAAATTTTCATGTATATGTAACCATATTGTATGCAATGAAAGATAACTAAAAATTCATGAGATATCAAGATAATATAGAAAACTGGGTTATAAATTTTCACTTTTATATAATATGTCCATAATATTTATAAAATTTCTTATTAAATCTCACAAATTTTATAAAACTATAATGAAATTTACATTTTCTATATAAAACTATATAAATTATATAATAATTCGATAAAACTTTTAAACAGTTTATAGATAGAAGAAACCCAGGCCAAGCTGGCCAACTTGAAGCGCACACACAGTTCTGCCTACTACGTCACCCAAGAATTGAGCTTGTATGGCTACTTGAAGTTCACTAAATTCTGTACAGAAACAGTGTACAAGGTGAAAATCGCAGAGAATGCTCGCCTCAACAAATCACTGAGCACTGAAAAGGTAACAACGTCAGTACTAGACAACCCAGAGAAGTATGTGAGGAACTTATCGTCATACGTACTCAACAACATTGAAACAGAGGCCCTTGCATACGGATTAAAATTCTGCATAAAGCCTAAACACATCAACCGTGTTGAGTCGCAAGCACAGTTTGAAATGTTGTTCGATCAAGTCTCCAAGTTATCACCTACCTCTGCTGAGTCGGTCGGGTGGCTGAAGGCCAAACTGGTAGATTTAGAACACAAGTATCGCACAACACCCTCTAAACAGACGTGTCCGCTGACCAACGAACACCTTACTGCCTTAAAAGCGTTAAAGGCTAACAAAACCCTCGTCATACTGAAACCTGACAAAGGGAGCGGTACAGTACTGATGGACATGTCAGATTACCAGAGAAAAATGGATGTAATATTGTCAGATGAATCCAAATTCAGGATAGATCAAAAAGTAAACAAGTCGGAGGACCTGGATGCTATAATGAGGAAAGAGATCCAGTCACTTGTGAATGCGGGACTCATCAGTGAGGCCACTGCAATAACGCTCACACCACGTGGCTCGCACACTCCTCAGATGTACGGTCTACCCAAACTTCACAAGCCCGGCATCCCGCTAAGACCTATCCTGTCCATGGTTAACTCTGCACAACACCGAATGGCGAGATGGTTAGCCGAAATGTTAAAGCCAGTACGACAGTCCTTCGATCCAAAAATACTCAGAGATACATTCCAACTTGTGGAATTATTGGATACTATGGACATAAATAACAAACACATGGCATCCATGGATATAGCCTCCCTATTCACTAACGTTCCATTAGAGGAGACAGTGAAAATAATAAGGGAACGCATTGAAGACAAACAACTAAAATTAGGCATACCAACACCTATTCTGGAGAGGCTACTACTACTATGTACCGCCAACATCCAATTCAATTTTCTAACTAAGTCATACCGCCAAATTGACGGAGTGGCCATGGGGAGTCCTCTTGGTCCTATTCTAGCGGACATCTTCATGGCACACTTAGAAGAAAAGAGATCCTCAGACATCAACAACTTGGCCTTTTACCGGCGTTATGTGGACGATATACTAATTATCACCACAGACGAGCTACAAGCAACATCGTTTCAGGCCACAATGAACAAGACGCATAAAAACATCTCTCTATCTATGGAACACGAACACAACGAAGCGTTACCGTTCCTAGATATTCTAATGAGACGTAGAGCAGACGGCACAATCCAAAGATCGGTGTACTGCAAAGAAACATGGACTGGCCAATACCTAAATTTTCAGAGCTTCACACCTGTCCAGTACAAACGGGGCTTAGTACGGACCTTGTTTGACCGTGCTAGAAAGATATGCACCCAGGACACACTGACAGAGGAATTTGAAACTCTGAAGAATGTCTTAAACCTGAATGGGTACTCCACAGGATTTATAAAGCGCCATTCCCAACAGCCCAAACCCAAAGCAGACGTAACTACAGTCCCTAAACTCAAGGTATTCATCCAGCTAACCTTTCGAGGGGATGACGTAATGCAAAGTCTACAAGACCGGCTTACTACAGCAGTAGGTCGAACATTCTGTGCGGCAACTCCAGTCATTAGATGTAAAACCGTACCCATTCCTACACCAACAGTCAAAGAGCCTGTTCCTCTGTACGCCACAAACAATTGTATTTACCAATTCACATGTAGATGCCAGGCCGTTTACATTGGTCGAACGGAGAGACAGCTTAACAAACGGGTGTCAGAACACATACCTCAATGGGTCAACAAGATACAACACACAGGAGTGGCTAGCCGCGAGGAGCCGACACACCGGAAGCTCCCGGCGTCTTCAATCGGCAGACACATTGTCGCCAGTGGTCACGTTGTGTCCAGAGACACTGCATTTCGCGTGTTGTTTAGAACACAAAATACTCGCTTGTTAAAATTTGCAGAAGCAATTATGATCTATCAACGCAAGCCAGAATTGTGTAAACAGAAAGACATGTTAGTCAGCTTAAAATTACCGTGGTAGATAAGTGACATTACTGTGCGAAATTGTGTATACTTCAACTTGAAGGATTTATCTAGTTAATTTCACGTAAGTTGTGTGATTTCTGCAGTATGTACCTGACGAGATGCAGCGAAATATGCCAGGCAATAAATCGTGCAATCTATTGTTTGTGTCTTCGTTATTCAAAATAAACAGTTTATATCAAATTATAAATATATTAAATTCTGAGTTATTTCCCTTAAAATAGGTTATGTTGTTATGTCCCTTACCAATATTATACTTAGATGTTTCTTTATATGTGTAGTTTTATTTCGGGCTGCTCCGTGATATTTCGTCTGGCCAGGGGTCAGCCATGTAATCAGCCTTTACCCTCTTTGGACAACGATCAACTTCAAATTAATATCCCGTGTGGATGAAACCGTGGTCAGTCGCTATTTGTGGCTGTTTCAGTCACAGGATTATTAATGTGAGCCAGGGATGGGTCCTTATATAACTTCTCTTGGAGCTTGAACGGAGTAGGGGTAGTCGCGTAATAGAAATCGAAATCGAAAGCCACCAGCAGAGGCGGTCATACGAATGACTCAGATGGGCTTTGGGACGTCCCCTGCGGAAACCGTGAGCTCTTATTAAAACAAACAAAACATATTCGTTAAACCAAAGTATCGAGGTTGATTTTAAAATGGACATGAGCTCCGGGTCGACCTAGACTAAATTAATTACGAGGAAATACTTGGAGACGTAACTGTAGACCGCATCAGCCATCGAGTGCCGATTGGTCTATAAGCACAGTCGGCTAGCACTATATACCTACATTCTCTGTGGTAAGAGGCAAAGAAAAAAGTGCCTGGGGATTCAAAGAAAAAACCAATGGCCGATGAAAGGAGAGCTTGGCATATGATACCACAACCTCAAGTCTGAGAATGGAGGTGGAGGCGGTTACTGCAACCTTCTGCTGGCTGGAGAACAAAAAGTATACACATGTTGTGATTGTAAATGATTCACAATGCATGCTGGCAAAGGTGAAGACTGGCATGCTTCGTGCAGAATGGCCTTGCATCGATTCAGAGAGAGATTCCACACTCTGGTGTGGTTGGGTTTGAACAGGCAGACAGATCGGCTGGTGCCACATCGTTAAGGAGTGATTTGATGCATGATAAGGCAGATGTGGTGAAGACACTCTTAGATAGACTATCATGGTCTAGAGAGAATGTGGTACCAAGGAGTGGTCTGAGGATCTAGTCGACAGTCGTAATTAAGAGGTAAAGTAAGATGGACGTTTAATTAGATTGCAACAGGCACCGCTAGTATTCGAACACTCAACATACTACAGTGGAATGCCGAAGGAGTTTCTAACAAGAAAATCTCCCTAACAAATCGTCTTCATAAAGATAGAATAGATGTGGCATGCATTCAAGAGACACCACAACGCCAATCGCAGATTCTCAGTCAGCGGATATCAGGCCAGACGTTTACACCGCGAAGGAAACAAAGGAGGAGTTCTAATACTTACACGAAACACAATACCTTGCAGTGAAGTATCTGTGATTTCTGACAACCACACGGTATTCACAATGATAGGTGTTAATACAATGATAAAGGACGTGAAAATAAGAATTTACAATCTTTATAGCCCAGCAGATAAGGACCGTACACTTTCAAACATGAAAATAACTGACACAAACTGCATTATTGTCGGAGACTTTAATAGCCGTTCAGAAAGTTGGGGAATACCCAGATACTGACAACAGAGGAGATGAGGTGGATGACTGGTAAATAGACTCAAATCTCCATCTGCTCAACAAAGCGGACGATACATCGAGCTTCTACTCCAGAAGATGATTTACTACTTCTACTCCAGACTTAGCTTTCTGCACAGGAGACATCCTCCACAAAATCGATCGCCATGTGCTTGACCAATTAGCAGGCAGTGACCACAGACCAATCAAGCTAGTAATGAATGTGCAGTATCTTCTACAGAAGCAAAAGCCTTTGCCTCGCTGTAATTACAAACGAGCTGATTGGGACAGTTTTGCCATACAATCAAATATTGTAAAAAAAAACATAAATACACGACATGGCAACATGAAACAAATGGTGGAAAGTCAAAACAAAGCAATAATACAGGCGGCCACTAAGTCCTTTCCAAGAGTAGCGAGGAAAAATTACAAACCATACTGGACTGAAGAACTACAAATTTTGGAGGACAAAGTTGAAGATGCCAGGAAGACAGCAGAGAGAGAGAGAGAGAGAGAGAGAGAGAGAGAGAGAGAGAGAGAGAGAGAGAGACAGACAGACAGACAGACAGACAGACACACACACACACAGAGAGAGAGAGAGAGAGAGAGAGAGAGAGAGAGAAAGAGAGAGAGAGAGAACAAACAACTGAAGTGAACATCTCTCTCAAAGCCTTCTCAGCAAAATATAAAAGAACAGTTAATCAAACAACAAGAGATTGTTGGAGGGAAAAAACAGAAAACCTGATCTTTGACAGGTATGGAAACAAACTATGGAAACCAATGAAAGCCATGAACAATGAAAAACCCAGAAACAAACAAATAACAATTAAACAAGGAAATGCCTTGCTTACAGGAAAACTAGACTGCAAATGCACTAATGGAACACTATGTCAGTGCAAACCACATTAATATTACAATCGAACAGAAGAAAGCAATCAAAGGCAAACAGATACATCGTAGTAATACAGAGACAGCAGTAGAATATTTGATGGCAAATCTAAAAATGGAAGACACGCAACAGGCAATGAATACCCTAAAAACGAAAACTATCACCAGGAAAGGATGGATTCACAAATGAAATGCTAATAGGACTAGGCACTAAAGCAAAAATAAAAAGAAAAGAAACTATTAGCAGTTCTAAATTTCAGCTGGAAGAGAGGAATTGTCCCACATGCATGGAAGGAAGCTATGCTAATACCAGTCCCAAAGAAAGGAAATGACCTGGAAGAACCAAATGGCTATTGACCTATCAGTCTACTTAGCTGTGAAGGAAAATTAATGGAACGCATTATCAATGATATCAACACTCGATGTAGACTATCATGGTATTTCACATATTACCAAATAGAGTATCAACACTCGATGTAGTCTATCGTAGTCGTAGTATTTCACATATTACCAAATAGAGTATCAACACTCGATGTAGACTATCATGGTATTTCACATATTACAAAATAGAGTATCAACACTCGATGTAGACTATCATGGTATTTCACATATTACCAAATAGAGTATCAACACTCGATGTAGTCTATCGTAGTATTTCACATATTACCAAATAGAGTATCAACACTCGATGTAGTCTATCGTAGTATTTCACATATTACCAAATAGAGTATCAACACTCGATGTAGACTATCATGGTATTTCACATATTACCAAATAGAGTATCAACACTCGATGTAGTCTATCGTAGTATTTCACATATTACCAAATAGAGTATCAACACTCGATGTAGTCTATCGTAGTCGTAGTATTTCACATATTACCAAATAGAGTATCAACACTCGATGTAGACTATCATGGTATTTCACATATTACAAAATAGAGTATCAACACTCGATGTAGACTATCATAGTTCGACTTCGGGCCACGACATTCGGTTCACGAGTGCACACTTCTCGGAGACACCCGCGGGTGGTCGCTGAAGCTATAGAGTTCGTGCTTTGTGTAACGCTTTCGGCAAACCGCCCAGCTGGAAGAGACCTTGCCTATGGGATGAAACACCGTGCAATGACATCTATCCTCTTGCTTTTTTAACCATTTATTCTACCCACTCAAAAGACCAGGTAGCAGAGAAGTTTCAGTGAGTTGATTGTTGCCCCTGCGATATTCTTGCTCACTGCCTATATATTGTGAGTTGATTGCTGCCATTACGATATTCCTGTTTATTGCCTATATATTGTGAGTTGATTGTTGCCCCTGTGATATTCCTGTGCATTGCCTATGATGTCCCTTGTTGCTTTGTGTACACAGATAGTTGCCGGCGGCAAGGCTAGTGAATCGGCTCTCACAGAAGGGGATTATATACTCAGAGTAAACGACGTGGCCTGCGCTGATGTGGGACAAGCTTTGGATATCGTGGATTCTGCAGTGGATATTCTGAGGATTACCGTCCTACGGTAAGTGTAAAACAACCAGTACTTAACCTCGTTTGATTCTTGTTCTAAATAGTTGTTGCATAAATCACTGATACTTTTCGAATGTGGAACGTTTGTGTTTTCCACATAAATCGCAGAATCACCATGACGTTTTTCCACCTACATAACCCGGGTTTTAAACACCTAAATTCAAAGGCTTCGGCGTATTTGAGTAATCCTTTATTGTTCGTCGAATACCGTATGCCATTCGAAACGTTTTTTCTCTGTTAACTTTATGGCGACACTTTACCAGTTGTTGAGAGATGGCCGAGGTTAGACTTTTATAGCCTGACGACTATACAGGGTTTCTTCAAGACTAATTATCCCTTCCACCCCCACCCTCCCCCCAAACCAAACATGCGAGGGAAACATGTCGGAGAATAAAGTTGTTTTATGTCAGTCAGTTAAACACATTTAAAACAATTCCCCGATGAGCATTCTTCTACTGCGTTCATCCGGAGTTTTTTTTTTTTTTTTTCGGACGTGATTGCGTTGTGCCTGTTTACAGCAGAGATGCGTTCTTGCGCCGTTAGGCCGACACATCCGACTTCTGCGGACATTTGTTGACCGGGTTAACCTTCCCGGGTGACATTCTATATAACAAAAGGGTTACACAGAGGTATAGATGATGCAATACATTCTATATAACCAAATGGTTACACAGAGGTATAGATGATGCAACGATGAGCATTCTAATACCATATTGCCAAAATGGCTGCTCTATTAAACATGTATGGAATAGAAAGAAAAAGCAGTGGCTGCAGCAGGATATAACAATATGAATTGGAAACAAATAGGTATATTAAACTCCTGCGAGAAGAAACGTACTAAACATCAACAACGTTGCACATACATTACAAGGAGATCCATCGTATCGTGAAATAAAGGTGAAAATCCGAAATCAGAAACACTCAATAAATATATAAAATGAATAATAAAATAAAATAAAGTACACACAAACGCGTACAATACGACACACAGGACTACCGACGTTTCGATTCTCAGAATCTTTGTCAAGGACACCACAGATAGCTAACACAACGAAATACAGCAAACAAAGAAAAGAAAAACACACAATCTATCCCTGTGCCACGTGCCCCACATGGCACAGGGATAGGTCGTGTGTGTTTTTTTTTTTCCTTTGTTTGCTGTATTTCGCGACACGATGGATATCCTTGTAAGGTATGTGCAACGTTGTTGATGTTTAGTACGTTTCTTCTCGCAAGAGTTTAATATACCTATTTGTTTCCAATTCATATTATTAAACATGTATTCTACTCCGTGGCGAAGGCGTTACGGACGCAGTTCAGAATCCCGCATACCGCGTTCGAAACACAGCTGCGTTTTTTTTTTTTTATGAAGTAGTTTGGATGCCGGTCGTTCAGAAAGCAATGGCAAACTACTGAACGTAAAACTTGCCCAGGAATCACGAACAGTTAAAAATGCTGGGGTTGACTGCTACGTCTGTAAAGGATATGCAGCTAACTAACTAACTAACTAACTAACTAACTAACTAACTAACCAACCAACTAACTAAGTAAACATTTAACAAATCTGAAAGAAAAAAAAAATAAAGAATTTTAAAATCTTAACGAATAAAATAAACAGGATTATTTTGATTTGGTGTTAGGAAAAAGAGAAGCTAAGGAAATAAAATTAGGTCACAAATGAAAACATTGCCCCGCCACAGAAATGAGAATGTTTGATATTTGCTACGCCTGCCGGACAATCAAACATGAGAGACAGTGCGTTATTTGTCCCCGATTTTGTATTTTCAATT
Organism: Cepaea hortensis; assembly: GCA_963921405.1. Lineage (NCBI taxonomy): Eukaryota > Metazoa > Mollusca > Gastropoda > Stylommatophora > Helicidae > Cepaea > Cepaea hortensis. The sequence goes on from OY992879.1 coordinate 152,571,056, forward strand.
CTCCTATCGCTTGAATGTCGTGAGAACAATTTTAGCAGAGACATTGCGAGATATTTCTCGAGAATGTTATTTTGTTGTTGTTATAGTTGCTGTTGTTATTATTGTTGTTATGTTTTTGTTAGTGTTGCTGTTGTTATTGCTATTGTCGTCATCACTATTATTATTGTTGTTACTATTATTTATTAATTATAATGAACACAAACAATATTATGATTGTTGTTATTAATATTATTATGATTGTTATTGTTGCTGCGTTATTGTTGTTGATATTGTTTTATTAATGATGGTATTGTTAATTTTGTTGTTATTATTGTTGTTGCTTTGTTGCTGTTAGTGTTGTTGTTATTGCTGTTGCCGATGCTATTATTATTATTGATGTAATATTATTGTTGGTGTAATTGTTGTTGTGTTCTTGTCGTTGCTAATGTTGTTTTGTTATTATTGCTGTTATTATTATTATTATTATTCTCATCTCATCTCATCTCATCAGGTTCCTCTTGTACCTTGCGATGTCGAGGTGAAGTATAAACATCGTGAGAGTATCCGATTATGGGTTTCATATATCGATATTCCCATGGACTCTGCTATTCCCTCCGTCCAACGTTTACGTGGTCGGCCTCTTCCTCTGTTTCCATCTGGTCTGTACATCATTGCTTGTTGTGGTATGCTGTTGATTGGTAACCTACTTGCATGGCCAAACCATTTGATCTGCTGCTTTCTAATAAAATCTAGTGCTGCTTTAACCCCCATTTTAGTCCTGATTTCTTCATTTCTGATCTTATCTCTTCTTGATACGTTGAGTATTCTTCTCAGGAACCTCATTTCTGTTGTTGTGATTTTTCTTTTCTCTTTTTCTGTCATTGTCCAGGTTTGACATTGGTAGCATAGAGTTGGTAGGAAGATTGTGTTGTAAAGTGCTTTCTTAGTAGTTATTGATACATGTTTGTTCTTTAGTATTGGTGCCATTTGTCCAATGAGTTGTTTTGCCTTCTTGCACCTATTTTCGATCTCGTCTTCTGATCTGCCATTTGATGATATTATACTTCCTAGGTACTTGAAACTCTTTACTTGTTTCAAGGGATGTTCGTTTAGGTGAATTGTTGTTGTTTGTTCTTCTTTAGTTATAGTCATTACCTCTGTTTTGCTTGTGCTAATTTTCATGTTATGTTCCCTACACATTTCATTTAGACTATTCATGTGGTCTTGTAATTCAGCTTCTGATTTTGCTATTAGTGCTTGGTCGTCCGCAAACAGGAGTTCTCTAATGGTTAGATTTGCAGATGCTTCTTCTTCTGGGTTCTCGTCATACGGTATTCTTGCGGTCTCTGTTTGGCTGGTTTCTTTACATATGTTGTCTATATATGTTATGAACAAGAGAGGGGACAGGACACAACCTTGTCGTACTCCAGATCTTATGGTGTAGGGTTCTGAGTGTCCTCCAGTTGCTCTCACTATGCATTCACTGTTGTTGTATTAACTTCTACATAGGTTTGTTAGATGAGTACTAACTCCATATTGTTTAAGGATTTCCCACAGCTTGTTTCTATCTACCCTATCGAATGTCTTTTCTTGGTCGACAAAGGCTAAGTAGAGTGTTTCATTGAATTCGATTGATTTTTCTATAAGTTGTCTAAGAGCAAAAATGGCATCTGTGCATCCTTTGTTTTTCCTAAATCCAAGTTGTGTTTCGCTTATCTGGGGTTCTAAAGTAGTTCGTAATCTTTTTTTAAGAATTTTGCAAAATATTTTCCCAGTATGACTCAATAGTGAAATTCCTCTGTATTGTGTGCAGTCTCTTTTGCTGCCTTTGTTTTTCCAAATTGGGATAATTATGACGTTTCCCCAGTCTCGTGGTGTCTGTTGTTCTACCCAAACATGGTTGAATAGTCTATGTAGCCAAGCTGTTCCTACTTCTCCTGCTGTTTATACTTCACCTCGACACCGCAAGGTACATGAGGAACATGATGAGATGAGATGAGATGAGATGGACGAACATCATCCTGGCAGAATGTAAAGTCAGGGCGAGAGACACACGGTGTTGGAGATCCATTGCAGCCAATCTTCATTGTGGAGACGGCACCTGATTGATTGATTAAATGTCGGTCACCTACACGTTTCGAATAATGGCAAAACAAAAACCTAGGTTCCGTGTGCATGATAATCAATGTATGCGCCAGTTCATCTGTCCGCCTGTCTGTCTGTCTGCCTGTCACTCTGTTGACTAACAGTCTCTGTCTATCTGTCTGGCAATCTAACTAGTTGTCTCTCAATCTGTCTAGCTACTTTACTGTCTTCTAACTATTTGTCTGTCTGTGCGGCTGTCTGTCGAGCTAATGGGCAGAATATCAGACGGACCTCTATATCCAATTCTTTACCTTTTGAAAACAAGTGTCTTTAATCGTTCCCTTCTAGATTTCTTTTAGCCTACAAGTAATCAAGTATCGTGTTTTTCTAGTACCTTCTTCTTTGACTCCTTTACTATTTTTCTCTTGTCGTGTTTTTGTATATTTCCGACGGTCTTACAGTCTAATTCAATGTATCTCCTGTATCATCAGTCAGATATATTATTCCCCATCGAATACATTTATTTTATTCAATTTGTAACAATCTTAATACCGCCAACCCTAGGACATCTCGCCGCACTCACTACCAGCTTCCCGAATTCCTAGCTTAGTTTGAACCGACAATGCAGCCTGGCAAAATTCGCTCAAATTACTTGCCAACGTGTAGTAATCCAAAGAGACAGTTTGTAAACCCGACCAAACCAGGCGATGTTTGGCCTGACACACAGGTAATCCGGGATGCTTTTACTTTCAGAAACTTACCGTCGTTAGAAAGGGGATGGTGGGGGGAGGGGGAGAGGGGGGGGGGAGGCACACACTTGAAGAGTGGTTCTAAAATTGTGATCACGCTGTTCTTTTGCGCGGGTGAGTAAAAACAGCAGCAGCGCCAGTAGTAGTAGTAGTAGTAGTAGTAGTAGTAGTAGTAGTAGTAGTAGTAGTAGTAGTAGTAGTAGTAGCAGCAGCAGCATCAGCAGCATCAGCAGCATCAGCAGCAGTAGTAGTAGTAGTTGCTTTGTTGTTGTTGTTGTTCTTCTTCTTCTTCTTCTTCTTCTTCTTCCTCTTCTTCTTCTTCTCCTCCTTCTTCTTCTTCTTCTTCGTTCGTCCTAAATGTTTGTTTTGGACGTAATTGCTTTGTGCCTGTTTACAGCAGAGCATTAGTATATGCAACTTTTGGCAGACACATCAGACTTCTTCAGAAATTTGTTGACCTGGTTAATGTTTCCTAGAACGTTCCATTCTCAATGTTGTGATGTCTTCCTTATCCCTCTATCCCAGCTAGCCCATGTGGAACAGCTGAACACATCCCGGTCGGCCCTCAGCGGAAGGCAGGGGCAGGCAGAGTGTTTCAAGCAGAGCTCATACCTATGCCCACTGAGACGGTAGGCAAGTGCACTTGGGCTACCACCACTACCTGAACTCGTAATTGCATGCAGTTATGTGCGGTGGCGTTGCGGACGCGATTCGTCATGCTACCTACCCGCGTTCGAAGCACAGCGGCGACCGATTTGGCAGCAGACCGTGTCGCGCTGGTTTTAACGTGTTGGTGTTGGAGCCGGTCGTTCAGAAAGCAATGAAAAACTACTGAACGTAAAACTTGCCAAGACATCAACAGCGGTAGTAAAAAAATTTTTTACAGTGTTGACTGCAACGTCCTGTAAAGGATATGCAACTTTTAAACAAAAAAAGTGAACATTTCCGTTTAATAGAAGACATACAGTGGACATTTCCGTTTAGTAGAAGACATACAGTGAACATTTTCATTTAATGGACGCCGGTTCCCCCTGGCCAAGGATTTAGCGACTTTCTCCTTAATCTTGTATACTCTCGTAAGTAACGTGACGTGCGGGAGAATCGATGGCGATCTAGCCGAATCGGTAACTTAGGGGTATGCGAGCAGGTCGCTCAGAAAGCAATGGCAAACTACTCAGCGTAATCTTGCCAAAAAATCAACAATCAGCTGAAAGATGCTGTTGTTGACTGCGATGTCCTGTAAAGGATATGCGAACAAAACAAAATATAGTGGACATTTCCGTTTAGTCGACGACATATAGTGGACATTTCCGTTTAGTAGAAGACATATAGTGGACATTTATGTTTAGTAGAAGACATAGTGGACATTTCCGTTTAACAGAGGACATATAGTGGACATCTGAACCGGATTATCGTTCAGTAAGAATTACACTCTGTGGACATTAGAACCCATGTAGAGGTCAGCATGGCTGAATGGTCAGGAACGCTCGCTCTTAATCTCCCGGTGCGCTGATGACGAGGTAGCAGGTTCAAATCCTACGCCGGTCACTTGGACTAAAATGGTAACTTCTCGTCCTTGACTTGGGGACGTGAATTACAAGTTCCTCAGAAGTCGAAGCGGCGAGGGACACTGGTAATAGAGAAAGCTAATCCACAGGCAAAAATCAGTTCAGCGCTACTAGAGGTAATAGCACGTGTAAGAACTACGCTTGAGCTACAAGCGAGCGGAACACCCAACAACATTTGTGACATGAGTAGGGCACGCCTTCGGTGAACATCATTTAGCCATGATTTGGGGGCCGATTGATGGGTGAGTGCCCGATGATTTCCCATATCGTAAGTTCTGGTCACTGCATCTCTAGAGGCCGCCCACTCTGAGACCCCCTGCCAGTTCGGTCCAGGCCTATAACGGCCAGGTATCCGTGGTGTACGACAGAAATGTAGGACAGAAGTCTTGCCAGGGGGTCCCCTCATCCCAGCAGAGTCTGCTGCCGGCCGAGCTCAGATACAGGATATCCCTTTATACTTACCACAACGGCCTTGACTCTGCCTGGAACCTGTGACCGACATTTCCACACCACATGGAGGTCGGCGTGGCCGAATAGATACGAGCGTTCGCTCTTAAACTTCCGGTGTGCTGATGCCGAGATAGCGGGTTCAACCCGTCAGTTGGAAAAAAAATATTGACTTCTCGTTCTTGACTTTGGGGCGTAAATTACAAGTACCTCTGAAGTCACAGTTAGTTCACCTGATGGCGAGGGACACTGGTAATAGGGAAAGCTAATCCACACGCTAAAATAAGTCCAGTGCACTAGAAGTGTAAGGACTGCGCTTGAGTTAATAGCGAGTGGTCGCAAAATAAAAAAAATCACGCCACATTTCAGCATTTCTGGTGATGGTAAATGCTGTAGTTGGTGGTAGCATTGAAAGCATGAGGGAAGGTAACTGGTTACTCACCTCATAAAACCGTGGCACTGTATATCTTAACTCTGCGAGACCCTGTGATATGGAGTGAGATCTTTTTGAGATCGCGTGAGATCGTTTGAGATGTCGAGAGATCGTTTGAGATGTCGAAACATGACTGCCCACGCTTATGGTCATGATACATGATAATGATGAGAGTGGTGAGTTCCTTGCTTGTCAGTATCCTACGTTATATGTGGATGAATCGCCTGAAGTAACAGGACTGCAATACTTCCTACCAGCATCTTCATCTTGTGCCACGCCGATGAGCGTGGCCGGACATGGTTCGCTATCTCACATCATCACCAGTCTTGTGGGAGCACGTGTACACCTCGGAGGAGAAGATGGAGCACCATAGTCTGGTTAGAATGAGACAACGAGGTATAACGAGGGGATCTGGCCGACGCTCGGCGCTCGGAGGAAAGGCGAGACGGACATATAATCAGATTGCTACTAGAACTATTAGTGTTGGAATTCTTCGCTGGCTGCTGACATTTTAAATGTTCAACTCTATTTGTCCTAGACACGACCCCCCCCCCCCCTCCCCCTTTCCCCATTCCAGTTCAGTTTAGGCCTAGTCTAATTCCAATAACCATTTATATGTTTTCGTTTGTTTCTGCAACGGTTGTCGCATTCTTATCTCTTCCACCCATGGTATTCTTCACACTTTCCTCTGAAATCAGATTTCGAGTGCGATTAGATGTTACTTGTCTTATTGTCCATGTTTCACATGCATACAGTAGTATAGGTTCTGTATAGCAATTCCGCACTCTTTGTCTCACCGCATTTGAAAGCATTTTATTCGTGAGTTTGTTTTCCATCTTGCTCATTGCTACCTTTGCCCTGGCAATTCTTGGTTTCATCTTTATAACAGTGGGTTGAATCACTTCGGAGGTCTGCTCATCGTAGAGTCACCTTCATCTTCGTACCGGGACATGCTGGAATTGAGGGAAATGACGAGCTGATATACTCGCTGGCTCTGCGTCCCTTGCAGATGGCCAGCCCACGGAACGTGCCAATCTTCTTAACGCCGTTAGAGAGACAACGAGAGAAAGAGGACTTTGACGACAGTGAATCCACATTGTTGTCTAGAAAGAGAGACTCGGGAGTAACAAATGGCACCAGAGGCACAATGGGAAAATGAGGGCCTCGTCAATCAATACAGAACTGGCACTATTAGCCGCCAGACGCTGATGTATATGTTGAGGGGAGGACATGAGCACCTATGGATATGTCCGGAGTGCAAAGATGATACTCCAGCAGAACAACTAACTAACTGACTAACTAACTAACTAACTGACTAACTAACTAACCAACCAACCAACCAACCAACCAAGCAACAAACTAACTAGCTAGCTATGCTAACTAACTAACTAACTAACTAACTAACTAACCAACCAACCAGCCAGCCAGCCAACCAACCAACCAACCAAGCAAGCAGCCAACCAACCAACCAACCAACTAGCTAGCTAGCTTAACTAACTAACTAACTCACTCACTCACTCACTCACTCCCTAGCTAGCTAGCCTAACTAACTAACTAACTAACCATACAAGGCATCTACAGTTCAACTGTGTGACTGTTCCAAGACAGTTGTACCGATTCACCTGTTTAACAATGTTCCACTTTACTTGGATCTTACTTGGTGGCATTTCTGTCTTCGCCAGGCCACCAGAATTCCACATTTGTTCGTGGTTACATAACATTCGACGTCACCAAAAGTTAAACAGCGCTCAAGCTCTTAAATTTCCGGTGCGGTAGCGGCTTGTTAGCGGGATCAACCCCTAAACCGGTCTGTTGAAATTCATCATTAACTTCTCCTTCAGAAAACAATGGCAAAGTAAAAAATATTTTCGCATATCCTTTACAGGACATCGCTGTCAACATCAGCATCTTTCAGCTGATTATGGCAAACTAATGACCGTAAAATTGTTTAGAAAGTCAGCCTGTGGTCTGGGTTGGTGGTAACGCCCTGAGTACAAAGAATGGGCAGGGGGCCGCACAGAGTTTGAGGTGCAACAACTGATCCAGAGTAACATACATCAAGGTGACATAGTGATCTACACAGATGGGTCAGTGGTTAGAAACAGACGGAGTGGTTGGGGTTTCATTGCGAAGGCTAATGGACGATTCTTGAAAAAGGAGAGTATGGCATATGAGGCTACGACCTCCGGTATGAGAATGGAGGTGGAAGCAGTCACAACGGTATTCCGTTGGTTACAGGAGACCACCGCAACACACATTGTCTTCATCACGGACTCAAGGAGTATGCTTAGTAAGGTGGAGAAAGGAATGGTTCGTGTGAAATGGCTCTCGTCGCTTCAGAGGTCATATATTGTGAGAATTGTATGGATATTTTGCCCTGGCCATGCGGGGGTGAGGGAGGGGGTGGGGGTAAATGAACAGGCTGACAGGCTGGCAGGTAATGCACCTCTTGGTGGTAGATTACCTATGTACAAGGGAGAGGTGGCCGTGCGCCTGTTTGACCAGGTGGAGGAACAACAGATTGAGAACCCGTATGTGGAAAGGATGGGGTCGGCAGGGGTTCTGGTAGAATCTCAAAATTGAGAGGGAAGACCAGGATAACTTTTAATCAGATAGCGGTGGGAACGATTAGTAGTATGACCCTTCGCTGGCTGTTGAAAGAGGGGACGGAGCACGTATGAGAATGTTCTGAGTGCAATGATGTCGGTTCTAAGCTCAACTCAACTCAACTCAACTCAACCCAACCCAACTTACTCATGCAAGTCTGCGCTGTGGCGAATGGCTTATGAAGGCAATTCGCAATCCCACATCATCATCATGTGCCATGCTGGAAAGCATGTGCGGTCATGTTTCACCATATCACGCGATCACCAGAGCGCTATATGTGCTAGTCCCGACCATACCACGTGGCCAAGCCATCCAGGTATTTACTTCTATGCCTTCCCCTTGTTCTCTTACCCTTGATCTTGCCAGTTGTCTCCAAGTTCTCCAACTTACTTCTTCTAATAACGTGGCCAAAAATTGTGACTGTCTACGTCTATTTTCTCTAATCAGTTTACGGTTTTCATTTGTTTCTTGTAGTACTTGGTCATTTTTTTTTTCCTATCTATCCGTGGTATTCTTTGCATTTTCCTCAGAAACCACATTTCCACAGCCATCAGATGTTTTCCAGCTTGACTGCTCATTGTCCACGTCTCACAACCATACAAAAGTACAGGTTCTATATAGCATATCTACACTATTTTTATCGTTGCAAATGACATCTTTTTATTGGTCAGCATGTTTTACATCTTGTTAAATGCATTTAAATTTCCGACCGTACAGGGCAAAAAAAAAAAAAAAGATCTGGAAACATTACACAACCCTGTCGTACACCTCTCTTAAAAGGCTGATATTAACCTATTTCATTATCAATCCTTATGGCAGCTAGTTGTTTCCAATATATGTTTTTTTTACAAGTCTATGGTCTTTCCTAGCAATTTGTAGATCTGCAAGCATCTTCATTATGTTGACATGTCTTACTTTATCGAAAGCCTTTGTGTAGTCAATAAAGCAAAGTCTCGCATACCGCATTCGAAATACAGCAGCGGGAGTTTTGTAAGCAGACTGCCTTGTGCTGGTTTTCATGCAATGGTATGAGTGCCTGTCGTTCAGAAAGCAATTGCAGACTACTGAACGTAATCTTGCCAAGAAATCACAGCCAAAAAATTCTGGGGCTGACGTCGACGAAATTAAAGGATATAAAACTAACTAACTTAACACTTACAAAGTTTTTGTCCCTCATTTGTTTCGTCTTTGAGCAATCGTCTGCCATTGACGCGCGTAAATCCACCAATAGAAACACATTCAACAAATTCAAATACAGAAGTGATGAATCACGGGCTGTTTGTCACAGATCTGAAGTAACCAGGTTATCTCACGTAGTGTATCCTGAAAAATATTGAGAGGTCTATTTTTGGCTTGAATGAACGCCAATCAGGAAGAAAGCGCCGATTTGATTTTATCTGGGGCGTGCTTACGTCGCAACAGAAAAGCATAAGATGTGTTTTGTTTCGGTGTGTTGCGATTTGTTGTGGAAATCAAGATTGTAAAAGAAAAACAGGTTGTTTGTGTCTGAGGCGTCCGTGCAATGTCGTTGTGTGAAGTGTATTTGAAATACTACAACGGAAGGATTATGTAAAACGTTATTCTGTAAAGATTATATCAGTGTTTTGTGTTAATATTACTAGCGGACTTTGTGTAAAGACTGTGCCTGGATTAAATAACAGTTTTAACCGTGCAAGGATTATATAACGCATAAAATTTCACTGTGTAGAGATTATGTGAAACGTCTTTTAAAATGGGCATGAAGAATTTATAAACCGACCCCGTGTATTCACGATGTGAAACGTCAATATGTAAGTATTAGGTTATGTTATGCTTTGTTATGTAAGTATTATACCAAATGTCATTGTGGAAGCATTATTACATGGAGCATTTCACAAGATGAAGAAGGTTTCTGATATTTATCTTTGCTTATATAGATGAGGAAAAGAGTTCATAAAAACTGTATTGAGCCAATCCTGGTGTATGAAAGCGAATCAATGTCAGCTAGAAGACAAGTGAGGAATTATGTGGAAGCTACAGAGATGTGGATGTATAGAAGAATGATGAGATTACAGTAGACGAACATGAAGAGTAATGAAGAGATCTTGAAAGAAGTTAACTCCCAAAGAGAACTTGAAAGAAGTTAACTCCCAAAGAGAACTTGAAAGAAGTTAACTCCCAAAGAGAACTGGTTACTCGCATCGGAAGAAACATGTCACGTTCTTCGTCACAACAGGACAGCTGGTGTATGTGTGTATGTCGTCACAAAGGGAAAGCTGGAGGGCAGGGGAGGCAGGGGAAGACGAAGAGAGAAGTTGTTTGACAGTTAGACATCATGGCATGGAGGAACATTAGTTAGTACAAGAAATGATTGGCAGCACAAGAGACTGAAGGCTGTGGACGGACAAGAGCACCAACTACACTGCGTGGACTAGAAGAAGAAGAAGAAGAAGAAGAAGAAGAAGAAGAAGAAGAAGAAGAAGAAGAAGAAGAAGAAGAAGAAGAAGAAGAACCAGCACCCTACTGCTGGTACACTTGTTTCCACACGTGCACGACCACCTCAAACACTTTCGATCACACGGGTCAAATCCCTACGCCGCTCAGTTGAACTAAAATGTTGACTTCTCATCCTTGACTTGGAGTAGGTTCCCCTTATTGCGAAGGCACTGGTAATAGTGAAAGCTAATCCACACGCAAAAATGAGTCCAGTGCACAGGATATAGTACCACATGTATGGACTACGCTTGAGCTCAAAGCGAGCCAACGAAAACAACAACAACAAAGGCCAATACCGCATCATTACATCGTCCCCTGCTCGGTTCTGTAGCCGGCCAGTCTGCCCTAGAAGGCAGACGACAAACTACGTGTTATAATTTTCAAGTTAGCTACTTGTCGTATTTTGCTTGTTACATAAACCAGTTCTAACTTATGGCTGTGAATCCCGGACAGTTAGTAAACAGGCAAAGAAATGTCTAGAAGCAAAAAAAGATGTGGCTTTATAAAAGAATGCTAAAAAAAACATTGGAAAAATAAAACGAGTAGTCTAAACATTTTTGAAAGAGGCCATGACACGAAAACACCTATCACAAATATTAGAAAGAGGATGTCATCATTTGTGGCCACGTTATGAGAAGAAAAGATTGTTATGTGCTGTGACAGCTGGAAAATTTCGTGGAAGGGGAAACAGAGAAAATAAACGGGAGAACATTCTTGATAGTTTTGTGATATGGCATGGGAAGATGTCAGCACACGAACTGACACGTGCCGTTGGATCTTCCAAGATGTAGAGAAACATGATCGCAAACGCCAGTCGGCGAGGTACTTGATGGTGAGTATATTGCAATATAATGGTTCAGTGGCTTAATATTGAGCTGGCCTCACGAAACCCGATGCCCCTCATTGCGCTAGTTTTTGTGCGAAGGAGTGCAGTTGGGAGGGTACACGCCTTACTCTACTGCGAGGAAATGCAACCTGCAGACTAAATGTCATGGCAGGGCAGACCAGACTTTAAGCCTAGGTGTGCAACTGATATAGGATGGAAGCTCCGACAGGCGGACTGTTAGAGCATTGCTTTGCTCATCCAGCAGCTTCTGCAGCTTGTCTTGTTCCAGACGTATTAGTGTTACCTTTTCTCTGGAGTAAACTAGACAGACCGAGAAAGGGACCATGCTGCATGGGCAACACATGGTCTCTAAATTCAGCCCAGGCTTTGTGCTATGGAGAGGTATAACTCCATGTTACAAACTATCGTCTGTCAAGACGGCAAGGTGCCAGTTAGTCAATGTTTACCGCTCTTCTAGGAGTGATCTTTGCTTCCAGCAGCGGCAGTAGGCAGCGTACCGTCATTCCTTGGTGTGAAGCTGACTGTATCTCTGTTCACATAAGGCAGATATTTTGTGTGATATTCACTGGCACAGGGACAGAGCATAATGAGGCTACCATTTGCCGTAAAGTTAGAACCGCGATTAACTAACATCACCCAACAAGTGCCTTTGTTTTCCGTGACTGTATTTTCTACAGCTGTGCTATACCTGCTGTTTTTATATTGTTTATATTCCCTGGTGGAAGGTAGCATGTCTGAGAGCGTCATCCCGCTAGCGTTTACACTGACGGCATGGCATTGCACCACCGGTCAGTTAGATTTAAATGTTGACTTCTCGTTTAGAAAGCAATGATAAACTACAGAAAGTAAAATTGTCGACAAAATCAACCGGTAGTTGATCGCAATATCATGTAAGGAACATAACACAGCTTTTCCTGGTAACATCAAAGGGAACAAACTGTCATGTCCAAACTTCAAGACTAAATAACTCGAATTTTGTCCCCTACAATTTGTAATGCTAATTTCAACAAAGTTTATATCTAAATATAGGGTGTATTTTTAATTCGAATAAAGAAGACACAGACATTAAATTGCACGATTTATGCCTGGCATATTTCGCTGCATCTCCTCAGGTACATACTGCAGAATTCACACAACATAAAGTAAAATAACAAGATAAATCCTTCAAGCTGAAATATACACATGTTCGCACTGTAATGTCGATTGTCTACCACGGTAATTTTAAACTGACTTTCATGTCATTCTGTTTGCACAAAACTGGCCTATGTACACTGTGGAGTTCATACAACATGAAAGGTAAATACAAAATTGGAACGGCACTATTTTCAAAACTCTCACATTGATTAAAAATACACTCAATACAATTGGCAGAATATCGGTCCTGTCACTCACTATACGCGTTCTTGTCTGTATGCAAGAGATACATTTGAACACGGATGTCCGGGGGTTCACTCCTCTTAACGAGTTGCAATATATATGTCAATCGAGATCAGGAAAAGAGTTCTGAAAAGCTACACTGGGTCAATCTTGATGTACTGAAACCAGTTATCGAGAATGTGTAGATAAGTGAGGAATTATATGGAAGCTGCGGAAATGTGGTTTATAGCAGATAGAAAGAGGAATGAAGATATCATGAAAGAAGTTAACTCACAGGCAGAACTGGTTACTGGCATCAGAAGAAAACTGTCCGTATTCTTTGAACGTATCATGAGAAGGGGAAAACTGGAGTATGTCGTCACGACGGGAAAGTTGGGGGTGGGGAGTGAGGTGGGGGAGAGATAAAAAGAATGAAAGAGAGTGGGAGAGGGAGGAAGACGCAGAGAGTGGGGAGGGAGGGAGAGGCATGGAGAGAAAGAAAGAGAGTGGGAGAGGGAACAGTGGTAGAGAGAGAGACAGAGAGAGAGAGACAGAGATAGAGAGAGAGACAGAGAGAGACAGAGAGAGAGAGAGAGAGAGAGAGAGAGAGAGAGAGAGAGAGAGAGAGAGAGAGAGAGAGAGAGAGAGAGAGAGAGGAGATACTAGACAATTTGACATCATGCATGCAAGAACGTCGGTATCAGAAATGACTGGAAGCACAAAAGACAGAAAGTTGTGGACAGATATGATCGCCAACGTCACATGATATAAGAAAAATATACGCATAATTTCTCTAAATCCGTTTATACCTTTCACTATTTCTTGAAGGAATGTCTTATTCACACTGCTGCCCCTCCATGGTATTCTGTGCACTGTCCCCAGAAACCACGTTCCCGCTGCCATTAGATGTTTCTCAGCTGGTATACTAACTGTCCTCGCTTCACATGTATATATGGCTTCCATATAATGCTTCAAAACTCTTTTTCTAATTGAAGTTGAATATTTTCATTGGTGAGTATGTTTTCCATCCTGCAAAACGCTATCTTTGCCAGGACGAGTCTTGTTCTAATCTCTACAAGTCACCATTCATGAGATGTTCCAAATGTTCCGAGCCACTTGAAGTAATCCGCTTGTTTTAGAATTTTCCCATGTCAGAGTCTTGCATAGAGCAAGATAAGTAACTCGTTTTCTGGCAAGTGTGAAGCAATATCAAACTATCAAATCACACGAAGTGAATATCCGAAAGTATTATTCACACGCTTTATTTACGCGCTGCATTTATTATCGCACAAACATCGCGCAATGACAATCCATAGCAATCATTACGGCATGAACAATATCACTACAATACATAATAATACATGCAAGCAATAAACATCTCACTTACAAGTCAAACTATTCAAGCGTTCGAATCAGTCTCCCACTGTCGTACAGGCTAGCTCTCAATGCAGATTCAAACACTCCTCGCATACCCATGCGACCTGTCCATTCAAACACCTAAACCCGTCTGCCAGTTCTGGCGTGCTACACGCTACACGCCAGTCGGCGCTCACGTCAGCTAGTGTGACCCCTGCAAGGTTCACGGGTTGTACTGCTGAACAGCGGTCGTTTAAGCTTCGCTCAATTGCTGTGCTTGGCTGCTTATCCGGGCGTCGTCGAAGACGCCGCGTTCTCTCTGCAGTGTTTAACATCACTCAGGGTTGCGTGTTGTTATGTTGTCTGGCGTTGGTACAGACAACGCGTCGCAACCTCGGATGTGAGACCTTGACACTCTCCACACCCCTTTTTCATGAAAGGATTTCCTTTCATGTACAATATATATCTAGGTGTTATTAAAACATGTCAAAGTCGAACATTATACCTTAACAATTATAATAAATATATACAGGTGAATAGTAAACAAAATGTATACACCAATTACGTTGCACTATGAAGTACAACAGTCAAGTACAATCTATTTCATGGGCATTACCTCGCTGTGACACAGCTAGTCCGGTAGGTATCGGCTAAACTGGCCCCTACCTCACAACCAAGAACAAAAATACTAAAATCATCAGGTCAAGCCGTGAGCATCTCCCTCTGAGATAGCTCCATCATCAGACCTCTATTTAGAGTTTCTAATGAAGGTCAACAGTTTTGGCAATATACTGTCCATATCTAAACGACGTTACATTGACATGTTATTTATCAAGCACACATGTTAATGGTTACAATACATATTTACATATCACCAACAATTTAGAGTAATGTCCCCTGGTTATTATAAAACAATTTAGGAACAATAATTTATCGTTGTTTACAAGACATAAATTACCACTGTAAATTTATTTCTTAGTGTCATAATTTGATCCTTATTAACAAATGTGCACAAAAAGTCACGTTTGTAAAGAAGCAATCAAGTTACGATGCTGAGATTACATCTTATAAAAATCGACATATACAATTCCGTATATGGAAATATTTTAACTCACAATTTAATACAATTGTCATACATTTATAGACTTTTTAGCGTAGTCTGATAACTTTTAACTTAATATGCAAAAAATATCGGAAGTATACAGCTGTACTATTACATGTGTTGTGGTGTCATTCATACAACGTTGGTGCGTTCTGGATGGATCTTCTATAAACGGAGTAGTAGTTGTTACTATCAGCTGTTGGATCGTCTCTTCCGCCTTCTGCTTGGATTGTACTGTCGCAGTCATCTTTCGTACCTTGTTAAAACGTCTTGGACACATCGGTCTGGATACTTTAGGATTACATCACGTTGTAGTGGCTTGGTAAATTCCTGGATCTTGTAGTGTTATCCAGTGACACTTCTCTGTAGTGTCCGGTTGTTACAATATTTATGTATTTACAATAATAATTACATTCTTTCTCATATCTCACAGTTATACAACACATTAGTTTACATAATACTGATTCCATTCTATCCCATATCTCACAATTATACACGCATTCATTCGCATGATAATAATAAGAATCACAATATGTACATAAGTTATATACATTGGGAGATACAATCTTCCCCATCACAATGGTGTACACAGCGTTACTGACACATTGTCACAATTGGCTGTCGTACTGAGCACTATCTACGTTGCAGTTTTATACACCCTCTGCACTGTGCTCTGGTGTTGACTGGGTATTAGGTTCGTCGTATGGACATCTCGACAAGAGATCTGCAAGACAGTTTTGTGAACCCTTTATATGGTTAATCTCATAGCTATAGTCCTGCAGAAGAAGGGACCATTTTGCCACCTTGCTGTTACTTGGCGTTCCTCTGGTAACAATTGTCAGCGGACTATTATCTGTTTCAATAATGAAATGTTTACCTAACAAAAACCTAGAAAGTTTACGTACCGAAAATACCATGGCAAGAGCCTCGAGTTCCGGTGTACTGTAATTTCGTTCGCTGGTGTTCAGTTTTCGAGAGACGTAGTATACTGGGTACAAGATTTAGTCGTGTTCTTGGAGAAGCACACCTCCAATGGCTACGGAGCTCGCATCACATCTTAATCTAAAAGTAATATTCAAATTTGGCAATTTCAGAATAGGTGATTTAGAAAAATATGACAGAATCTTATTAAATGCTGGCCTTAAACATTCACTGTTTACAATCACGTTGGGATGTTTATTTGTTAGTAGATCAGTGAAACATTTGGGCAATTCAGCAAAATGAGGAATAAACTGTCTATAATAGTTTAAAAGACCTAACACACTTCGCAACTGTTTCTTAGTTGTCGGAAGCGACAATTTCAAAATTCTGGACATGATGTTATCGTCAGTTGATATACAGCCATTTGAGATCTTATAGCCCAAAAATGAAATTTCCTGAAAGGCTATATCAACTTTGGAAGGTTTTACAGTCAGTCCATGATGTCTAATCCTGTCAAATGTCTGCCGTAGTGCTGTTATGTGCTCTGTCATGTCCTTTGTGTGTATGCAAATGTCGTCCATGTACCAAATGATGTTAGCAATGTCTGTCAAAAGAATTCTTGTCATTCTGACGAAGGTAGCTGGTGCATTGACTAATCCGAAAGGTAGTTTACACCATTCGTATAAACCCCACGGTGTGGCAAATGCAGTCAGATGTATACTATCAGGATGTACAGCTATCTGCCAGTAGCCTTTTGTCATGTCAAGTTTAGTAAAATAACGTGAGTCAGATAGTTCAGTCAAGATGTCTTCACAGTTGCTCATCGGTTCTAAATCCAACTGTGTAATGCTGTTGAGTTTACGATAGTCCACACAAAGTCTGTATAGGGATGGAATATGGTCTACACTTAATAGGAACGTCAGATGTTAAGATGATTTGGTGTTGCACTAAATCTGTCTGTCCTGGGCTGTCAGAAAAGATCGTCCTGTATTCTTGTATCAGTTGTCTGCAACTGTCAGTCTGTGTCTTCGTCAGTTTAGGATTTACCTTAATGTCCTGTAAGTTGGACGTCGTGTCAAGAACTGGTGTCGGTATCTCGCCAGTGTCGTTGTCGTCCGTCTGGTCCACTATGGAGGTGCTTGCTGCAGTCTCTACTTGTTCGTCTTGCCTGTGGTGATATGGTTTGAGCATGTTAATATGGAACATTTTATGTTTGTCCCTAACTGCAATCTCGTAATCTACCGTCGAAATTTGTCGTAGCACTTTGAACGGTCCTTGCCATGGGTCAGTTAGGAGATGTCTATCACTTGGCAAAAGAAGAAGAACGTCCTGTCCTGGCGTCAGTGTAATAGTTCTATTTCCTCTGTTAGCATATTGTCGATAAATAGCTCCTGATTTTCGGAGAGCTTCTTTGGCTAATATACATGATTTCATAATTCTATCACGCAATGATGTTACATGCTCATATGGTGAAATGGGTATAGACAAAGTTGTACTTTCAGTCAACATAGATTCATACAGAGATAATGGGCCACGTTGTTGTGCACCATATAACATTTCGAATGGTGAGAACCCAGTGCTGGAATGGGGCACTTCCCTATATGCAAACAAAATTGCAGGCAGATAAGTATCCCAATCTTCAGGATGTTCTTGGGTTACCTTAGAGAGCATATGTTTCATATCGCCATTAATCTTTTCCACTATACCGGTCGAATGTGGGTGGTATGGACTGTTGAAGCATTGTTTAACACCCAACATTTTGGTAAAGGCTTGTGTAGCCGAGGAAATAAACTGGCTACCCCGATCTGAAAGGATGGTATCAAGGAATCATACCCTCGCAAAAATATGAAAGAACACTTCCATGATGTCTTTGGAAGTTATGTTCTTCATTGGAATCGCTTCTGGCCAACGAGTACATAGATCAATGAGTGTTACAATGTATCTATTACCTTTAGATGTTATATGGTTCAGAGGACCAACTATATCGACCGAGATCTTTTCAAACGGTCTACTAGCCAAATCAGTAACTTGCAATTCAGCTTGTGGGTGTTTACCCTTTTTGACAAGCTTTTGACAGATGTCACACGATCTGCAATATTGTTTGGTATCGTTGCAAAACTTTGGCCAATAAAATTGAGTAAGTAACCTTGCTCTAGTTTTAGCATATGCCATGTGTCCTGCAAAGGGTATGTCATGAGCTAGATTCAATGCTTGTTTGCGGTTTTCTAACGGTAGCACAGTTTGTTCTATAGTGCTGGAAACTTTGGTGTAGTACCGTGTTAGAATTCCGTTCTTCAGAGCAAAGTACCATTGAGCCTTCTTTGCTACTCTTGGCTTTTGGCCTACAAGTTTAAAATACTTTTGTAGAGATCGATCGGCTTTTTGAGGTGTTATAAACGTCTCCCTAGTTGTCTCAGGCGATGTTACAACTGGACTTGCTCGTTGTAAAGCCTCTATCTGATCGATTCGATCTTGCATCTGTGCAGTAGATCTAGTTACTGCATTTACTACATTACAACGATCATTCTCATCACACATTGATGTTACATTCACACAATTACATGTATGTTCTGGCGTAGCCAGGTTGGTATTTGTACATTCATTTACAGGTGGTAATACATCATGAATGGTGACTGGTGATGAAGGTGAAATGGTAGTATCAATATTACAACTGACAGTTGATGTACTACTGTCATGTGGTATGTCATTCACTTCAGGAAGGTTTCCAATGATAATATCGCAGCAAGGATTGGTTAATGCTGCGCATTTAACCTTTCCTGTAAGGAATGGTGTAGTTATATATGCCCATGCAAGTGGATATTTCTCTATGTTCCCTGAGAATGTCCTGCATGTGACATATTTACCACTATATTGTGATGGTAAAATATAATCTCTCTTTACACCAATGAGAGTACTCCCGCTATCACGTAAAACTGTGGCAGCTCTACCATTAACATACCCCTGGTGGATGTTTAGTTTACCTTTGGAGTTTACTACAGAATTGGCCTCCTCACTGGTAACAGGTATAGAATGGCCGCATGTTAACACGCCATCCTCATGAAATTGATCACAAATGGTACATTTTTCCTGATGGAACACCTCAATGGAATGTGCTGAGTTTACTGGGTGATCTTGTACACTTTCATCTTCTGACGAAGAACTGTCAAACATGGCTGCATTAGCCTTTTTGGTCATTGACTTGCCTTTACAATCTTTACGCCAGTGACCATAAGCTTTACAAAGGTAACATTTGGTAACTTTTCTATAGTTCTTCCTTTCTTTATCTTGCTTAGAAATGTAATTATGCAAGTACGTAGTGTACCCAGGGTGTTGGTCGCACATATCATTCTCATTGTGTTTATAATCGCAATATTTGCACTGATACAATTTCTCTGCAGCTTGTTTATAAGGTCTTTGTTTGGTATTTGACCCTGCCTGATATTTGCCATATGTAGCTGCTGCTACAAAGTCTGTGCTGGTCAGACTACTAGAGAAACAATGCTTATTGGCTGCAAAATAACAAGAGCCACGACTTTCAATCTGTTGAACACTTTCACACTGACATTCCAACAAAAATTTAGAAAAGGGGGGTGGGAGAGATGCGATAATCTTATCTCTCAACATAAGATCAACTAATTTGTCATAAATTCCATTTACTTTGGCTGCTGACAGCCATTTAGAAAAAATATTTTGAATTTCTGAGATGTAATCAGAGAACGTGTGTGTTGGCTTAGGAGACAACTTCCTAAACTGTTCTCTATAACCTGATTCATCCAGTAAAAAATGTGACATAATTTTAGATTTAATGTAAAGATGATAATCTTTCAGGTCATTTGGGATCGACTCTATGACTTTAAGAGGTTCCCCAGAAAGACTTCTTACATATACTATCCCCCATTCAGGTTCTGGAATTTTGTAATGATCCATAACAAATTCAAAGTTTTGGGTAAATGCTGCTATGCAATCACCTGTGTTGTAACTTCTGATCAGACCTTGGTACTTCTTATGAGGTTGATCTTTGTCTGTTCTCTATTAACTTTATCTTTAGAAGATTCAACTTTCAGCTGTTCAATTTTCAGTTGTGTTTCTTGCTCTTCTTTCTTACTTTGGGCTAAGATCTCAGCTTGCCTCACTGCAGCTTCTGACTGTGCTTGTTGAAGCTTTAAAGCAGCTTCTGATTGTGCTTGTTGAAGCTTTAAAGCACCTTCTGAGTCCTTTAGAGTAGCTTCTGATTGTGCCTGCTGAAGCTTTAACGCCGCTTCTGAGTTCTTTAGAGCAGCTTCTGATTCTGCCTCTTTCATTTTCAACGCCCTTTCGGCAGCTCTTTCATTCCGCTCAATCATCTGCTCTTGTTTCACAAGATATTATGCATATTTACTTTCACTCCATGTTCTCAATCCCTCACCAGACATATTCATTTTTAAACCCATTTCAATGAAATCGTTTAAAGAAGACATGGTGAACAATAGGTATGATGGAATAAATATAAACAAAATTACTTATGATGTTAGTAAGTTACAAATATTTATAGCACAGTTAATGTCTAAAGCCAGACTAACGAAAGTATAAAGAGAGATGAAAAAATTTATACTCAAGTAATCCTTGGGTAATGTGCTGTTCAGTGGTGCTCGAAATCACACTGGAACGTCTTTTGGGTTGACGCACAAAACATTTTTGAAGTTCACCAGACTTAGGTAAAGTTGACACAAAAACCCTGTACTTTTTAAACTAAACGAAATTAGAACGTTTGTAAATGTATGGTGTGTGTAATGTCACTGAAGTCTGTAAAGGTTTGTATGCTGTCAAGTATTATTGTTAGTCG
The DNA here is from genome assembly GCA_963921405.1 of Cepaea hortensis. NCBI lineage: Eukaryota > Metazoa > Mollusca > Gastropoda > Stylommatophora > Helicidae > Cepaea > Cepaea hortensis. Next base: position 152,591,803 of record OY992879.1, read on the forward strand.
TTACCACAATCAACAACTTTCACGCTCACACTAACCCTACTCAATGACATTCAAGGGCACGGCCGCCATTTTGGAATTTAGGTTGGCTTCAAATAATATCTTCACACTTATAATTTAATTAAATCAACTCTATTTAATCGTTACTTTACCTTAATCTATGACTTGCGCACTTCTATCGGCATTTTCACATTCGCTTCAAACTCGGACAAAAAATTTACAAGTTCGCATTTGGTTCAAATCCCGGACGAAAGCCACCACGTTCGCACTTGTCAGAGTCTTGCGTAGAGCAAGATAAGTAGCTCGTTTTCTGGCAAGTGTGAAGCAATATCAAACTATCAAATCACACGGAGTGAATATCCGAAAGTATTATTCACACGCTTTATTTACGCGCTGCATTTATTATCGCACAAACATCGCGCAATGACAATCCATAGCAATCATTACGGCATGAACAATATCACTACAATACATAATAATACAAGCAAGCAATAAACATCTCACTTACAAGTCAAACTATTCAAGCGTTCGAATCAGTCTCCCACTGTCGTACAGGCTAGCTCTCAATGCAGATTCAAACACTCCTCGCATACCCATGCGACCTGTCCATTCAAACACCTAAACCCGTCTGCCAGTTCTGGCGTTCTACACGCTACACGCCAGTCGGCGCTCACGTCAGCTAGTGTGACCCCTGCAAGGTTCACGGGTTGTACTGCTGACCAGCGGTCGTTTAAGCTTCGCTCAATTGCTGTGCTTGGCTGCTTATCCGGGCGTCGTCGAAGACGCCGCATTCTCTCTGCAGTGTTTAACATCACTCAGGGTTGCGTGTTGTTATGTTGTCTGGCGTTGGTACAGACAACGCGTCGCAACCTCGGATGTGAGACCTTGACATCCCATTTACTTGGCGCCATTATATGTACAAACATACATTCTCTAACGGTACCTGCGCAAAGTAGAAGGAATAAAATGGTATGGCAGAATCACCAACGTAGAACTCATGGAGAGAACTAGATAAATACCAGAGAACCAAGAAGTATTGAATTGAATTGAGCTAAGAATCGACGGCACTGCACTCAGGACATTCCCATATGCGTTCCGTCCCTTTGTTCTACACCAGAGAAGACTCGCGCTACTAATCGTTCCCACCGATATCTGATTGAAAGTTCTCCTGGTCTTCCCTCTCAGTTTTGAGATTCTACCAGAACCCCTGCCAATCCCCCTCAATCTCATCATTTCTACATACGGGTTCTCAATCTGTTCCTCCACCTTCTCCACCTGGTCTCACAACCACATATCCCTTGTCCATAGGTAATCTACCACCAAGAGGTGCATTTCCTGCCAGCCTATCAGCCTTTTCATTCCCCCGCACTCCCGCATAGCCAGGGCAAATAATCCATACAATTCTTACAATCTGTGACCCCTGAAGCGAGGTGAGCCATTCCACACGAAACATTCCTTTCTCCACTTTACTAAGCATTCTCCTTGAGATGTAATATAAAGACGAAGAAATATAAGTAATATAAAGACGAAGAAATATATGTAATATGAAGACGAAGAAATATATGTAATATGAAGAGGAAGAAATATATGTAATATAATGACGAAGAAATATATGTAATATAAAGACTAAGAAATATATGTAATATGAAGATGAAGAAATATATGTAATATAAAGACGAAGAAATATATGTACACACTGAGCTCACTTTCCCATACCGCAGCAGCCCCATCCCATGTACTACGAGTCACGTTTAGTTCAAGTAAACACGAAGTTTGGAGCAAATGATCGCTTCCCAGGTACTGTTACCGTGGAACCATGTAATTGATCCTCTACAGCACAAACTTTCGAGCTAATCAACTTGTCAACGAAACGCAAGCAATAAAATTAAACCCACACAGAATCAGACGCCGCACGCACAGCCCTGGTCTCATAGAACATGCAGGTTCAGATACTCATCATCTCATCTTATCTCATAAGGGCAGTGCGTCTAATCAATGGTGATAAGCTTACAGACAATTCTAACCTACATGAACGTCTTCAGCTACTGCCACTCCACAAAAACATACTTTTTAATAAGGCTAAACTAATTCACAACATTCTATTTCAAAATGCCCCAAGCAACCTTTATCCATTGTTTAAATATAATGCAAGACATGGCGAACGACTTAATATACTCCTTGACCCTAAACCTAGGATAGACTGATTTAAAACAAGCTTAGCATCATACTCTGCCACTCAGTCGTGGAACAATCTTCCACAAGAAATCAAAAACACCACCAATCATTATACATACAGTCGCAACCTGTTTGAACACTACCTCAGGACAGACTACATGCTCCCTTTAAAAAAAAAAAAAAACAGCAACAAAGACATTAATAATGGTAAATTATCTCGAACGACACCTAGCAAAACAACATTCCCATATGTATGGTACGTTACACCCACCTTGGGTATTCATGATGCCTCAACGAGTCATGTATTATTGATTATTTTTCATGCGTTTTAATGCTTATTGTTCTTTTGTTGTCAAAGAATTGCTTCATAAGTGATGTTGAATGAAAGAATGTATGAGAGGAAATAGAGAAGAAGGGCAGAATGTCAGACGGGCCTGCGTGCCCAATTCTCAACCCTTGGAAAATAAAGATGTACTTACTTACTTACTTACTTACTTACTTACTTACTTACTTACTTACTTACTTACTTACTTACTTACTCATCGTGTTCCTCTTGTACCTTGTAAACAATATAAAATAACACAAAGTAATGCAGCTTTACAGAGCAGGATTACGAAAACTACAGGACTACAGAACTAGCCTTCATCAGCAAACAAATAAATACACAAAACATGACATACAATCACGGGGAAGACACTCCAGTGACTACACTAAGGCATAAGAACGGGATGAGAAGAATGAAAAGATGAAATAAAATGAGAACAATGAAGAGAACATTAAAATTTGAAGAAGAAGAAAAAAAACAAACAAATTTTGCTACTTATCTTAGAACCCCAGGCTGTGATATTAACATGAATTTCACATCGATACTCTTATATAGACAGCCGTGAGAGTATGTGGTGTCATGGGAACCGGGTTATGGGATGGTAACGGTTCAGTGAATATCCCAGGTTGACGAGTGGAAGTGGTACATGAAAAACAGGGCGAGGAAGGTAAGACGGTGAAACTGGAAGCAGTGGAGATATGATGGTGGTCCGAGAGTGAAAACTAAGGAAATGACCATGTGGATGTCCGTACAATGCATGAGTGGGTACCAATGAAAGGTTGGCCATAGTGGATGAATGTTAAAGAACAATGTTGTGTGCATCTAAGTATGATATTCACATGGACTCTTATTCCTTCTGTCCATCGTTTACATGTTCGGCTTCCTCTTCTGCTTCTATTTGTTCTAAATACAGATCCGATCCACATATTTCATATTTCCTTCAGCAGGGCATCTGGTTCAGGGCCACTACAGGCAAAGCATACCGGACATTCTGCTCTGTTCTGCCCGGTTGAGTATTCACAACTGCTAACAGACCCATCCTATAGGCAGCGAAGTTGCCAGGAGGTCTGGTGCCCACCGAGAAGACTCCAGTCCCACTTTTTTCTTTGCGTCTATAAGCGTTAATCAATACCCTTAAGTTTCTGGCTCCCAGGAATGCTAACCTGGTTAAAAAAACGTACGCTAAAATCGGATGTGTTGGCCTAAAGGTTTTGGCCCAAGGGTGTCTGACGAGACACACTGCAATTACGTCTGGAAAAAAAAAAACACACTCCGGAAGAATGCAGAAGAAAAGTTGCTGGCGTGTGAATCCTGTGGATAACTGAACTTTAACTCTTAAGTCCGATACACTGGCGTGAATCTGCCCAGCCTTCATATAAATATGAGCGTGTGAGGCGTCAGATGGTGCGTGATGGTGGAAATGACCATGAGGTCACATGCATCCACTGTGTACGAACATTTATTTACTGCTGGAATTGATGTGATCAGTCACTGCGGGAATTGATGTGATCAGCTACCTCCATGGGTTGTAGTTATCCCTTTTTTGAAGCACATTGTAACAAACTATCGTCTGTCAACACGACCAGGTGACAGCACAGTGTATATTATTATGTTTAATGTCTTACATTCGGTCCTTGTATCCTACCTTCCTTCACATAATAATTATATATTTCGTATTCATCATCATCATCAATTGCCCTTCTAGTTGTCGTAGGCGATCATGTCCCTCCACATATCTCGCGGTCTTTGGTGTTCTGGATCAATTCTGCTGATATTCCTCCATGCCACCGTCACAGTCCATCCAGCATCATTTCTCTTGGTCTGCCTCTGCCTCTCTTCCCCTACAGCAGTAAATACATGACATGAACGCTATGCGTATTCACAATACGGACTAAACATGCGCAGCAACAAAATTGGAGAACCCGTGTGGATTGCTGGGTTCGTTACATTTCTTCGCCTGTTGGAAATCCACAAGAGTAGTTAGAGAAGGAAGCCATGCTCTGATTCAATTTGAAAATCTGCCTAGAATGCTCGACCATCTAACAATATACATCTGTGATGTCCCCATTAGTCAAGCATTGGCCAAAATACCAAACACTTACACATCTGTTGTTACATAAGAAGGGGTACTCAGTGGCGAAGTGGTTAAGATGCCTACTGTCGCTCTAAAGAGCGTGGGTTCTTGTCCGGACTACGTCATTCTGCTGACGAGTAAAGTTTTCTCGTAGACTCTTGGGAGTCGTCGCTGGAGCTACAGTGTTAGTGTTTTGTGCGACACTGTCGGCGGGTAGCATTGCAGAAAAAGACTGAGCCATATGGGATAAATCCGGTGCAATGACGTCGATCTTGTCCCCTTTTAACTTATGTGACGTGAAGTCGTTGGTCTGATTATGTTTACATAATCTCTCTCTCTCTCTCTCTCTCTCTCTCTCTCTCTCTCTGTCTTCATGTCTCTTTCCACCTCTGTCTGTGTCTTTCTCTCTGTCTCTCTCTGTCTCTGTCTCTCTCTCTATCTCTCTCTATCTCTCTTCATGTCTCTTTCCACCTCTGTCTGTGTCTTTCTGTGTGTGTGTGTCTCTCTCTCTGTCTCTGTCTCTCTCTCCATCTCTCTTCATGTCTCTTTCTACCTCTGTCTGTGTCTTTCTCTCTGTGTCTCTCTGTCTCTGTCTCTGTCTCTATCTCTCTCATATCTCTTTCCACCTCTGTCTGTGTCTTTCTCTCTGTCTCTCTCTGTCTCTGTCTCTCTCTCTATCTCTCTTCGTGTCTCTTTCCACCTCTGTCTGTGTCTTTCTCTGTGTGTGTGTGTCTCTCTCCTTCTCTTTCAGTTTCTTTCTGTGACTCTCTCTCTCTCTCTCTCTCTCTCTCTCTCTCTCTCTGTGTGTGTCTTTCTCCGTCTCTGTCTGTCTCCTCTTTATGTTTCTCCCAGTCTCTTGTCTATCTATCTATCGATCTCTTTGTGCCTCTCTATCTCTCTCTCTCTCTCTCTCTCTCTCTCTCTCTCTCTCACACCCCCCTCCCTCCAATCCCGCCTCCCACCCCTGCTCCTACTTTTCCAAATGTTGACGGCCAGAATTAAACAAAATGATCACTTACCAGGTACTGTTACCGTGTGGCCGTGTAATTGATCCCCTACAGCACAGACCCCCGAACCAATAAACTTGTCAACGAAATGCAAGCAATAAAATTGCACCCACACAGCGTCAGACGTGGCACGCACAGCGCTGTTCTCATAGAACATGCAGATACAGATCCGCTCCACGTATTTCATACCTTCTTCATAAATAAACACACGGGTATTGTTTTGCCCTCATAGAGGTAGAATACAGAGGTAGGGATTACAGGACGCACCAGACATAAATATTGAAGGCTATAGTACCGACCGGGATTCCAACCTGTCACCTCCAAATGACGACAGCGCCTCGCTGCAGGAACAAGTGTACGTCGAGGCATAACCAACTAGACACCCCGTATAAAAGGTGTCTTCATTAGCTAGGTCTAGCATCCACATTAACCTACAACTATGGCATACGAACATAATTCGTACGTAACCATTAAGACAGCACCATAGGTCTCAGAATTGTATACAAAACCAACATAAGTTTGTCAGCATATTCCCTTCAGCCGGGTCATCACTTTAGGGCCGTGAAAGGCTAATCCTACCTGCTATGCTTTTTGTTTCTGACGTGTGTCAACTGCTGGTAAAGAGACCCTTATTTTTGGGGAACTAAGTTGCTTAGAGGTCCAGCGTTCACTGAGAAGACCCTGTCTTCCCCCCCCCCCCACCCCCACCCCATTCTCAAATCCCCTTCTTTTCCTTTGATTGTATGGGTGGTGTTGATCGATACCATTGAATTACGTGCCCGGTGAATCCTCTGGAAAACTATAAATTGAGTATGAAACAATCGAAAAACGAATGAAGTTTATTTTCAAGGGGTCACAAATTGGGCACACAGGTCCGTTTTACATTTAGCCCTGCAAACCGCTCATCTTTCGCAGATCAATTACCAATTGTGCATGTTACATCCACATAGAAAAGAAAAAGTATTAGAAGTAGACAGCTAGGAGTTGTTCAGTATTATGAGGGAAAATAAGCATTGACAATTTACAAATATGAGGGGAAAAGAGCAGGCAGAAAACACAGACAACAATATATAAATTGTTTGGCCACTTGGTTAAATCACAAGACTTCCGATCCAACGTGGAGGTTAGACACCAGAGCTGTTAATGCCCCTGAAGTGATTATGCTTGTGGCTGCGGTTTGCTTACGCATTTTCCTCATGTTGGACTGGCAGTGCATGGTTCCGTCGTCCTACTGCTGAGTGGATTTTATGTCGAGTGCTTTTAATTCCCTTTTTCTTTATTTCGTGAATTGCATGTTCGGAACAAATGGCGGCCGCCGGTTGTTGAACTAAACTTGGTTTGCCTTATGCAGTAATGTGTGGCTGCTGGTTGGCTAATGACAGCCGCTTCCATCGACGATGAACTGTATTTTTCGTGGGGGACTTTTGTGTTGGCATTCTGGCAGTGGCATTATGCATAGTATACCTGTGCGGGCTGTTGGTTTGTCGAGACTACTGTCTGTCCACTTTTCTCATAGGGCAGTGAAGAGCATTCTGTGTAATATTCACTGGCACAGGAATGGAGCAATAATGGTCAACCCTTTGCCGTGAAGTTCAAACCGCAACTAACTATCTAACTAACTAACTAACTAACTAACTACCTAACTAACTAACTAAGTAACTAACTAACTTAACTAACTAACTAACTAGCTAACTAACTAACTAACTAGCTAGCTAACTAACTAACTAACTAACTAACTAACTAGGACAAGAATGACAGATACTTTCCAAGATTCTGGTGATCACATGACTTGGGCAAACCGTAATCGCCCACGTCTATCGGCATCGCACATGACTACGATAATGATGATGATTATAACTACTAGCTATCAGGGGCTATCATAAAATCATAGAATAAATATTCAGATTAATCTATGGCCGTCTCCACAATGCAGGTTCACCTCTGTGGAACTGCTTCCCTGTCTCTCACTCTGCTGATACATTCCACAGACTTCTGTTTGTCCATCTCGAGATAGCATCTATCCACCTGTTAGTTTCATATCCTTTATAGGACGCCACAATCAACCCCAGCATATTTTTTTACCTTTCGTAATTTTCTGAGTAATTTTACGATCAATAGTTTGCCAGAGCTTTCTAAACCGCCCAAGCTCACACTATCGTGAAAATCAACCTAAAGTTGCATGCTGCCAAATCGGCTGAGTCTGACTTCGAACCTGACTTGTGGAGGTTGTGAAACAGCATTCACTACCCATAAGCCACAGATTCCACCCTGTCCACCTGTATCACTGCCCATAAGCCACAGACTCCACCCTGTCCACCTGTATGACTACCCATAAGCCACAGACCCCGGCATGTCCACCTGTATCATTGCCCATAAGCCACAGATTCCACCCTGTCCACATGTATCACTGCCCATAAGCCACAGATTCCACCCTGTCCACATGTATCACTGCCCATAAGCCACAGACTCCGGCATGTCCAGCTGTATCACTGCCCATAAGCCACAGACTCCACCCTGTCCACATGTATCACTGCCCATAAGCCACAGACTCCGGTCTGTCCACCTGTATCTGACCTGCCAGATTCAGTAGCCTCCCAGTTGTTCGTGCAATGTTGGGTATATTGTACCAGCGCACTGTATAGGCCAATAGTTACTTGGTGATATGATCGATATCTATATAGGCCAATAGTTACTTGGTGATATGATCGATATCTGTATAGGCCAATAGTTACTTGGTGATATGATCGATATCTGTATAGGCCAATAGTTACTTGGTGATATGATCGATATCTGTATAGGCCAATAGTTACTTGGTGATATGATCGATATCTATATAGGCCAATAGTTACTTGGTGATATGATCGATATCTGTATAGGCCAATAGTTACTTGGTGATATGATCGATATCTGTATAGGTCAATAGTTACTTGGTGATATGATCGATATATGTATAGGCCAATAGTTACTTGGTGATATGATCGATATCTATATAGGCCAATAGTTACTTGGTGATATGATCGATATCTGTATAGGCCAATAGTTACTTGGTGATATGATCGATATCTATATAGGCCAATAGTTACTTGGTGATATGATCGATATCTATATAGGCCAATAGTTACTTGGTGATATGATCGATATCTGTATAGGCCAATAGTTACTTGGTAATATGATCGATATCTGTACAGGCCAATAGTTACTTGGTGATATGATCGATATCTGTATAGGTCAATAGTTACTTGCTGATATGATCGATATCTGTACAGGCCAATAGTTACTTAGTGATATGATCAATATCACAGCGGCCGCCTTTACTTCGCCGGACATTTCCTGTCACTGACTTTAGACTGGGTCGACCTGTGAGTCACTTTAGACTGGGTCGACCTGGGAGTCACTTTAGACTGGGTCGACCTGGGAGTCACTTTAGACTGGGTCGACCTGGGAGTCACTTTTGACTGGGTCCACCTGGGAGTCACTTTAGACTGGGTCCACCTGGGAGTCACTTTAGACTGGGTCGACCTGGGAGTCACTTTAGACTGGGTCCACATGGGAGTCACTTTAGACTGGGTCGACCTGGGAGTCACTTTAGACTGGGTCGACCTGGGAGTCACTTTAGACTGGGTCCACCTTGGAGTCACTTTTGACTGGGTCGACCTGAGAGTCACTTTAGGCTGGGTCCACCTGGGATCCCAAGCTCATTTAAAACAATCTACCTCAATGAGAGCCGGCGCTGTTGCGACGGGCTTAGGAACGAAATACGCAATCCCACATCCCACATTCGAAACACAGATGCGGGCGATTTGTGCTCCTTTTCATACAATGGTATAAGTGTCGGTCGTTCAAAAAGCAATCACAAACTACTGAACTTAATCTTGACAAGAAATAACAAATAGCCAACAAATGTTGGTGTCGACTGCGACGTCCTGTAACGTTTAACGTCAATGAAAATTCAAACCCACCGAGTAAGCCTGAAAATGTCTAGCCACACCAAAACCAGGTTAACAGTGCCAATCATGACCACAAATGTATTCTGGAGAAATGTCTTTAGGCCGACACTCATTACTCCGAGGAAAGGGTAGACGAACACATAATCAGACTGCAGCTGGTACTATTAGTAGTTGAACTCTTTGCTGGCCGTTGAAGATGACGGAGCACGTATGAGAATGCCCCGAGTGCATTCATGTCAGTTCTTGACTCAGCTCAACTCTAGCAAAAATGAGCTTGTTAAAAAATGCAGGCTTTGCGCATATATAGCAAGAGTTAAAAGACAGAAAGTCTTGAAAGTCAGTTGGCAAAAATTTCACATGAACGCAACCATGACTAGAAATTGTCGAAACACGCAGGAACTCGGCAAACAAACCCTTTCAGGCGAAACCAGTCCAACAAGACACAATACCCCACAGCCTAGTACAGCACTTCCCATCTGTACCGCTTGGCCAGATCAACCTTTCACCAAGGACTCCCGATCTTTGTATGAACAAAGTTTACAATTTTGGCTCACTGTTGTCCTTGTTGGCTTTCTTGAGCTGTTGCTCTAACAAGCCCCAGACAAAAGTCTGCACAGTTTTGTTGTCACTTGGCTTCGCAGCCGTGATCTCATCAAGATCTGGACAGGCGCTTGAGAAAATAGACAGCCTTGTTTTTTTCTCCATTTTCTTTCGTTGTTTTTAAAACAATAGGTCGCTGTGATATGAGGCATGGGGGCCTTTTGCGGGAAATACTGGGGGGAGGGGGGAGGCATTGAAGAGATATCAAGACAATGGGACGTATGCTGAGCTATACGATTTAGTTGTAAGTTCTTTACGGGACGCTGCGTTGTTTGTTTTTTTATTTACAGGACATTGCAGTCAACACACACCAGCATTTTCAGCTGCTGTTGATGTCTTGGCAAGTTTTACTTTCAGTAGTGTGCCACTGCTTTCTGAACGACCGGCTCACATACCTCGGTAAGTAATCAGCGCGACGCGATCCGCTGCCGAATCTCGCGCAGCTGTGTTTCGTACGTGAGTATACGGAATTACGAACAGCGTCCTTAACGCCTTCGCCAGGGAGACAGGCGATGGCAAACTACTGGACGTAAAATTGACTTGGACATCAACCTGGGGTTTACCTTTGGAGTCGGGAATGGATTTGCCTGATGGCGAGGGACACTGGTAAAAGGGGAAACTAACCCACACGCAACAATCAATCCTGTGCGCTATAAGAAGTAGGACGTGTATGGACTACGCTTGAGTTCAAAGTACGCGAATGCCAAAAGAAAAACCCCTGGTTGATCGCAACGTCTTGCAAAGAGCATGCATCAGTTAGTTAGTTTGCCATTACTTTCTGAACGGCCGACGTCTCACACCATGGAAATCAACGCAAGGCGGTCTGCTTCCAAATCCCCCGCAGTTAATGTCGAACCCTCGACTCAGTATGTCGCCAGTTATGAAACTGCGCGTCTCACTATCGCCCTAGCCATAGATGCCGTAGCGAAGTCGGTCTGCTGACAATAAGAGACAGTGGAGAAACATGATCACATGACTTCCAACACCAGGCTTCGGGCTGACTGTCTTAATGAAAGAAGGAGGTCGCTGTGCTGACTAAATGAAACTGTCGTTACTGCTTGTAGCACCTTGCAGTGTAGGACAGTGGGGTCCTGAGTCTGAGGGATTAAGACAGCCTAGCCTGGGCAGTCGCCGCGAACTGTGCAGGTTAGGGGCTTTTCTCCCCTTCCCTACACGCAAAAACACACACGTAGGTCTGTTGCATTTCGTTTACATGACGTTGCAGTCAACCTCAGCATGCAATTGACTGTTTATATTGGCCCACGTGGAACGGCACTAGAAAGAAGAAGTAGAAAAAGAAGGAGGAGGGGGAAGGTGGAGGGGGAGGAAGAGGAGAATGATAATAATAATTAGCTGTTTGTGATTTGTTTACAACGATATTTGGGCCTTCCACTCGTTCTGCCCCAGCAGTTTAACAAATGAAGATCGTAAACTGATTAGAGACATTAGACGTAGACAGTCAACATTTTTTGGGCATGTTATGAGAAGAAATGAATTGAAGAACTTGGTGACGACTGGCAAGATCGAAGGGAAGAGACCAAGGAGAAGACCGAGAAGTAAATACCTGGATGGCTTGGCCACGTGGCATGGTCGAGACAGGAACACATAGCTGATCCACGACTCTGGTGATCGAGTGACATGGCAGTACATGACCACCCACGCGTATCGGTATGGTACATGATGGATGGATGGATGTGATTTACTTGTCATTTTAGTTCAGTATTTTGCCATTGCTTTCTGAACAACCTGATTGATCGATGTGGTAGTTGCTATGTCAGTGTATCGTTTCTAGAGACTACAATCTGGCTTGTGACAGAGGCAAGTTTCGAGAGGCTGATATAAGAGCACAGTTCTGCATACGATAAGCCCCGAAATTATGAAAATGAATTAAAATTCAGCCTCTGAACCTTCTGCTGCATGAGTCAGTGGTTATAAATCATCATTCACGTTTGCACCGTTATGAAACTATAGACCGGAGCCAAGGTAAGTATGTCATTTCCGGTTGTTGGTCACTGAAGCAAGACAAAAATGCCGGGTCATCTGGTGGCATAGACTTTTTTACCCCTGACAAAATACATTTGATTCTCTCGATATTTAGTGTGGGAATGCGCACGGTGGCCGCTAGTTGCGTTATGGATGTAACTTTTAAAAGCGTGATCTTAGGAATCCTCGAATATTGTGGTGACTTGCATGTGGTAAGAGCTGCTTCGTTCGTCCTGAAAATGACGTTGGTTGCGCTGTGTTCGTCTACAGCTTGGCTGCGATATTTGTGCCTTCCACTCTTTCTGCCCCAGCAGCACACTGTGTGTCTATGGTACATATGTATCACTCAACGTGTCAGGGGGGTCAGCTGCGGAATATACGAGGGGGCTTCAAATGAACACTTTACGTGTGTGTACTCTCTCTCTCTCTCTCTCTCTCTCTCTCTCTCTCTCTCTCTCTCTCTCTCTCTCTCTCTCTCTCTCTCTCTCTCTGTGTGTGTGTGTATGTGTGTGTGGTGTTTTTTTTTTTTTTTATTCTTAGTCTATGAATATACACTGACAAAGTAAAGAACAAATGCATCGGTTTTTTTTATGTAGTCACCGCTGCGTTCAATGCATGGCCTCCATCTTGGATTTCTGTAAAATAAAGTTATCTTGGTCGCGTGTTTAACCACTCACGCACCTCCTGCTGTACCTCTTCATCGGACCAAAATCTGCTGTTGAAACTTCCTACGCCACTCATACATTTGCTGGATTGATAGGCATGCATCACCATACTGGACCTTCATTCGCCGATGAATTTCTACATTTATAACCCTTTCACTGATCTAAAAACGGGTAACAGAACGCTGCTCTTTTTTGGTGCATGTCAAAAGTGAGTGAGGCGCATTTTTAAACTGTCCTCATGGCGTCACTGTGTTCGTCTGCACCGTGATGTCATATGCTTCACACTTTTGACAATAACAATATTGACATATTACAAGACAATTAATTGCTCGATCGTAATGATCTTCATCAGGAAACAACACAAACAGATCAAAAGAAAAACATGAAAACCCAGCGTATCCGGGTGCAAGATAGACTTGGGCAAGATAGTTGGATGAATATTTGGATGTATAGATGGTTTCACGGGTGACATGATGGGCCTATGAATGTGTAAATGGATCATTACAATAATATCCGGACTGACAACTGGATGGAAGATTAGATGGCTGACTTTGTAGATGAATAGAAGAATTGATGGGTGAATGAATGGAAAACTGGGTGGATGATTGGGTGCGTGCGTGAATATATAGTTGAAGTGACGACTGGATTGACGAAAGGATGAATGATTAAACAGATGGTGCTATGAATTAATAAATGAATGGATGATAGACTGAGTGGGTGGTATGGTGGATGAATAGGTGAACTGATGTTTGAGTGAATGGACGACAAGATGCATGAGTGGGTGCGTGGATGAACTGATGACATGATGACTGGATTTACGAATTCGTGGATGATTAAATCGATTATGCGATGAATAAATGTATAATTTTATGGATAATGAATGAATAAATGATTGAATGAATGAATGAATGAATGAATGAATGAATGAATGAATGAACGAACAGTTCGACACAACTTGAAGCACTACAATCTTCGTGTAAATCTGTTTGGAAGCCATAATAATAAAACAAACACAATTTCTGCTAAATAATATGTGCGGTAATTCAGTTAAAGTGTGCAAGTTAGTTTTAACGGCCTCTGCTGGAATGCCACCTGAACCAGCAACTTTCTGATCACTCGTTTTATAGCTTTACTAATTATTTCTTTAGATGGTTTCTTGTAGTTGATATCTTTACACTATAATTATAAAACAAGCTGTCTGGAAGCCATAATAATAAAACAAACTGTCGGGACGCCACATTCAAAACGAAACCGTCTATCCATTATTCAATACAAGGATCTAGCCGTATTAGTTGAAGCCTTAAGCTGTAGATCAATATGGGGAAAACAACCGTCCACATAAAAACCATACGAGAGCGGTTGCTTAGCCAAGTTAAGCCTGTGTAACATCAAGATCGACGCCCTTGATCAGAGGCGTGGGCGGCCAGCGCCCATATGTTACCGGTCCCTCACAGAAGAAGTAAAGGATCATCATCATCATGTCCAATGCCGATAACCATGGGTGTAAAGGATAGTAACACTGTATGTCGTGAAATGCGACTTAGGAGGGTTGGTCTGAGACTGTCGGTCTCACGCTGTCGAAACACCAACATTCAACCAACAATGGTCTGGCGAACAAAGGGTTTGGCAAGTGCGGTTGTGTGACTATTCACCAGTAGGAGTCACACGAGCTAATGGAGATCAACATGGCCGAATGGATAAGGGCCTTCGCTCGTAAACTTCAGGTGTGCGGATGCCGAGGTTGCGGGTTTAACCTCTACAGCGGACAGTTTGGACTAAAATGTTGCATTCTCGTCCTTGACTTGTGGGTGTAAATTACTAGAACGTTCGCTTTGAACTCAAGCGTAGTCCATACACGTGCTACTATGTCTGGTGCACTGGACTGATTTTTTTCCCGTGTGGATTAGCTTTCCCTAATGTCAGTGTCCATCAGGCGAACCAACTCCGACTTCAGAGGTACTGTTAATTTACGTCCCCAGGTCAACGACAAGAAGACAACATTTAAGTCCAACTGATCTGTGCAGGGGTTCATCCAAATTTTGACATTAGCGCACCGGTAGCTTACGAGCCAGCGCTCTTCACCATGCGGCCACAGTGGCCTCCATTAAGTGTGTTTCATTGATCTTTCATTTGATTTCGTGTGTGAGACAGGGGTGCAATGTTGTCAGCGAAATCCAGAATTATCAAGCAGCTCTATCAAAGTTCATTGAACACCATTTCTGGAAGTAGTTATTGCTGTCTTTATAATTCAGTCTATTAGTCTTTATAATACAGAGGACAAAAGACATCCCTGCCTCACTCCTGATTTTATTTCACATATCCGTCATTTTACCCTCATGAAGAGCTCTGTATTGTATGTTCCCATATGTTGCCTTTATCAAGTTAATGATCGTCTGAGGTATCTCATAGCACCTAATCAGTTTCCAAAGAGATTCAGTATGAACGCCGTCAAAGACTTTTTCATAGTCCACAAATCCAACATAAAGAGACACATTAATTTCAATGTTTTGTTCCATTATCATCACGTGATGTGGTATGCAAGCACTTGGATAACAGCATATGGAAAAACAGATCAATACAAGCAAACATTCATTTATTCATTCAGTGTCATGTCCCCTGCAGAACTTCGCTCCCATAACAACCATCCAGAAAACTTCTCGGTCATAAACAAGATGTCCCGCGTCCGATACACCCATCAGGAGATAATCTGTCACATCCTGCACCCATCTTCTCTTTGGCCTTCCTCTTTTTCTCTTCCCTGGCATACACCCCTCTAAATTTGTTTTCTCCGAACTTTCATGACGTTTCAAGTAACCAAATTATTACAATTTTTTTTTTTTTTTTATCGTCTTTGGTAGCCAACATTCTTCAATGTTATTCAGATCTTGTCGTATGGATTCATTTGTTCTTTTCTGTATCCACGATATTCTTAGAATCCGTCTATAACATTTATATTCAAACACTACATCAGTGGTTCTCACCTTTTTTGGGCCATGCATCCCTTCACCATAAGTTCAGAATGGCATCTCCCCCCCCCCCACCCCTCTTGTATTTCCTCCCTATAAATTCCTCCGCCCCTACACGGTATACGTAAAAATGGAGCTAAATTTAATAACACATACTAGAACAAGTTTACATAAAAAGTGATTTTCGAGTCTACTTAGTTTATAAAGCGAATTTCAGAAGGTCGAGAAGTACACAACCATAAAGAATGGAGGGAAAAACAATATCAAGTAATGGGTTCTTGTATTAACGTTATTTTGAAATAATCTTAATTCTTCCCCCCCCTCCCCCCCCCCCCGAACGAAACCCTAAAATTCCCCTCCCTACCGGGGGGGGGGGGGGGGAATTCCCAACCGGTTGAGAACCACTGCACTACATTATATAAATGAAGAGCATCTTGCGTAATAAATCCCTATCATTGAAGGTTAGATAAAGATATCTGACATGGTACATTGAACCTGTTCTAACAGATGGCTGTGAATTACGCACAATTAGTGCACAAGCAAAGGAATACCACGAGATCTTAGGAGTGTGGTTTTATAGAATAATGCTGAATATTCCCCGGACAGCCAAAATGAATAACTTAAATGTTTTGAAAGAGACTAAGACAACGTGTAACAAACAGCAGAAAGAGGAAATCGTTGGAGGTCCCGGGTTCAAGCCCCGGTGAGGACCGGGATTTTTTTTCTCGTGGGCTATTCTAGTAATAAAATTTCCCCTGGTCTCTGGGTAGTGAGATCGGACGCCCGTGTGTATTGTTGCGCACGTAAATAATCCCTTGGCAGTTGGAAATCGGAAAAGAGTAGCTTAACGGCGCTGCCCGGGGAAAATTTCGAGTTAAAAATCTACCCAAAGTATTTCAGGATCCTCGCTTGTGCTAGAGAGTTCGTGCACTAAGCTGAGTTTCTCCAGACTCAGGTTTGAGTTAGGAGGAGAACGGAGCACTTATGGGTTTGCACCCGTGTGCCGTGATGTTGATCCATCGACTAAACTAAACTCGACTAAACTAATCGTTATTTTTTGCCCACATCATGAGAGCATAAAAACTGGAGCATATTGTGACAACTGGAAGGATTAGTGAAAAGAAAGACAGAGGAAGACATTAAGAGATGATTTTCGACAATCGTTTGTCATGGCACAGAAAGGTGTCAGCACAGGAATTGTTACCCGTGTTGGAGTTTGCAACATGCGGAGAAGCATGATCGCCCATGCCAGCCGCCAAGGCACTTGATGATGTTGAATGTAGCTAACTGGCTAGGCAGGATCTAATGTAGTGTGTACGACGTTCTAAAACATCACTCTCAAACTGAACAATTGATATACGAGGGTAAATTAATAAGTAAGTCACAAATGGCGGTAGGAAAATAACTAACTATGATAACAACTAGAAACCAGTTTATTTGTATACATACATTGTCCCTTTATTTCTCAACATAATAACCCACCAACATTGATGAACTTACCCCATCGTTTTATCAGTTCTCTCAAACCGGCTGCATAGAACTGCGTGCTCTGTTTTTTAAACCACGTTTTCACTTCACATTCAACTTCGGCATTATTCGCGAAATATCTCCCACCAAGGTGGATTTTCAGTGGACTTGGCCCCTAGCGATTTCCAGTAAAGTGGTGCATAGTTGGGCAGAAGAAGTTACCAGGGCGAATCAATAAGTAAGTCACACAGTTCTGTTTTATGTGCGCCTTCTTAAAGTCCATGCCGTGTGGTGTTGGTGATCATGTCTGCCGACAGCCTTCTGCCTCGAGTACTGCCAATCATTTTTGACACCGATGTTCCGCCATACCATGATATCAAACTGTCCATTAGCTTCTATTTCAGCCCCCCCCCCCCCCCCCGTTTATTTTTTCTAATTTAGCAGTTGTCACCACGTGTCCAAAGAATCTACTGTGGATTGCATTCTTAAGTTTGTGAGTTAACTTCTTTCAAGATATATTTATTATCCTTTCTATCAGTTCACAGCTTTATTATCACTCTTCTGTAAAACCACATCTATTGTAGCTTCCACACAATCCTTACTAGTCTGTTAATTGTCCATAATTCACTTCCGTAATCAAGATTGTCTCAATATAGCTCTTAAGAACTCTTTTCTAACACCGACTGACAAAGATATATTGCTCACAATATTTTTTCATTTTGCTCCAATTTGATGAATTTTCCATCTGGTTTTTTTGTTTTAAATCGAAGTCCTGATTCAAAGATTAACTTATGTTGGACACGCGAATTAATTTCACAAATCTCTCAAAACAACAACGTAGAATATGTCGCCAGCCATCTGGTATCCATTGGGTTGACAAAATTCTAGAAGACCTGGACTCTGCCGACGACATAGTGCTTTTAAGTTCAACACACCCAGATGCCCAAGAGAAAATAAACCATCTCCAAAATGTTTCAGGACAAACTGGTCTCTAAATTAATACTGCAAAAACAAAAATTATTGATCTTACCAACAGTTCAGACGACACAAATTAAACAACCATGTTCTTGAAAAAGTCAACATCTTCCATACCTAGGAAGCAAAATGACATCTAAAGGGGACTCAACGCCAGAAATATTATCTAGAATCGCACTGGCATCTGATGCCTTCAATAAACTGTCAAACATCTGGAAGTCAAAGACACTCAGCAAACATACGAAACTTAAAATCTTCAACTCTTGTGTGATTCCAGTGCTAACGTATGGATGCGAGAGTTGGAAATCAACGGTAGCTTTAGATTTAAAAAATTAGACAATTTTGAGAACAAATGTCTTAGAAAAATTCTAAACCTTCACTGGACAGATTTCAGAACCAATACGCAAATAAGACAAGAGACTAAGCAAGACATTGTATCCAATTTTATAAGAAAACGCCGTTGGAACTACATCGGCCATGTACTCAGAATGGACAAGACAAGACTCCCCAACCAAGCCCTCTTATGGTCACCAATAGGGAAAAGAAAACGGGGAAGACCAAGAGACCCTGCGTAGAACCATCATCAGAGAAGGCTCATTCAACGGCCAAGTAAACATCCAGGATCTACAACAGGTAGCAGCGAACCGCCAGACATGGAGAGCCATGACTTCTGCTCTATGCGCCGCCTTAGGCTCAAGAGGAAAGACTAACTAACATCTGGTAAAAAGCCCGCAACTTTCCCCCGTTTCCGCAATAAATCATTGCAGTCAGACATTTACTGATCCTTCATCAAAAAAAACTCTGCGAATGGACTTCAAAAGCTATTTAACTAACTTTGCTATTCACTCCGGATGTAACCCTCCCTGGTCTCTTGTCCGCTCTGATCTTATGCGTCCTTTCTATCCGGTTGTTATCCTTTCTCACCGTGTCTTGTCAACACTGCTCCTCACCTCTTGTCATGACGCAAATCTCTACGCAAAATCAATACATCATTTTAGTGCATTCTCGTGCAAAGGGAAATTTTCCTATGGGTGTCTTCTGTCACCCTGCAGATCCAAACTTAACTCATCTCTTCTTCTTTAACCCATTGCTAAGACAGTACGACCTGGTTATGTCGCCCTCTATACCCAGACAGATACTGCAGCCCTTGATTGATAAAAAGAAGATAGCTCTCTTAAGAAAAAAGGAAAGACCAACGCGTAACACTCTGAGTGAGCTGAGCAAGCGAGGAAGGATGTACAAAAGGCTGCCAGGCAGTGTGGGAATGACTATTGGATCAAGCTATGTGAGTCCATTCAAATCGCAAGTGATAAGGGAAACATCAGAAGCATGTATGAAGGGATAAAGAAAGCCTGTGGTCCAATGATCAAAAGAAGTGCACCGCTGAAAACCTTGACTGGAGAAATCATCACTGATAAGAAACAGCAGATGGATAGATGGGTCGAGCACTATTTAGAGCTTTACTCAAGTGAGACTAAGCTAACGGATTATGCCCTCAACGCCATAGAGGCCCTGCTAACTCTTGACCACCTGGACACACTTCCCACTATAACAGAAGTTAAGTGTGCTATAAATGAGCTTGCATCTGGCAAGGCTCCAGGTAAGGATGGGATTCCAATAGAGGTAATCAGGAATGGGCAAGACACACTCGCTCTACAGATCCACCGGCTAATAGAGCTATGCTGGCGAGAAGGACAAGTCCCACAGGATTTCAAAGATTCAAGCATCATAACACTGTACAAGAACAAGGGTGATCGGAGCGACTGTAACAACTATAGGGGTATCTCACTTCTGTGTATTGTTGGGAAAGTATTTGCCAGAATTGTCCTACACAGACTTCAAGTCCTGGGAGATCAAGTCTACCCCGAATCACAGTGCGGCTTCCGTCAGAGCCGGTCTACCATTGATATGATATTCTCATTGCGACAGATGCAAGAAAAATGCCGGGAACAAAATCAGCCACTGTTTATTGCCTTCATCGACCTCACAAAGGCATTCGATTTGGTCAGTCGTGTGGGTCTGTTCAAAGCACTAAAGAAGATTGGCTGCCCACCAACTCTTCTGTCCATTGTGGAATCGTTCCACACAGGCATGAAGGGTATAATAAAGTTTGATGGCTCAACTTCAGAAGAGTTTGAAATCAAGAGTGGAGTTAAGCAAGGTTGTGTACTATCCCCCACCCTCTTTGGGATATACTTTTCACTTCTACTGAAATATGCCTTTCGTGATCAGGATGACGGTATATACATTCACTCACGCTCAGATGGTGGCCTCTATAATGCTCAGAGATTGAAGGCCAAGACCCAGAGAGTTGCTTTTTGCGGATGATGCTGCGATTATGACCCACTCTGAGGAAGAATTACATCTACTATCTGCATTCTCCAATGCTTGTTCTGAATTTGGTTTAACAATTAACAAAAAGAAGACACAGATTATGTCACAAGGTGCACATGGTGTACCATCAATCTTTATTGACGACGCCGAACTGGAGATAGTAGACCATTTTACATATCTAGGATCAGAGGTAAATAGCAAATTATCCCTCGATCAGGAAATCAACATCAGGATTGGCAAGGCAGCAACAACAATGAACATGTTAGCAAAAAGAGTCTGGGAGAACAGGAAGCTTACTGCCAAAACAAAAGTCCTCGTCTACCAAGCCTGTGTCCTTAGTACTCTTCTTTATGGCAGTGAAACCTGGACAACTTACTCACGCCAAGAGAAACGTTTAAACAGCTTTCATATGCGGTGTCTGCGAAGAATATTTGGTATTAAGTGGCAAGACAAAATCACAAATACTGAAGTATTGGAAAGATCAGGTTGTGTGACGGTGTATTCCATGCTCAGTCTTCATAGACTTAGATGGGTAGGACACGTTAGGAGGATAGATGATGGTAGAATACCAAAGGACATCTTTTTTGGTGAATTACAGACGGGTAGGAGATCTCAGGGTCGGCCTCTACTACGATACAAAGATGTGTGTAAGCGGGACATGATTGATACAGGCATTGATAATGCACATTGGGAGCACGTCGCCGCTGAACGTGTTGCATGGAGGGCAACTATCAGAAATAGAATAAAGACAAAGGAGAAAATGATTGCAGATAAAGCACACACAGAGCGTGAGAGACGTAAGATGGTGCAAAATGGTGGAAGTGACCATGTTTTCACATGCACCTACTGTGGGCAAACATTTGCAGCAAGAATTGGCCTTACCAGCCACACTCGCCACCGCCATGGATCGTAGTTATTAAGCCTTTTTGAAGCACAATGTATCAAACTATCGTCTGTCAAGACGGAAAGGTGCCAATGAATACCCAGCCTATTCTGTTACAGGGTTGGTGTAGATCGCAACGTCTTACAAAGGGCATGCACATTTTTTTCTTTAAAGCCAAGGACGAGAAGTCAACGTTTAAGTCCAGCGAGATAACCCCTTAAATGGTCATCAACGCACCGGAGGTTTAAGCGCCAGCGCTCCTAACCTAGCATTCACGCGACTTCAACACTTGGTTCAGACTTTGGTCCATCCACATTTTGATGTTTTACGGTCCATCCACATTTTGATGTTTTATGGTCCTCCACATTTTGATGTTTTATGGTCCTCCACATTTTGATGTTTTATGGTCCTCCACATTTTGATGTTTTATGAGCAACATCTGGTAAAATGAACATGATCTGGACACAAATTGGCTTTAAAAGCTACACTGTCCAAAGATCATGAATTAGGGCGTGAGAAGGACACTGCATAAACCGTACAGACAGGAGATGATGAGAAACTCTGAAACGTCGCCTCTTTAGTGTGTTAAGTTTGATCTAAGCAAACAACCCGGCATTTCGGGGCAAGCCACGCCAGGTGCCCTGGGAGGTAAAATAGAAAACAAATGTCTAGATTGGCTAACATTTCGGCCTGAGTGTGTCAACTTGGCAAATAACGGAGTGCCGGATCTACTTACACAAGAATTCAGTGGTATAGCTGAGCAGTTATATCTATCTAAGGCTATTGTTTGATTCCCTTATTATAATGGCCTAAAAGACTAGAAGGTTCCGAGTAGGTTCAACACCTACCTCGGTATTAAGTTGGACATAAACGTCGACTTTTCGTTCAGAAAGCAATGGCAAACTACCGAACGTAAAATTGCCTATAAAATCGACATGGGGTTGATGGCATTGTCCTGGAAAGGATGTGCGACATTAACCCGCAGAGTGATCCATGAACATATGGGGCTAGTCCCAAATACCTAGTACACTTCAAGACGTACCGGAAAATGTTGTGGGAAGTAAAGGCAGCCACTGTAACACTGACCACCTATCGAATTTTGTCTAATCATACGGGGGTTAGCATCGTATTCCCAATAGGTCAGCCATATTAACATGGCATCTTCAACTTTTAAAAACAGACAGTTGTAGTTGGAAAAAAAAAAGCAATGAGCAAGTCCTACAAGAAGCAGATGAAGCCCGTAAACCGATTAGAGAAATTACATGTAGACAGTCACAATGTATTGGTCACGTTATGAGAAGAAATAAACCAGAGAACTTGGTGACAACTGGCAAGATTCAGGGGGAAAGAACAAGGGGAAGGCAGAGAAGTAAATATGTGGATATCTCGGCCACATGGCGTAGTCGAAACAAGAACACAAAGCTGATCCACGACTCTGGTGATCGTGTGAGATTGTGAAACATGGCAGCCCCGCGCTTATTGGCATGACACACGATGATGAGTTGCAGATCAACGACCTTTTGGGTTGGAGTACGTTGACAAAGAAATACCTAAAACCCGAGGTGGGACTATTAGCAACCTAGGACTAATCCCAGCCAGTCGGTACGTGCTGTGCTGAACCATGATCTGTTTACATCTTCTCTGTCTCTCTGCAGATGTTGTTTCTGTACCGGTCTTGCACACCCCGTTGCTTTCTACGGTTGGCGAGGGGACGGAGAGCTATGCATCAAGATCCCCGTGTACACTGTACTTCAGTGATGGGTCGGGAGGAGTCTCTATACCAACCAATCTCCGACAGATCCAAGCCCTTTACCTCTCTCTCCACAGGTCGTGGGTTGGTTTACGGACTCGGTCATTCGATTCATACATGCAAATTTCTTGGACTCCTGGTGGTCGTCGCTGCAGCTACGGAGTTCGTGCTCTGTGTGACGCTTTCAGCAGGCCGCTCTGCAGAAAAAGACCGATCTATACAGGACTAAACCCGGTGCAATAAAGTCGATCTTTTCGCGGGGATTATCCAACCTGAACGCCAATGGGACTTAAAAACAACCACAAAAAACTCATTCTTGTAGAGGGATTCACAACCAACCACACACCGTCCCTCACAACACGCATATTTATCTCTACCTTCTCTCAAGCACACAGCCAGCTAATCCCTTATTAATCAAAAACGCTGCCCCATTTGAAGGAAAACATTCCTCTGCGAACAAGGACGAGTTATTTTCAATCTCCATAATCTATCCGACGGCCCATCATGGCCGCCAATGTCGTCTGCAAGGATGGACAAGAGAGTAACCTCCCGTGAAGGCTTTTGTCACACAGACCTGGGACAGAACCCCTTCATTCTCTACCTGGGGAACAACTCTTTTGTGATACCAGTCAGCGGTGACGGCCTGAGCTTCTGTGATTACTCATTCTGTATGTTAGTAAATATAAGTGGCCATTTTACTGATGTGGATACTTTTAGTGTTTTAATTCCGCTGGTTATTCTTACCTGTCGACATTTGAAAAGTGTGTTGTTACACGGCTGTATTGTACAGGTAAGAAAGAACAGTAGGTAGTGATTTTTTTTAGTAACAAAGCCGGGACAACACTACGACAGCGCTAGCTGTTGTTAGTGGTGCCTCCCTGGTACATTTATTATTAAGTACGAGGATGTTGTATTGTAGTGTTATTATTATTAAGTAGTTATTATTGTGTATAACAAATATTTTGCTTGTCAGACACGAAAATCGTCTGGTTAACTTTCTATGTTTTAATTGGCCATTGCCAAGTGAAGCAGTCGAACTGTCGACAGTAGCATCCCTTTATTATTTTTAGAAATGTCCCAAGGGTGACACACTAAACTACACAGTGGCGACACAGAGGGACGGCATTCCCAGCTACCTGTGTGTGATGTTACACTGACTGTGTAAATAAACGAAATGTGTTCAATACTGTTTGTACTTGATGAGTGAAATCGCGTTTGCAAACATCGGTTGGTTTTGGGAGATTTAATGGTCGCGGGAATTAAAATTTTGTTCAACGAAGTTAGTTGAAGTAAGTAATAAGTAATATTTTAATAATTCACTAATTTAGTGATAGTAGTGGCTATCACTAAAAAGTACTGGAAACTTCTTCTTCTTTTATTTACCCTATACTGCTTTTGTCGTGAAGCGTTGCAGAGAGAAGGCAAATACAATTTTCTGTTCCGATTGTCCTGTACTTGTTGCTATGACTTTATCATATTTTATTTCTTCTGTCTCTTTTACTCCATCCAGCCAACTCTTCTAGGGTCGTCCTCTCACCTTGTATCCCGATGTTTTCATGTAGAGCGCTTTATTTAGCCTTTAGCAGCTGGTTGATCTTGTTCCATTCTCCATTCTAACTAAAGTCCCAACCATTTTTTAACTGTTAACTTTTCCCTATTCTTTTATACAGTCAGTCATAAATAGGTGTTATGCCCAAACTTGTACTTGGTTTGTCATTTGTTTCTCTATCTTGTCTTGTTTTTTCCAGCTACCTTTCTTATGCATTTCATCTTACATGATGTGATTTTACGCCTTGTAATTTTAGAACTGTCCTTGGCAAAACATATTTGGGATGAACAAAGTGTCTGTATGGCAGTGTATGGTTCTTTTCTTTGCCCAAACTACACACAGAGTATTAATGTAATTAAACTTTGTTGTGGTCACTCAGGAGTATTAATTAGAGTGTTAATTAAACTTGTACTAGTAACTCAAGACTATTAATGTAATATAACGTTGTATTGGTCACTTTTTTTGTTCGCATATCCTACATGCAGGACATTGCTGTCAACACCAGTATTTTATCGCCATTTTTTATTTTCTTGGTAAGATTACACTCAGTAGTTTGCCATTGCTTTCTGAGCAGTCGGCACATATACCCCGTAAGTAACCATCACGGCACGATCTGCTACCGAATCTCGCACAGCTGCGTTACCCTACGTGGATATACGGGATTACGGAGAAAGTCGTTAACCCCTAGGCCAGGGAGAGTATTGGTCACTAAAGAGTATTAATTAAATTAAACTTCATTAAAGTAACTCAAGTGTATTAACTAAATTAAATCTTTTATTTAGTCACTCAAGTGTATTAGTTAAATTAAACTTTGCGCTAGTCACTCAGGAATATTAATGAAATTAAACTTAATGCTAATCACTCAAAAGTACAAATTCATTAAAATTGTGTGATAGTTAAGAGAAATGTTTGATGTAATTTGGGTAGAATTTTCTGTTATATTCTGGAGACGTGTGGAATAAAGAGTTAATTCAGTGGGTAGGCACACTGACCTGGGAATTAAACAAGTGCAGTGAGTGAGTGACACATTGAGTGGGTTAACTTGTCCACAATGCTGTGACGTCATTCCTTTGTCACAAATCCTCAACCATAAAGCTTTTATATAGAAAGGCAGTCATATCGATAGTGTTTTTGATGTAAACATACTACATATTTCCTTGGATAGATTTGACACAAAATAAGCCTAGTGTACTCTGTCTTACACAGTATATCAAAGACGCCATCAACGCAAAAACATATAACCACAAACTTGGAATACTATCTTATGGTGGTCTAAAGTTAGTTTACAGGGCATTGTGAGTCAACCCCAGCATTTATTGACTGTGATTTACTACATCATTTTTGTTGTTAAGTTGTTGTTGATTTATCTTCCAATTATGCCATTGGGCGTCGAGGGAGAGATTATTGAAGTTCCAGCGCCTGTGACTAGCACCTTATCTCCAATTTCCTCCATGATTCATTTGCAGTATTTGTCTAGGATCAAGTAAAGTCCCTTCTTGTTCGCTAGACCTGTCATAGGTTCCTTACCTACTTAACCCTTTCATATTTGCTACTACCACCAAATCACAATTAGCGGACAGACTCCTTATTATGACCTAGAGCACTCACAAACTCCTGATTATGACTTAGTAAAGTGTACTCATTCCAATTATGAGGCCTCAATAGAGTCCTGTATTGTTATTGATCTTCAGCTTAGTTATTGTTATTGATCTTCAGCTTAGTTATTATTATTGTAGGAAATATCATACAGTTCCTCATCTGAATTTTTGTAAAGGTCTTTTGTGTACACTGACAATGTGCCTAAAATCTGATCTTTGGCTATTAGTTCAGTAGTTTGCTATTATTTTCTGAAAGGATGACACCTCTTACCATCAAAATTAACACAAAGCATTCTGCTTCCAAATTGCAATGGCTCGGCATGTCAAGGAATGATAAAACTACGCATCTCACTATTACCTAAGCCACAGTGCCTGCATATGACAGTCTACAAGCCTCATAACAAAATTGATTGATTGATTGATTTAGGAACCGACATCACAGCATTCGGGACATTCCCATAAGCATTCATAACAAAATAAATAAAAACACCCTATTAAGTTAAGCATCCTTGTCCTTCTGTATTTTCCCCCTAGCCTTGTTACAATTACCATAATAATTAGCAGTACTGTACTACTTAACTGGCACCTTGCCGTCTTGACAGACGATAGTTTGTTACATTGTGCTTCAAGCAAGGCATAATAACTACAACCATACCATGGATGGAGTGATTCTTTTCCATAGCACAAAGCCTTAGCTGAAATGTAGAGACCATGTGTTTCCCATGCAGCATGATCCCTCTCTCAGGCTGCCTAGTTTACTCCAGAAGAAGAATAACACCAATTGTAGAGACCATGTGTTTCCCATGCAGCATGATCCCTCTCTTGGTCTGCTTAGTTTACTCCAGAGGAAAGGTAACACCAATACATCTGGAACAAGACAAGCTGCCATATCAGCAAAGCAATACTCTAACTGTCCACCTATTGGAGCTTCGATCCTAGACCAGTTGTCAACCAAGGCTTAGGCCCTGGTCTGCTCTGCCATGACATTTAGTCTTAGGTTGCAGTTATTTGCACCAAGATAAGGCTTGTACACTCCCAATTGCGCTCCTCTGCCTTAAGCCGTGTGGTTTCGTGAGCATTGCCCAACATTCAACGCTCACAGAAAGCAGGCAGTACCATGTACTGTCATACGCTAGCTCAGTCATATCTGACTAAGACCTGACATAAAAATTAGTAGTAGTGATTTATGTTTGCATATTCTCATACATTTGCAATGTCTACATAATCGTTGTTGCATGAGATTAATCTCATAACTGATGTATGATGTATTACTCTGGAAGAGTTTGAAATCAAGAGTTGAGTTAAACAAGGTTGTATACTAGCTCTCACCCTCTTTGGAATATACTTTTCACTTCTACTGAAATATGCCTTTCATGATCAGGATGCCGGTATATACATTCACTCACGCTCAGATGGCGGCCTTTACAATGCTCAGAGATTGAAGGCCAAGAAAAAAAATTAGGAGGATACAGATCAGAGACTTGCTTTTTGCAGATGATGTTGCAATTACAACCCACTCTGAGGAAGAATTACGTCTACTATGAGCATTCTCCAATGCTTGTTCTGAATTTGGTTTAACAATTAGCAAAAAGAAGGCACAGATGATGTCGCAAGGTGCATACTGTGTACCATCAATCTTTATTGACAACGTCACACTGGAGATAGTAGACTAGTTTACATATTTAGGATCAGAGGTAAATAGCAAATTATCCCTAGATCAGGAAATCAACATCAGAATTGGTAAGGCAGCAACAGCAATGAATAGGTTAACAAAAAGAGTCTGGGAGAACAGGAAGCTTACTGCCAAAACAAAAGTCCTTGTCTATCAAGCCAGTGTCCTTAGAACTCTTCTTTATGGCAATGAAACCTGGTCAACTTACTCACACCAAGAGAAACTTAACAGCTTTCATAAGCGGTGTCTGCGAAGAATACTTGGTATTAAGTAGCAAGACAAAATCACAAATACTGAAGTATTACAAGATCAGGTTGTGTTATGGTTTGATCCATGCTCAGTCTTCGTAGACTTAGATGGATAGGACACATTAGGAGGATGGATGATGATAGAATACCAAAGGACATCTTGTTTGGTGAATTATAGATGGGTAAGAGATCTCGGTGTCGACCTCTACTATGATACAAAGATGTGTGTAAGCGGGACATGATTGATACAGGCATTGACAATGCACATTGGGAGCAAGCCGCTGCTGAACGTGTTGCATGGAGGGCAACTATCAGAAATGGAATAAAGACAAAGGAGAAAAATGATTGCAGATAGGTTACACACTGAACACGTGAGACGTAAGATGGTGTGTGATGGTGAAAGTGACCATGTGTTCACATGCATTTATTGTGGATGATTATTTACAGTGTGAATTTGTCTGATCAGTCACATTTGCTACCGCCATGGGTTGTAGTTATTATGCCTTTTTGAAGCACAATGTAACAAACTATCGTCTGTCAAGACGGCAAGGTTCCAATGATGTATGAATGAAATAATCTATGAAAGGAGAGAGACAAAAAGGGAAGAAATGTCTGATGGGCCTGTGTGTCCAATTCTTAACCCTCTGAAAATAAAGTTTGTTCAGTGTTTGACTGTTGTAAGATTTTCTCCAGTATTGCTGATGTTTGTCTTATCCTGTTATGGGATGTTCTCTGGTATCCTTGATGTTTCTCTTGTCCTGTTGTAAGATGCTCTCCTGTAATCTTGATGTTTCACTTGTCCAGTTGTAAGAGTTTTTGCAGTATTTCTGATGTTTCTCTTGTCCTGTTGTAAGATGTTCTCCGGTATTCGTGATGTTTCTCTTGTCCTGTTGTAAGATTTCCTGCAGTATTTCTTATGTTTCTCTTTTCCTGTTGTAAGATTTTCTCAGTATTCTTGATGTTTCTTTTGTCCTATTTTGAGGTTTTGTCCAGTATTCATGATGTTTCGTGTGTCCTACTGTAATATTTTGTCCATTATTTGGTTAATATTACTCATGTCCTGCTGTAAGATTTTGTCCAGTGTAGTTTGTACCATTGATAAAAACATGACACTCTTGGTGTAGTCTGTAACCAATGTACTGTGACCTTCTTGGTACAGCATCAGATAAATTTGGTTCTTTAAAAAATGTATCATCATGTAGCAGGCCCTTTGCAGAACATTGCACTCATCACAGTCTGCCAAAAGTTCACGATCTGTTACCATCTCTCCCACCTCATCAACCTTCATGCACAAGGTATCTTCAATGTCCTGTGTCCATCTTCGTCTTCGTGCTGGTCAACACTTTTCCAGGAACAATATCTTCCATCATTGTTCTTTCAAAGCTGTTATTCTTCTTCTTCTTCTTCTTTCGTTCGCTTGAAATATGTCTATAACTGCAATGTTGTCTCTTGTATGAATGTAACTGTCTTTTTTAGTTCACACAGCAGTCCATAGAGCTTATCTTCCACTGTTGTCTCTCTAGGCCAGAAGGTTTGCCTAGATATGTTATATTTTGGGCTGTCTTGGAGTATGCGCTCTGCTGTCTGCGACGCCAATCCACATGTGCTGTTTCACCAATCTTGAATTTTGTATACATGTGGTTGCGTAATCTATTGTGTCCTGTTCTGAGGCGCAGGATAATTACTTGTTATGGTCTGTCCATAATGTGGTAGTCATCTTGAGCAGGTTTTGGTGGCTTTTGATGTTAGTTAGTTAGTTAATCTGTTGGGGTATCACCCTTACACTCCTGACAAGTTGATACCTGCATCAGCTGCCAGCGGGGAATAGTGCCTGCTCTGTGTTGGTTAATGAGGCCCTTCATTCTCCCAATGTTGATCTTGAGTCTGGATGTGCCACTTATAACTTCTAAGTCTCTGTAATAGTATACTAATGTGTCATGTTTAATAGGTCATTCTTCGAGTGTACTAGTGTGCCAAGTATAATAGGTCATTATTCATGTTACCAGTGTGCCATGTGTAATATTTCATTCTTCATGTGTACCAATGTGCCATGTCTAATAGGTTATTATTCATGTGTACCAATGTGTCATGTGTACTAGGTCATTCTTCATGTGTACCAATGTGTAATATGTCATTCTTCATGTGTACCAGTGTGTCATGTGTAATAGGTCGTTCTTCATGTGTACCAGTGTGTCATGTGTAATAGGTCATTCTTCGTGTGTACTGATGAATGTGTTGGAGTCTGTGGCTTAGGGCTAGTGGATGCAGTTTCACAATCCTGACATCCCAGGTTCGAATCATCTAGTAAATCACATAGTAAACCACATTGTAAATTATAAACAGCCAAACAATGCTGGGGTTAATTGTGATGTCCTGTATAAGGACATACAACTAAGTGTTTAATCTAATGAAGGTGTCTTCACAACCAACCAACCTATTCTCTCTTTGTATTCGTTTCTGGAATCAGCTTTACCTTAACAACCAACCAACCATCCCATGTTCGTGTTATCTTCTTCCTGATCTTCTTGTACCTTTTCACAGCCTGGCATTCTGAAATACGTAGCATATTGTTTTGTATTCAGTTCCTCTTCATTGTTGCATTTTCCCCAGTCTTCTCACCACATTCTTATGCCTTAATTAGTCACTTCACTTATGTCTTCTCCGTGATTATATTATTATGTTGTTTTGTGTATATACCCGACCCGTGACGAAGGATTTACAGACGCAGTTCGTAATCCCGCATACCCGCGTTCGAAACGCATCTGTGGACGATTTGGCAGCAGACCGCCTTACTTTGGTTTTCTTATGAAATGGTTTGGGTGCCGGTCGTTTAGAAATCGGTGGCAAACTACTGAACGTAAATTTGCCCAGGAACCACAAACAGCCAAAAATTGTTTTCTGGTGAAGCTAGTCGCCGCAACGTCCTGTGTTTTCCGTAATTGTGGTCCGTAAAGCTGCATTACTTAGTGTTATTTTATATTGCACCATTTTAAAACCCTTTCCGTTAATTTTCATGACACTTGGATTCGTCGAGAGGCAATCAATAGCTGTCAGTTTATTAATGCATGTCCGGTGCTAGGACTTCCGGGTTATGCCCAGGCCGCCATTGATTTCGCCTACAGTCTGGCTGTATGTTTCAAGATGAAATATCTTTTATTAGGGCCCAAACATACTTGTGGACCTTTCATTTGGCAAACAGTGCATGGCGGAAGTCCTGTTGAAAGGTTTCGGCTACGGCAGCACACAACAAAAGGCGTCACTAAGTCAACAATTGGTACTTGTCCAACAAATTGGCGCCTGCTGATTGTTGTCTGGGAAACGCGTATCTGCCTGCCCCCCCCCCTCTCTCTCTCTCTCTCTCTCTCTCTCTCTCTCTCTCTCTCTCTCTCTCTCTCTCTCTCTCTCTCTCTCTCTCTCTCTCTCTCCTTCCTTATCTTAAATGCACTCTCAATCTGAACTCACTATCTTTCTCTTCTACATGAATACCTCTCTCTCTCTCATTGTATGTCTGTCGCCATCTAAATCCTCTTTCCATCATTCCCTCTCTGTCTGACTGTCTGTCTTAATCTGAAACGCCACCACCCTCTGTCTGTCTTACTGGATTTTAATCTTCCTTTCTCAATCTGAATCCTCCGTCTATTTCTATCGATCTCTACCCCCACCCTCCCCCTCTCCCGTTCATTCTCCCCCTGACTACCTTTCTCTCGGCATATCACCCTCTATATTTTTCTCTGAAGGGCAGAATGTCAGACGGGCCGGGCCCAATTCTTAACCCTTTGAAAATAAAGTTTGCTCGTTCTCTCACTTATCCTTCTCTCATCTCTCTGTGTGCATTCTCTCCCTCCCTGACCACCTTTCTCTCCTCACCATCACCATTTTTTTTTTTTTTTTTTTTTTTTTTTTTGAGAGAGAGAGAGAGAGAGAAAGATAAGAGAGGAAAGCTCTGCAACGCAGCTCCACGTAGATACTGTTTTCCGAAATCTGTGGATTTGTTTCTATGGAGGAAAACAGAATACACTAACCTGCATAGTTCGCGGTGACTGCACTAGCCAGGCGGTCTTAATTCCTCAGACTCAAACCCCCCTGTCCTACACCCCAGGTACTATAGGTACATTATTAGATGACAGTCCAATCATTTCCTGGTCTATCAAGTCTGCATCCTTAGAACTTTTTGTGGCAGTAAAACTTGGTCAACTTACGCCAAGAGAAATGTTTAAACAGCCAACAGTTTCCATGTGCGGTGCCTGCGAAGAATACTTTGTATTAACTAGAAGATAAGATCGCGGTCTCATGGCGAAGTGGTCAAGCCGTCTGACTCGGGATCCGAAGGTTGTGGGTTCGATTCCGAGCCGCATCCTTCGGTTCACGAGTGACATTTTTTGGAGACTCCTGTGGGTCGTTGCTAGAGCTACGGAATTCGTGCTTTGTGCGAGGCTGAGCCATATGGGATAAAACCCGGTGCAATGAAGTCGACCGTGTCGACTTTTAAGCGACATTTTTAGAAGATGAGATCATAAATTCTGAATTATTTGAAATGTTGCATTACGTAGTGGTGTGAGATGTATTCCATGCTCAGTCTTCACATTACGTAGTGGTGTGAGATGTATTCCATGCTCAGTCTTCGTAGACTTAGATGGATAGGACACGTTAGGAGGATGGATGATGGTAGAATACCAAAGGACATATGTTTTGGTGAATTACAGATGGGTAAGAGATCTCGGGGTCGCCATCTACTTCGTTACATTTCCGGTTCCGGTCAAGGATATGCACTACTGATGAGCTCAAACGAGAGCGAAACTCGAGTATAGTGCTTCCATATTGACGTGGATAGGCCTTAGGTTCATACCGGAATACGATCAGCGTTGCCAGTAGTAGGCTGTGCTCAATATTTAAATTACAAAGATGTGTTTAAGCGGGACATGATTTATACAGGCATTGATAGTGTACTATAGGAGCAAATCACCGCTGATCGCATCGCATGGAAGGCACAGATCAGGAATAAAAATCAAGACAAGGAGGACATGATTGCAGATAGATCGCACACTTAGCAAGTGAGACGTCAGGTGGTGCGTGATGGTAAAAATGACCATATGTTCACATGCATCCATTGTGGGCGAACATTTACCGCGCAAATTGGCCTGTTCGGACACAATCGCTGCCACCATGAGTTGTAGTTATTATGTCTTTTTCTTAAAGCACAATGTAACAAACTATCGTCTGTCAAGACGGCCAGGTGCTAGCAGTGTCCAACCATTATTTACTAGGCATCCATACAGAAGGTAGTTTGCCAATTCTTCCTTCTTGGCTGTGACCTTACTGGTCGGCGACCGTAGCCTTTGCCTCTATAAATAGATCATCTGGCTACACTCGTGAAACTCGAGACCAGTTCTTAAAAGTAAAAATATAAGTCACTGCGTATAATAGTATAAATTTATTACCAAAATGAAAAAAAAATGGGAGGAGTTACATTTATGGATTAACCCTCACGCATAGTAAACTGGGAAATTCTTCTTTATAGCCATAACCTCCCCTTCCCCCACCCACACACACTGACATTGGAAAATTCCCGAATGTAGGTCATGTCTTACGACTGGTTCCGCTGTCGACGTATTGATTGGGCAACGACAGGTGGGAGAGTCACACCGTATGGAGATGTCACCATCGTTGAGTGATGGGGATGTCGTGTTGCCACAGTCACGCCGATGCTGACGTGACCACCTCTGACATTTAGCTCAGCTGGAACGGCGGTCATGTTGTCGGCGCGTGTAGGTTTCTGTTTACATCTGTCTGTCTGTCTGTCTGTCTGTCTGTCTCTGTCTGCCTGCCTGTATGTCTCTCGCTCTCTCACTCTCCCCCTTTCTCTCTGTTCGTCTGTCCATCCGTCCGTATGTCTACAGACCTGTCAATCTGTCCATTTAATCAAGCTTACCTGCCGACGTACATGTATGTCTATCTGTCTGTCTACTTATCTACCCATTTACCTGCTTTACCACATTCCTGCCTGCCTACCTACCTACCTATCTGTATGTCTGTCTAGCTGTCCTGTATGTCCAGGAAAGGTACTTCATATATGGTATGGCCTTATTTGTTCCTAGCAGTGCCTCCTTCCGCAGCTCCGCGCCACGGATCCACCATCCTGTCATTTCATGGCCTTTCAGCCCATCTGTCAGTGGATTCAAACCTACCTACATACCTACCTACCTACCCACTCACCTACCAACCCACCCACCTACTTACCTACCCACCCACCTACCTACCTATCTACCCACCTACCTACCTACCTACCTACCCGTTTGTCTGCCTATCTGTCCTTCTATATGTCAAGGAAAGGTACCGACACATATGCTTTGGGCTTATTTGTTCCTACCCGTGCCCCCTTTCGCAAATCGGTGTACCGATCCATTATCTTGTCACGACACCGAGGCCTCGTATTAAGTGTATATAGTTGTAACAAGCCAGGGTTCCGGCACAGAAAGTATCAGAATTCAACACGTGAAGAGAGAACACTTTCACGCTTGACAAAATACAGAATGACTAAGCGGAGTAAGATGTGATCCTGTCGAGGCGGACTCGAGGCAATCTTCAGAACGTGTGCCTTTTTCGCTGGACAGAATTACCTTATATTGTTGTTGTTGCATTCGCTCGGTTTGAACTCAGCAAAGTCCATGAGAGTGCTACTACTTCTAGTGCACTGTACTGACTTTTGCTCATAGGTTGTTGTTGTTTTTTTCCGCATATCCTTTTACAGGACTTAGCTGTCAACAGCAGCATCTTTCAGCTGTCTGTTGATCTCTTGGCAAGATTACGCTCAGTAGTTTGCCATTGCTTTCTGAGCGGCCGGCTCAGTTATCCCGCAAGTCACCAGCGGGGGACGAACCGCTCCCAGTTCTCGCCCGCTACGAGACTCTGCGTGATAAACGGGATTACGGAGAAAGTGTTGTAACCCCTCGGCCAGAGAGACCGGCGCTCATAGGTTAGCTTTCTATATTACCAATGTCCATCGGCGAACCCACTTCGACCTCTGAGGTACTTGTAATTTACATCCCGAAGTCAAGAACGAGAAGTCAATATTTTATCCAACTGACCTGTGTAGGAGTTAAACCTGCTACCTCGGCATCAGCACACCGGATGTATAAGAACGAGAGCTCTTATTCTTTCGGCCATGTCGACCATCGCCAAAACGACATAACATACAAACAATAAAAAAGTCGCTTAAAAGTCGACAGGGTCGACTTCATTGCACCGGGTGTTATCCCATATGGCTCGGTCTCTTTCCGAAGCGCGGAAAGCGTCGCACAAATCACAAACTCCGTAGCTCTAGCGACGACCCACAGGAGTCTCCGAAAAATTTCACTCGTGAACCGAAGGATGCGGCCCGGAATCGAATCCACAACCCTCGGAGCCCGAGTCAAACAGCTTGACCACTTCGCCACGGAGGCTCCCATCATACAAACAATAACACCCGTAAAGAAACAAACGAATACTTAAAAGCTACGATGCTTTGAAAGGTCAAGCATATAAATACACAGTCAGGACTAAATCACTAAACACGATCTCGCCTGGCAGACTTCCCTAGCACATCTGTAAACAAGTGTCTATGTTGTGTACAGCGCGGCTTCTCAAAGATGAAAGTGACAAAACACAGGTTTGATTGAAAAACTAACAAGGTGTGTTCGAAAGAATACATGGCAGTGCAGGAATAGAACCCCTATCTGATAGCGCTCATGCCATTGCCAGTGTAACGTCAAAACCATTACACCAACACTATCGCTAAATGACTATTACATCGTTTATTATTCCTCGAATACAGTTTACTGTTCGATTTATCTTTGTCAACGTTAGACCGTAGTTTATGAGTGGTTTACAAATCGGCAAGGAGAGCTTTTTATAGCCTGTCGACTGATTCCTGAAGGCTGGTTAACTCTCTTTTCCACCACACT
This sequence comes from Cepaea hortensis, assembly GCA_963921405.1. NCBI lineage: Eukaryota > Metazoa > Mollusca > Gastropoda > Stylommatophora > Helicidae > Cepaea > Cepaea hortensis. Next base: position 152,627,958 of record OY992879.1, read on the forward strand.
GGTGTATGTTCGGTTACTCGATGCGCAAAGACATTTAGCAATTTGTGCAAATATAGTGAGACCTTGGCAACTAGACGGTTCCAACCAATTTCGTGCAAATAGAAAGAAAGAGTTAGTTTTATATGCCAGGTAATAAATCGTGCAACATAATAATGTTTGTGGCTTCTATGTTTACATTCACTAAGGGAATACATTGTTTTATATTACAGAAGAACAGACATTGAACTGTTTCACTAAGGTCTTGTGTGGAAAAAAAAATATCCCTGGTACATGTCGATTGCTAGGCTTTCAGTTTTCCCCGCCAAGGCATATTGGGTACAATTGTTTGTTTTGGCTACCTGTTCGAAGAGGTCCTGGTCACTGTATGGCCAGCAACACGCCAGGTTTTCGAGTGAGACCTGGTCAAAGTTTGCTCAGACATTGTTTGCGTGTCAGGTTGACATCATTTATGTTACGGCGTTTTCCATGTCTGCCAAATCTCTGACGTTGTTCGTTGGCTGTGTGTTTGCTTTCCTCGACCACAAATTCGAGACTGAAATTAACCTTGTTACGTTCTCATCGGTTTAGCCTATTACCGACATCTGCAGTAATGATTTAACTCATTCGATAGGTACTCAGTCTTGCCAAGCCATTACGAAAAGTCGCAGCGGCCATTTCATCTTTCGTTGCCTCGCCAAGCCTTTCCATGGCATATAACAGTGATGCTCAAAGTATCTTGCTGTCGCTCCCTAACTTCCTCTCTCTTGATATTGTCTTCGGAGAATTCAGCTTCTCAACTCCAGTCTTGATTTGACCATCGGGCCCAAGACAAGCGAAAGTAATGGAAAGACTGGCCACCAATTTCCTCCCTGCATCCAAGCCGCAACGTCCAATTTGTTTCTTGTAGTCGTGTGTTAGTAAAGCTCACAATCTACTTCTCGTTTTTTGGTGATTCATTCATTGCCTTTTTAAGCTTTACTGCTGTTCCCATTATTCTTGTTGTCACAGAGCCATTGCAGGATCTACTTCGAGAAATAATAATAATAACAATAATATAATAATAAATAATAATGATGATGATGATAATAATAAAATAATAATAATAATCATCATCATCATCATCATCATCATCTGTCAGGTCTTAGTCAGGTATGACCGAGCTACCGTATGACAGTAGACGGTATTAGCGCCGAATGTTGGGGCTGGCCGAGTGGCTAGAACCCCAGACTCTCAATCGGGAGACTCGGGTTCGAATCCTCGGTAAGGTGTGGGATTTTTTTCTGTCGGGGGCAAAAAGAAAATCATAACCTGCACAGTTCGCGGCGACTGCACTAGCCAGGCGGCCTTAATTCCTCAGGCTCAAAGACCCCTCTGCCATACACCGCAAGGTACTATATTGGCAGTAAATGACAGTTGGGCGACGCTTACCAAACCCGACACCCCACATTTTCCAACGGTTTCGGGCGGAGGGGCGCAATTGGGAGGGTACAAGCCTTATCCTAGTACGAGGAAATGCAACCTAAAAATTAAATGTCATGGCAGGGCAGACCAGGCCCCAAGCCTTGGTTGGCAACTGGTCTAGGATCGAAGCTCCGACAGGCGGACAGTTAGAGGATTGCTTTGCTGATCCATTTTATAGTATTACCTTTCCTCTGGAGTAAACTAGACAGGACAAGAGAGGGATCATGCTGCATGGGCAAGGCATGGTCTCTAAATTCAGCCCAGGCTTTGTATTATGGAGAGGTATAACTCCATTTTACAAACTATCGTCTGTCAAGACGGCAAGGTGCCAGTCAATAATATATTATGTTGCATGAACTTTACAGAGAGTGAATACAAAACATAGACCGGCAATATTTTCAAACACTGCACAGTCAGTAAAAATGCACCCTATATATTATTATTAGTATATTACTTTTCAGCACTCGATAGGCGATGCTTTCAGTGTCACGTCGCGTTTACTTCCCCCGAAGTTTCGTGGTACACATTTTAGACTGTCGACATGAAAGCCAGATTAATGTTAAAATGTGCCTTGATGTGGATTCGATCTCAAGACTACAATCGTGCAAACGCTACGCTACCCCTGCCCCGTAAAGACGACGTAAAGGCAAACTTTAATTCCGCCATCTTGTCGCTCGTTTGAAACTTAATGCCTGCTCTATCAAGGCCAACCAGGCAATCCTGTACCTTGCCTTTCGGAATGAATGCCAAATACTTGAGCAGTTTGCATTGTGCGCAGGTCACAAGAGTGCATTGGCTATATGTCACCGAGTCACACGGTTCAGATTCCGTCTTCTACATTGTTGGTTTGGCAATCTTTGCGAGTAAATCTGGCTCAATGTTTAAATTAACGGTTAGTTCAAACTCTTCATTTAGCTGCTTCCTCAGGTATTGTACCAACAGGCATGGGCGACTTACTTATCCACAGCTGACGTTCACCAGCAGATTGTAGCAGATAATAGTGTCGACTTCGCCGAGGAGCAAGTACGACAGGGGGTATTCTGATCATCAGAAGTTAACCCTCGCCGAATGTTTCAGTCCCTTTACATTTCATACACTCGGGAGAGGGGGGGGGGAGCGGGATCGCTCGGGTCATGACTCCCAGGCGTTTTTCATCGTTCCTACATCCAGCCCCGAGGCGCTGAGAGAGAGAGAGAGAGAGAGAGAGAGAGAGAGAGAGAGAGAGAGAGAGAGAGTGCATGTATGTATGAGTAAATGTTTGTGATTGTGGGTGAGTATATGTGTATGCGAGGTAGTGTGTATTTGTGTGTTATTGAATGGGTTCACCACTTTGAGAGTTTGTATAAATGACGTAAGTATGTATGCAGGTATGTATGTGTGTATGTGTCTACCTATCTGCCCGCCTGTCTCATAACATGGTAATATGTATTGTTTATTATCACATCATTCATTTAACAATTATTTGTTTGTCTATGTGAATGTAACATGCACAGTAAATAATTGATGTACGAAAGATGAATGATTGGAAGGGCCGAATGTAAGACGGGCCTGCGTTCCCAATTTGTGACTTTTCTAAAATACAATTTTTTCTTTCGTACTTGTGTAGCACACACGTATCCCACTTTAACATCGCTATATGCGCCTGCCCTTAAGCCATCCCACCCTCAGGGAGGCGAATATTGTGAACCCATTGGATCTGCCAACATGACCACTGCACTTTCCTTTGGCCGCGGGAAAGCCAGGTTCCTCCCACCGGCCTCTTACTGCTTGTCCTCGCCTCCACCCTGGTGACTGGCTGTGACCCATTGACCTCATTGCCACAATGTTGCCTTCACTGTACCCCGTTTACTTTGGAAGTCATCACGACACTTGTGCAAAGGTGTAGTCACGTGTGAAGCAAACAGGACTGCAAGAGCTGTGGGGGAAAAGAAAAAAAAAAGGATGGACAGAAAAACCACTGCAGGAGATCCTCCTGGAACGTCCTTTGCCCACATTGTCAAAGATCATTCCGAGCCAAGAAGGCCTTACCAGCCATCTTAGAACTCACGGCTCCATCCAAACTTTCAATCCCACTGAATGAAATGGTGGACAAACACCACCACCCCGTTCGCAGTTTAAATTACCACCCTCCTGCACGCATCCAGCGGAGGCCAGCTCTTTCTATGGGCTAATATATATTGTCTGTCCATGGTAAGACTCTTCATTCGCTGCCTTTCTCTATCTCGTTTTCCATTTATCTTACAGACTGTTACAATGTGTTTCATTTCTCAGAACACGGCCAACACATATGCAAATTACGTTGTTCTGTTTTAGAAGGGCGTCTTTGTGTAATAGCCACTTTAAAAACATATATGTTTACATTTACATATATACTCATTTTGTTTCATACATACTTACACACACATTGTTACAGATATAGTGTGGCAGTGTTACATATGGTGTAATAGATGGTGTCATGGTGTTATAGTGTTATAGATAGTGTCACAGATATGATAGTGTCACAAATAGTGTCAGTGTTACAGTTTGTGTCACAAATAGTGTTATAGTGTCACAGATGGGGTCACAGATAGGATTACAATGTTACATGTAGTGTCACAGATATGGTCGCAGATAGGGCCACATTGATACAGATAGTGTTACAGATAGGGTCACAGAAAGGGTCACAGATAGGGTTACATACAATGTTACAGATAGGGTCACAGTGTTATAGATAGAGTCACAGAAAAGGTCATAGTGTCACAGATAGTGGTACAGTTTGTGTTAGTGTTACAAATAGTGTCATATACAAATATATTGTAATTGTTGCACATAGTGTCACAATGTTACAGATAGTGCCACATGTAGAGACACGGTGTTACAGATAGTGTCACAGATAGAGTCAATGATAGTGTAACAGATAGGGTCACAGTGTTATAAGTGTTACAAATAGGGTCACAGTGTTACAGATAGTGTCACAATGATACAGATAGTGTCACAGGTAGAGTCAAGCGCTACAGATAGTCACATATGGGGAAACAGTGTCACAGATAGTGTTACATATAGTGTTACAGATAGGGTTACAGTGTTACAGATAGTGTCACAGGTAGGGCCACAGTGTTGCAGATAGTGTCACATATAGGGTCAAAGTTACATATAGTGTCGCAGATAGAGTCACAGTGTTATATATAGTGTCACAAACAGGGTTACAGTGTTATATATAGTGTCACAGATAGGGTTACAGTGTTACATATAGCGTCACAGATAGAGTTACAGTGTTACATATAGTGTCACAGATAGGGTCACAGTGTTACAGATAGTGTCACAGTGTTACATATACTGTCACAGATATGTTCACAGTGTCACAGGTAGTGGATAGCGTCACGAATAGGGTCACTGTTACAGATAGGGTAACAGTGTTTCAGACAGTCTCACATTGTTACAAATTGTGTCGCTGATAGTGTTACATTATCTCAGATAGTGTCACATTGTCTCAGATAGTGTTACATTATCTCAGATAGTGTCACATTATCTCAGTTAGTGTCACATTGTCTCAGATAATGTCACATTATCTCAGATAGTGTCACATTATCTCAGATAGTGTCACATTATCTCAGATAGTGTCACATTATCTCAGATAATGTCACAGTTTCTCAGATAGTGTCACATTATCTCAGATAGTGTCACATTATCTCAGATAGTGTCAAAGTTTCTCAGATAGTGTCACATTATCTCAGATAGTGTCACATTATCTCAGATAGTGTCACAGTTTCTCAGATAGTGTCACGTTGTCTCAGATAGTGTCACTGTGTCTCAGGGTCACAGTGTCTCACATAGTGTCACAGTGTCTTAAATAGTGTCACAGTTTCTCAGATAGGGTCACAGTGTCTCAGATAAGGTCACAGTGTCTCAGATAGTGTCAAATTGTCTCAGATAGTGTCACGGTGTCTTAGATAGTGTCACATTGTCTCAGATAGTGTCACGGTGTCTCAGATAGGGTCACGGTGTCTCAGATAGTGTCACGGTGTCTCAGATAAGGTCACAGTGTCTCAGATAGTGTTACGGTGTCTCAGATAGTGTCACATTGTCTCAGATAGTGTCACGGTGTCTCAGATAGGGTCACATTGGCTCAGATAGTGTCAGTTTCTCAGATAGTGCCACAGTGTCTCAAATAGGGCCACAGTCTTACAGACAGTGTCGCCGATAGTGTTATAGATAGTGTCACATATAGTATTACAGTGTGACAGATAATGTCACAGTGTTGCATATAATGTCACATATAATGTCACAGACATTGCCACTTATGACATAATAGATAATGTCATAGAAAGTGTCACATATATTTTCACCGATATATCAAAGTTTGTGTCACAGTGTGAAAAATAGCGTCAACGATTGTGTCACTCATAGTGTCACAGATATGTCACAGGCGGTATCAGTGTCACATATAGTGTCACAGATATGTCACAGGCGGTATCAGTGTCACATATAGTGTCAACTTCACAGATAGTGTCAACGATTGTGTCACAGGCAGTGTCACAATTCTATGACAGTTGTGTTTTAATTCAGTTACTCGATCTGAGAAAATAAAAAGCAGTGAAACAGATAGCCAGCCACTCAAAACCACAACAGAATAACAAATCCAAGATGAAGAACTACGATAGCACACCTAAAAAGTCATAATATACTACAGTATATGGAATTCCCTTGCCTGTTTAATTATCCCAGTCAGCAGAACTCGGGACAGACGTCCTTCAAACTTGACTAGGATTTTCCCGCCTCCTGCCGTCTCCCGCCCTATCTATGCACACTATCTGTAGATCTGTGTCTTCTTACAGCCTATTTGGCCTTGAATTATTTATTCACTGGAAAGCGAATTTCCATATTTGGAAGTAGCATGTTTATTGTCACGACTGTGTGTATATTCTCTCTGCAATCTTCGCATCTTCTTCTTCTTTTTCGTTTTTACCCTCCTTCTGTACATCTTCTTGGTCCAGCCCTCCTGTTTCTTCACCTTTAGACACGCGTTTCTTATTTGGCACTTTTAACAGCTGAATAGGACTCGACTTTTGTGGGAAAAGAGCACTTTTCCAAACCGAAATGAACTCAACTTCTGTGCCTTCTTGACAACGCAGGAGTTGTGTTTTAATATTATTTTATAATTTTCAGTTTTTCGTTAGATCTGCTTGGTTGTTCCGCCCTTGATGAAGATTTGTATAATCGAAACGTCGTTTGTTGTGTCACTGAATACTATTTTTATTTTATTATTATATGGGGTGGGGGAGGGGGGAATTTTCAATCTGTGATTTATGTTCACCTTTATGGAGTCCGTTGTAAGGTTCACTGTGTCCGTGTTTAGTGTGTCTTGTCTTTTCGCAGGAGCTACACACACCTAACTGTTTTTATCTCCCTCTTCATCATCATCATCATCTTCTTCTTCTTCTTCTTCTTCTTCTTTCCTCCTCTTTTCTTCTTCTGCTTATTTCTTCTGTTTCACTCCCTTCATCATCATTATCTTCTTCTGCCTAACATGTTTCTCTCCCTCCTCCCCTTCCCCTTCTCCTCCTTCCCCTTCTCCTCCTTCTCCTCCTCCCCCTCTTCTTCCTCCTCCTCCAATTCTTAACCCTTTGAAAATAAAGTTTGTTCGTTCGTTCGTTCGTTCGTTCCTCCTCCTTCCACTCTTCCTTCTTCTTCTTCTTCTTCTTCTTCTTCTTCTTCTTCTTCTTCTTCTTCTTCTTCTTCTTCTTCTTCTTCTTCTTCTTCTTCTTCTTCTTCTTCTCTTTTCACTACCAACGTTATCATCATCATCATCATCATCATCAATCATCGTGATCATCATCTACCTCCCTTCATCATTATTAGCATCATCTCCTCCTTCTCCTCTTCTTCTACTTTTTTGTCGTCATCGTCCTCCTCCTTTTCTTATTTTTATTCACCCGTATCCTTCCATACCGTACTTGCCAGAGTAGGTTAAAAGTAACCTCATGTCATAATGCGAAGTGGTCGACCTTTATATAGCTCGCAGTGTAAGGAGCTTGGGTGACAAATCTGATTCCTCACCATCTTTCTTTGCTCGACATTACCCAGAAGCACCTCTCTTCTTATGCCAAGTTGGTGGATCATTCTCGGTGTTTCCAAGCCTTTACTGGAGACTAAACCAGAGACAGTTACCGCCAAGCACTCTAACCACGCCACCACAACTTGTCGATGAGAACAACAACAAATAAAGACATATACCCTTGACATTGACATTTCGCCTCCGATCGAAGCCACATTCCACCACACAGATTGTTATCTGACATAAAATATGCAAGAAATGTTTTCTCCAAAAGGCCCGTTCGATGCAGGTAATCGATAGGTACAACATTCCGTAAAGCAGACACGTTCGGTGTGTGGGACATGTCACTCTAGCCCCCTCCCTCCAGGTCTGGCCTGTCTGATCGTGTGAACTGTTCATTCTGAGAACGAACGAACGAACTCTTATGTTCAAACGGTTACAGATTGGGCACGCTGGCCCATTTATATTCTTCCCTTCCAACCGCTCATCCTTCGTATTTTTGTTTTAAACTGTGCATGTTGCATTCATATAAAAGAAACATTCACACATGAAGGATGTGAACATAAACAATACATATTACAATGTTATGAGGCAGGCGCGCGCGCACACATACACACGCGCGCACACACACAGAGACACACACACGTATAAACATATACATACATACCTACATACACACATTAATACGAAAATACTCGTATATATATATATATATATATATATATATATATATATATATATATATATATATATATATATATATACGAGTATTTTCGTTGCTATATATATATATATATATATATATATATATATATATATATATATATATATATATATATATATATCATATACACAAATTGTCACTGTTATATACCCACTAAATTACTCACAAATACACCCCCCTCCTCGCATACACATATACCCATTGGCACTGGAACGTCAAATATTCCTCCCCACGATGCTTGACGGTCAAATGGAAGAAGAAAAAGATGATGATGGTTGTGATGATGATGATAGAGGTGGTGGTGATGATGATGGGTGATGATAATGATGATAATGGTGGTAGTGAGGATGATGTTGATGGTAATGGTGATGATGGTGATAGTGGAGATGTTGGTGATAGAGGATGTTGTTAATGGTAATGGTGATGATGTTGGTGGTGGTGGTGGAGATGATGATGAACAAAACAAGCGAAACACAGAAATCCACATTCACCTCTTCTTCGCGGCGAAAAAGCAGTAGGGCAAAAGAAGAAAGGGTTCAGAAGACGCCCGTGTAATACCTTTGTCCACAAGGGAAGCAAAGAATAGTAGCACTGTACCCTATCTTGCGTGCCGTAAGAGATGACTAGGGAGGGTTGGCGTGAGATTGGCCACCTCAGTCCGCAGAAAGCTACTCAGAGGATACAACCAATCACGAACTAGTCTACAAAGGGCTGGGTGTGAGTTGGTTGGGGGAAGGGGGGCTGTGTTCCATTGTGAGATGAAAGGAAGAGGAGGATGCGGAGGAGAGAAGAAGAGGAAGAAGAAGAAGAGTGGAAGAGGAGGAGGAGAAGAAGAAGAAGAGTTGAAGAAGAAGGGGAGGAAGAGGAGTAGAAGTAGAGGAAGAGCAGGAGAAGAGTAGATGAAGAAGAGTAGAAGAAAAAGAAGAAGAAGTGGAGGAGTAGAAGAAGAAGAAAGAAGAAGGTCCAGAAGCATAGGAGTAAATCAATCAATCAATCATGTGCCAAGCCGGAAATCGTGGTCGTCATGACTCGTCATTTCACTCGATCACCAGTGTCGTGGATCAGCTCAGTGTTCCTGTCTCGTCCATGCCATGTGGCCAAGCCATCCAGGTATTTTTGTATCACGTTTACTTATTTTTAGTTATCCATTTGTGACCGTCCCCCTTGGCAATTACCCCACCACATTGTGCACACTACAGGCAGTGTCCCCACTAAAGGCGAGCAAATACCTGTGGAATTTCCGCCACATATTTCCCGCGAGCTGCCGTGTTCTCATTTATAACCTGCTACCTGGGTACAATACTTCATAATAAACTGCTTCTCCTGAATGTTGTGTTAATTTCCCTGGCACTGCTAGCTTTGTTTCTGCCCGCGTGATTTACTGTCTGCCGTATGGTCGGTCGGTTGGTTGATTTGTAAACCTCTCCATGACTGAGTTTATCTCTTAAGTAAGATATACTGAACCCCGTACGTTACAGGGACTCCGGCTCTGTGGTGACGGGCTTACGAATGCGATCGAAACACAACTGCGGAGAGATTTGGAAACGGAACGCCTTGCGTTGGTCTTCATTCAGTGGTATGAGTGCCGATCGTTCAGAAGGCAATGGCAAACTACTGAACGTAAACTTGCCGAGAAATCATAAATAGTCAAAAAAATCACGAGGCTGACTTCGACGTTCTGTAAAGGATATGGAACTAACCTTTTGTTATTGTATATTAGGTCGGTCATTTGGTTGATTTGTAAACTTCTCCATGGTTGTGAATTTATCTCTTAAAAGCTACATTGACCTTCTTGCGTTACTGAGACCCATGGGGTTGCAAAGAATCGTAGATCTGTAATCTACTATACATGCCGTAAGAGGCGACCAAGGAGGCTACACTTGTGTATTTACGAAATCCTAGGAGGGGAATCAAAGTGAGGAACCAACAGAAGATGTTTAGACTGGGCCAGCACAAGCTGAGAATCCACCAGAACTAGCAGAAACAGAGCCGCCAGAAGCAGATACGTAACTTGATCTGACAGAAACGGCCGCGCCAAATGGGGGTTGGATGTGGAGCTGGCTTCCTCATCATGCTGGGATAACTAAAGCTTTAGCTGCGAAATCCAACCAACCACTGTATGTCAGGTCTTGTGACCTCAGGGCCCACTGTATGTCTGGTCCTGTGATCTCAAGGTCCGCTGTATGTCTGGTCCTGTGATCTCATGACCGACTATATGTCTGGTCTTGTGACCCCATGACCCACTATATGTCTGGTCTTGTGACCTCATGACCCACTATATGTCTGTCTTGTGACCTCAGGGCCCACTATATGTCTGGTTTTGTGACCTCAGGGCCCACTGTATGTCTGGTCTTGTGACCTCAGGGTCCACTATTGGTCTGGTCGTGTGACCTCAGGGCCCACTGTATGTCTGGTCTTGTGACCTCATGGTCCACTATTGGTCTGGTCGTGTGACCTCGGGGTCCACTATTGGTCTGGTCGTTTGACCTCAGGGTCCACTATTGGTCTGGTCTTGTGACCTCAGCGTCCACTATTGGTCTGGTCGTGTGACCTCAGGGTCCACTATTGGTCTGGTCGTGTGACCTCAGGGTCCACTATTGGTCTGGTCTTGTGACCTCAGGGTCCACTATTGGTCTGGTCGTGTGACCTCAGGGTCCACTATTGGTCTGGTCTTGTGACCTCAGGGTCCACTATTGGTCTGGTCTTGTGACCTTAGGACCCACTGTATGTTTGGTCTTGTGACTTCAGAGGCCCACTGCATGTCTGGTCTTGTGACCTTAGGACCCATTGTATGCCTGGTCTTGTGACCTCAGGACCCACTTCATATCTGATCTTGTGACCTCAGGGCCCACTGCATGTCTCATCTTGAGCCCTCAGAGGCCCACTGTATATCTCTATGACCTGAGATACCTATTGTCTGTCTGACTTTTGCGACTTCAATTGCCCGCTGCCTGTCTCATTTTGTCACCTCAGGGTCCATTGTCTGCCTCATTTCGTCACTTCAAAGGCCCACTGTCTGACTGTCTGGTTTGTGACCTCAGGACATATTGTCTATCTCAGTTTATGACCTCTGAGGCCCTTTGCCTGTCTAGTTTTGTGATCTCAATGGCCTATTGTCTCTATGGTCTTGCCACCTCAGAGGCCCACTTCCTATCTAGTTTTGAAACCCCAAGTCCCATTGTCTGTCTTGTTTTGTGATCCCCGGATGCCCACTGTCTGGGACAGACATAAAGTGACAAATTCTCTAGGAAGTCGGGAAGTCGTCAATTTGTGCCAATTTATTTTCTTTCGGTATGTCATATGTCAGTACAGTTTATTTTCTCTTTCAGAAAAGATTACACCGATTTATTCTCTTTACGAAAGTCTTCTGTCTGCACCCATTTATTCTCTGTGAAAATCGACTCTATGCGTCCGTTTATTGTCTTTCGGAAAGACTTCTGTCCTTACCCATGTTTTATTTAACATAAATTCTCTCTTTGTCGATTTATGCAATCATGTTCATTGTTTATGTGTTCACAGAGGGCACGTGGATACCACAAGTCGAGAATCCCTGCCAAGTGTGTTGCTCCATCGGTCCGCGGACCTTCAGGGGAAGAAGACCCGAGACGCCAAACGCTACAACGATGACAGCGTGGTGTACTCCAAGTCCAAAAGTCACCAGCGGGAAGGTGGTAGTATGAAACCACACAAGCGGCGGGGGGATAGTTTTAAGTAAGTGGTTATATTGTGGCCGTCGTCATCATCATCAGCATCATCATCATTATCGCTTCCACCATCGCCATTATTTGACTACTACTTCTCTCTGGGCATTGTGTGTTGGAATCGTTAACAATGAAATAGTTTAGTTTACCGACGGAGTTTACATCACGGCACACGGGTGTAACCCATAAATGCTCCGTTCTACTCCCAACTCAAGCCTGGGTCCGGAGAATCTCAGCTCAGTGCACGAACTTCGTAGCACCGGCGAGGATCCTGAACAATGAAATACCTAAAAGACGGACAGCATGGCCGAATAGACAACAGCGCTCGTTCTTATGTGTGCTTATGCCGAGGTAGCGGGTTCAACCCTTACACCGGTCAGTTGGACTAACATGGGCTTCTGTTTCTGGGCTTGGGCATGGAGAGGAGAGCCCCGCAACACAGGCCCCGTTGCTAGAGTACTCCGAGACCGGATCTGGAAGAATGTGGCCATACCAACCTGAACCCTGTAGAATCGAACCCCCGGGTGTAAGTTGTGCACGGTATAAACCCAACGGCAGCTGGACAACCGCAAAGAACAGACCATAAGGCCACTGTACTGGCAGTATTGTTTGAAAATAATATCTTATCCAGTGCCTTGCCGGCTGGCGTGGGCGATCATGCGTCTCCACAAACTACAATCTCCAACAGCATGTATCAGTTTGTGTTTTGACTGCCTTCCATGCCATGACACAAGATTGTCAAGAACACCCCCCCCCCCCCCAACCTGACTTCCGATATATCTCTTTCCACGAATCTTTCCGGTTGTCACAACAGGTTCCAGTTGTTGTCTTCTCTTAACGTGGCAAAAAAACGATGACTGCCTCTTTCCGATGTTTGTGATAAGTTGTCTTTGCGTAGTTTCCTTCAAAATGTCCAGATTGCTCATCTTGGACAACCAACATATGGGTAAATAGAGCCCGTTACCTTGTATGGAATCTGTCTAGAGGAAGTTAACCTTACAAAATTATACAAATGCATTCCGAAGTTGTACACACTGAATTTTGTAAGTGTGACGCACTTCTCTCGAAAGAGGAACAAAGAAGAAGCGGAAGAAGAAATTCCTTTTTCCATTTTTCGGGATTCATTCCGACAAACGATGAAAAATGAAATTGGTGAACGGAAGTCAAGCTTTGAATATGAAGTGAGCGAGTCAATAAAACCAGGAAGTAGAATCGATAAGCTTTACCAGAACACAATCACGAGCGACCAAATCGGCGTTTTGGCGAAAGCCTTCGTCAGCACACAAACAACAGAGATACATTGACACAACTACGTGACAAACAAATCTATATGAAATATTTATATGAAGGTTACTTATATGTAGTGAGAAGCTGCCTTGTTATGAACTGGACATGTGTGTAGCACGCGCCTCTTGTGTAGATAGAAAAGGACGTGCCGGAAATGCCCGGCATAGATTCACTCATCTAGGCAACCCGAACGCCAGTGCACCGGGTTTAACAGTTAGAAGTCCAACTGTCGAAGTATACTCGCAGGCGTCGGTGTAATACTTCATGTATAGATCAGCTTAGTTGTCTAGCGTATTTCCCTTCTCTTACCTAACACCTGCATGCTGGAGTATCTCACAGTTAGGGCCCGCCACTGACAGCTCCATCATCATAATAATCTTCTTCTTCTTCCTTTTCTTTCCTGTTTCGAGAGGAATGCGTCACACCTAGCTATGCACACCAGAGATCAGCATGTCCGACTTCAGCATGTATATGCGTAAGGTTGACTTCCTCTAGACAGATTCCATCCCAGGTAATGGACTCTACCCGTGGGTAGGTTTACTTTTTCCCCTCACAATTTTGCCAGGGCCGCTGCCTTATGGCCTACTCTTAGTGATTTCCAACTGTCGTGAGATTTTTTACGTGCAAAACTTGCACGGGGGACCTCCTGTTTTTCACCCTTATCCGAGAAGGTTAGGTATTCTATCTCATTACCAAAGAGGTTAGGAGAGGGGGGCATGTGGTATCATTAGATACTAATGTCTGACTGGCACCTTGCCGTCTTGACAAACGATAGTGTGGACAGTGGAATTATACCTGTCCACAGCACGCAACCTGAGCCGAAACTAGATACTGATGGTTCTTGGGAAAATACTGGCATAGAACTCGGAACCTTCAGAGTCTGAGCGAACGCCGTATCCTATCGTCCACGGCGTCCCGAATACTTGATTCGTAGATAGCTTAGTTGTAGCGTATTCCCCTTCTCCTTCAAACATTCATTCTCTAATACCTCACAATTAGGGGCCGCCCCTGACAGCTCCATCCGATTCACCACTTAACACTGCAAACCTCCCGCCTATTGTGGTACGGCCTATCGTGGCTTCCCATTGTTCGGAAGGATAGTTAGGATTCTGTCCATTGTCTTTGTGTGTGTAATCTGAATTCTGTCATTTCTTCATGCCTTAATCAACAACAGGTCTTATCTCTTGCACCGTGCGGAGATTCTCCTTGTGTGATCTATGGGGCACCTATGGATTTAACCGTGGAAGTGATCCCTTACAATCAAACCCGTCTACTGCCTAATATCTTGAGTTTTTATATCTACTAGTAATACAGCTATAATTGCAACAGAACGTCAGATCAAAAATTTAGTCGAAATAACAGAAAACCAGAAGTTTGTTTTAAAAATGGTATCCAAACAGTGGACTAAAGTGGAGGTTAAAGCAGCACTAGATTTTACTAGAAAGCAGCAAGTCAAATGGTTTGGCCATGCAAGTAGGTTACCAGTCAACAGCATACAGCATACAAGCAATGATGTACAGACCAGATGGAAACAGAGGAAGAGGCCGACCACGTAAACGTTGGACGGAGGGAATAGCAGAGTCCATGAGAATATCGATACATGAAGCCCATAATCGGGCACCCTCACGAAGTTTATACATTAAAGTGCATGGAACCAATCTGGAACCAGGCCTGAGTATTTGGGTACTTTAATAACAGCAGATGGAAGATGTATTGCAGAAGTTACATGTAGAATCGTTCAAACAAAAGCCCCATTTCACAAAATGAAAAAAATATCTCTGCAATGTATCTTTGTCAATGGAGATGTGGGAAAGTGTTCTTAAGAACTATATTGAGCCAAAGCTGATGTACATATATATATATATATATATATATATATATATATATATATATATATATATATATATATATATATATCATTGGCACCTTTCCGTCTTGACAGAAGATAGTTTGGTACATTGTGCTTCAAAAAGGCTTAATAACTACGATCCATGGCGGTGGCGAGTGTGGCTGGTAAGGCCAATTCTTGCTGCAAATTTTTGCCCACAGTTGGTGCATGTGAAAACATGGTCATTTCCACCATTTTGCACCATCTTACGTCTCTCACGCTCCTTGCTGGTGTTGGGCCGTAGGTCCCTAATACTATCTATATCTACGGACCTTATATTGCCTAACCTTTTCTCAACAGACCTGATATCTACAGACCTTGGTTAACCCAATACAGGCCTCAGATATATGGGAAGGGGGGGGGGGGCTTTATCTGTTAGTCTTTACATCTAAGCGCGCTACATCAAGGAGTCTTACATTTACATTCCACACATTCACGAGACTTACAGTTGTGAACATCATGTTTACACATCCCACACTCGTGTACGTCATATCTACATATATCACATCTACTGACTACAGATTTATTTACATCACAGCTGACTGGCACCATGCCATCTTGACAGACAATAGTTTGTTACATTATGCACCAAAAAAGGCGTAATAACTACAACCCATGGCGGTAGCGAATGTGACCGATCAGACCAATTCGCGCTGCAAATGCTCGTTCACAATGGATGCATGTGAACACATGGTCATTTCCATCATCACGCAGACAATTACATTATAACCCGTAACCGCTACCTCTCGCTTTGATTCTGATACCCCCACACTTATGTACATCGCATCTACTAACTCTGTACTTTCTATATATGTACGGTTGCCCAAATCTGCCAACCGCACACTTATAAAGATTACATCTACGAATTTCATACTTACTTCCCCCACACGTACATCATTTCAACGTATCCCACACCAACCGGACCCACATCTACACACCTCACCTCCTCGGACCCTATACCAACGCACTCCCACACGTATATACACCAACGTCCCCCACATTTTAGAGGCCTGCCATTTATGGACCTCACACCAACTAGGCCAACATCTACAGACTTCAGATTAAGAAAGAAAGACCGATTCAGCTGAGCTGTCATTTCCCCCTGATTATGCTATTTTCACAAAGACGTTTCGGCACTACTCTTCTGTTGTCTGTGTACACTATTCAAAACCCGTGTTTTGCTGGGATGCCTGGCTATGGCGATGAAGCTGTAACGTCCCTGCCACATATTTCTATGCTACCCATGTCTTCTAGTCCTTTCAGTGCGAGGGCTTCCTAGGGCGACCTCTAATCCGTCCCCGGCTGGTGTAGGATTACAAATAGGAGACCAACTTGTGGCAGTCTGCCGTTACATTTTTGCCGTGGACACCTGGGTAGGTGCGTGAGAGAAACGAACAGCGACCCCTCCTCCCTCCCCTCTTTTTTCAGGCTCTGTCTTTATCTCGGTGTCTCATTTGGCCCTCTGAGTCGCTCGCTATCTCTCTCCCTCTCCCTATCTCTCTCCCTCTCCCTATCTCTCTCCCTCTCCCTCTCCCTCTCGCTCTCCCTCTCCCTCTGTCTGTCTGTCTGTCTGTCTGTCTGTCTGTCCGTCTCTCTCTCTCTCTCTCTCTCTCTCTCTCTCTCTCTCTCTCTCTCTCTGGACCTGTCTCATTCTGGATCTGTCTCTCTGTCTTCTTCTTCTTCTTCTTCTTCTTCTTCTTCTTCTTCTTCTTCTTCTTCTTCTTCTTCTTCTTCTTCTTCTTCTTCGAGTCTTTTTCTTTTTTTTTTAAACAATCTACTGCCCATAAGGAGAAGAAGAAGAGGAAGTAGTAGAGGGGATTAAAAAGACAAAAAGAAGAAGAAGAAGAAAAGACGAAGAATATAAGAAGAAGAGGGATATAAGAACAAGAAGAGAAGATGAAGAGAAGATGAAGAAGAAGAAGAAGAGATCAGGAAGAAGAAACCCCAAAGCCATGAAAGAGCCACCTGAAGCCTGCTGCAGCATCTGTTACAATACGGGAGACAAAAACAACATATCCTGTAACTAATATGTTTGCCCGCCACAGTTACATGTCTGCCATAGTTTTGCATTGCGCTGTTCTTTGTTCTTTCGCCGTAACGGACATTCATGGCATGGTATTCTGGTGTACAGACATTTGAACCTTGGTCTGTGTTACAAACCTGTACTTTTAATAGACAGACATATAAACCAATGAGCAAGTCCAACAAGAAACAAATGAAAACTGTCAACTGATCAGAGGTAGACAGTCACACATTTGTGAATGAATCACCGAAAAATGAGAAGTAGATATTGTGTGCTTTACTAGAGCACGATTACAAGAGACACTTTGGACACGTTATGAGAAGACATAAACTGGAGAACTTGGTGACAACTGACAAGATTGAGGGGGAAAGAACAAAGAGAAGGTAGAGAAATAAATACCTGGATGGCTTGGTCACGTGGCATGGTCGAGACAGACTCGACCCAAACACAGAGAACAGAGGTGATCCACGACTCTGGTGATCGAGTGAGATGGCGAAAAATGACCGCCCTCGCTTATCGGCATGGCACTTCATGATGATGAGTGTTATAAAGGGAGCACCCCATAGTGCAGTGGCTAGCCCGCTTGCCTGCCCGGCCGGCAGCCATGTGTTCGAATCCTGATCAAGTCGCACTTGTAAAAATGCATGGGCTTCCCGGTCTTCCTCTTGTACTTCAGCGTTCCGAGCCATTGAGGTTCTTTGCTGCAGATACAATCCGTCTCCATTCGTCTCTCTGGTTGACCTTCTCTTGCCAGTCGTTGATTCCAAGTGCTTGTAGGTCTATATATATATATTATCTCTCCACCGTCTTCTTGGTCTACCTCGGGGTCTACGGTCATTTATTTCCGGAGTGTAAGCGAGTCTTATCGTTTCCCGGTCTATCGAATCTAAAAATTTATATCAGGAAATGTCGTGGGCAGTAAAGGCGGCGGCATGATATTGACAACATCGATTGCCGATTGGTGCATAAAAACATGGGGCTAGAACTAATCCTGATATCCATTATAAACTGGGTTAACGTGAGATAAGGTTAATGTTTAAAACACTCTACCGCGGTGAGAATTCAATCACGTGACCACCTAGCCAGCAGCTAGACGTGTTTTCCACTCACCGCGGTTTCAAATAATATAATAAACGTAAAAGTAATAATAGCAAGAATCATAACAGCACACACAACAATAACATTATCTGTTCAGAGGCGTTGCATCGTGGTTTAAAAAAGAAATCTTGACAGTTAAGGCCCAGTCGGACCCGTCCCCCGAAAGTGTTAAGAAAGTAGAGTTGAGTTCAGAACCGACATCACTGCACTTGGGGCATTCCCATAAGCTCTCAGTCTTCATCTTCAACAGCCAGGGTAGAGTTATAATATTAATGGTGCCCGCTGCAATCTGATTATATGTCTGTCTTGCTTTATCTCTGAGTTAGACTGCCGACCAGATCCTCTGGCCACCTCTTACTGCTGTATTCTCTCTAGACCACGACAGTCATCTGTTCTTCTGCTTACTAGGAAAGTAAAGGGGTTGAAACATTCGTCGAATGTGATCTCCCTCTGAAGATCAGAAACCTCCAGTCGTGCTTGCTCCGCGATGGAGTTTATACTGCAACAATCAACAAATTGTGCCCCCTAAGACAAGAACGTGATTACGCCCCTGTGTTAACTAGTTCGTGCAGCTTATTTCTGGCTGGCAGTTGGCAGTTTGTATCCGTCATCCTTGACTTCTGACACTTCCTTCCACGCGGGGAATGTGTTTATCTACCTGTCGTGTCCACTGTTTGTTTATACTTACACAGTAACGGGGTTGGTATTGCGCGAGTGTGTTGTTGTTGTTGTTGTTGTTGTTGTTGTTGTTGTTGTTGTTGTTGTTGTTGTTGTGACTGCGTTGGAATACATCATCGTTTTAACCAATCAGTCAGACACAAACCTCCTTTATTGTAGGTAGAATCATCATTATCATGTGCCATGCCGGTAAGCGTGGGCAGTCATGTTTCGCCATCTCACACGATCACCAGAGTCGTGGATCGGCGCTATGTTCTTGTCCCGACCATGCCAAGTGGTCAAGCCACCCAGATATTGACTTCTCTGCCGTCCCCTTTTTCTTTACCCCCCAATCTTGCCAGTTGTCACAAAATTCTCTAGCTTATTTTTGTCTCATAACTTGCCAAAAAGAAAAATGCGACTGACTACGTCTAATCTCTCTAATCATTATGCGGTTTTTTATGTGACTCTTATAAGACTTGCTAATTTGTTGTTCTATCTGTCCGTGGCATTCTGCGCATTTTCATTAGAAACCACATTTCCACTGCCATTAGATGGTTTTCAGCTTGTCTGCTCATTGTCCACATTTCACACTCATACAAAAGTGCAAGTTCTTTGTAACAATTCAACACTCGTTTTCTCGTTGCAATTGACATCTTTTTATTGGTCAGTATGTTTTCCGTCTTGCAAAATGCAACCTTTGCCATAGCGATTCTAGTTTTAATCTCTTCAAGGCATCTCCCATCAAATGTTACGACTGTTCCTGGGTAGTTGTACCGATTCGCTTAAGACTGGGGACAATCAAAGGCCAGGGAAAGCACACCCAAAATAATGCTTGATGAAGTCGGATGTGCTGAGCCACAGGCTTGACGAGACAGGGAAGTGTAACTAACTTGATGACGTCACTCTCAGTTCGGATGTAAAACAAAATACGTTGCTTGTTCTTTACAGGGTATTGAGATCAAGACTAGGTTGATTTCTAGGCAAATTTACGATCAAGACTAGGTTGATTTCTAGGCAAATTTACGATCAAGACTAGGTTGATTTCTAGGCAAATTTACGTTCAGTAGTTTGCCATTTACTTTCCGAACAAGAAGTTTGTAAGTCCAGTTTAATGCTGATGCAGTGGTTGAACCTTTTACCTTGCCATCAACACACCGGGAGTTTAAGAGCGAGTGATCTGATCCATAGCCGCGTCGACGTATTTCGGATGTGTTGGCGGAGAAGGGCTTGCATCTGTTGGGGTGAGGTTGATGTAGGCACAGAGGGAGAAACTGGGAGACAGATTGACAGAGAGAGAGAGAGAAGACGGGGGAGACTGAGAGACAGATTGACACATGTATATAGAGAGAGACAGAATGGGAAATGAATGGGGTAGATATACAAAGAGGCACAGTGAGAGACAGGCGCGCTCACAACACATATACACAGAGAGTGAAAGAGACAAGACAGTTATAGATATATAAAGTCGCTTAAAAGTCGACAAGATCGACTTCATTGTACTGGGCTTTATCCCATATAGCTCGGTCTCTTTCCGCAGCACGGAAAGTGTCGCACAACGCACAAACTCCGTAGCTCTAGCGACGACCCACAGGAGTCTCCGAAAAATTTCACTCGTGAACCGAAGGACGCGGCCCGGAATCGAACCCACAGCATTCGGAGCCCGAGTCACACAGCTTAGCTACGGAGACTCCCTAAGATATAGATATATTATACCACAAACAGAGGGAGAGGACGCAAAGAGATACTGAGAGATAGATACACACACATGCTAGAGAGAGAGAGAGAGAGAGAGAGAGAGAGAGAGAGAGAGAGAGAGAGAGAGAGAGAGAGAGAGAGAGAGAGAATTTAAAAACAAAGTCACACAACAGCCTGAAGCAATCATTAGTCAAGGGAGATCAAACGAATTTTCCTTTAGGTCGCGCCATTAACCTCCCTTGTCATTCTAAACTTAGAATCCGCTGGGAATGCAAATTAACCGCTCGTGACAGAACTACAATACATAACTAGATACGACAATGGCAGGGAGAGAAGAAGATATACTGTACTCAGCGTGTTTATGATAAACTCGTTATTTCCATATACAGCTTGCGTTGTGAAGTCCTGTGTCGGGAACCTGCTGTGAGGATGTGATGTTTAGGATCATCCCATTGTGTAGGTCTGACTGCACGGATGTTTAGGTGATCAGTCTCTCATTCCCGTAGCGAACGGTGAAAGCTGACATCGAACCGTTGTCATTGTGACGTACTAACCGTTACACTAGCGCTGTGCTGATTTTTGCGTGTGGATTAGTTTACCTTATTACCAGTGTCCCTCGTCATCAGGCGAACCCGCTCCGACTTCAGAGGTACTTGTAATTTACGTCCTCGAGTAAAGGACGACAGGTCAACATTTTAGTCCAGCTGTCAGGTGTAGGGGTTGTACCGCTAACCTCGGCATCAACACACCGGATGTTTAAGAACACTCGTTCTTATCCATTCGGCCGTTCGGACCTGCGTACGTGCACATAAGGTGTAGGAAATTTGTAGGTGCATATACGTTGCAGGAAAGTTGTAGAAAAGTTGTAGGTCCATAAAACTTATAGGTGCATATAAGTTGTAGTGAAGTTGTAGGTGCATTAAAGTTGTAGAAAAGTTGTAGGTGCATATAAACTGTTGAAAAGTTTTAGGTGCATATTAGTTGTAGAAAAGTTGTACTTGTATGTAAGTTGTAGAAAAGTTATAGATGCATATAAGTTTTAGAAAAGTTGTAGGTGCATTTTCATTCACCGATGAATTTTTAAGGGTTTCACTCCTTCATTGATTAACCCACAAAAAAAAAAACGGATAACAGAACGCTGCTCCTCTTTGGTTCATCTCAGAAGTGGGGTGGCTATCTTTAAACTGACCCTATGACGTCACTGTGTTCGTCTGCACCGTGATGTCATGTTCTTAACACCCTTGACATCCTTAACAACAATATTGACAGGTTACAAGACAATGGCATGGTTATTATAGTTTCTATGACAATTTTAAAGTTGTAGCTCCCTCGTAGCTTGCTCGAATCACACTGGCTTGGGGAATTCCCATCAGTACTGATCTTAAAGCACTCTGTTAGAAAACCAGAATGCTAAAGACCAAGATACTACGACCCACAAATATACATACAGTGTTGGAATACACCGCCATGTTCTCATAAGTGAAGATATACCGTTACAACTTGCTACCCCACAACGAATAAGTTTAGGATACAGATAGATTGACATCAAGTGTGCCATAAGTCGTTGTTGACTCTTTCGTGGGACTTTTCTAACCTACCCACATATTCTCAGCCTGAAAATAGCCACACGTAGATATGTACGCTGATAAACATGGACATCGCGTCCCCTAAACATTTGCCTGGGGAATTCTTTGTTACATGTTGATAACAGATATACCCCATAATCTATCGACAACATGAAGCTTGGAGTAAACCGAGATTACTCGACAATGACCAACACATGTAGAAAGCAAGATAGCAATAAATGTTATATGAGACTACAGTATCAAATTAAGCCATAACTCAATCGTAAGGGTAGCATGAAGGAAGTTCAACACGCGGTATAACCACCATAGTATCTGGCGTCGTGGAGCCATAATGGAGGCAAAAACAATCACTGCAAGGCTAGATGTTATAGTAGCTCATTTAGTGGTTCCAAGATGGAGGCAACACCAATCATTGTCAGCTAGCTATCATCGTAGCTCATGTAGTGGATCTAATAAGGAGGCAACAACAATCAGCGCGAACTGTCATGGTATTTCAAGTAGTGGTTCCATGATGGAAGAGGAGAAGGAGGAAAAGGCACCTGGAATGTTATTCAATTTACTAGCTGGCAGAAAGCTTAAATAGGGAGATCGAACAGCTCGCGAATAATATAGTTAGAGTTATGTATAGATAATTTGTGAAGTACATGGAAGGAATTACAAAAGCATTAAGTGTGATGGATCGAGGACTTATGCTTCGTTGGGGGTTAAAGAAATAATAATAATAATAATAATAATAATAATAATAATAATAATAATAAAATCGGGGTGCTTGAAACATGCAATCAGCGAGTCGGTTGGTTTGGCCATGTGACAAAACTCCTCAAAAACACCATGCCACAAATATCCCTAGCAGTTGATTTGATACTTCGGAAACAGAGCCGTGGCAAGCCTCGAAAGCGATGGATTATTGGAATAGCAGAGGCGGCGATCCCCATCGTGTACAAATCTACACATGAGCCGTGTTCGTGCTACTGAAGGACACAACGGGGTCCCCGGACAGTTGCATGAAGATCAGCTGCATGCTGGGTCCAGTCGTGGCTCCAATCTTTCTGTTTCCCTTTGAGGGCCGCTGTATCAGAGAGGTTGCCTTGTCCAGCTCAAACTCAGGGGATACCGTATTCGACCTCGGCAAAGGGCAGGGGATGTTTTCAAGTTACTGTGATTGATGTCACGTGACAGCACACGTGTATGTGATCTTATGAATAATTTGTTGTTCTCTTCCCCCCCCCCTCTCTCTCGATTTGAACTCAAGCGTAGTACATACACATGCTACTATTTCTATCATAGGACTGATTTTTTGCGTGTGGATTAGCTTTCCCTATTACCAGTGTCCCTTGTCATCAGGCGAGCCCACTCCGACTTCTGAGGTACTTGTAATTTACGTTCCTAAGCCAAGGACGAGAGGTCAACATTTTAGTCCCACTGTCCGGTGTAGGAGTTGAACCCGCTAGCTCGGCATCAGCACGCCGGAAGTTCAAGAGCAAGCGCTCTTATCCCTTCGGCCATGCTGACCTCTACCTCACGCGTAGTGAAATCGAATACCTAGCCATCTCGGATAAGGGCGAAATACAGTAGGACCCATGAGAAAGTTTGTTTTTTTTCGCATATCCTTGTACAGGACATCGCAGTCAACATCAGCATTTTTCAGCTGCTGTTGATGTCTTGGAAAGTTTTACGTTCAGTAGTTTGCCATTGCTTTCAAGACCGATCGGCTCACATACCTCCGTAAGTAACGAACGCGACGCGATCCGCTGCCGAATCTCGCGCAGCTGTGTTTTGTACGAGAGTATACGGGATTACGAACAACAATGTGAGAATTATGCGCATTAAAAATCCCTCGACAGTTGGAAATGGCGAAAAGTAGACCATAAGCCCACGGCCCTGGCAAACATATTTAAAAGGTATATACCAACGGACACAGAGCCGGACACATAGAGCCGGACAAATAGAGCCGATTACCTTCGAAGCGATCTCTCTAGAGCAGTGGTTCTCAACTTTTTTTTTTTTTTTTCATAACGTCATTTCCTCCTTCCCCCACCACCCCCCCCCCTCGCCCTTTCGTATTTCCTCCCTATACCCCTCCCTCCCCGGCCCATACACAGTATACGTACAAATGAAAGCTAAATTTAATAACACATACTAGAACAAATAGACGTCTACATAAAACGTGATTTGCGAGTCTACTTACGTTATAAAATGAATTTCAGAAGGGCCAGAAGTACGGAACCGTAAAGTATAGAGGGAAAAGCAATATCAAGTAATCAGTTCTTGTATTAGCGCCATCTTGAAATAATCTTAGTTTCCCCCTTCCCCCCCCCCCCCCACCCTTGGAAACCATTAAAATTCCACTCCCAGGGGGTGGGGGGGGGGGATTCCCCAGCGGTTGAGAACCACTGCTCTAGAGGAAGCAAAACCTGACACAAATACATGTCCAGGTGGTACACTCTTACCTTTGAGGTGCATCTCGGTGTCACTCCCATCGAAATAAGCCAGAAGAGGTGGAGAGGAAAAGTGGATGGGAAAAATGGGGAGTAAGAAGAAGAAGTGGAGGGGGAAAATGGAAGAAGAAGAAGAGGAGGGGGAAATGGAGGAGGAAGTAGAAGTGGGGGGGGGATGGAGGAGATGAAAGAAGAAGAAGGAGGAAGAAGAAAAAGGAGGAGGAAGAAGAAAAGAAGAAGTGGAAGTTTCCTGTCTGAGAAAGTTGTTTAAGTATCGTTATCATCAGTTTCCTTCTGCAAATGTTGAACTCCCAAGGCTTTTGGAGCCCACATCCGAGCAGAGTTGATGAAACAGCTAAACCAACACAGAGTGCGTCACGGCCGTGTTAGCAACACTGAGACAAGAGCCCAGGGCGACTGGCTGAGGCAACCAAACGGTTGAATCCAGGCTTTCATTAATCAAGGCTGTGTCAACATAGGATTGCCTGTATCGGATGGGAAGTGTATGCCTGGTCCAACACAGCCACTCGTCAGTGACCAGGAGGAGGCTGGGGGGTACAAAGGTCAGACACTTGGAGACCTGGGTACGCTGCTGGCCTCACTCTGCGAAGCTTGTAGGTTGATTCCTGTCTAAAGAACTCCCTGTCCTGTATCGCAAGCTACTGTAATGACAGTAATGAATGTTCATAAGAGGCAATAAGAAACCAATGGAAAACTGGAAATATGTTGTGACAGCTGGCAGGATTTGTGGAAATAGAGCCAACATTCGGGGAAGCATAATCGCTCTCCCCTGTCGGCGAGGCACTTGGTGATGATGATGCTGATGATGTGTAAGAAACGGAAATGGAAGTTCAAGTTCACTGAACTTTGAACTACGGTGTGCCCACTTCGCCACGATCATCTCTCATGGTTAGTTGGAGGGATGATCCGTGGCCAAGTGGTTAAGGCGCCACCGACACTCCAAAGGTTGTGAGTTCGAATCCGGCCTACGTCATTCGGTTCACGAGTGCAGTTTTCTCAGACTCTCCTAGGGGTCCTCGCCGGAGCTACGGAGTTCGTGCTGTATGCGTAACGCTTTCGGCAGGCCGGCCTGCGGAAAGAGACCCAGCCATGTGAAATAAAACCCGGTGCAGTGAAGTCGATCCTTTTGCCTTTTACACCTGTAAAGATTGAACACAGCTGGGGTATGTAAATACTGCCATCATCACGTAGCGGGCTCCTCGCACAGCGTTGCGCTCATTGCGGCACGTCGACAAGGCTCCTGATCCCTTGCCATTCTTCATGCCTCATGCCAGAATTTCACAACCAAGTGAAGAAATAAACATGAAAACTTAGAGATAGTTGGCAAACTTGGTGGGGAAAAGAGCAAGAGGAAGAAGAACAGAGAAAAAAAATCCAGATGGCGAAATAGTGTAGTTAGGGTAAAACACAGGCCTGATTCCGAGGCTGTGGTGATTGTATGAGATAACGAATGGTGATCGACTGTGCTTGTCAGATCATGATGATGATGATGATGATGATGATGATGATGATGATGATGATGATGATGATGATGATGATAATGACACGTGTGTTACGTTTTGTCTTATTATTAATTCTTGTCTTAATTAGTCAGGTCTTAGTTAGATATGATTGAGCTACCGTATGACAGTAGACGGTACTACCTGCTTTTTGTTAGCACCAAATGTTGGGCGCGGCTACTAAAATCCGACACTTCCCATCGTGCCAGCGACCTCTGGCGGAGGAGCCCAATTGGGAGGGTACAAGATTTATCCTAGTTCTGGGAAATGCAACCTAAAGACTAAATGTTATGGCAGGGCAGACCAGGCTCTAAGCCTTGGTCAGCAACTGATCAAGGATCAAAGCTCCGACTTGTGGACACTTACAGCATTGCTTTGCTGATCCAGCAGCTTGTGCAGCTTGTCTTGTTCCAGATGTATTGGTGTGACCTTTCCTCTGGAGTAAATTAGGCAGGCCGAGAGAGGGACCATGCTGCACTAGCAACACAAGATCTCTACAATTCAGCCCAGGCGTTGTGCTATAAAGAGTATAACTCCATTTTACAAACTGTCGTCTGTCAAGACGGCAAGGTGCCACTCATTAATGACGGTACAAATTTATGATAGCCATTTTCGTGGTTGCAGCAAGACATAGCATAGATATGCATCTTATACATAGATAGATGTAAGATATTAAGGATGCATTAGAGAGACATACATTTACCATACCCACCACTGCTCGGAGTGGCTCATCCTGTCTGTCGCGTTAATCCATGAGCTAATTAATATTTCGCCTGTCTCCCTGGCGAAGAGATTAACGACTTTCTCCGTAATCCCGTATATCCACATGAGGAACACAGCTGCGCGAGATTCGGCAGCGAATCGCGTTGTGTTGGTTACTTACGGAGTATGTGAGCCGGTCGCTCAGAAAGCAATGGCAAACTACTGAGCGTAATCTTGCCAAGAACATCAACAACAGCTGAAAAATGCTGGTGTTGACTGCAACTTCCTGTAAGGGATATGCAACTTTAAAAACGAAATTAGTTTCTCAATCCCCTATAACGTGCCTAAAGGCAAGATAAATAATTGTTAGTTGTTTAGTGTCTTCTTTTCTCCTCCTCCACGTCTCCCCTCCTCCTCCACCTGGTCGTCGTCGTCGTCCTCCTCCTCCTCCTCCTCTTCCTCCTCCTCCTCCTTCTTCTTCTTCTCCTTCTTCTTCTTCTTCTTCTTCTTCTTCTTCTTCTTCTTCTTCTTCTTCTTCTTCTTCTTCTTCTTCTTCTTCTTCTTCTTCTTCTTCTACTTCTTCTTCTTCTTCTTCTTCTTCTTCTTCTTCTTCTTCTTCTTCTTCTTCTTCTTCTTCTTCTTCTTCTTCTTCTTCTTCTTCTTAATAAACCACCAGAGCACACGACACGCCACACAAACCATGAAATATCAACCTTATATACACCACCAGGACAGGACACACAACTTGTCCCACCAACCACGAAACATCACTCCCATATAAACCATCAGTACAGGGAACACAACTTGTCACACCAACCACGAAACATCACTCCTATATAAACCATCAGTACAGGGAACACAATTTGTCACACCAACCACGAAACACCAGTCCCATATAAACCATCAGGACAGGGCACACAACTTGTCACACCAACCACGAAACATCACTCCCATATAAACCATCAGGACAGGACACACAACTTGTCCCACCAACCACGAAACATCACTCCCATATAAACCATCAGTACAGGGAACACAACTTGTCACACCAACCACGAAACATCACTCCTATATAAACCATCAGTACAGGGAACACAACTTGTCACACCAACCACGAAACACCAGTCCCATATAAACCATCAGGACAGGACACACAACTTGTCCCACCAACCACGAAACATCACTCCCATATAAACCATCAGTACAGGGAACACAACTTGTCACACCAACCACGAAACATCACTCCCATATAAACCATCAGTACAGGGAACACAACTTGTCACACCAACCACGAAACACCAGTCCCATATAAACCATCAGGACAGGGCACACAACTTGTCACACCAACCACGAAACATCACTCCTATATAAACCATCAGTACAGGGAACACAACTTGTCACACCAACCACGAAACACCAGTCCCATATAAACCATCAGTACAGGGAACACAACTTGTCACACCAACCACGAAACATCACTCCTATATAAACCATCAGTACAGGGAACACAACTTGTCACACCAACCACGAAACACCAGTCCCATATAAACCATCAGGACAGGGCACACAACTTGTCACACCAACCACGAAAATCAACCCTATCACACAAAACGAATACCTCTGAAGTTGGAGTGGGTTCGCCTGATGGCGAGGGACACTATTAAAGGGAGAAGCTCTAATCCACACGCAAAATCCCATCCACCACTACTATAAATAGTGTGTATGGACTACGCTTGAGTTCAAAGCGAGCGAGCGCACACACACGCACGCACACACACACACACACACACACACACACACACACACACACAACAATAACATTTGCCCCACTGACACTGTTAAGACATGCCAACGGCTGAAAATTGTCTTCTCTGCCCGTTCTGAATAAACGCATTCCCTTGTTACTTCATTCACTTGTCTGTGTGCATTTCTTGTTAGGATATGGCGAGAAAATATCTTTCCGAAGACATTTATTTGCCCGGGAAATATTTCAGCCTTGAGTCACGCCGGTTTGGTTGACAACCACAACACTGGCGATGTCTGGGCGTTATCAACACGCATCCGTGTAGTTGTGTTCTTGTTTACTAGTCCTTGTTGACTGGTTGTTTATTACCTTCTTGTCTCATGTGTTCGTGGACTGGAGGAATCAAGTACTACTACTGATGCTGCTGCTACTACTACAACTACTAATGCTGCTACTATTGCTGCTGCTGCTACTACTAATACTGCTGCTGCTACTACTACTACTACAACTACTAATGCTGCTGCTGCTGCTACTACTACTACTGCTACTACTACAACTACTAATGCTGTTGATGCTGCTGCTACCACCACCACCACCACTACTACTACTACTACTACTACTACTACTACTACTACTACTACTACTACTACTACTACTAATGCTACTACTACAAGCACTTTAAAGCGACTACTACTACTACTACTACTACTACTACTACTACTACTACTACTACTACTACTACTACTACTACTACACTACTCTACTACTACTACTACTACTACTACTGCTGCTGCTGCTGCTGCTGCTGCTGCTTTCTCCTCCTCCCATTATTTTCTTCTTCCTCCTACTCCTCTTCCTTTTTCCCAATTCTTAACCATTTTAAAATAAAGTGTGTGCGTTCGTTGCTCCTTATCTTCTTCCCCCTCTTCCCCTTCTTCTATCATCCCTCTTTCTCTGTCATCTCCCCCTGCTGCTACTCCTTCTTTTTTCTTATTGACCTCTTACTCCTTCTACTTCTCTCCATCTTCTCCCTCCTACTTTTTGATTTGTTTTGATGAGGTTGTTATCTCTCTAGTTTGTCATGTAATGGAATTGGTGTCGGTCAAACGCATTTTCTCTGTTCTCCCTACTTTGGTTTAGCCTACGACAAATGTTTTGTTGCCATTGCACGGATTTCACAGTCAGAGCCGTCATTATCTGCTTTGATTAGATTAATGCACAGGTGCATTTTGCCCTCCTATGTTCTGTTCCAAGTCTGAAGATTACTATTTGTTCTCAAACCCGATGCAAGCGTGGTCGGGGCCCTTTGGGGATCGTTACTATACCGCTTTGAAAGAACAGATAGATAATTACAACATGGAGAAAATAGTGCTGTAAGGAGTGACCAGAGGATCTGGCCGATACTCAAGATTCCGAGGAAAGACCAGACGGACACATAAACTGGATGCTACTGGTATCATTAGTATTGAGACGTTCGCTGGCTGTTGGAGATGAGGGTCTGGCCGACACTCCAGATTCCGAGGAAAGACCAGACGGACACATAAACTGGCTGCTACTGGTATCATTAGTATTGAGACGTTCGCTGGCTGTTGGAGATGAGGGTCTGGCCGACACTCCAGATTCCGAGGAAAGACCAGACGGACGCAAACTGACTGCTGCTGGTATCATTAGTATTGGGACTTTCTCTGGCTGTTGAAGATGCGGAAAAAGCACGTATGTCACGAAAGCTATAACGTCGGCTCTTGGGTCAACTGAAGTCAACTCAGTTCAACGCCAAGAAGAAGTGAGACCACGTAGATGGTCGGTCAGTAAGTCTGCAGTGACCACTTCCTGTGTGAAGCACGGTAATATGCTAGTTAGTTTGACATCCGGTATTGTATTTTAATGCAAGAGGCGCAGTGTTTGCATGATACTTCTGCGTGTGTTGTGGATTAGAATCCTGTGATGTGTTGATTGAAAGTATGTGTGTGTTGTGGATTATAATCCGGTGGTGTGTTGATTGAAGGTCTGTGTGTGTGTTGTTGTTGATTGGGGTTCTGTGTGTTGTTGTTGACTGGAGTTCTGTGATGTGTTTTCTTTAGTTCTGTGTGTGTTGTTGTTGTTGACTGGAGTTCTGTGTTGTTGTTGTTGACTGTATATGTGTGTTGTTGTTGATTGGAGTTCTGTGATGTGTTTTTGTTGACTGGAGTTCTGTGATGTGTTGTCATCATTATTATCACGTGCCCTGCCAGCTTGCCTAGACGTTCCTGCCCCTGCACATTCTCATAGTATTTCAACGGTCTAAAGTTAAAGCTAGATGCCTGTCTTCGCCGGACGTCGCAATCAACACCAGCATGTATTGACTGTTTGTGACTTTTTGTGGGGTTAATGTGCCGCGCCCCCTCCCCAGGTGGGGTTTATTGCGCTCGCGCTTAAATTTCCTTGCGCTGATGGCGGTGTAGTGATTTCGCTCCGCACACCACTCAGTTGGACTTCAATGTTGAATTCTCGTTCTGAAAGCAGTGGCAAACTACTGCATGTAAACTTGGCAAAATAATCAACCAGGGGACATGCACGGGACATGCCACCTTTTTTTTAAATGTGCCATGCCATAGCTTTCTGAACGACCGACGCTCATACCATTGTGAAATTCAACGCAATGCAATCTGCTCTTAAATGGCTTGCTGCTGGCTACGAACCCGTGATGTCGAGATTGTTAACCCAAAGAGCAAACACAGATTTCTGTGTAACCTGCTGACAGAAACAGCCTCGTATTTCCCCATCCCTCCCCCTTTATCTGACCATCACCTCAAGGGCTGATACATGTTTATGCCTGACGTAATCGCCTACCCCAACCGCGAGTTTGTTCCCTTTCCACCGCACACCTCACCCACAATCTCCTTGCTTCACCTGTAACCCTTGCTTCATTAGTACACCCGCTATAAGAAGCCACCGGCACAATAAACGTGTCATTTTCTCCGTTCATGGGAAACCTTACACACTGCGGGTCGCTGTGTGTGTTTACTTATCTGCCTACACGGATAGACAGGCCGTCCCTAACACCGCCACTTGCCGGACATTTTCGTTAGTTTGTGTAGGGGATGTCGGAATTATTTGTAAGTGGTTCCATTTAGGTACTTTGTGTTTTCTGACGGTCGTTGGCTTCTTAAACTTTTTATCTGTCCTTCCTGGCCTCTGTGTGTGTGTCCAAATAATGTCGGCTCCAAATAATGAGTCGCATCTGTCATATTTTGTGTTTTTGGGCAAACGGGGAGGGCTTGTCTCACTTGGTTCAGGGCCTTTGCTTTATTGGGAGATCAAGGGCAGGGGGGGGGGGGGGGGAGAGAAGAATGTTGTACATTACTCACTTATCTAGCGAATGTTGGGTAGCACTGACCAAACCCGACACCTCACATACCCTACACCCCACATCGTGCCAGTGGCTTCAGGTGGAGGAGTTCAATGGGAGGGTACAAGCCTTACCCTAGTGCAAAGAAATACAACCTACAGACAAAATGTCATGGCAGGGCAGACCAGGCTCTAAGCCTTGGTCGGCAACTGGTCTAGGATCGAAGCTCTACAGGCGGACAATTAGACCATTGCTTTACTAATCTGGCAGCTTCTGCAGCTGGTCTTGTTCCAGATGTATTGGTGTTATCTTTCCTGTGGAGTAAACAACACAGGCCGAGAGAGGGACCATGCTGCTTGGCAACAACATGTCTCTAAAGTCAGTGCAGGCTTTGTGCCATGGAGAGGTATATCTCCAGTTTACAAACCATCAAGATGGCAAAGTGCCAGTCAGAGTTAATAATTTCTTGCAACTGAGCACACTGGTTACCATGCAGAATCAATCACACACGTGCCCAGTTAACAGTTAGGAAACAGATAAGAAATGTATAGATACAGATAAGAAATGTATAGATATAGATAAGAAATGTATAGATATAGATAAGAAATGTATAGATATAGATAAGAAATGTATAGATATAGATAAGAAATGTATAGATATAGATAAGAAATGTATAGATATAGATAAGAAATGTATAGATATAGATAAGAAATGTATAGATATAGATAAGAAATGTATAGATATAGATAAGAAATGTATAGATATAGATAAGAAATGTATAGATATAGACATATTTTCATGTAGAGTTTTTCATGTAATTGTATTGGTGTGTGCTTGTTGCTTGTGTGCTGGCAAAAGCTTTGGCCATTTTGTCACTAGTGATCATGCTCTAGTAAAACTTACTGTCTACTTCTAAATTTTGGTGATTCATTCATTGTGAGGTTAATACTTGTACTATTTCCTTCCCACAGTGTTGGACAAATCAACAGTGCTAATATCCAGAGCCGAAGTGGTTCAGTCAGAAGCCATCAGCCACATTTCGAACCCAAGCAGTTGACTGACACAGTCCAGTCCCTGGCCAGCGGCACAAACAACCGTGGAAGCTACAATGATCATCATCGACTATCCAGCCCTCTTCATCAAAAGGACAAGCCTTCCAGCATGAAGAGAAGGCAGTCAGAAGGCCCCAACGCTCACAGCTCAGCTAGCAGCTATCAGCGGTACCAGAGCCAGCAGTTGCCGTCAATGAACTCGTCCCCAAACCTGACTGATGACAATGTAGGCTATATTGAAAGAGACTCACGCTTAACTCTGGAATATTCCAGAGAGCAAAAGCAGTTTAATTCCAGCCCTAACCTTTTGAATGACACAGAAAATGGGCAGCGGCACCTGGATGTACATGGGTTGGGTGGGTCAAGAGGCTTGAATGTTAGACAGAAGCAGTATGGGTCCACTGGAATTGGATCCTATGCCTATGATATGTATGCAGATGTGAATTCATCCAGAGTGAATGATCATCATTCAATATCTGTTCATAACTTGCAGAGGTATCAGCCTGATTATGAGAACGTTGGCCATCTTGGGAGTGCTCCGATAGGCAGTGAGAAAATCTCAGAGATAGATGACATTGATGAAGTGACTGGTCGAGACAGCAATCCACATACTCCAGAGGTGAAGGACAGGGATCCACTTCACGGTGCGGGACTGCCCACGCGAGATCCTGCAAGTCTTAAGTACATCAAGGTCAATCAGAACCATGAGAAGTATCCATCGTGGCCCGTGACCAAGCCCAGTGGAGCCTCGGAGCAAACCCAGCCAATCAACACGCGGGCTCTGTCGATGACTGACCACACAACCACTAGCAAGGAGTTCCCCAACAAGCAGCAGTTGGCATACACCCCGGGACTCAGACCACTTCCGGAGAAGAATAGTCCAACAGCCGAAAGAAAATCTGATGATGGTAAAGGCAGAAACAGCAGTGACCCCGGGCTAAAATCAGAGTTTGTCTACGGCCGGTATGGACGTGTAGAGAGACGACCTGTGGGCAACACAGAAGGCAGATTTGATGACTTCTACAACAACTCCAAACCTGGATACCCGCCTCCGAATATGGATCCAGATGGGCACAATATTGGGGACAAGGAATACAACGCTCCGTCACCACCAGAAAGAGACAGTAAAGGAGTTGACCAGACAGAGTTGTCTCATAAACTCTGGGGTGTTCAATCAGAAAAGGCAAACACTAACGAAGTACCTCCGGCAGGTAGCTTTAGTGCTGAGCCTTTCCGGTCTGGACATCACATGAACTTTCCTAGTGGTCATCAAGGTCGTCCATTGAACTTAAACTTCAACTCTTCAGCTAGTCAGAACATTGGTAGAGCTAATGCTAGCACAAGTCCTTTGAATAAAGTCTCACATGTGTCCAGTGCAAATCAGACAAACTTGTGGACTGGCTCTCAGCCAGAAAACTTGCCCTATTTGCAGGATAGGCTTCCATCATTCCGTGATCAGAAACAGAGTTCTCCTTTGTCGTCTTGGCAGGACAAGGGCCCACATTCTCCACTTGCTTCTCCAAACTCACAAAGTCAGGGTCCTTATTCAATTCAACAATTAAGACCCCATTCACAAAAAGACCAACCTAGTTCTCAAATCATTCCAAGAGATAGATCCAGTTCCCAACATGACCGCACCTCAAATTTCTGTAAAACGGACACTTCTAACTTCCTAAGCAGTAGCGAGGGAGGCAAAACATACATCGTGAAATCTACACCTTACTACAACACAAGCACACAAACAGACATGATTCCTTATGCCATTAAAGTATCAGATCCAACGGCTACTAAATCAAAAAATGCTGAGAGTCAGGTGGATGAAGTTTTAACTGACGTCCCACCAAGGAAAGCAGTTGATCAAAAAATGTTTGAAGAGAAATCAATTCAGGCCAGAATGTCTCAAGATTTTGAACATTCTGAAGTGGATATTAGTCGTAACAGATTGCCTGATAGGATCAAGGAACAGGGGGGTGGGGTTTTCCGCTACCCTCCTACGGTTCAAAGTACCAATCAGGCATCACCATTTAAAGGCATACAGAGCATCCAGGCAAAGTATGCAACAGATGAGCCGGAAGGGCCTCACAACAATGCTGAGATCAGCAAGAGATGCAATCCAAATATCAGTGACAATGCATCGATTCTGAGGAAGTTATCGGAGGAGTTCTACCGCAGTAGGCTTGGTATGGTAACAGACAAACGCATGTCGTCATCATCATCTTCTCAGGAATCTCCGAGATACGACCCCACCAACATGGGGCCTGCTCATCAGGCGGGTTTGAGTGAGACTGGATCTTACAGCAGCGTCATCATCCACCATGACCAAAAAAGTGGCCCTTTCGGCAGGGATGATTTTGGTTCAGCCTCCAGTATTGCAGATTCTCGGCATGATATCTCATTAGTGTTCTCAGACACCAGTTCCAGCTACAGAAGCATGGACCTGATGTCTCCCAGAGGCAGAAGAAGTCTTGATCCTTCTTTCTCCAGTCAACATTCTAGAGTTCAACAGTATGATCCACGAATATCATCAGGGGTTGCCCCAGGACATACCAGGGAGCTGAGTGCTCCAGTTTCAAGTGTGAGTTCTATGTCCTCTGGTGGTCCACATCGCCCTGTAGCTTCAGCACGCGGGAAAGCCATTGATCAAACCTCATTTCATCGTTCTGAACCTCCCTCTTTGCCTGCAGATACTAAAAGCTTCTCCTCGGATTCAAGATCTTCTCAAAGCACCACATCGAATAGCTTTAGCACTGAGCCAGCGTTTCGTCAAGTGCCCTCATCTGCTTTTAGTTCTACATCATCAAATGTATCTGGAAAACAAACGGCTAACAGCATTGCTGGTCAGCCTAGAAATGACCGCTCGGGTTCAGATTCTGTCTTCGTTGGAGATGAAGATAAAGAGGGTGATGATGATCCATTAGACTATGAGTTCAGTAGGAAGCCATCGATGAGGAAAGCCTATGGTATTTATGATGAGACTGAAAAACTAATTTCCGAGTCACGCTTGCCTGGCTCTGCAAAAGGTGCTCCAGAACAAGTACCACAATCTAGTGAACCTAGTAAAAGTGGGTCATCTGCATCCACTTCCCGCATGGGTCGTTACTCAGAATCTTTAGGGAAAATCCAGGAAGAATCTGATACAATGAATCCAGGAGGTGATTTCGATAATACTGCTAAAGCAAACTCTGGGTTTGGAAAGACCAAAAAGGCAGGTGAACAGGGAGTTGGTTCAAAACCTGAAAAACTGGAGAAATACCCATGGCAGAATGAGGCTTGGTTGAAAAGTAACATTGATATATCAACAGGTAGTAACTTAAGAAGAACCACTTCTGAACAAATTGCATTTCCTAGGCAAAACACCAATTTCAAAATATCTAGCCAAGATCTGGAATCAGGAATATCACAACATTGGAGTGCTTCAAGTGTGAATCAACTGTCTGCCTCGTCTTTCACCAGCAACAGCCTTCACCCCAGCAGCAGCCTTCACCCCAGCTGTGATGCTGCACCGTCCAGAAACAAATCAGGGGATGTAACAAGATATACA
The DNA here is from genome assembly GCA_963921405.1 of Cepaea hortensis. Lineage (NCBI taxonomy): Eukaryota > Metazoa > Mollusca > Gastropoda > Stylommatophora > Helicidae > Cepaea > Cepaea hortensis. Next base: position 152,664,419 of record OY992879.1, read on the forward strand.
AATGAAGCAGACATGAAAACGGCCCTACAACAGATTCCTTTGAGATATCATGAATCAAACTTGTCTAGTTCCCAACCTAGGAAAGATGCTTCTTTAGGAGGTTCCAGTCTGTATGAATCTATTTGTGAAAACCCATCCTCACCAGAATCTGTCACTGAGGTGATTTCTAAGGTGAATGAAAATCTGGCGAAGAGTGCCCGCAGAGTGGATAGCATCAGAAGATCCAACTCTTCGTCCTCTAGGAACAGCTCGGATTATGTGGATATGTCACGTGAACGTAATCGTAAGGAGACAGACTGGAGTCGTCTCAGATCCTCAGCTTCTTTGAGATACAGCCCAGATCATGACCGCAGGTCGAGCAGGAGCTCTTACGCCTCAGAAAATCTGTATGAAGATATTAGTATGTTTTCGCCATCTACCCCGAGGTCGTCTTATGCAGATAGCAGTGACAGAGTAAGTACCATTGTAGCCATTTCTCTGTTTATAATTCATCAATCAAATGCCTTTCCATGCTGAAGGCTGGCTGCAATGGATCAGCAGAACTTTCTTTCTGTTGCTTTGGTTGTTTTAGTTAGTTGCATATCCTTTACAAGACGTCGCAGTCAACCCCAGCATTTTTTGGCTGTTTGTGATTTCTTGGCAAGTTTATGTTTTGTAGTTTGCCATTGCTTTTTGAATTACCAGCACACATACCATTGTATGAAAACCAACACACGTTGATCTGCTGCCAAATCGCCCACAGCAGTGTTTCAAATGTGGTATGCAGGATTACAAATTGCATCTGTAACTCCTTTGCCACAGAGCCGGCTTTGGTTATACATTCCTTACAATATGTTCCATATTGTTATTGTACTATCTTCTTATATATATATATATACTAGCTGACCCGGCCCGGCTTCGCCCAGGCCCTGGAGGGGATCTATCTATCAGTCTGTCTGTCTGCTTGTTTGTCTGTCTGTCTGTCTGTCTGGCTGACCCGGCCCGGCTTCACCCAGTCCCTGGTGGGGAGCATCTCATTTAATTAATATAAGTAGTCATATAAGCTCTCCCGTTCCCGACTATCTGTCTGTCTGTCTGTCTGACCCGGCTTCACCCAGTCCCTGGTGGGGAGCATCTCATTTTATTCATATACGTAGTCATATAAGCTCTCCCGTTCCCGACTATCTGTTTGTCTGTCTATCTGTCTGTCTGTCTGTCCCGGCCCGGCTTCACCCAGTCCCTGGTAGGGAGCATGTCATTTAATTCATTCATATAAGTAGTCAAATAAGCTTCCGTTCCCGACTATCTGTCTATCTATCTGACCCGGCGTGGTTTCGCCCAGCTCCTGGCGCACAGTAACTTAAAAGAATGTCCTTCCACACATCATTCATTATTTTTAATGAAAACTTGTTAATCACCGACATGACAGTTGATAAGTTTTGTAAGCAGAAAAAGATGGGTTAAAATGTTATGCATAATGCATTATTTTTATGCAAACTTTAAAAATACCTTAAAGATTATATCATTATTTAATATAACTCATATGCCTAAAAATAACTATAGACAAAGAGTTTAACAATAGTGCAGGTAAGTCCAACAATATGACTATAAAGTATATAGAAATGTTATTAAAAGTTATGCCCCTTGAAATAACTTTTCTAGAGTAAGTCCCCCAGCTATATAGACATTATATAATGAAAATGGAAAAGTAAATGTTATTAAATAAGTAGAAGATTTTACATTAAGAAATTATTATAGTCGGTTGCACAGGAATGAAAGGAAGACGTGTAGAAAATTTCATCTCAATCGGATGTACCGTTATCGAACGCATCCAAGACCCACAAACCCACAAACATACACTCTGTTTTATATATATATATATATATATATATATATATATATATATATATATATATATATATATATATATATATATATTTTTTTTTTTTTTTTTTTTTTTTCCGCGTTTCCATCCTGTTTCAGGATATTGCGGTCAACACCAGCATCTTTCAGCTGTATGTTGATTCCTAGGCTAGATTACGCTCATCAGCACGCCACGACTTTCTGAGCGACCGGCTCCATACTCTCATAAGTCACTTTTGCGATTCGAACCACTGCTAATTCTCGACGCGTCACGTGACGAGAGTATTCGAAGTTAGCGGAGAAAGCTGCTAACCCCTCGGCCATGGAGCCGGTATATATATATATATCTTTGCTGAGTTTGATTTCAAACATCCTATGTTTCATCTAATTTTCTGACTTAAATCTCTTGTTTCTTTATGTACATTTATTGTTTGTTAATATAATTTAATTTAGTTTTGATGCACTTTTCGATTACTTAGTTTTCTTTTGCATCTGTGTATTTATCTCTTATTTCTTTCTTTATCTTATCATATCTCTCTATGTCATTTTAACATTGTTTTCTTTTGTCTATCAACTTTAAAGATGTCTTAAGTTATCCATTTCTTATTAGCTTTTTGTTTCCTTTCCGATAATCTCTTTGCGTGTTGAAATTGTCCAGCATGTCCCATTGTTCATAAAGCTTTGTACTTGGTACTTACTTTGCAATATTGCATTTTATCCGTTTATCACTATCACTCTTTCTAGTTAGTTAGTCGCGGTTCCAACTTCACAGCAACGGGTCGTCCTCATTATGCTCCGTTCCTGTGCCAGTGAGTATCACACTAAATGCTCCTCACTGCCCCATGTGAAAAGTGGAACAGACAGGGGTCTCGACGAACCAACAGCCCGCACAGGTACACTGTGCATAATGCCGCTGCCAGAATGTCGACGCAAAGTCCTCCACGAAAAAAAATACAGTTCGTCGTCGATGGAAGCGGCAGTCACTAGAAAACCAACAGCCACACATTACTGCACAAGGCAAAACAGTCAGTTCTGCGACAGCCCACCGCCATTACTCCAAACTCTTTCACCTGCTCTTTATCCCCTATTATAGCTAAGGCCCTCGGCCAGCTCACGCCAAGCCGTCCTGTCTTCTGTGGTTCCTTCATGGCCTCTCTGTACTGCTTATCCCAGTCTCTAATTCCCTTATGCTTGTGTAATAGGTTCCCCTCTATTTCGTTTTCCCTGTAGGTTCCAGCAATAGACTTTCTAGTTCAACTATTATCAGGTTTTCTTAGTGCCTGCCCTACCCAGCACTGATGTATTTTCTTCACATCTTTATTGGACAGAATATACAAGGGGGCTTCAAATGAAAACCTTAAACGTTGTTATTTTAATTTTGTTAATATATTCTGGAGAAGTATATATTTTTTCAATGTAGTCACCACTGCACTCAATGCAAGTCCTCCAGCGCCGCTGAAAGTGCTTGGATTCCTAATTATCTTTGTCACTCGTGCACCACCTGCTGTACCTTTTCATCGGACCAAAAAAGTCTTTCCTCCCAGTGACTCTTTGAGTTGTCCAAACAGGTGAAAATCACTTGGGGTTAGGTCCCTCGAGTACTGGAGATGTGATACACACTGAAAGTGGAGGTCACTGATAAAAAAAACGGACAACAGAACGCTCCTCCTATTTGGTGCATCTCAAAAGTGGGGCGGCAAAATTTAAACTGTCCTTATGACATCCCCATGTTCTTCTGCAACGAGATGTCATGTGCTTAACAATCTTGCCATCCTTAACAACAATATTGACTGGTTACAAGACAATGGCACGGTTATTGTAATTTCTGTCACACTTTTAAGGTTTTCATTTGAAGACCCCTCGTATATCTTTCATAATACTTTAGTTCTTCTATTCTGCGTGGGCACCAGTTAATAAATGTCTGCAGTTTATTACTAATTGCTAGTTAGCCGCTGTTCGAACTTCACAGAAAAGGGTCGTCCCCATAATGCCCCGTTCCTGTGCCAGTGAATATCACACAAAATGCTCCTCGCTGCCCCATTTGAAAAGTGGAACAGACAGAAGTCTCGACAAACCAACAGCCCTCACCGGTATAGTCGGGTATACTATGATAAGGCCGCTGGCAGAATGGCAACACACAATTTCGCAATGAAAAATGCAGTTCATCGTCAATGGAAGCGGCAGTCACTAGAAAACCAACAGCCGCACAAGACAAAGCCAACTAGTTCAGCAACCAGCCGTCTGCCATTTTTCTGAACATGCAGTTCACGATACAAATAACTGCGGACAGATGTAAAAGCACTCCACATGAAATCCACAGCTCACAGTGTCGCTCCACGCACTCAACTCAGTAGCAGGGCAACGGAACCATGCACTACCAGTCCAGCATGAGGAAAGTGCGTAAGAAAACAGTAGCCACAAGCATTAACACTCCAGAGCCTTAAAAGCTAAACCGCTTATCCTCCATGTTGGGCCTGAAGTGCTTATTAGTAATTGCTCTAGTTGTTGTCCATACATCTAATCGATAAAGCAGTTATGATTTAGCGTTATAATTAAATATGTTGTTTGTTACTCGCCATTAACAAAAAATGAAAAGTATGTTATGCAATAAGTTAGTGTCATTGATTGTAAGTAATAGAGTGCTGAAAAGTTATATAGAACCTGTTTTGCTGTATGGCAGTGAATCTTGGAACGTAAATGAACAAATTAGGAAAAACTTGGAAGCAACAGAGAAGTGGTTCCTGAGACAATTATTGAGAATTCCTTGGACTGCCAGATTAACTAACAACGATTGTGTGAAAGATGCTAATTAAACTAGAACATTATATACAGCAATAAGGAAGAGACACACAACTTTCTCTGGTCATGTGATGTGAAGAGAAGCGTTGGAGAATATCGTGACAATTGGAAGATCAGTTGAAAGAGAGGCAGAGGCAGACGAAGAGAAATTATGGTGGATGGACTGAGACGGTAGCGTGGAAGAATGTCATCAGCAGAATTGATTCAGAACACCACAGACTAGGATCTGTGGAGATACATGAACGCCTAGACCAGATGGTAGGGCACATGATGATGATGATTAAAACGGAACATTCTCTGAACTCTTGCGTGGTATTTACCACATCAGCCACCGTGTGCCGATTGGTCTCTACAAATGTGGACCTAGCACGATATGCGCACTGCACTTTAAGGCATGTTGAAGCGTCCTTTGCTTGCTTTTAATCCTTTGATCTACTGTATTCATTGTAACATCCAGGTGAAGGGACATATTCTTATACAGATGGATCGGTGTAACTATCTCGGACCAGTCGTAACATCTGATGGCAGATGCCTTGCAGAGATTAGATCAAGAATTGCCATGACAATGGCCTTCTGCAAAATTGAAAACATACTTGCCAACAAAAAGTTGTCAATTGCAGTGAGAAAAAGAGTGTTGAAGTGCTATGTACAACCCATATTGTTGAATGCATGTGAAACATGGACAATTAACAGACAAGCTGACAAACATCTAATGGTGATGGAAATGTGGTTTTGAGAAAATGCAAAGAATACCATGGACAGGCAGAAAATCAAAAGAGATCGTCCTTCAGGAGACAAATGAAAAACGGAGATTGATTGGAGACATTAGACGTAGACAGTGAAGATTTTTTGGGACATGTTATGAGGAGAAATAGGCTTGAAAATTTTAATATAACTGGCAAGCTTGAGGGGAAGAAAGGAAGAGGAGGACAAAGGGATAAATACCTAGATTGTTTGGCAGCATGGCATGGTCGGGACAAGAACACAGACCTGATTCGAGGCTCTGGTGACAGTGTGAGATGGCGACCCATGACCGCCCACGACTGTCGGCATGGCACTTGATGATGATGATGATGATGTTGATGATGATGATGATGATGAAGAAGGGGCGATTATCTCCACATTTGATCGTTCTCTTGAATGCCGTCTTTAACAGTTCAATCAATCAGGTGCCTTCTCCACAATGAAGGTTGATAGCAATAGATCTCCAACACTGTATGTCTCTCGCCCTGACTGTACATTCTGTCAGATAGCTGGCTGCTCTTCCATCTCTTGGTGTTATCTTCCCACGTGTATCGTTATCTGCCTCTTGCTCGTTTGTCTTCAACTTTACCCTGGAGTATGGTTTTTATAAGATTGTTATGTCTTTTATGTCGCCGAAATATTTCACTTGCCTCTTTTTTATTTTTTTTTTCATTAACTCTTTTCATTGTTGAAAAGTTATGATTCATAAATATCATAATTGGGTTGTTATTGTTTCATAGAAGCACACAGTTATTGTTTTTTTTTTTTTTATTATCAGTGCCTTTTATAACTGTTATCTAGTATTGTTAATTTATTTGTTACATTGTTTTTGTTGTTATTTATTTTCAGCTTTTGGAGCCGGAATCTTCAAAGTAAGTACTGATGTTGTCACTGTTACAAATGTCTGTAGGGAACCACTAGTGCTAAGCCATTAGCATTACACCGAAACTACTGTGCATAATGACTACACACGGAAGTTGCCCAATAGTTCTTCGCCATTCCTTGTAGCATGCTTTATTATGTATTCTTCATATACTGTGTGTTATAATTTATAATAATTTTCCTTGTTAGTAACGTTTGTGTTGTCCAGAGAACAAAACGGGGGTGAGGGGTGGTTAGCTAACCGATCTAATCCTGGAGCCGAAATAAAAACACAGTAGGCCTATGAGTAGGGAGTTTAACGAGAGGGAGAACATAGGCAGATACAGACCAGCGTCTCGAGCATAGTCGTTATCAGCGTATAGGAAAAACAAAACTGTAAACACAACAATTCTTAACTCGGGATCTGACAATAATCCGATCAACACATGCCCCAGGGTCGAATGCATAAGAGCGGTCGCTCTTTAACTTCCGCTATACTGATGCCGAGGCAGTAGGTTCAACCCTTACACTGGTCATTTGGAGTAAAATGTTGACTTCTCATCCTTGACGTGGGTTAAATTACAAGTACCTAGAAGTCGGAGTGGGTTCGCCTGATGGCTAGGGATACTTGAAATAGGAAAAGCTAATACACCCCCAACAAATCAGTCCAGTCCACTAGAAGTAGTAGCACGTCTGTGGACTACGTTTAAGTTCAAAGCAAGAATTAAACACACACACACACACACACACACACACACACACACACAGAACCAGAAATACGTCATTAATAGCTGCCATTTCAACGGTTTTGTGTCGGCGTTAGAATTGGTTTAAAGAGGTGCAATTTGGTAAGCACCTTCATGCGATTATAAACTGAAATTAGTGCAGATTTAATTGCTTCTATCTTTATTATTAGCCGAGATAATAATTGTAGTGCATAACTTTCTTACCTACTCTCGTATTTACATTTTGTCGAGTTTCCTGGCCATATTTTGCGTTTTATTTAAAACTAGCTGACCCGGCCCGGCTTCGCCCAGTCCTTGGTGGGGAGCATCTCATTTAATTCATATAAGTAGTCATATTAGTTCCCGTTCCCGTTACCGACTGTCTGTCTGTCTGTCTGTCTGTCTGTCTGTCTGACCCGGCCCGGCATCGCCCAGCTCCTGGTGTGGAGCATCTCATTTAATTCATATAAGTAGTCATATAAGCTCATGTTCCCGTTCCCGACTATCTATCTGTCTGTCTGTCTGTCTATCTGTCTGTCTGTCTGTCTGATCCGGCCCGGCTTCGCCCAGACCCTGATGGGGAGCATCTCATTTAATTCATATAAGTAGTCATATAAGTTCCCGTTCCCGACTGTCTGTCTGTCTGTCTGTCTGTCTGTCTGTCTGTCTGTCTAATCATATATTGGTTGCAGTTAGAACAACCTTAGATAAACGAAGACCAACTTACAAAAAGCATTAGAAAGAGCACTTGAAAGATCTTTACATCTTCCCCAACAATTAACTTGGGTAAATGGAGCAGCGGCAGCAGCAGCAGAAGAAGAAGAAAAAGGAGTAGGAGCTGGGAGGAGGAAGAGGGAGGTGGAGGAGGGAGGAGTAGGAGGGAGGAAGAGATAGGCGGAGAGAGGAGGAGGAGGGAAGAGGAGGAAGGAGGAGGAGTAGTAGGGAGGAGGAGGGATTAGGAGGAGGAGAGAGGAGGAGGAAGGAGGAGGAGGAGGGAGGAGGAAGAGGGAGGAGGAAGGAGGAGAAGGAGGGAGGAGAAGAACGCAGGAGGAGGAGGGAGATGGAGGAGGAGGAGGAGGAAGAAGGAGGAGGAGGAGGAGGGAGGATGAAGAGGGAGGAGGAAGGAGGTAGAGGGAGGAGGGGGAGGGAGGAGGAGATGGAGGAAGGGGGAGAAGGAGGGAGGAGAACGCAGGAGGAGGAGGGAGGATGAGATGGAGGAGGAGGAGGGGGAGGGAGGAGAAGGAGGGGGAGGAGGGAGGAGGAGGAGGGATGTGGAGGGAGGAGAAGGAGGTAGAGGGATGAGGAGGGAGGAGGAGAAGGGATGAGGAGGAGATGGAGGAAGGGGGAGGACGTAGGAGGAGGGAGGAGGAGGAGAAGGGAGGATGAAGGAAGAGGAGTGATTAGGAGGAGGGAGGAGGCAGGAGGAGGAAGAGGGAGGAGGAGGAGAAAGAGGGAAGAGGAGGATGGAGGAGGGAGAGGGAGGAGGGGAAGAGGAAGAGGGTAGGAGGGGAGAGGAGGAGGAGGAGGAATATAACGCATATGCCTGTAGATTTAATAATGGCTGAAGTTGTTCCATGTCTTCTTAGAGTTGGCGAAAGTGTAAAGAAATATAAAATCTTCAAACTTGATAGAGATAAGGTAACTATTATTTATTTATTCTTTAAGCATAAAAAGACGAGTTACAATGTTATGCATTATGCATTATTTTTATGAAAACTTTGAAAATGCCTTAAAGATTGTATCACTATTTATTATAACTCATATGCCGGTATATAACTATAGACAAAGAGTTTATAAATCTTTGAAAACGATGCAACAATATGACTATAAGTTATACAGAAAAGTTATGCCCCTTGAAATAACTTTTACAGAGTTAAGTCCCCTCGCTGTATAGAAATTACAATGAAAAATGGAAAATTAAATAATATTGGGTAAGCAGCCGATTTCACACTAAAAAAATATCACAGTGGGCTGCGCTGGAATGAAAGGAAGACGTGTAGAAAATTTCATCTCAATCGGATGGGCCGTTCGCGAACGCATAAAGGACATACGGACATACAGACAGACGGAGATCACCTTTTATATATAAGATAAATAGTCTCGATGCAATGCCCCATTGTGGATCTGTGATGTGACCGCGCCGTCATATTTTGTAGACCGGAGGGCAAGGCGGAATGTGTGGCCAACCTTTCCCTGACTTTGTCCAGACCGACACATAATCATACTGCTACTGGTACCATTAGCATCGGGACTTCTCGCTGGCTGTTGAAGATGAACGAACGAACGAACTTTATTTTCAAGAGTCACACATTGGGCACACAGGCCCGTTTTATAATCGGCGTATGTCGGAAAAGGGAACTGGCTGAACCGAGCTAATACGGAGAATGGAGCAGGTATGGGAATGTCCTGAATGCTATGATATTGGGTCTTGACCCATCCCAACTCAAATTCCTCACTTTGGCCACCGACGAGCCCAGGCGTCGACACCGCGCCCGTCCGTGCTCATAACATTACTATAGTATGTCCACATTTGTTTGCCTTCATTCACGATGAATTATTTTGAAAATTGTCTGTTGCATCATTATGAAATTTTTCCAGCCGTCTTATGTTTACCCCTACCCAAGGAATATGTCTTTGATAGGTCCAAAAACAACTTAAATCATTGAAAGCGGCAACATTCCTTTGATGTTTTGCTGAACAACTAGTGATTTCTCGTTAACAAAGTTATTTTTACGGTAATGAGAGACCTGTCAATTCTGATGACACAAAGGCGTATCCGGATTCGTATGGGAGTGGGTGCAATGAAAGAACTAGCTTAAAATCGACAGGGTCGGCTGCATTGCACCGGGTTTTTATCCCATATGGCTCAGTTTCTTTCCGCAACGCGGAAAGCGTCGCACAAAGCACGAACTCCGTAGCTCCAGCGACGACCCTCGGGAGTCTCCGAAAAAATGCACTCGTGAAATGAAGGACGCGGCCCGAAATCGAACATACAACCTTCGGAGCCCGAGTCAGACGGCTTGACGACTTCACCACGGAGATTCCCGAGAGTGGTGCAATGTGTAATATTAGTAAAGACAGAGAATTTAGAGGCACGGGGTAAATAATTTGTAAATTAACAGGAAAGTAGAAGGAATATATTTCTTACCTTATTTTTCATTTCCTTCTTGTTTCTTCAGCTGATGCTGATGCTGTAATGTTTAGGGCCTGCAATTCGTCTGAATAGTTGGAGCAAAATATCCCAGTAAGTGTGTACGTAGATTAAGGTCTGCGATCTGATCTGTGTCGGACGATTCCAGTAGGTTGATGATTGCTCTCGGTTGCATAAAATTCAATCCATCCTTTCTCCAATAGTCCTCTTCCTCTTTCAACACATGGTCCTGACGTTTTTTCCAGTAACTTTTATCAATATTTAATAGCGCGGACAGACAGACAGACAGGACAGACAGACAGACAGGACAGACAGAAAGGTAGGTAGGTAGGCAGAAAGGTAGGCAGAAAGGTGGGTGGGTGGATGGCTGACTGGGTGGGTGGGTCGGTCGGTCGGTCGGTCGGTCGATGGATCGGTCGGTCGGTGGGCGGGCCGGCCGGCAGGCAGACAGACAGACAGACAGTCAGATAGATAGATAGATAGATAGATAGATAGATAGATAGATAGATAGATAGATCCCCGCCAGAAACCGGGCCTTGTCAGCTAGTTTATTTATATAATCACGTTTCATGAAAGAACCCCCATTTGGAGACACGTCTGAATCTTCGCGCTGTTTGTTTCAAAACGGAAATCACGTGAAAATTTTAAAAAATGCGGTTACGTGTCTTGGTGAAGCTGTAATACTGTTAAAATCATGGACGTAATCTCTAAGTCGTAATTAATATACCGCATATAAACTAACTTTGAAATCTGCTGTAAAATCTCCAGAACAAAAAAAATGTTGTTGGGTGGACATAATGATAAGGTTATATACTAAATCTCATCATTTTCCCTCAGTTGGTTACTGAGATATTGAATTTTATATTGAGGCAACAAAACAAAAAAACACTATAGCGCTGTTACCAACTGGCTGGCCTGCCAGCCTGCGCTTTATTTAAAACTTGTGCATGTCTTTTGTACGTTGTCCTCAACCCACGGTTTTATTTAAAAATTATACTTGTCCTTTGTACGACGTTGCCCTCAATCCCAAGTTGATTTCCTAGACAATTTTACGTTAAGTAGCTTGCCGTGGATTTCTGAACGAAACGTCGACAGCGCCGTCAACAGCGCACCGGAATTTTAAGAAGGAGTGCTCGTATCCTTCCGGCCACGTCGACGTCTGTGTGGTATTAGGACTATATGTTGTACACGTGTGTGCTGACCCTGGGACAGGTTAGTCATTCATTCATTCCCTGGTGCCTGCACACAGCTGAAGGACTAACATGGTACGTGCACAGAAAGAGAGAGAAAGAAAGAATGAATGAATGAAAGTAAGTAAGTCCGTATTTCAACTACTTTGCATTCTGCATCGTAACAGCATTTTGTGTTTTATAGCTATCTTCAACTTACAAATGCTTTTAACGGTTTCCTGGCAACATATTTCCGAAACTTGTTGCCAAAAATACATTTCCCATATGGTTCACATATTCTGACAATCTGCAGCGTTCTGGGTGTCATCTTTGGACAAAATGGCAGTATTTGTTGATTGGGGCGAACATTCGTGCGTTTAAACACGGGAACACCATTAAAAAATGGACGCGGAATGTATGATCAAATGTTTAACATTCGTCAATGATGATATTTCCTAATTTACTATCATATTCTGTTTTTAGAAAATAGGTTTGATCGGGTTTTGTGGGAAAGTTGGGAAACCATGAGTTTGGTTGGTAGCGTGATCTTGAAACATGTCGTCTTTCTACCTCAGGCATTGTGTTCCATGTTTGATGGCTGTTGTGTTCAACATTTCTAGAAAGTGTTGGTTCGAGATATTATTATAGGATGTAGATTGTAACGAGGTTTGACTGTAAGACATACCATTTGCAGGATTATGTTGTGAGATTGTAGGATCAGTAACGTTGCCATTGTAGATTTAGGATATATTAAGTTGTGATTGTGGACCGTTATAAGTTTAGGTTGTGAGACATACAGTGCTGATAAGTGATATTGCAGGATTGTGTTGTGAGATTGTGAACATATTATGTCGTGATTGTATAGAATAACGAGTTTAGGCAGTTTTAGTTTCCATAACAGTCTTTCGAAATGTTTCGCTAGCATAATCCAGATGTCCTGCCTCTGTTGCTGTCTTCTTCTTCTTCTTCTTCTTCTTCTTCTTCTTCTTCTTCTTCTTCTTCTTCTTCTTCTTCTTCTTCTTCTTCTTCTTCTTCTTCTTCTTCTTCTTCTTCTTCCTCCTCCTCCTCCTCCTCCTCCTCCTTCTCTTCTTCTTCTTCCGCACTACTCCGTTACCTCCAATTGGAGCATAGACTATCAACCAGCTCACACAAAGGTATTCATTCTTCTGCATCCTCCTGCAGTCATATTCTTCATCTGTCTCTAATTCTCTTCTCTCTCTCTCTATTGTAGGTCTGCCTTTATCGTGTTTGCCCTGTGTATCCCAGAAGAAAGACTTTCCCGTTATACTATTATTAGATTGTCTCAATATGTGTCCTACCCAACGCCACAGTCTTGTCTTAACCAACTGATTCACTGGAATATGCCCAGTTGTCTCCCTCGGCTCCACTTCAACGATTGATTCGCTTTAATATGCCCAGTTGGCTCCCTAAGCGTCACTTCAGCGATTGATTCGCTGGAATATGCCCAGTTTTCTCCCTAAGCGTCACTCAGCGATTGATTCACTGGAATCTGCCCAGTTTTCTCCCTAAGCCTCACTTCAGTGATTGATTCGCTGGAATATGCCCATTTGGCTCCCTCAGCTCCACTTCAGCGATTCTGTCATACCATGTTAGTCCTTCAGTTGTGTGCAGGCACCAGTGAATCAAATGTTGTAGTTTATCTGTAATTGATTTAGTTGTTCTCTGTGCTGCTGGTCCATGCAGCAGTAACTTCGCTTTTGGTACTAAAATGGTTCAAAATTGTGGGTCCCTTTAGCTGGGGAAGCAGAGTTGAGGGCGAGCGCCCATCCTTGCAAAATACCCAAATGGCTTGTGCATTCATCACTTCTGACAGCAAAAGCCCAACTTCTTTCGTTCACGTGCCGCAACTGTTTTAACTATCAGGAGAAGGGGCGACGGCAAGTCTCTGCCGCCGTAAAACCAAATTGCTCTAGATGTGCATGTACGTACATACAAGCGCAGACACATGTATATGTACATATCTAAACTCGAGTAAAGCCACAGTTTACCCAAACAAAAGAAAGTGCTAAATACGGAGGCAACCAGCCATGATGAACACCACAGCAATCAGGATGCCACGCAAACACGCTCTGAAAATGTACTAGAATTCCGCAAGATGGTTTATAAATACGAATCGGATCTGTTACTGTGTGTAGAAAACATAGTTTTCGTTGTGTTATTCCATTCAGACATGTTGGATGACTTCAGTGTGACTGTGATATTTTAGTTTTCTAGCTAAGTATCCTTGGTTTCATTTTCCTCGATAAATACGTGTGTCGAAACATGTGTGTCTTTATGTAACTACGTGTTTGAACTTCCCAGTTAGATTTTTATGTTCTTTCGTTTTGCGTGTGGCCAGTAAGGCTGTACATTTTGGCGTTTTTGTGAACACTTTAAAATGAACCAACGTTTCAATCTTAACCCGACATTTCCCCGACAAAATTACCGAGAATACAAAGAACAGCAACAGCTACAAGAACAGCATACACGATGGATGCAACAAGAATATAACTTGCCCCGAGAACGACCCGTGTCCCTACATCATACCCAAGCAGTGGCCAGGATCGTGCCGTATAAGTAAGCGAAATGTGTCTAACTTGGTGGCCAGTACGGGCTTTTTGTTGTTGTTGCGTGGCCTAGGTGGAGGTGAATGAGCAGTTTAGGAGCGGTGAACTATGGGAAGCAGATCTTCTTCGAGTATTTGGTTTGGAGAAGCGTTTGCGATAACGATCCATTCATTTATCCTCTATGTCATCTTACGGTTTAATTTGGTTGATATTGATATATTACTGCTTGTTGTTTATCTGATTAAGCTTTGTGTATATGTTGTATATGTCAACTTATTACCTTCTTCTGCTCTTTCTTCTTTACCTTCTTCTCTTCCTCTTACTTCTTCTTCCGACTTCTCTTCTTCTTATTCTTCAGTGTATACCACCATCATCATCGTCTTCTGCTTTATCTTTACCTTCCCCTCCCCTGTCACCGCCTCTTTCGTCATCTTCGCCGTTTTCGTATTCATCGTTCTCCTCTTGTTCATCAACCTCCACCCGCCCCCTCCTCCTCCTCCTTATCCTCCGTTTTCTGTCTCTTCGTTGCTCCGACAATGTCCTGAACGAGAAGTCCGGTTGTTATCATATATGGAGCTGTAACTGAGAGCTGGCTGAGCCTCCTGAATAGCTTTGTGTAGATCTCTATAGGCGAATGTTCAGTCCACAAGTGGTTTTGTTTGCATATATGTGATGTTTGTATGTATACATGTCAACATCGCGAGGACATTGTCTACACCAGTGGTTCTCAACCGATGGGGAATTCCCCCCTTGGGGAATTTTAGGGTTTCCAGGGAGGGGGGGGGGGGGATTCAGATTATTTCAAGATCGCGTTAATAGAAGAACAGATTACTTGATATTGTTTTTCCCTACATATTTTACGGTTCTGTACTTCTTGCCCTTCTGAAATTTGTTTTATAACGTAAGTAGACCTGCTAATCACCTTTTTATGTAGACGTCTAGACTTATTCTAGTATGTGTTATTAAATTTAGCTTCCATTTTTACGTACACTGTGTAAGGGTGGGGAGGGGAGATTTATAGGGAGGACATACGAAAGGGGGAAATGACATTCTGAACATATAGTGGAAGGGTACATGAGCCAAAAAAGTTTGAGAACCACTGGTCTACACCAACCTGACTTGCATAGACACAAACCCTTGTGTTGCAATAGGATGACCTGAACGTCAACGCACCGAACTTAAGAGTTAAGTCTCAGTCTTCCAGATGATTTACACCCAGCCAATCTTTCAGATGATTTACACCCAGCCAATCGTACCTAATGTAGATTTTTAGTTTTCTTTAGTTAGTTTGGTAAACAGATAGCTCATAAACAAATACACATGTATTGATTGGAGCTAATAAAAATAGAGGAAGTGAGTAGAGATTATAGAACACACTAGACAACATAAAAAGTGAATTCCAGACTGGGATTCGAACCTGTCACCTCCAAGTGACGACAGAACCTCGCACGAGAAGCAAGTGTACCGCGACGCTTGACCACTAGTACTATTGGCACTTTGCCGTCTGAACAGACGATAGTTTGGTACATTGTGCTTCAAAAAGGCACAACTACAACCCATGGCGGTAGCGAATATGGCTACTGATCAGACCAATTCGCGTGGTAAATGTTCGTCCGCAATGGATACATGTCTTCCTCTTCTTCTTTCTTCTTTTTGTTCGCTCGCTTAAACTCGAGCGTAGTCCTTACACGTTGTTTAAAGTAGTAAAGGACTTAGTTTTGCGTGTGGGCTTATAGATATATGTGATTTCCACCATCACGCACCGTCTGAAGTCTCACACGCTCGGCGTGTGGCCTGTCTAACGTCATGTTCTCCTTTATCTTTATTCCTTTTCTGATAGTTGCCCTCCATGCAATGCGATCAGAGGTGACTTGCACCCAAGGTTCAATATTAGTGTCTGTATCAATCATGTCCCACTTACACACATCTTTGTACCGTAGTAGAGGCCTACCCCGAGATCTTTTACCTTGGCTATGACTACTAACTAGAACCCCAGGTAAGTAGATAGGTGAGTAGATATAAATTAAGGGAGGTATGTAGATAGAAACGAAGGCACGAACGAACGTACGAAAATCTTTATTTTCAAAGGGTTAAGAATTGGGCACGCAGGCCCGTCTGACAATTCTGCCCTTCTTCTCTATTTCCTCTCATACATTCTTTCATTCAACATCTTTTATGAAGCAAATCTTTGACAACAAAAGAACAATAAGCATTAAAACGCATGAAAAACAATCAATAATACATGATTCGTTGAGGCAATGTTTAACATGGGCATCATAAATACCCAAGGCGGGTGTAACGTGCCACACATATGGGAATGTTTTTTATTTTCTTTCTGGCTAGTTGTCGTTCATGTTACATTCTTCTAGAAAAGGCAATATGCATACTGAGCATATAAACAGTTCATTCTAAAATAGTATGGGTAGTTAGGTGGGTGGGTAGGTAGGTAGGTGAGCAGGTGGTTTGGTAAGGTAGGTAATCAGGTGGATGTGTATGTAAGGTAGGTATGTAGGTGATAAGTAAATAGGTAGGTATGAAGTAAATAGGTAGGTATGAAGTAAATAGGTAGGTATGAAGGTAGCTAGCAAGGTAGGTAGGATGGTAGCTATCTAGGTAGGAGAGTGGCAAGGTATGGAGTCGAAAGGAATGTAGGTAAGTAGGTATGGAGTTAACAAAGGAAGATAGGTAGACATGACCGTAGGTATTTAGATAAGAAATGAAAATAGGTAGGTAGAAAGGTATTAGTGGAGTGAATGTAAAGAAGACAGAGGCAAAGAAATGGCACACTACAGATTAGTCATAGAGGACTTGCCACGAGTCACTCTTGTGTGCATTGTCGGCATGCTTCGAATACACTAAAAAGAAAGGCATGTGGCCGTTCCTGTATTTCAGTTTGGCGTCTGTTGACATGCAGGACCTGGTCAATAATAGATTCTGCATGCCTGAAATTTGGCTGGGTTTGCCCGGTTTCAAAATAGATGCCTGTTTGGCTTTCTGTCTGTGTGTTGTTGTGTATGCTGGCAAAGATTGTATTGTTGTTGCTTCCGTTTTCTGTTAATCTTCATTTCCGTCAACAAGATTTTTTTTTTTTTTTTGCATATCCCTTGTGATATATTAGATTTTCACAAACGTAACATCACGATTAAATATTTCCAGGACGACAAAAATCGGCGTTCACCGCAACGGATTTATTTGTTCCATAATGGTACGATCCAAGATTTAATATACCCGTTGGGAATGAAAAACATTAACTCGGAAAGGACCGTATAAATAGCAGCGCGCAGAGCGACATGGCCTGTTTGTACATCAGCCAGCATGAGACATAAGAACTGAAGCAGCGGAAGGAGTGAGAGAGTTTCAAAATTCATTAGAAAAGAACATCCTCAGCCTACGAAATCGCTGTGAGAAATTGCATCTCATTCAGATCATGAAACGTGTCGACATGTTGAGGTCATTCTGATAAATAAGGTAGTGGTCTTATTCATGTCAATCCAGACCTGACTTGGTGAAGTTTGAAGGCAGCACCTGTTGAGTGAGCACATGGTTGAGTGATGCCCTTGACAGAGTAGCGTCGAACCTTATCTACCTGCAACCATTCCATTTGTCTCATAGGAGAGGTAATCTTTATTTAAAATAAGTACCTGCCAAGACAAAGGAAAACAAGAGCCAAATTATGTTCTACTACACCCAGGAACAATAAATAATACTACAATTGATGATAGCCAGAGTGATTCCCAAAGCTGGAAGTGGAGAATCCTGATTGGAGACAGTTCTTTTTTTCAGATCATCCAGACCAGTAAAAGATTAGCTTTACAGGCCACTGCGAAAAATCTAAACGGTTAATTATCTACCTGATCATGGGCACATCAAGTCTGTAATATTTAATGTATATGTATATGTCCTTATTTCTATGACAGGAAATTGTAATTTTGAATGCACTTTACAAAATCCATATTTATGTGTATTAAATCAACAAAGAAAAATAAGGTCATGTCATGTATTGATTGTATTTTACTTGTCATAATCAAATTGTTTTAAATTACCCTAGATAGAATTAATTAGTTGGTAGAGGAGAGGCAAGGAACCACATAGGGAATAAATTGGGTATAAAAGGGAGTACAACTTTTTCAGTATTTCCTAAAGGTATTCCTTGGTTCTCTAAAACTCTATTTCTGGTCTCAACAATTGAGTCAGGACAACAAAATTAATTAAACGGGCAGGATCACATGGGGAAAAATGATTTTTCATCATTTATCTCTGTGGGGTTGAGCCATCAATCAAACCCATATCCGACATCCCTTACAGGACGTTGCAGTCAACATCAGCATTTTTCAGCTGCTGTTGATGTACTAGGCAAGATTACGCTCAGTAGTTTCTGAGCGACGTGCTCAATTACCTCGTAAGTTACCAACGCGGCGAGAAACGCTACCGATTCTCGCGCAGGTTATGTTACTCACGAGAATATACGGGATTACGGAGAAAGACGTTAAAACCTAGGCCAGGGAGACCGGCGTCAACAAGATGGCGATTTAAATTTAGTTTCATGTCTTTCGCAGGTCGTCCCAATCAACCCCAACATTTGTTGCTGTTTGTGATTGTATAGGCGATGTTGCTGCTTGCGTTCAGTGCTATGTCATTGTTTTCTGAACGACCGACGCTCAAACCTTTGTTAAAAATCAATGCAAGCTGGTCTGCTTCCAAATCGCCGGCCTATTATCTGTCTGTCAGTCTGTCTGTCTGTCAGTCTGTCTGTCTGTCTGTCTGTCTGTCTGTCTGTCCGTCCGTCCGTCCGTCTGTCTGTCTGTCTGTCTGTCTGTCCGTCCGTCCGTCCGTCTGTCTGTCTGTCTGTCCGTCCGTCTGTCTGTCTGCCCGCCCGCCCATCTAGTCTGTCTATATAGTATATCAGTCTGTATAGCGTACCTATCATGTCAGTGTAATATATCTATTTAGTCTGTCTCACCTTTCTGTCTGTCTGTCTAGTCTGTCTATTGCCTATATGCTTGTCTGTATGTCTGTCTGCTTGCCTGCCTCTTTCTCTGTTTCTCTCCCCCACCCCATCTGTCTGTCTGTCTGTCTGTCTGTCTGTTTGCCTGCCTGCCTCTCTCTCTCTCTCTCTCTCTCTCTCTCTCTCTCTCTCTCCCTTCCTCTCTCTCCTTTCCTCTCTCTCTCTCCCCCTCTCTCCCTGGCTATTACTCCCTATCTCTCCCCCCCCCTCTCTCTCTCACTCCCTCCGTTGACCCGTAAAATTAAGCTGTTTATTTTCTCCTCGTTTGGGTTCAGGCATCATGTCTCCCTGTGCGCTCATGCTTGTGTCCGTCTGTCCTTCACTCCTACCCTACTCTGACAGAAGCTGGAAGAGGTCACATTCCTTGTGTTGGGGTCAGTTTGATCAAGGGGTCTCAATCTGCATTGTGCGGGGGTACCATTTAGCGGGTTAATGAAACGTGTACATATTTTTGTTAAATATTGGAGAACTTTGGTAAAGGAGAACTTTATATGAGAACGTAAGTAAAGGAAAACTATATAGGAGAACTTTGATAAGTGAGAACATTATAGGGGAATTTTGGTAGACGAGATCTCTGTGGGAGAGCTTTGTAAAACGAGAACTTTTGTAAAGAAGACTTTTTGTAAAGAAGACTTTTTGTAAAGAAGAACTTTATAGCAGAGCTTTGGTAAAGGAGAACTTTATAGCAGAGCAAAGAAATTATACACAGGCCAAACTGTGAAATGAGCCAGGTCTGCATCAGCCAGAGTCGGGCGACGTTACCTCTAAGCCACTCCTCCCGCACTCAAGCTTATTAACGTATTAATTGGTTTGATATATACGATGATGGCTCCATGTGTCTCTGCTCGAGAACCACTGATTTTTATTAAGGTTGGCGAAGTTGGGGGGGGGGGGCAAAATTGCATTAGATATCTTCAAACTGTAAAGCTGAGGCGGTAATGGTGGAGGAATGACGTGTTCAATACTTGTCATCTAGGGAGTTGGGGGGGGGGGGGGAGAGAGAGAGAAAGAGAGAGACTTGCGGGTGGGAGTTAAACTATCTGTCTATCCGGAAGTTGAATCAATCTTTCTTGGAAAATTGGGAGATAACGGGAGATGAGGCGAGATCTTGAGGCAATAAGTTTTGTCATTTTGGGAATTCACACGTTTGTCTGTCTGGATGTGAGCAAGCGGCTGTCGTCGATGGTGAATCACTGCTGTCCTTCTCCGCCGTGGACGATTGTTTGGTGAAAACTTCCAGGATTTGTCTCTTGGTGAACGCGTTCGTGAGTTTGGTTCTTTTGTTGAGCTTGTACTCGAGTGGTACAGTAGAGTTGTGTTGGGGTTAGTTTAGTACTAGAGTGGTACAGAAGGGTTGTGTTGGGGTTATAGTTTGTACTAGAGTGGTACAGTCGGGTTGTGTTGGGGTTAGTTTAGTACTAGAGTGGTACAGTAGGGTTGTGTTGACGTTGATTTAGTACTTGAGTGGTACAGTGGGGTTGAGTTGGGGTTAGTTTAGTATAGTACTAGAGTGGTGCAGTAGGGTTGTGTTGGGGTTAGTTTAGTATAGTACTAGAGTGGTGCAGTAGGGTTGTGTTGGGGTTAGTATAGTACTAGAGTGGTACAGTAGGGTTGTGTTGGGGTTAGTTTAGTATAGTACTAGAGTGGTGCAGTAGGGTTGTGTTGGGGTTAGTTTAGTATAGTACTAGAGTGGTGCAGTAGGGTTGTGTTGGGGTTAGTTTAGTATAGTACTAAAGTGGTACAGTAGGGTTGTGTTGGGGTTAGTTTAGTATAGTACTAGAGTGGTGCAGTAGGGTTGTGTTGGGGTTAGTATAGTACTAGAGTGGTACAGTAGGGTTGTGTTGGGGTTAGTTTAGTATAGTACTAGAGTGGTGCAGTAGGGTTGTGTTGGGGTTAGTATAGTACTAGAGTGGTACAGTGGGGTTGTGTTGGGGTTAGTTTAGTATAGTACTAGAGTGGTACAGTAGGGTTGTGTTGGGATTAGTTTAGTATAGTACTAGAGTGGTACAATAGGGTTGTGTTGGGGTTAGTATAGTACTTGAGTGGTACAGTAGGGTTATGTTGGTGTTAGTTTAGTACTAGAGTGGTACAGTAGGCTTGTGTTGGGCTTAGTTTAGTACTAGAGTGGTACAGTAGGCTTGTGTTGGGGATAGTATAGTACTAGAGTGGTACAGTAGGGTTGTGTTGGGCTTAGTTTAGTACTAGAGTGGTGCAGTAGGGTTGTGTTGGTGTTAGTTTAGTACTAGAGTGGTGCAGTATGGTTGTGTTGGGGTTAGTTTGGTCAACTTGTACTAGAGTGGTACAGTAGGGTTGTGTTGGGGTTAGTTTAGTATAGTACTAGAGTGGTACAGTAGGGTTGTGTTGGGGTTAGTATAGTACTAGAGTGGTGCAGTAGGGTTGTGTTGGTATTAGTTTAGTACTAGAGTGGTGCAGTATGGTTGTGTTGAGGTTAGTTTGGTCAGCTTGTACTAGAGTGGTACAGTAGGGTTGTGTTGGTGTTAGTTTGGTCAGCTTGTACTAGAGTGGTACAGTAGGGTTGTGTTGGGGTTAGTTTGGTCAGCTTGTACTAGAGTGGTACAGTAGGGTTGTGTTGGGGTTAGTTTGGTCAGCTTGTACTAGAGTGGTACAGTATGGTTGTGTTGGGGTTAGTTTGGTCAGCTTGTACTAGAGTGGTACAGTAGGGTTGTGTTGGGGTTAGTTTGGTCAGCTTGTACTAGAGTGGTACAGTAGGGTTGTGTTGGGGTTAGTTTGGTCAGCTTGTACTAGAGTGGTACAGTATGGTTGTGTTGGGGTTAGTTTGGTCAGCTTGTACTAGAGTGGTACAGAAGGGTTGTGTTGGTGTTAGTTTGGTCAGCTTGTACTAGAGTGGTACAGTAGGGTTGTGTTGGGGTTAGTTTGGTCAGCTTGTACTAGAGTGGTACAGTAGGGTTGTGTTGGGGTTAGTTTGGTCAGCTTGTACTAGAGTGGTACAGTAGGGTTGTGTTGGGGTTAGTTTGGTCAGCTTGTACTAGAGTGGTACAGTAGGGTTGTGTTGGGGTTAGTTTGGTCAACTTGTACTAGAGTGGTACAGTAGGGTTGTGTTGGGGTTAGTTTGGTCAGCTTGTACTAGAGTGGTACAGTAGGGTTGTGTTGGGGTAAGTTTGGTCAACTTGTACTAGAGTGGTACAGTAGGGTTGTGTTGGTGTTAGTTTGGTCAGCTTGTACTAGAGTGGTACAGTAGGGTTGTGTTGGGGTTAGTTTGGTCAGCTTGTACTAGAGTGGTACAGTAGGGTTGTGTTGGGGTTAGTTTGGTCAACTTGTACTAGAGTGGTACAGTAGGGTTGTGTTGGTGTTAATTTGGTCAGCTTGTACTAGAGTGGTACAGTAGGGTTGTGTTTTATCCTTGCCCACGAGAAACTTTAACCCGTCTGCCAATCCTTGAATGTGTTCATCCTTGCCGACGAGAAACTTTAACCCATCTGCCAATCCTTGAATGTGTTCATCCTTGCCCACGAGAAACTTTAACCCGTCTGCCAATCCTTGAATGTGTTCATCCTTGCCGACGAGAAACTTTAAACCATCTGCCAGTCCTTGAATGTGTTCATCCTTGCCCACGAGAAACTTTAACCCATCTGCCAATCCTTGAATGTTTTCATCCTTGCGAACGACAACCATTAACCCATCTGCCAGTCCTTGAATGTGTTCATCCTTGCCGACTAAGACAGCTTTGACTAAGACAAATGGCAGCCGAGAGACGTCTTTTGAGATGAGGGCAGAGAACTGTTGACAGTCGTTCAAAGGGATGTAAAACGGATTTTGATTTTCGCGTGATAGGCTGTTAGCGGCCTTGAGTCTAAACTGTTGCGTGTAGTGATCTTGATACTTAATTGTTTTATGTAGTGATCTTGATACTTAATTGTTTTATGTAGTGATCTTGATACTTAATTGCTTATGTAGTTATCTTGATTATAAATTGTTTTCTGTAATAATGTTGATTCTAAACTGTTTTATGTTTTATGTTGTGATCTTGATTCTAAACTTTTATGTTGTTATCTTGATTCTAAACTGTTATATGTAGTGATCTTGATTCTAAATCCTGGATTCTAAATTCTTCAGTTATCTTGCTTGATTCTATATTTGTTTTGTTTTTTTCAAGTAACGTCCTTGACTTTAAGCTGTTCTGAAGTTGTCGTGCCGCAGAAATATGACTAAGCCAAACACAGCGAACGGTAGCATTGTTCTCCCGGGTTTTAGTTACTGTTTCTTGTGTTGACTGTCGTAACGTTGGTTGTAGTTATTTATTGTAACGTCTTTTGGAGTTATCCACAATTGTTTTCGCCCAAGCTATCTGTTCTACCGTGAGTTATTTATAGAAATGTCAGTTATCCACAGTGACGCTTGCTGAGTTATAAATAGTAATGTTTGTTGGAGCTATGTATAGTAATGTTTGTTGAAGTTATCACTAGTAATGTTTGTTGAAGTTATCTGTACTAAGGTTTGTTCTGACTATCTTTAGTAATGTTCGTTATGTTTGTCCGTACTATCTATAGTAACGTATGTTGAGTTATATATAGTAATGTTTGTGTTTGTTGTAGTTATCACTGTTAATCTTTGTTGGAGTCATCTGTACTAACCTTTGTTCTGACTATTTGTAGTACCGTTTGTTCTGTCTGTAGTGCCGTTTGTTCTGTCTGTAGTACCGTTTGTTCTGTCTGTAGTACCGTTTGTTCTGTCTGTAGTGCCGTTTGTTCTGTCTGTAGTACCGTTTGTTCTTTCTGTAGTGCCGTTTGTTTTGTCTGTGGTGCCGTTTGTTCTGTCTGTAGTGCCGTTTGTTCTGTCTGTAGTGCCGTTTGTTCTGTCTGTAGTACCGTTTGTTCTGTCTGTAGTGCCGTTTGTTCTGTCTGTGGTGCCGTTTGTTCTGTCTATAGTGCCGTTTGTTCTGTCTATAGTGCCGTTTGTTCTGTCTGTAGTGCCGTTTGTTCTGTCTGTAGTGCCATTTGTTCTGTCTGTAGTACCGTTTGTTCTGTCTGTAGTACCGTTTGTTCTGTCTGTGGTGCCGTTTGTTCTGTCTGTGGTGCCGTTTGTTCTGTCTGTAGTGCCGTTTGTTCTGTCTGTAGTACCGTTTGTTCTGTCTGTGGTGCCGTTTGTTCTGTCTGTAGTGCCGTTTGTTCTGTCCGTGGTGCCGTTTGTTCTGTCTGTAGTGCCGTTTGTTCTGTCTGTAGTGCCGTTTGTTCTGTCTGTAGTGCCGTTTGTTCTGTCTGTAGTACCGTTTGTTCTGTCTGTAGTACCGTTTGTTCTGTCTGTAGTGCCGTTTGTTCTGTCCGTAGTACCGTTTGTTCTGTCTGTAGTGCCGTTTGTTCTGTCTGTAGTGCCGTTTGTTCTGTCTGTAGTACCGTTTGTTCTGTCTGTAGTGCCGTTTGTTCTGTCTGTAGTACCGTTTGTTCTGTCTGTAGTGCCGTTTGTTCTGTCTGTGGTGCCGTTTGTTCTGTCTGTAGTACCGTTTGTTCTGTCTGTAGTGCCGTTTGTTCTGTCTGTAGTGCCGTTTGTTCTGTTTGTAGTACCGTTTGTTCTGTCTGTAGTGCCGTTTGTTCTGTCTGTGGTGCCGTTTGTTCTGTCTGTAGTACCGTTTGTTCTGTCTGTAGTGCCGTTTGTTGTCTGTAGTACCGTTTGTTCTGTCTGTAGTGCCGTTTGTTCTGTCTGCAGTGCCGTTTGTTCTGTCTGTAGTACCGTTTGTTCTGTCTGTAGTGCCGTTTGTTCGGTCTGTAGTGCCGTTTGTTCTGTCTGTAGTGCCGTTTGTTCTGTCTGTAGTACCGTTTGTTCTGTCTGTAGTGCCGTTTGTTCTGTCTTTAGTGCCGTTTGTTCTGTCTGTAGTGCCGTTTGTTCTGTCTGTAGTGCCGTTTGTTCTGTCTGTAGTGCCGTTTGTTCTTTCTGTAGTGCCGTTTGTTCTGTCTGTAGTGCCGTTTGTTCTGTCTGTAGTGCCGTTTGTTCTGTCTGTAGTGCCGTTTGTTCTGTCTGTAGTGCCGTTTGTTCTGTCTGTAGTACCGTTTGTTCTGTCTGTAGTGCCGTTTGTTCTGTCTGTGGTGCCGTTTGTTCTGTCTGTAGTGCCGTTTGTTCTGTCTGTAGTACCGTTTGTTCTGTCTGTAGTGCCGTTTGTTCTGTCTGTAGTACCGTTTGTTCTGTCTGTAGTGCCGTTTGTTCTGTCTGTAGTACCGTTTGTTCTGTCTGTAGTGCCGTTTGTTCTGTCTGTAGTGCCGTTTGTTCTGTCTGTAGTGCCGTTTGTTCTGTCTGTAGTGCCGTTTGTTCTGTCTGTAGTACCGTTTGTTCTGTCTGTAGTGCCGTTTGTTCTGTCTGTAGTGCCGTTTTTTCTGTCTTTAGTACCGTTTGTTCTATCTGTAGCACCGTTTGTTCTGTCTGTAGTGCCCTTTGTTCTGTCTGTAGTGCCGTTTGTTCTGTCTGTAGTGCCGTTTCTTGTGAGCATTTTTGTAAAGCCATTAGTTATCGAATATGTGGAGTACCATCTATATGTTGATTCCGTCTTAAGTTGTACTGCTTAGATCTGCTTGGAGTATCAATTATTTCTTTGTTAAGGAGGCCAGGGTTTACTGTATTCATGTCTGTGTCCTTGTTCGTTGTTTTCTTTTGTTAAATACAAGGTGACATTCGCGTTTCACCGAGGGCAGGGAATGTTTTTGTTAAGTTCTTGTTGGTTTAGTTTTATGGTCTACGAGTCGCGTGCCAGGCTATACCTGGTGTGTTTGCTTCTGTAATCTGTAGTGGGTTATTATTTGACCTAGATATCGGTGTGTATACCGTATACGTTTTTCCATATTTCACCATAATGTTTGTATTCTCATATTTTATGTTTACAATAGAAACGATAGGGCAGTTCTATAGATGTTTATTCATTCATTACACTCATTTCCTTCACCATAAGATCCGGAGTACGACAAGGCTGTGTCATGTCCCCTCTCTTGTTCATAACATATATAGACAACATATGTAAAGAAACCAGCCAAACAGAGACCGCATGACGAGAACATAGAAGAAGAACCATCTGCAAATTACACCAGTAGAGAACTCCTGTTTGCGGACGACCAAGCGCTAATAGCGAAATCAGAAGCTGAATTACAAAACCACATGAATAGTCTAAACGAAATGTGTAGGGAACATAACATGAAAATGTTCACAAGTAAAACAGAGGTAATGACTAACTAAAGAAGAAAATACAACAACAATTTACCTAAACGAACATCCCCTGAAACAAGTAAAGAGTTTCAAGTATCTAGGAAGTATAATATCATCAAATGGCAGATCAGAAGACGAGATCGAAAATAGATGCAATAAGGCAAACCAACTTATTGGACAAATGGCACCATTACTGAAGAACAAACATGCATCAATAACTACTAAGAAAGCACTTTTCAGCACAATCTTCCTACCAACTCTATGTTACCAATGCGAAACCTGGACAATGACAGAAAAAGAGAAAAGAAAATCACAACAATAGAAATGAGCTTCCAGAGAAGAATACTCAATGTATCAAGAAGAGATAAGATCAGAAATGAAGAAATCAGGACTAAAGTGGGGATTATAGCAGCACTAGATTTTATTAGAAAGCAGCAAGTCAAATGGTTTGGCCATGCAAGTAGGTTACCAACTAACAGTATACCACAACAAGCAATGATATACAGACCAGAGGGAAGTAGAGGAAGGGGCGACCACGTAAACGTTGGACGAAGGGAATAGCAGAGTCCATGGGAATATCGATACATGAAGCCCATAAGCGGGCACTCTCCCGCTCTTTATACTTCACCTCGACACCGCAAGGTACAAGCGGAACAAGACATGATTAGACGAGACACTCATTTCCTCATTTATATTTAAAATGTAGTTATTCAGTGACCTGTCATGTACAGAACGCTTCCATAAGTCTATGGAAATAGCTCTCTATCATAAGCCTCGGTTGCTGTCATGTGTAAATTGTCTCTCACATCTTGAATCTATCTACATTGTCATCGTCCTCTTCTCCGCCTCTCCGACACACTTCCCTTTTATAACTCTCCGCTCTAGACTTTCACATAAAGATGTGGTCTTCTTACAGCGATACATTTCCCTTAATAATCTTCCGCTCTCTAGACTTTCACATAAAGGTGTGGTCTTCTTACAATCCATGCCGTGTGGCTTTGGTGATCATGTCTGCTCACAGCCTTCTGTCTTGTGTGGCTTTGGTGATCATGTCTGCTCACAGCCTTCTGTCTTGTGTGGCTTTGGTGATCATGTCTGCTCACAGCCTTCTGTCTTGTGTGGCTTTGGTGATCATGTCTGCTCACAGCCTTCTGTCTTGTGTGGCTTTGGTGATCATGTCTGCTCACAGCCTTCTGCCTTGTGTGGCTTTGGTGATCATGTCTGCTCACAGCCTTCTGTCTTGTGTGGCTTTGGTGATCATGTCTGCTCACAGCCTTCTGTCTGTTGTAGCTTTGGTGATCATGTCTGCTCACAGCCTTCTGTCTGTTGTAGCTTTGGTGATCATGTCTGCTCACAGCCTTATGTCTTGTGTGGCTTTGGTGATCATGTCTGCTCACAGCCTTATGTCTTGTGTAGCTTTGGTGATCATGTCTGCTCACAGCCTTATGTCTTGTGTGGCTTTGGTGATCATGTCTGCTCACAGCCTTATGTCTTGTGTGGCTTTGGTGATCATGTCTGCTCACAGCCTTCTGTCTGTTGTAGCTTTGGTGATCATGTCTGCTCACAGCCTTCTGTCTGTTGTAGCTTTGGTGATCATGTCTGCTCACAGCCTTCTGTCTGTTGTAGCTTTGGTGATCATGTCTGCTCACAGCCTTCTGTCTGGTGTACTGCCAATCATTTCTGATACTGATGTTCCTCCATGCCATTACATCCAGCATCTTCTCCTTCCTCTCAACTTTCCTGTTGTGACAACATACTCCAGCTGCCCCCTTCTCATGGCATGCCCAAAGAAAGTGGACTATCCTCTTCTGATGCGAGTTCTCTTAAGATTGAGTGTGGTAGAGAAGTACAAATGTGAGTAATTATGAACTGTCACTGAATGAGACAACAAAGACAGGAGAAGAAATGAAGTATGAGAGGCTTAATGGCTTTTCTGGCCTCAACGGTTTCTCGCCGTTCTGCATAGTATATATTGTGTATCTACTTCCATGGTGCCGGTCTCCCTGGCGTAGGTGTTTAGGACGTTGTTCGTAATCCCCTACACTCTTGAACGAAGCACAGCTGCGCGAGATACGGCTACGTATCGCGTCGCGTTGGTTACTTACGGGAGTATGTGAGCCGGTCGTTCAGAAAACAATGGCAAACTACTGAACGTAAAACTTGCCAAGACATCAACAGCAGCTGAAAAATGCTGGTGTTGACTGCAATGTCCTGTACAGGATATGCGGGAAAAAAAAACTTCCATGGTTCGAATAGTGGAATCTATTGATGGCCTCGCTGCTTTCCAACAGGATTGAGTTTTTACAGACAGAATTAGCGGGAAAAGAAGTCAGCCAAAAGGCGCGGAAATTCTCTGTTAGCTAGATATGAGCTTTTGTTATTTTGCTTGCCCTTTGGGGAGGATTGTCTTACTGGTAGGGCGCCCGCCGTTAACTCGGGTAGAACGGGTTCGATTCAGATGTGGACGGTAAGAATTGTTACACTATAAAGACAGGATAGTACCTTTTCTTCTGATGTTGTGGTAGTAGATGGGGGGGGGGGGTGTCTCTGGACTTTTCGGATAGGGACAGAAAACCGCGAGATCCCGTCTCCACGTCGGGAAGATTAAAAATCCCTAGGTCGCTCTCTTTCTCTCTCTCTCTCTCTCTCTCTCTCTCTCTCTCTCTCTCTCTCTCTCTCTCTCTCTCTCCCTCTCTCTTGTCTCTCTCTCTCTCTTGTCTCTCTCTCTGTCTCTCTCTCCATCTCTCTCTGAATAATATAATAATAATTCACTCGCTCATTAGTAGTAATAATAATAGTACCTTGCGGTGTAGGACCCCCCGGGGGTGGGGGGGGGGGGGGGGTTCTTTAGCCTGAGGAATTAAGGCCTCTCGGCTAGTGCAGTAGCCGCGAACTGTGCAGGTGAGGGTTTTTTCTTAACCCCCCCCCCCCCCAGAATTTTTTTTTCGACCTACAGAGGATTCGAACCCGGGTATGCCAAAGGAGAACCCGTATTCAATCTACGACAAAAACACTAAGGCAACGCGATTCATCTGTGTCCATTGAAGGCATCGATAAA
Organism: Cepaea hortensis; assembly: GCA_963921405.1. NCBI lineage: Eukaryota > Metazoa > Mollusca > Gastropoda > Stylommatophora > Helicidae > Cepaea > Cepaea hortensis. The sequence goes on from OY992879.1 coordinate 152,693,504, forward strand.
AACTTTCCAGAACCTTTGCCAAAACGTATTTTATTTTATAACTAGCTGACCCGGCCCGGCTTCGCCCAGTCCTTGGTGGGGAGCATCTCATTTAATTCATATAAGTAGTCATATAAGTTCCTGTTCCCGCTACCGACTATCTGTCTGTCTGTCTGTCTGACCCGGCCCGGCATCGCCCAGCTCCTGGTGTGGAGCATCTCATTTAATTCATATAAGTAGTCATATAAGCTCCCGTTCCCGTTCCCGACTATCTATCTATCTGTCTGTCTGTCTGTCTGATCCGGCCCGGCTTCGCCCAGCCCCTGATGGGGAGCATCTCATTTAATCCATATAAGTAGTCATATAAGTTCCCGTTCCCGACTGTCTGTCTGTCTGTCTGTCTGTCTGTCTGTCCCTCCCTCTCTGTCTGTCTGTCTGTCTGTCTGTCTGTCTGTCTGTCTGTCTGTCTGTCTGCCTGTCTGTCTAATCATTTATTGGTTGCAGTTAGAACAACCTTAGATAAACGAAGACCTACTTACAAAAAGCATTAGAAAGAGCACTTGAAAGATCTTTACATCTTCCCCAACAATTAACTTGGGTAAATGGAGCAGCGGCAGCAGCAGCAGCAGAAGAAGAACAAGGAGAAGTAGGAGCTGGGAGGAGGAAGAGGGAGGTGGAGGAGTAGGAGGGAGGAAGAGATAGGCGGAGAGAGGAGGAGGAGGGAATAGGAGGGAGGAGGAAGTAGGAGGATTAGTTAGGAGGGAGGAGGGAGAAGGAGGAGGAGATGAACGCAGGAGGAGGGGGAGGAGGAGGGAGGAGGAGGAGGGGGGAGGTAGAGGGAGGAGGAGAGAGGATGAGGAGGAGAAGGGAGGAGGAAGGAAGAGGAGTGATTAGGAGGAGGGAGGAGGGCGAGGGGGCAGGAGGAGGAGGAGAAAGAGGGAAGAGGAGGATGGAGTAGGGAAGAGGAGGATGGAGGAGGGAGGGGAAGAGGAAGAGGGTAGGAGGTGGAGGAGGAGGAGGATTATAACGCATATGCCTGTAGATTTAATAATGGCTGAAGTTGTTCCATGTCTTCTTAGAGTTGGCGACAGTGTAAAGAAATATAAAATCTTCAAACTTGATAGAGATAAGGTAACTATTATTTATTTATTCTTTAAGCATAAAAAGATGAGTTACAATGTTATGCATTATGCATTATTTTTATGAAAACTTTGAAAATGCCTTAAAGATTGTATCACTATTTATTATAACTCATATGCCGGTATATAACTATAGACAAAGAGTTTATAAATCTTTGAAAACGATGCAACAATATGACTATAAGTTATACAGAAAAGTTATGCCCCTTGAAATAACTTTTACAGAGTTAAGTCCCCTCGCTGTATAGAAATTGCAATGTAAAATGAAAAATTAAATAATATTAAGTAAGCAGCCGATTTCACACTAAAAAAATATCACAGTTGGCTGTGCTGGAATGAAAGGAACACGTGTAGAAAATTTCATCTCAATCGGATGGGCCGTTCGCGAACGCATAAAGGACATACATACAGACATACATATCCACACACATTGCCTTTTATATATAAGATTATTATAAAATAGCTCAGTCGTAATCTAATTATTTGATAATGTGGTTGTTTCGGGATTTGAAATTTAAATATTGAGCACAACCCACTACTGGCAACGCCGATCGCATTCCGGCATGACCCTAAGGCCTATCCACGTCAATATGGAAGCACTATACTCGAGTTTCGCCCTCATTTGAGCTCGTCAGTAGTGCATATCCCTGACCGGATCCGGAAACAGTCCCGGATCACGCGTGCGAAGCGTAATCTAATTATGTTTAATATATGTCTGTCTGCTGGCCTTTCTGTCTGTCTGTAGATCGGACGAGATAAACGCCATTGGTCATTCTTTAACCCCGAAACTACACCGGAAATATCAACGTGAGCAGACGGGAGAAACATCACGTGACCCATCATACAACCTGAAGCGTGGCGTCAGATCACTCAACCTTTGACGCTGGAATACGGCGCTCGTGTCATTGTTGGATGCCGTTTGTTGAATGACCGCCTGCTCTCCGCATGTGGTATGTCGGAGCGTCAGGGCGTTGACCTCTTATGGTTGTTTTAGAATATGCTAAATGATTGATGGGGGGCCCTCCCCCAGAGAAAGAAGGAACTTTATTTTCAGACAGTTAAGAATTGAGCACGCGGTCCGTCTGCCATTCTTCCCTTTTTATCTCACTACTCTTGTACTTTATTTCATTCATACATGACTGATGATATGAAGCTAATCTCAGACAACAATAGAAACAATATGCATTAAAACGCCGCTACATATATTCTCTCCCCGTGTATGTAAGCAACAACTATCAGACGCTACATCTATTCTCTCCCTGTGTATGTAAGCAACAACTATCAGACGCTCATATATTCTCTCCCTGTGTATCTAAGCAACAACTATCAGACGCTACATATATTCTCTCCCCGTGTATGTAAGCAACAACTATCACACGCTACATCTATTCTCTCCATTTGTATGTAAAATAAATTAGTTGCATATCCTTTTACAGGAGGTTGCAGTCAACACCGGCATTATTTGCTGTTGTGATCTCTTGGAAAATTTACGTTCAGTAGATTGCCATTGCTTTCTGAACGACCGGCACCCATATCATTTCGTAAAAAATCAACGCAAGGCTGTCTGCTGCCAAATCGCCAGCAGCTGTTTGGAACGCGGATATAAGGGATTAAGAACTGCGCCCGTAACCCCTTCGCCAGGGAGCAGGATTCTTGGCGAAAGGGTTACTGACTTTTTTTTAAAACTTTTATTAAGTGTTAAAGTCGTTGCAAAGTGTATTGTTCGTGTTTTTTACAGAGCGTTTGCATGTGGAAGTGTAGGTGACATATGCGCAAATTTTACAACATTTTTTTCCAACCTTTGTACATTTGAGGGGGGGGGGGGGGGGGGGGGTTAACTAAAAACCAAAAAAAAAAAAAGCAACAAAACGATAACCATTATTTTTTTTCCTGCCACCCCCCTCCCCTATCGGCTCCAACCCCACCAATACCATTATCACCATTCTGTAATGAGGAAAATGGCAGTAGCTTCTTTGAACCAAACGGTGAGGGCGGCAGCAGCATCAAACCACAAACAGTAGCGAAATGGTGGGAAAAGATGCAGCTCGTAATCCCGCATACCCGCGTTCCAAACACAGCTGTGTTTGTTCTTTTATGAAATGGTATGGGTGCTGGTCGTTCAGAAAGCAATGGCACACTACTGAACGTAAAACTTGCCCAGTAATCACAAAGCCAAAAAATGCTGGGGTTGACTGCTATGTCCCTAAAGGATATGCAACCAACGTTTTATTTAAGCAACTAACTACATCTATTCTCTCCCTTTGTATGTTAGCAACAACTAACTGTCACTACATCTATTATCTCCCTTTGTATTTAAGCTACCACTAACTGTCGCTACATCTATTATGTCCCTTTGTATTTAAGCTACCACTAACTGTCGCTACATCTATTATCTCCCTTTGTATTTAAGCTACCACTAACTGTCGCTACATCTATTATGTCCCTTTGTATTTAAGCTACCTCTAACTGTCGCTACATCTATTATCTCCCTTTGTATTTAAGCTACCACTAGCTGTCGCTACATCTATTATCTCCCTTTGTATTTAAGCTACCACTAACTGTCGCTACATCTATTATGTCCCTTTGTATTTAAGCTACCACTAGCTGTCGCTACATCTATTATCTCCCTTTGTATTTAAGCTACCACTAACTGTCGCTACATCTATTATCTCCCTTTGTATTTAAGCTACCACTAACTGTCGCTACATCTATTATGTCCCTTTGTATTTAAGCTACCACTAACTGTCGCTACATCTATTATCTCCCTTTGTATTTAAGCTACCACTAGCTGTCGCTACATCTATTATCTCCCTTTGTATTTAAGCTACCTCTAACTGTCGCTACATCTATTATGTCCCTTTGTATTTAAGCTACCACTAGCTGTCGCTACATCTATTATCTCCCTTTGTATTTAAGCTACCACTAACTGTCGCTACATCTATTATGTCCCTTTGTATTTAAGCTACCACTAACTGTCGCTACATCTATTATCTCCCTTTGTATTTAAGCTACCACTAACTGTCGCTACATCTATTATCTCCCTTTGTATTTAAGCTACCACTAACTGTCGCTACATCTATTATCTCCCTTTGTATTTAAGCTACCACTAACTGTCGCTACATCTATTATGTTCCTTTGTATTTAAGCTACCACTAACTGTCGCTACATCTATTATCTCCTTTTGTATTTAAGCTACCACTAGCTGTCGCTACTACTTCTGTTCTCTCCCCGTGAATGTAAGCAACAACTAACTAACGCTAAACGAGCGGACAGTTTTCTCACATTGTTAATTGGCCAAACTTTGCGCCTCTGTCAACTCAAATTTCTCGTGAGAACATGCCGCTTTGCCAAATGTTTCACTATCTACTTTATCTTTGTTTATTCCGGTGCTATTTGTGTATTTACTTGGTGAAACCACTCGTACTCCAGTCTCATTCATTGTTTTTTATCCCCCACGTGCGTCGCTCCTCGCGCGCCACTATCGCGTGAGCTGATCCACCAACCGTGTGAGGAGACTTGTGTGATTTATGAATGGATGTTAGTACGTGTTTCCCACGGTACTAAGTAGTGAGTGGAGAACAAAGCCGCCATTGTTGCTGACCTGCGTGGTGTAACACTTACTGGGTATGAGAGTGAAGGCTGGAATGTTTGTGAAAAATGTAGACTTGAGGGACGCTGTAGGCACCTGTCTGTAGCCACAGAAGGCCTTGATATCCATCTGTCTTTCATCATCTTTATAATGTGCCTTGCCAGCTGGCGTAGGCGTTCATGTCTCTCCACAGATCTCGGTTCTTGGTGTTCTGGATGAACACTGCTACTAATATTCCTCTATGCCACCGTCTCAGTCCATCCAGCATCGTTTCTCTCGGTCTGCCTCTCCTCTCACTGATCTTTCCAGTCGTCACGCGTTTTCCCATTGTCTATTTTCTCATTATTTTACCAAAGAACGCTTGTTTGTCTCTTTCTTATGGTTGTATAGTAGTATGGAGAGCAAAATCACAACAGGGATGTGATGCCGTAGAAGAGCTGCTGGAGTAACCAAGAAAGATAGAATTAGAAATGAGGAAATTGGAAGACGGCTAGGTCTGAAACCGGTCATGTACTTCATTACAGAACACCAGATTAAATGGTTTGGCCACCTCACAAGAATGCCGTGGTACCATCTGCCACAAAGAGCCACACTGAAGAAATATAATGGATACAGAACAAGGGAAAGTCACACAAAAGATGGAGTAATGGTATCAAGGACAACCTTAGAGAAATGAATATCAGGTTAGAAAGAGCGCATACAAGATCTGTTCACCTCCCTAAGGCTGCACTGAGGTAAATGGAGCAGGGGGACAAGAAGAAGAACTATGTAATGTTTGGCTTTCATTAGCGTCTTCCGGGCAATTGTTGTTAGTGACTCTGGCATTCCAGGGTTTCCGAAACATTTGCGAAACATTTGTCTCAGGAGTCACATTCCGTCTTAAGGTGTTTTTTTTTTTTTGGGGGGGGGGGGAGAGGAAAAAAACATGAAAATTAGAATAATTCGCGTCAGAAAGCAATGCAGAAATGAGCCGTCCAAGGAAGGAAAGGTGCTAAGAAAGGGGACAGACCACACCACCTCGTATGCTGTAGCCTAGAATATGTGAAGACCTAACGCTTTACAACTCAACTGCGGGGCCTGCTATGGGAAAGGCTGTGTTGACTCAGGAGTCAAGAGGCCACAAAATAATCCAGCCACCTGAAGGATTAAAACTCAAGACCTTTGGCTGTAGGCCAAAGACCAGCCATTGCAGTAAAGCGACCCCGTTGCGTCTCTGGCTTAGTTAGTTAGTTAGTTAGTTAGTTAGTTAGTTAGTCGCAGTTCCAACTTCACAGCAACGGGTCATCCCCATTATGCTCCGTTCCTGTGCCAGTGAATATCACACAAAACGCTCCCCACTGCCCAATGTGAAAAGTGGAAAAGACAGGAGTCTCGACAAACAATAGCCCGCACAGATACACTGTGCATAATTTCGCCGCCAGAATGTCAACACATCACTCCCCCACGAAACACCCCGTTCATCTCTGATGGAATCGGCAGTCATTTTCCTATCTGAATGTTTCCTAGATGTTCACCCACACAGTCCACGAAAATACAGTTCATCGCTGATGGCAGTGGCAGTCAACCAGAAGCCCAGCAGCCACGCATTTCTGCATAAGGCAAAAACCAGTCAACTCAGGGACATAGCCACTCCGAACATGCAGTCACGTTCCAAAAAACCTCAGGTAGATTCAAAAGCATTTCACACGAAATTCACAGCTCACAGTGTCGCGCCACGCACTCACTCAGTAGCAGGGCGACGGAACCATCAAGCCTCCTTAGTCGCCTCTTACGACATGCGTGGTAGGCTACAGTGTTGCTATTCTTTGCTTCCCTTATCGGCCCCGGCAACACACGGGAGGTCTCTGGCTTAACTTCGACTAAAGCAAAGTTTGTCAACGTAGAAGTCGCGACCCCCTAGGGATCATGTGACAGTGTAATGCTGATGGTCATGGTTTATGATGATGATTGTTTGGCAGTCATGCAATAAATAAAAATAAAGGACTTCACATGGCGCATTGTACACATGGTGCGTGACTAACTGTTTTAGACACCAGTCTACACTCTAAGAGTGGTGTGGTCAGTATCATATCAGCCGCCTTTACTCTCACGGACATTTCCTGGTACCTATTTTCAGCGCTAGGTCGACCTGGGAGCCTAGGCCAGTTTCTAAAATTCGAATTCGCCTCGATGCGAATCGAACTCATGATCACGGTGTCGTCAGGCGAGGGTGTAGCCACTACACCACCGCATCGAGTCAGCCTAAAATAGGTGCGTGAAAATTCCCTGGGAAGTAAAGACAGGCCGTGTTGTTGACCCCATTACTCTTGGGGTACCGCTTAGTCCAAACGTATGGGACCAGCACCTCATAACTATACACCTGGTAGCGTGACAAGGTGACACAAGTTTGAGAAGCTCTGTCTATAGTAACTGCAGTGCCCCCTGGCCTGTTCCAACTTGAGAACCGCTAAACAATAGTCACGGAAGCACGGAGATATGTGACAGTACCCGATTCAAGAACCGCTAATTAACTCCTTGTTGTGAAGCTGGAAGCCTGTCTAGCCACATTCCAAGCCTGCGACAGGCGAAGGTCTCCCGCGAGAAGCGACTCCCAAGTGTCTGTCAGTCAACCTTGACATTTACACGTACATTCATATATGGCTTTGTTACCCGCTGATGTCAGCTATGTGCACGGTTGATAAACTCGTGTGTGACAAGAAACGAGCAGCGTGTCGAGGGCTGTACAAGGATCTGTTGTAAACAGTAGACGCTATTGTGTATCTCTGTTGTCTTTTGATAAACTCGTGTGTGACCAAAAGCGAGCAGCGTGTCGAGGGCTGTACAAGGATGTGTTGTAAACAGCAGACGCTATTGTGAAGTTTTGTTATCGATTAGGAGTGGTGACATTTAGACGTGGGCGCGAGTTTTGTGCGTGCTTCTCCTCCCTCGTTTGCCATTCGTACACAAATATGGCTCCAACGCAAGGCTGCAGTCAACTGAAGAACCTTGGACAAGTAAACTAATGCCTACACACGAGAGAGTGAGTTGGTACCGTTTTAATAATATTAGTAGTGCTATGGTGATACTATTATTATTATATTAGTACTTTTGAAATTATATTACCGCCAATGCTAAGCTACTAAACTAACATTACCTAGTGAATAACAAACAGCCAACAAAATCTGACCTTGATGGCAACAACCTGTAAAGAACATGTAGCAAACCTTTCTAGATTCATATTAGTAGTTTTGGGATTTGTATATCATTTGTATATAAATACAATTGTATTTGGTTCACATTAGTAGTGTCAGGGTGATACTTGGTTTATTCTAGTACCGTTGTAATTATAATGGGTTCACGTTAGTAGTGTCGGGGTGATATTTGGTTTATCTTAGTACTGTTATAATTAAATTGGGTTCACGTTGGTAATTACAGGGTGATACTTGGTTTATTCTAGTGCCGTTATAATTATATCGGGTTCAGATTAGTAGTGTCAGGGTTATAGTTGGTTTGTGCTAGTACTGTTATAATTAAATTTGGTTTATTATAACATATTTATAATTAAATTTGGTTTATTCTAGTACTGTTATAATTATGTTTGGTTTATGTTAGTACTGTTATAATTAAATTTGGATTATTGTAGCACATTTATAATTAAATTTGGTTTATTCAGGTACTGTTATAATTATATTCGGTTTATGCTAGTACTGTTATAATTATATTACGTTGATATCAGTGCTGATAGAATTGTATTAGGTACATATTCCTACTGTTGGAGTTATAATAGTTTCATTCATATTGCTTCAGTTTCGTGTCCTTTACAGGACGTTGCTGTCAGCTCCAACCACAGCTTGATTTTCTTGGCAAGTTTATGTTTAGTAGTTTGCCATTGCTTTCTGAACGAGAAGTCAACTTGCTTATTATTCTGACTGAGGGGACGCAGGGGTGTTTCCAAGGCACCAGGGCTGGGTTCTATACTGGCCAAGACCTATTGACGCGTCCTCGCCGAGCGTCCTGGGCAACAGGTCCCTTTGGGGTCCTGGCTAAAGTCAGTAGGATCGTGGATTTCTCCGAAGTCGGAGTGTCTGCCTGCACGGCGAGGAACCACCAGTCTGCACACCAATAAGCCAGACATGGGACAACGGATACTCACGCAAACCGCAGGTCCTGTATGACATCACACTGATGTTGGACAACAGGATGCCTTCATCCGACATACAGGACTTCACGCTGGAGTTCATAGCCAGCGAACACAGGCAAGCAAGTACTGACTGAATTATATCCGGTTCATGTTAGTACTCTTGGAATTATTTTCGGTTCACATTAGTACTTTTGCAATTATATTCGGTTTATATTAGTGCTACTGAAATTATATCGGCTCAGTGGCAAAAGGGTTACGGGCGCAATTCGTAATCCCGTATATCCGTGTTCGAAACACAGCTGTGGGCAATTTGGCAGCAGACCCCCTTACGTTGATTTTTATGAAATGGTGTGGATACCGGTCGTTCAGAAAGCAATGGCAAAGTACTGAACGTAAACTTGCTCAGGAATCGTGAACAGCCAAAAATGCTAGGGTTGACTGCTACGTCCTATAAAGAATATGCAGCAACTCATATTAGTACTGTTGGAATTATATTCGGTTCACATTAGTATTGTTGGGTTTATATTATATTACTCTCCGAATTATATTAGGACCATATTAAGTTTATTAAAAATGTTTTATTTCTTTATTTGTGCGTTCCTTCGCTTTGAGCTCAGCTGTAGTCCACATACGCGCTATTACTTCTATTGCATTGGACTGATTGATGTTTGTGTATGGACTGACTTTCCCTATTACCAGTGTCCTTCGTCATCAGCCAAACCTACTCTGACTTTTGAGGTACTGGTAATTTATGTTCCCAAGTCAAGGACGAGAAGTCAACATTTTCGTCCCAACTGACCGGTGTAGGGGTTGAACACCCTACCTCAACATCAGCGCACTGAAAGTCTAAGAGCCAGCGCTCTTTTCATTCGACCGTACCGACCTCCAAGCAGATGAATACTGAATGAGTACTGTTAGAATGCGTTGAGAACCCATCTCACAGCTCTCAGGACATCCCCACGCGTGCTTCGTCCTCATCTCCGGCTGCCAGCGAATGGCCGTGGTCGAGAGGTTACGGTGTTCGCCTCGGTGTTCGGTGTACGATGCAGAGGGTAGTGGGTTCGATCCCTGCCTAGGGCTGGTTTTATTTTTTCAAGAACCATTGCTATCTCATGCCTTCCCCTCTCCCGATCTCTTGGGTAGTGATATCGGACACCTAGCCGTCTCGTATAAGGGCGAAAAACGGGGTCGTATGTGCCATTTGTGCACGTTAACAATCTTATTGCAGTTAGAAATGGCAGTGAGTAGGCCATAACCCGCTGCCCTGGCAAAATTGTGCGGACGGATAGATAGAGCCCGTTACCTTGGATGGAATCTGTCTATAGGAAGCACACCTGACATAAATGTATGCTAAAGTCGAATACACTGACATTTAGTGTGCGTGGCTAGGTGTGGCCCACAGCCCTACACATTTGATGTACGAGGGAGCTTCAAACCAAAACCTTAAATGTTTTTTTTTTTTTTTTTGTATATATTCTGAAAAAGTAAAGAAATATATCATTTTTCGATGTAGTCACCACTGCGTTCAGTGCATGTCCTCCAGCGCCCATAAAGTGCTTGTTGAAAAAAAAAGCCTCATGGTGTCATGTGTAACCTCGCATGCACCACCTGCTGTACGTCATCATCCAGACCGAAAAAGCCTTTCCTTGAGGCTAGGTCTGGCGAGTACGGTGGATATGGTACACACAGAAAGTGGAGGTCACTGATTTAAAAAAAAAAAAAGTATAACAGAACGCTTCTCCTCTTTGGTGCACGTCAAAAGTGGGGCGGCCATCTTTAAAATGTCTTTATGGCGTCACCATGTTCGTCTGCACCGTGATGTCACATGCTTAACACTCTTTCCATCCTTAACATCAATATTGACAGGTTACAAGACAATGGCATGGTTATTGTCATTTATATCACACTTGTAAGGTTTTCATGTCGTGTATAGCTTGGTGTGACCCACCCCCTGGACATTTGATACACGGGACTATGTGTGGTACACTCCCTTCTACAGAGGAACAGAGAAGGGCACCTAAACAAATTCCTTCTACAGAGGAACAGAGAAGGGCACCTAAACAAATTCCTTCTACAGAGGAACAGAGAAGGGCGCCTAAACAAATTCCTTCTACAGAGGAACAGAGAAGGGCACCTAAATAAATTCCTTCTACAGAGGAACAGAGAAGGGCACCTAAACATATTCCAACTGAAGTCGGATGCACGGGAGAACAGGTGCAAAATACACGGTCATCACACATGCTTAACCAGGCTCGGCACAAAACGTCTCACCGTGGTGGAGATGAGACTTCAAATGGGTTTAAATGCAAGAAGGTCGACTTCATTGCACCGGGTTTAATTCTACGTGGCCCAAGTCTCTCCCCGCAGAGCACCCTACTGAAAGCTTCGCACATTGCACGAAATTCGTAGCTCCAGCGACGACCCCCAAGAGTCTCCGAGGCAACTGAACCCGTGAACGGAATTACGTAGTCCAGAAACGAACTCACGACCTTCGATGTGGGTTAACCACTTGGCCACGGAGGGGCTCTTGTCGGGGGATAGTTCAGACAACAGCCAATCGGCCGACAGAGTACCAGTTTCTGGGACAGAGACCAAGATAACCGAAACTAACCAAATGTGGACCAGCCAACTTCGACCACCCACAGTTGTACTTGAGTGTCATTAACTTCACACTATTAGATGTTGCATGTCCTGTTTACAGGACGTGGCCGTGGTGATGTCCTAGACAGTTTTACGTACTGTAGCTTTATTAGTTAAAGTTTGTTTGTCCTTTGCAGGACACTGGAGTCACCCCGTTTGCCTATTGGCTGTCTGGTGATTTTGTATGTAATTTTATGGTCAGTAGTTTGCCATTACTTTTTTAATGAGACGTCAGTGTTTAAGTCCCAGCTGACCGGTGTAGGAAATGACCGAACCCGCTACCCTGCCGTCAGCGCGATCTAACTGTGGCACTAGCCACTGCTTCTGTTAAAAACACTGAATTGGGGGGGGGGGGGTCTGAGAGCGGCCGAGAGAGGAGCAGATTGTGACGTTGGGCGTCTTTTGCAGGACGTTGGACGTTGTGACGATGGACGTCTTTTGCAGGACGTTGTGACGATGGACGTCTTTTGCAGGACGTTGTGACGATTGACGTCTTTTGCAGGACGTTGTGACGATGGACGTCTTTTGCAGGACGTTGTGACGATGGACGTCTTTTGCAGGACGTTGGACGTTACGACGATAGACGTCTTTTGCAGGACGTTGGACGTTGTGGTTTTGGACGGTTTTTTTTTTTTTTTTTGGCGTGACGGTGAACGTTGCGACGTTGGACGTCTTTTGCAGGACGTTGCTGTCCAACATCAGGTTAATTTACCAGGCAATTTTACGTTCAACAGTTTGTAATTGCTTTCTGAACGAGAAGTCATCGTTGACGTCCAACTGTCCGGTGTATGGGTTGAACCCGCTACCCCACCGCCAGCGCACCAGAAGTGTAAACGTATTAAGCTCCGCGGCCAAGGGAACTTCAAGATGGTCATACTCCGTGATGATGGTGATTTCATGCACGTATCTAACCCCAACTTTCTTTGTTTATGTGATGAGAAGAGGGGCATTGGAGAACATCGTGACAACTGGAAAGATTAAGGAGAAGAGAGGCAGAGGCAGACCAAGAGCTGGGTGGAATAAAACGGTGGCTTGGTGGAATATCCTCAGCAGGTTTGATCTAGAACACTAAAGACCAATTTATGTGGAGAGATATGAACGCCTACGCCAGTTGGCAAAGCACTTGATGATAATGATGATGGTAATGATGATGCTCTTTAACCACTAACCGCTGTCTATCTCGCTCTGAAAGCCCGCTATATTTATCTTGTTTGTGAGTATAGTTATTATCCATCCTTCTAACATGTCCCAGCTTCTGTAGACTTCTAAAGCTGGGTGTTGCTGGGGTCAAGATCTTCTGGTATCATTCATTCCATCAAGTTAATTGTTGCACTGTTTCTCCAGCCTGTGGCTCAGTACATCAGACCTCGACAAGCTTTTCTTCAGGTTTGCTGTCCCTAGCCTTTGACTGTCCCTAGCCTTTGACTGACCCTAGCCTTTAACTGTCCCTAGCCTTTAACTGGCCCCAGCCTTTGACTGTCCCTAGCCTTTGACTGTCCCTAGCCTTTGACTGTCCCTGGCCTTTGACTGTCCCTAGCCTTTGACTGTCCCTGGCCTTTGACTGTCCCTAGCCTTTGACTGTCCCTGGCCTTTGACTGTCCCTGGCCTTTGACTGTCCCTGGCCTTTGACTGTCCCTGGCCTTTGACTGTCCCTGGCCTTTGACTGTCCCTGGCCTTTGACTGTCCCTGGCCTTTGACTGTCCCTACCCTTTGACTGTCCCTACTCTTTGACTGTCCCTAATCTACCTACAAGGCAGCAGCAGGTTTGCGTGTTCATTCGTCTTGTCCCTACCCCTCGACCTGTCCGACATGGGAGGTTCTACTAGTCAGCATAGCTCTTGAGGTCATTGGAACACTGAAGCCCCTCCACCGCAAAAAGGTGGAAAAACCTGTGGTGAATGGAGGCTTGGCACTCTTCAGGACTTTATTTGATCACGCCTCTTGAGGCCGCGGTGACGTAGTCGCTTGCAGACTCACTTTGGGGTCCTGAGTTTACGGATCACATCCAGCCGACCCGGCCTTTTAGAGGCCAGAGTTATCTTCATCGCACCATGTTGTATCCCATCTAGCTCGGTCTGTCTCCACAGAACAGTTGTCCACCTGCCAAGAGTACTGCACTAAGCACCAACTCCGTAGCTCCAGCGATGACCTTCAAGACGTCTCTGGAAAACCTACAGCCGTGGTCTCAACGATGCAGTCCGGAAACAACCGTCGACCTTTACAACGAGGGCAGACGGCTTGATCGGCCTCGTACACACACGTACCGTAAAGTGTTCTGGGAAGTTGAGGGTGGCCAGCGTGGAACTGAGCACATTGTCTATCGAGCCCTGATTGGTTTTAAAATATACCATTGGCGCCATATTGTCATTATACTACGTTGCATGGATCTTGCACTTAACTTGGTATCTCTGGGTACTTGATTGTCGCCTGTTGACGATGAAATATCTAACATTTTATTGGAATTGTGAGTAAGCTGCTGCTGCTGTTGCTTCTTCTTCTTCTTCTTCTTCTTCTTCTTCTTCTTCTTCTTCTTCTTCTTCTTCTTCTTCTTCTTCTTCTTCTTCTTCTTCTTCTTCTTCTTCTTCTTCTTCTGTATTATTGATTAATTTTCATACGTTTTAATGCTTATTGATCTTTGTTGTCAAAGATGTGCTTCATAAGTGATGTTGAATGAAAGAATTTATGAGAGGAAAGAAAGAAGAAGGGCAGAATGTCAGACGGGCCTGCGTGCCCAATTCTTAACCCTTTGAAAATAAAGATCGTTCGTTCGTTCATTTGTTCGTTCGTTCGTTCTTCTTATTATTCTTTTCTTCTTATTCTCCTCCTTCTCCCCCCCCCCCCCTCCTCCTCCTTCATCTCCTCCTCCTTCATCTCCTCCTCCAAGAAATTGGACTTAAGAAGAGTATTAACTGAGTCCTTCGGAGCAACCACCACCCAACCAACTTCATGTGATATTCATTATTTACCGATGACGGTGCAGATGGAAGCGGTTGGTCATGTCATAATATATCATTTGTGTGCACAATGTGACAATTATGTATATGTCCTTTAGAGGAAGTTGCAGTCAACCCCAGCATTTATCGGCTGCTTTTGATCTACTAGATAATTTTATTATATTAGTTTACGCTGTCGCTGGTTTAGTGACTTCATTCAGTACACCAGACAGTCGGACTGTAACGTCGACTCCTCGTTCAGAAATTAATGGCAACCTACTGAACGTAAATTAGCTTAGAAAATCAAACAGGGTTGATCGCATCGTCCTGCAGAGGACATACAACATATAGTTTAATATTGCTTTCTAAACGGCCGACGCCTCATAGCATCGAAATCAACGCCAAGATGATTTCGAACCCTCGGTTCGGTATAACGAAGAATAATGAAACGCAGTCTCACTATCTCTGAAGCTGCAGCGCCGGTTGGTCATCGCTGATCTCTCGCTGTCAACACGCACAGACGACACTGGCCTGCTGGTGTGTCGGAGACCCGCGCTTTTGTCCTGGCAGTGCTCACCAAAACATTCCCAGGAAAAAGATACGCGAGGACACCAAGTCCACACTGAACTAGTAATCAGGAAATAGCACAGGAAAAACCCTGACGGGAAGTGAAATGCTAACAGCTTATGTGGAGTGGGAGAGGTGACTTGTGGAATGGTGAAGAGGTGACTTGTGAAATGGTGATCTTCTTCCCTCCATCTCTCATTGGAGTATATACAGGCCCTCAACTTGTTCAAACCAGCAATTGTACAGCGCATCCTGGACGAAATTAAACTGGTCCAGCAGAAATCAGAGCGGAACGAAGGTCAGATGGCTGTATTCAAGGCGGAAACCGAATAAACTGTGAAGAAAATTCCAGAACAACTTCGAGTCAATAGAATATGATATGGTCCGGGTGGTGGACAGTATGGAGGAAACCGAAGAGACCCTGAAGAAAATTCCAGAAGAACGAGCACAGATCCAAGGAAGGAATCCAAGAACGAAACAGACAAGGCACAAAGCAAATCTCAGGCAGAAGACAAAGCAACTGAAGAGAATAAAGTATGAGAAAGTGAAGACGAAGATTACACCTAGTAGCACCAAGATGGAGACCACGAAGGTACAACAAAAGACCAAGATATGAGGCCAGAGACGGATGGAACCACGCTTGTGAAGACCATCGATGAAGCACGCCCTGTAAGAAGAATACCATGAGACGGGGCAGGAACCTGACAACACCACGTGACTTAGAAGTGCACGATCTGACCAGATATGTCAAGCAGTAACAAAGAAGAAAACAACTGACAGCCAGAAGCGCAACAGAAATGAGGAAGCGAACAACGCAACTCATGTCTCCTCAGGCAGATGCAGAAAAGGAACGTCATGAAGGTCCACATGGCCGAATGGATAAGATAGTTCTTCAACTTCCGGTTAATGTCTAATTTGTGGATTCAACCCCTACACCGGTCAGTTTGACTTCTCGTTCCTGACTTGAGGACTTAAATTACAAGTACTACTGAAGTCGGAGGGGGTTCGACTGATGGCGGAGGGACACAGGTAATAGGAAAAGCTAATTCATATGCAAAAATAGACCAGTGCATTACAAGCTGTAGCACAAGTATAGACTACGCTTGAGTTCACAGGGCGCGAACGTAACAATAACGTCCACAGACTGACAGTTGAACGGGGTCTCATCACATCTGGGATCGGGCTCCAACGGGGTCTCATCACATCTGGGATCGGACTCCAACGGGGTCTCATCACATCTGGGATCGGACCCCAACGGGGTCTCATCACATCTGGGATCGGACCCCAACCCAGGCTGTGTAGACTTGTTGGGATCGGGCCCCAACCCAGGCTGTGTAGACTTGATAGGATCGGACCCCAACCCAGGCTGTATAGACTTGTTGGGATCGGGCCCCAACCCAGGCTGTGTAGACTTGTTGGGATCGGGCCCCAACCCAGGCTGTGTAGACTTGATAGGATCGGACCCCAACCCAGGCTGTGTAGACTTGTTGGGATCGGACCCCAACCCAGGCTGTGTAGACTTGATAGGATCGGACCCCAACCCAGGCTGTGTAGACTTGTTGGGATCGGACCCCAACCCAGGCTGTGTAGACTTGATAGGATCGGACCCCAACCCAGGCTGTGTAGACTTGTTGGGATCGGGCCCCAACCCAGGCTGTGTAGACTTGATAGGATCGGACCCCAACCCAGTCTGTGTAGACTTGTTGGGATCGGACCCCAACCCAGGCTGTGTAGACTTGATAGGATCGGACCCCAACCCAGGCTGTATAGACTTGTTGGGATCGGGCCCCAACCCAGGCTGTGTAGACTTGTTGGGATCGGGCCCCAACCCAGGCTGTGTAGACTTGTTGGGATCGGACCCCAACCCAGGCTGTGTAGACTTGTTGGGATCGGGCCCCAACCCAGGCTGTGTAGACTTGTTGGGATCGGACCCCAATCCAGGCTGTGTAGACTTGATAGGATCGGACCCCAACCCAGGCTGTGTAGACTTGTTGGGATCGGGCCCCATCCCAGGCTGTGTAGACTTGATAGGATCGGACCCCAACCCAGTCTGTGTAGACTTGTTGGGATCGGACCCCAACTCAGGCTGTGTAGACTTGATAGGATCGGACCCCAACCTAGGCTGTGTAGACTTGTTGGGATCGGACCCCAACCCAGGCTGTGTAGACTTGTTGGGATCGGACCCCAACCCGGACTGTGTAGACTTGATAGGATCGGACCCCAACCCAGTCTGTGTAGACTTGTTGGGATCGGACCCCAACCCAGGCTGTGTAGACTTGATAGGATCGGACCCCAACCCAGGCTGTGTAGACTTGTTGGGATCGGACCCCAACCCAGGCTGTGTAGACTTGTTGGGATCGGGCCCCAACCCAGGCTGTGTAGACTTGTTGGGATCGGGCCCCAACCCAGGCTGTGTAGACTTGTTGGGATCGGGCCCCAACCCAGGCTGTGTAGACTTGATAGGATCGGACCCCAACCTAGGCTGTGTAGACTTGTTGGGATCGGACCCCAACCCAGGCTGTGTAGACTTGTTGGGATCGGACCCCAACCCGGACTGTGTAGACTTGATAGGATCGGACCCCAACCCAGTCTGTGTAGACTTGTTGGGATCGGACCCCAACCCAGGCTGTGTAGACTTGATAGGATCGGACCCCAACCCAGGCTGTGTAGACTTGTTGGGATCGGACCCCAACCCAGGCTGTGTAGACTTGATAGGATCGGACCCCAACCCAGGCTGTGTAGACTTGTTGGGATCGGGCCCCAACCCAGGCTGTGTAGACTTGATAGGATCGGACCCCAACCCAGTCTGTGTAGACTTGTTGGGATCGGACCCCAACCCAGGCTGTGTAGACTTGATAGGATCGGACCCCAACCCAGTCTGTGTAGACTTGTTGGAATAGGACTACAACCCAGGCTGTGTAGACTTGTTGGGATCGGGCCCCAACTCAGGCTGTGTAGACTTGATAGGATCGGACCCCAACCCAGTCTGTGTAGACTTGTTGGGATCGGGCCCCAACCCAGGCTGTGTAGACTTGATAGGATCGGACCCCAACCCAGGCTGTGTAGACTTGTTGGGATCGGACCCCAACCCAGGCTGTGTAGACTTGTTGGAATGGGACTACAACCCAGGCTGTGTAGACTTGTTGGAATGGGACCCCAACCCAGGCTGTGAAGACTTGATAGGATCGGACCCCAACCCAGGCTGTGTAGACTTGATAGGATCGGACCCCAACCCAGTCTGTGTAGACTTGTTGGGATCAGGCCCCAACCCAGGCTGTGTAGACTTGATAGGATCGGACCCCAACCCAGGCTGTGTAGACTTGTTGGGATCGGACCCCAACCCAGGCTGTGTAGACTTGTTGGAATGGGACTACAACCCAGGCTGTGTAGACTTGTTGGAATGGGACCCCAACCCAGGCTGTGTAGACTTGATAGGATCGGACCCCAACCCAGGCTGTGTAGACTTGATAGGATCGGACCCCAACCCAGGCTGTGTAGACTTGTTGGGATCGGACCCCAACCCAGTCTGTGTAGACTTGTTGGGATCGGGCCCCAACCCAGGCTGTGTAGACTTGATAGGATCGGACCCCAACCCAGGCTGTGTAGACTTGTTGGGATCGGACCCCAACCCAGGCTGTGTAGACTTGTTGGAATGGGACTACAACCCAGGCTGTGTAGACTTGTTGGAATGGGACTACAACCCAGGCTGTGTAGACTTGATAGGATCGGACCCCAACCCAGGCTGTGTAGACTTGTTGGGATCGGACCCCAACCCAGGCTGTGTAGACTTGTTGGAATGGGACTACAACCCAGGCTGTGTAGACTTGTTGGAATGGGACCCCAACCCAGGCTGTGTAGACTTGTTGGGATCGGACCCCAACCCAGGCTGTGTAGACTTGTTGGGATCGGACCCCAACCCAGGCTGTGTAGACTTGTTCATGCTTGATAAATGGAGTCTCCCTAGCGAAGTGGTCAAGCCGTCTGAATCGGGCTCCGAAGGTTGTTGGTTCCTTTCTGGGGCCGCGTCCTTCAGTTCACGAGTGCGTATTTTCTGAGACTCCTAGGGGTCGTCGCTGGAACTACGTTGTTCGTGCTTTGTGCGACGCTTTCGGCAGTTTGCTGCAGAAAGAGACAGCCATATGGGATAAAAACCCGGTACAATAATGTCGACCTTTTAAGTGATCCTGCAGTTAAACTTTTCTTTTGGATGAGGTAGCAAGCCTTACGGCATTCCCCATTAGTTGTCTCTTACGGCATGCATGGTAGGTTGCACTGTTCTTATTCTTTGCTACCCTAAAAACCCCGGGAACACATGGAACTCTTCTACACGACTTGGGTTCTACTGGGTGGTTAGTGCTACGACCATATTTTACAAGATCAGTCAGTCGTCACTCGATGGATGATTTCATCAACATCACACCGACCCGCGTTATTTCCCTGAACATTCCTAGTTGCAATCGTAAGCCGTGTCCACTTGAGAGTCCCGGCCAATCATGTTTACAAATTCCCAGCTGGATGGGGATTCAAACACATGGTCGCTAAGTGGGCGGGCAAGTGTACTTTCCACTGGCTAAGAGAGTGAATATGACGTAGATATAACGATACGATCAATCGAAACGAGAAAAAGAGTGTTGAAGTGCTACATAGAACCTGTACTTTTGTATGGTATGAAGCGTGGACAATAAGCAGTCAAACTGAAAAACAGCTGATGGATGTGGAAATATGGTTTCTGGGGAAAATGCAAAGAATACCATGGACAGACAGAAAAACCAATGAACAAGTATGGATTACTTCCATAGAGAGTCCTTTGTGCTGCGAAGACCTCCTGAGCGTCAATGTATCGGACTAAAGGGTTGAAGCTCAGTCTTCCAGAGGGTTCACAAGCGTGGACAATAAGCAGTCAAACTGAAAAACAGCTGATGGATGTGGAAATATGGTTTCTGGGGAAAATGCAAAGAATACCATGGACAGACAGAAAAACCAATGAACAAGTCCTTCAAGAAACAAATGAAGATCGTAAACTGATTAGAGTCATCAGACGTAGACAGTCAAATTTTTTTGGGGCATGCTATGAGAAGAAATGAATTGGAGAACTTGGTGATGACTGGCAAGATCGAAGGGAAGAGACCAAGGGGAAGACCGAGAAGTAAATACCTGGATGGTTTGGTCACGTGGCATGGTCGAGACAGGAACACGGAGCTGATCCACGACTCTGGTGATCGACTGAGATGGCAGAACATAACCGCCCACGCTTATCGGCATGGCACATGATGGATGGATGGATAACGATACTTGTGTTTTCCTTTTGACTGGCTGAGAGAATGCAACGTAATGTTGCACAGTTTATGAGAGAGCATACGGTGTGTCACTGTATAAGAGACAACTACAACGTATGGACGCAGTTTCATCAACATCCGCGAATGGCCCGTGAGTGGCCACGGTTAACCAAAAAGTGGACGCCACCAGTTCTGTTGTTTCAATCTGTATTAATATGACAGTAAATTCGGTAATACTCTGTTGATCCAACACAATTACAGCCATCATGGCATCTGTGACATATTAAAATATGAGCGTCAGTTCCGTGATTTTCTAGCGATTGATAATTGGGTTCGTTCTACAGCTGGTTTTGGCGCCTATCCTCACCGTTTGAGTTCCGACTGAACAAGTCTCTCTTCCTCCACTGCTCTTTCTCGATTCCCTGGTTTGTTTGATTTTTTTTTTTTAGCTTGGAGAAGGAAATGAGAGTTCTGCAGCAGTTCCCATGGATATGACACGTTGGCACCAGGTGGCGAAAAGAGTATGCCTACAGGTCTTACTTCCATAGAGAGTCCTTTGTGCTGCGAAGACCTCCTGAGCGTCAATGTATCGGACTAAAGGGTTGAAGCTCAGTCTTCCAGAGGGTTCGCAACCAGCCAACTGACCCGTCAGCACGCAGTGTAGTCTCGGGGAGGGTGTAGTTGTTCACGGGGGTCCGTGAGCTTGGCGTGGGTGGCAACAGGGTAGTCTCGGAGTGGGTGTAGTTGTTCACGGGGGTCCGTGGGCTCGGCGAAGGTGGCAACAGCCGCAATAAACAGTCGCAGTTTTCTTGTGTATTTGCTGCCCGTCGCCGGGAGAAAGGGTGGGGGTGGGTAGATGGCAGCCGGACCTTGAATGTTCGTCACACACACTTGAATTCACTCGCTACAAACACTTGAATTCACTCGCTACAAACACTTGCATGCACGCTTACATTTACACACGTGTATACATTCTTATATACTCGCATTTACACACACACACACACACACACACACACACACACTTATACACACTCTTATACTCTCGAACTTACACACACACTTATACAGACTCGCAACACACTCTCACACACACACACTTGCATTCACTCACACCACACATGTACACACGAACACTTGCATGCACACGCACATATGCACACTAATATACACTCACAGTTACACACACCCAAACGAGCTACCATTCATCTGCTGGAGGTCAAGTACCTGATAAAGCAACACCCCAATCCCCAAGCGGATACATCTACGGTATCCAACTATATCTACCCGTGGGTAGGTGTAGTTTTTCGCTAACAATTTTACCACGGCAGAGGCTTTACTGCCAAAGTTTTTATTGCGATTTCCAAATGCTTTTGAAGTTGTAATGAGGTAACTTGAAAGCATGACGTTTCTCGCCCATTGCCGCCAAGGCTGGATATTTCGCCGTACTACTGATGAGGGGGGGGGGGTTAGTTAGTTTCATATCCTTTTACAGGTGGTGGCAGTCAATCCCAGAATTTGTTGGCTGTTCGTGATTTCTTGACAAGTTCAGTAGTTTGCTATTAGTTTCTGAACGACTGCACCCATACCATTTCATTAAAAAAAAAAAAACGTAAAGTGGTTTGCTGCCAAATCTCCTACAGCTATTGGGTGTGTGAAATCATTAGTAACCATTGATAGTAAAATTTTATAAAAATTACCAGCCCTGGCAGTTTCTGATCCTAAGATCTTTCGGCCCATAATTTGCCATACTTCATTCATGAAATTAACAGGATGTCTTTGTTTATCTTCCACAGTGCCAGCATGGACAGTGGCCTAGTGTCCTCGCCCACCTACCAGAACCTACCCTACCACCGAAGACCTGCACCGCCGCCTCCACGAACTCCAAGCCCAGACGAAACACCCCCAGCGCTTCCCCCGAGGAAGTACAGGGAAAACCAACAGTTAGCAAGTGTTGAGAAATCTGGTACAAATTCCATTCAGGCCACAAATCAGAACCCATCGATGGCGCCAAGCTTGCCCAATGAAAAGAACAATGTCGGTGATGGTCTACTAAACAGGCCAGCGAAGGAAGAAAATCCGGTGGACAGAACCAAAAGGGATTTTAAGAGCCTGATGAATCAGTGGGAAAACAACTCGCCAAGGGAAGACATATACACAGCAGAGCTACGTAAACAAGCAAAGAAACTCTCCAGTAATCAACCGCAGCAGCAGCAGCAAGTCAATGCAATGCCAGCTGCCTACGAGCGGACAAAAACGAAACTTAATTTCTCAACAACATACAGACATGAACCAATGATGCCGCAGGAGGCAACTTCACCTGTTTCGTCTTCATCAGCATTCTCTACCAACGTTGCCACAACATCATCATCATCATCAGGGTTCGCTCCAGTTTATGGAGCTTCCTCGCCGTCTTCCTCCTCATCTTCACCATCATCAACACAGTCAGGATCAAAAGCTTACCGAAATGTCAATACTTCAGCAACTTCAAGGCACGAAGAGGATCCAGTGACTTCTAGTGACTCCACAACCTTTTCAAGCTCTTTTCAGCAAATGCCACATACCACAAATGCAGCCAGCATGGTCAAACACAGCCCGTCCAGCAATGCTGGGAATGGAGCACCAGCCGTTTTATCGTCCTTTCCTCTCAGAAATGCCCAGTCCTCCAACATCTCCGAGAGGACATACCAACCGAAGGACTCCAGAAACAGAAGCGGATCCGATGGGCTACAAAACAGACCTCCTTTCTTTGAAGCCCCAGACGCGATGAACAGACCACAAGCTCAACCAAGGCGGGAGCGAAGCTCTTCAGAGCACGATATTCTCTCTGACAAAAGACAAAGACCTGAAGCATCTCATCCACCAGAGGCCCAGTCCAGTGTCACTAAAGACGGTGCTTCTAATGCTGCATTAAAATGGCGCCCTGGTCGAGCTGGTACCGAGAAACCCCCGCCACATCCCCAGGCGAGAAGTGGGCAGCTGGTGGAGATTGTGTCCATGAAAGATGGGCAGTCATCTTCTCCAGAAAGCAAGCCTGCTTGTGAAGACAGACAGGACATTAGTGGATCTGTGGACAATGAGGGGTAAGTGCTTTCTTTTTCCTTTTCTATTAATTCACACCCGTATTATGGTATTCAGTATATTCTCTCGCCTGTTTTGTTAATTCTCCAACTGTTTTATGGTATTTAGTACATTCTCTGGCATTTTATGTTAATTCCCTCACTGTTTTATGGTATTTAGTACATTCTCTGGCATTTTATGTTATTTACCTATTTGTTTTATTGTATTTAGTACTTGCTTATTTCCCTTCTGTTGTTTCACATCTGTGTTATAGCATTTAGTACATTCTTGTCACTTTTCCATTATTTCACACCTGTGTTATGACATTTAGTACATACTTTCTAATTTTTCTGTGTTTTTACTGTTTTATGTTATTTAGTACATTCTTTGCGCCTTTCTGTTATTAATGGTATTAGTACATCCGTGCCTCCCTTCTATTATTTCACACATGTATTACGGCATTTAATACATTATTCACCCCTTTTGTTATTTCACACCTCAGAGAGAGAGAGAGGAGACTCAAACCTACACGCACAAGTGATTGTCTACCTTTGGGCTTTGAGTTGAAGACAATGAAACACCTACATCCCACGGCGAGAACATCGCCAGCCTTAACCTACCCCTAGCAACCCGTGTGTACCCGTGTTGTTACTTTCTCGTATGCTTCTCTGCATATATGAAGTTCCACTACCAGTCTTGCACACACCCCCCCCCCCCCCCGGTGGCTTCTGAGCTTTGAGGGATGGGGGGAGTACTCAACACAATCCCCTTGTTTGTAATATTTTGGCATCTGGCTTCGATAACTGTAAGCTCAGGGCTCAAGACTGCATGACCTCTGCGCATGTAACTTGACAGTTGAAAGTCAACAGTATTCTGGATTTATATGAGATGCAAACAGTTAGGTACGCATGTGCGACTCATGCAAAAACGAGAGAGAAAATATATACACGCAGTGTACATACTTTTAACGCTCTGAGGTATGTACACATTATGCATTATTTGTTATATCTGTCTTTTTCGCAGCAGTCATACATGCCTAAATGTTTTCATCTCATTTTGATGTACCCTGCTGCGGCCGTTATTTTCTTAATTGTTATAACCAATCAACGGAGGTCCGTTGTCCGTAGAGTCACCTTCATCTTCGTACCGGGACATGCGGGAGTTGAGGGAAATGAACGATCTGATAAACTTGCTGGTTCTGCATCCTCTGCAGTTGGCCAGCCCATGGATCGTGCCGATGTTATCTACTCTTAGAGAGATGTTGAGAGCGGAGAACTTTGACGCCAGTAAATCTACAGCGTTGTGTAGAATGAGAGACTTGGGGGTAAGAATTGGCACGGCCAGACACGGGAGAATGAGGGGCCCCGTCAAACAACACAGAACTGGCACTATTAGCCGCCGGACGATGATGTATATGTTGCGGGGGGGGGGGGGCGGGGGCTGAGCACTTATGTACTTGTCTGGAGTGCAAGAATGACACCCCTACAGATAACTAACTAACTAACCAACCAACCAAGCATCGCTATTAAACCCATTGTCCAATACGTTTTCACTGAAACAAAATTTATGGAATATATTAAGGGGGATAACTCAACGTGTCCTTACATTATTGTGTTTTTTCATAGTTGTCTTTCCTTTTGTTATACCTTCATTTTCCAAAATGAACCATTGCGAAAATTCCACAGCCCACTCTATCTAAGTAACATATGTAAATAATATACAGAATTGATTGGCCTTCACAGAAAGCACCGAATATTACATTTAATAATTGTGAGTTCACAAACATTAGCAAGAGGCAGTCATCGTATTTTGGATAAATTATGAGAAGACGAACCGGAACATGTTGTGACAATTGTGGAAAGAGAAATAGAGGAAGACAGCGTGAGAAAGTTCTTGAGTCTTTTGTCATGGCACGGAAGGGAGTCAACACTTGAGTTAATCCATGCAGTCAGAGATCGCAATTTGAGAAAGAGAAGCATGAGCGCCAGCCGGCAAGGCACTTGATGATGATGATGACTTAATTGTATCCACAATTAACAAATTAAATAATTTGAATGAGGTTAAGGCACACATAACTTATCGCAGACAACAGAGAGAGAGAGAGAGAGAGACATCCCACAGGTTTTCGTTACATGATATGAAGAGAAAAAACTATAACTAGAAATATTGGCGGGAAGAGAGCAGACAGCAAGTGAGGCGTTAGCAATCAGGCGGTCGCCAGGCAAAGTATTTTTCATTTATTCATTTCATGTGATGCATCACTCTGCAATATGCATCTGTCTAGTTGCAGCGAAATATGCCAGGCAATAAATCGTGCAAGATATTGTTCGTGTTTAAATTCGCAGCTTGTTGTCATTGGATAGAAAAATGCCTTCATCGTCATCTTCTTCATGTGCCCCGCTAACTGGTATGGGTATTGGATAGATAGGGATCTGTCTGTCTGTCTGTCTGTCTGTCTGTCTGTCTATGTATCTATATGTCTGTCTGTCTGTCTATGTATCTATATGTCTGTCTGTCTGTCCATCCAACCGACCACCCACCCTTTCATTTGTCTATCCGTCTCAATCAATCATACAGTTGCCGTCTCCACAATGAAGGTTGGCTGCAATGGATTCCCAACACTGTCTGTCTCTCGCCCTGACAGTACATTCTGTCAGACTTATGTTCGTTCATCTCTTGATGTTATCTTCCCACTTGTATCGTTGTCGACCTCTTGCTCGCTTGCCCTCAACCTTGCCTTCCAGTGTGGTTTTTATAAAAGTGTTATGTCTTTTAACGTGGTCGAAATATTTCACTTGCCTATTTTTTTTATTTCTTTCATCAACTCTCTTTCTCATTCCCAGTTTTAGTAAAACCCCTGTATTTGATTGTTGTTTTGTGTTTGTTGTTTCCCCATGAAATACAACATATTTGTCTGTATTTCCACATCTCCAGGGCCTCTGTTCGACTGTTCTAGTTGCTTGTTCAATGTCCAGGCTATCCGACTGCTCACTCACAAAGACCTTTTATCATCCACAGAGACATAAAACAAACAGCCACATACATATGTCACTGGTGTAACATATCCCCAGTTGCAAGTCCCCCCCCAGCGTTCCCTCCAAACAAACCCCCCCCCCCCCCCCCTTGTATATACGTACACATTTGATACAACCATTCATCCCAGAGCTTCCCCAAATATTTGACCTCACCAAAGCCGTTCCCAGATTATTCGAATTATAACAATCAGCCAATCAGAACCGTGGCACCCAAGCGACCCAACCAATCATCACCCACCATTTGTCTTTATAGACGGAAATCCCTCGGCATCTCCCTTTTCATATTTTCCCGACGGGTAAATCTCCCCGCCTATCCATTCCCTTCTCCCACGCAGATGGTAAAGATAAGGAATGTGGTATAAGCTGTGTACGTGGAAGTATTCTGGTAATTCTTGCCTGACAAAGGTTAAAAAACAAGTGGAATATTTCTTCTAGCAACTTGCGGTCTGTTTGTAGCGCGCGCGCGTGTGTGTATTCCTTCATAAGCATAGTGTCAATTAAGAGTGGATTTGTATTTCTTGATTCGTCAAGTATTGAATAGGATACTGTTTTGCCGTTCGGTAACAGAAACTACTTTTCTGATGTGTTCATTGTTACAAAACTGTTAAAACTCGTGCGTTCTATTGACGTGGTAATCTGAAAGTAGTAATTGATTGTAGTTAGCAATTAGTTTGCGCTAGAAGAAGAACACGATGTTATTGATGTTTGTCGTGGTATTGTGAATGAGCGATGTTGCTGAAGAACTGCTACGAGTAGTATTTCTATTTGTGTAGGTAAGTAAAAGTGAACAAAAAAATATTGCTTGTTCTTCGCAAGATGCTGTGATGACTCCCAATTACAGTATCTATTGATTTTCTTGGCAATTTTACGTTCGGCAGTTTGCCATTACTTTCTGAACGAGAAGTCAACGTTTAAGTCCAACTGACTTAGTTAGTCAGTCTGTTAGTTAGTTAGTCAGTCAGTCAGTCAGTCTGTTAGTTAGTTAGTCAGTCAGTCTGTTAGTTAGTTAGTCAGTCACTCTGTCTGTCTGTCTGTCAGTAGTCAGTCAGTTAGTTAGTTACTCAGTTAGTTGGTTACTCAGTTAGTTAGCTAGATAGTTAGTTAGTTGGTTCGTTCGTTAGTTAGTTAGTTAGTTAGTTAGTTGCGGTTTAACTTCACGGCAAAGGGTTTCCCCATCATGCTCCATTCCAATGCCAGTGAATATCACACAAATTGCTCCTCACTGTCCCATTCATGACGTCAGAACTTGAACGGGGCGTCACCAGAGGTTTATCCCCCTACCCAGCTGTCAACGCACAGGAAGTTTAAGGTCTAGAACGCCCTTATCCTGTCGGTCACGCGAGTAAAGAACCCTTCTACATTCCCCCAGGCACGTCGGGTATATGGTGATGGACTCATATTTTAAAGAGTAATCGGCAGACGGATGGTGATGTCAGTATCTCGTCCGTCGCCTTGGCTTCCCCAGGCATCTCCTGGTACACACTGTACCCTGGGTCTACCTGGGAGCCTTCGTGCATTATGGCAGCGGCCTTATGCATGTCCTTGCCTGTTGGTGCTGCTGGTTTGTCGGTACTGCTGTTTGTTCCACTTTTCACATGGGGCAGTGAGGAGCAATTTTTGGTATTTACTGGCATAGAAACGGAGCATTATGGGGGTGACCAATCGCCGTGAAGCTGGAACCGTGACTAACTAATGACTAACTAACGACTAACTAATGACTTACTAATGAGCCAGAAGCAGAGGCCGACTGTGTAAACGATGGACAGATGGGGGGAAATACGGAGTCCGTGGGAATCTCCATATATGAAACCCATAAACGGGCACTTACCCACCGTTTATGCTTCACCTCGACACCGCAAGATACAAGAGGAACAAGATGAGATGATGATGATGATGATGATGATGAAGTTCTGTGTGACTTTGGTTTGGGTTAGGGTTGGACACAACGGCCAGGGAATGAAACAGATATGGAGGTTCGAGTTCACGTATTCCCTCTTCGAACCTTCATCTCAGACCATAGTCAGACATGTGATAATCCCAGGGAGATACACATTTCCTCGGAATTCTTATCGACTGGATGACAACTGACTAGGCACTTTTCAAGTTCAAAGTGGAATCCCTGCCGCCCAGCCAGTTTCCGCCCCTCGACCCCTTCTCTTATATCAATGTTCAGCTGTAGTTTACTGTTTTCCAGAGTTGGCGGGAATCTCTGCGATATAGTGGTCAGACCGAATGTCCCAAGGTCGTGTACTCGTTTTCGGGTTACGTCGTACAGACTATGAGAGCATTTTATTTACACAACAAATACAATACAGAGTTCCCTAGTCGGGGTGGAATCTGTCTAGTGTGAGTACAGCTCGTTCATGAGTATGGAGAAGGCTGACCGCAGAGGTGCACAACTAGACCCGACCTCGAAAGAGGAGGAGGGGAAGAAGCAGAAGAAAGAGGAGGGAAAGAAGAAAGGTGGGGTGGAAGAAAGAACGAAAAAGAGGAAGAAAGGAAGGCAAACAAGAAAGAGGAGAGGAGGAAGGAAGAACAGGAGAGGAGGAAGGAATAACAAGAAAGAGGAAGGTACGAAGAAGAAGAAAGAGGAGGGTAAGAACAAGAAAGAGGAAGGAAGGAGAAAGAGGTGGGGTGGAAGGAGGAACGAAAAAGAGGAGGGAAGGAAGAAAGGACAAGAAAGAGGAGAGGAGGTAAGAAGAACAAGAAACAGAAGAGGAGGAAGGAAGAACAAGAAACAGGAGGGAAGGAAAGAAGAATAAGAAAGAGGAGGTTAGGAAGGAATAACAAGAAAGAGAGGGAAGGAAGGAAGAAGGAGGACAAGGCGAAATCCCAGCTTGACCTGCCCCAAGAGGATATATGTCTGACTATTAAAATGTACACTGTAAAATAAAGCCACCTTACTATAAACAGCAGGAGATGAAATGGTTCGGCCATCTCATTAGAATGCAACGACATCAACTACCGGCACTGGCTCTACACCAAAGCAAATCTGCTACGAGAGCGAGAGGACGCCGGAGAACATAGTGGATTGACATCAAACACATTGTTCAGTCACACGGAATGACACTATCCAATGCCCCCCATCGGGCACTGGAACGTCAGATGTTCCTCCCCTCGGCGCTTGACGGCAAAAGGGGAAGATGATAATGCTGACGACGACTAAGAGTTATTTCTGCAGCCAGCAATAACCGAAACAATCTTGGCGATTTCTCATGAGAATCTGTTTATTACGCTGCATTCTATGTATGGGCGGAGCCTGCTTTTGTATAAATAGACGGATCATAAAGGTGAAGGTTGTATACAAATAACAGTTGCCGTCTCGATACCCAGTAAACAGACATGTTTACAAATGTGTGTACATTCTAAGGTCCATTTTTTTTTCTTCGCATATCCTTTACAGGACATCGCTGTCAACGCCAGCATTTGACCGTGGGTTGATTTCTTGGCAAGATTACGCTCAGTAGTTTACCCTTGCTTTCTGATCGGCCGGCTCACTTATCCCGTAAGTCACCATCGCGGCGAGAACCGCTACCAATTCTCGCGCTCTGCGTTACCCTCCGTGGATAAACGGGATTACGGAGAAAGTCGTTTAAAACCTAGGCCAGGGAGACCGGCAAAGTCAAATAGGCATGGGCATTTTACCACGGCTATACTGTAGGTGTCGGTGTTCGTGGCTTAAGGGGGTTAGTAACCTGAAGTTTAACAAGTCCCTGAAATACCGGGTCGAGGGTTCGAAATAACCGCGGGTGATTTGGAAGCAGATCAGTAGAACTGATCAGAATAGAACAAGATTAAGTTACAGAAGTCTTTCCTATACTGTTAACATTCGTCTTTGTTTACGCTATCTTTGAACTCAAGCGTAGTCCATACACGTGCTGCGGGGAGGGGGGGGGGAGTGCTCTGGACTGATGTTTGTGTGGGGATTAGCTTTTCCTATTACCAGTGTCATCACCATCAAGTGAACCCACTGCGACTTCAGAGGTACTTGAAATTTACTTTCCCAAGTCAAGGACGAGAAGTCAACATTTTAGTTGAACTGACCGGTGTCGGAGTTGAACTCGGCATCAGCGCACCGGATGTTTTAGAGCGTTCGCTCCTATCCATACGGCCATGCCCGAACTCCATATTCATACAGTGTCTTAGCCTCTTTCATTGTTTTCTGCCTGTGAAATGTCATATGTTAACAGCTCGCTGTTACAGAATGTGATGGTTTCTCAGTTTCCATATACTGTTAACAGTTCACGGTTTGGGGAAGCGATTGTTTCTCATTGACTTTTCATATACTGTTAACAACTCAGGGTTAAAGTATGGGATGGTATCTATGGTTTCATATACTGTTAACAATTCAGGGTTAAAGTATGGGATGGTCTCTATGGTTTCATATACTGTTAACATTCGAATTTGTTGTCGCTCGCTTTAAACTCAAACGTAGTTCGTACACGTGCTACAACTGGGGTGCACTGGACTGATTTTTCAATGTTAACAAATAAAAGAGTTCCTATCTTTGAGTTTCAAGACACCCCCCCCCCTTTCCCTCATCCACCCCTAATCCTACACCGTAAGGTACTATAGGCATCAATGACAGTTTCGACTGTTCTTTCTCTCTTTGAGTTTTTATATCCTGTTAACAATTCAGTGTTAAAGAATTTGACGGAATCTCAATAGTTATGAGACTGATACAGTGTATGTGAGCAGAGAAACAAATCAGAAACGTACCCGAGGAACAAATCAGAAACGTACCCGAGGAACAAATCAGAAACACACCCGTGTAAACACAGGAACGCAAGGAGAAAAACGGATGCAGGATAATGCGATAGACAGGAGACGGGTTCTGGCCAACATAGATATGTTTATTTTACCTCAACCATATTTACTTAAGAAAGTAGAGAAAGATGAACGTTCCAGTAATAGCTTCACTTCCCAGCAAAAAGTGCGCAAGTGAGTTTAGAAGGAAACGGGAAGCTGGAATATGACAGAGGTAAAAAACTGAATGGAGAAACCATGTAAAGGGTAAGGATGTGCCAGATGCGTGGGGTTTCCTTTGGCGTTAGTTATCCTTTGTAAAATATTAATAAAATTTGGTGGAACAGCGGTAAAGCTGTGGAAATGTGAACAATATAAAATAACACAAAGTAATAGCTGCATTACTTACTTTTTGTTATTTTATATTGTTATTCTTTGTGGTACATGCAGAAGTGCTGTGGGATTTCGGTCGCACCTCGGTATTAACTCCTGTTCCATGCACACACACACACACACACAAATTTCGAGTCTAACGTAATGACTGGATATGAGTTAAAATATGGCCTGTCTGGGATAGAATGAGGTGATACAATAACACGGATATGGTTAGTTGGTTGCTTGGTTGGCTAGTTGCTTTTTTTGGTTGGTCGGTCGATCGGTCGGTCGGTTAGTTGATTACCTGACTGGTGGATTGGTTTGTTGTTTGTTCGGCTGGCTGCTTGATTTGTTTCTTGGTTGGTTGGCTCATTGGTTGTTTGGTTGGCTTATTGGTTGGTTGGCAGTGGACTCAAGAGTTACACAACAACTGATATTTCTGTGTACATTCTGGTTTTCACACACAAGCGCACCAGCGGCTGCAGAGTTGGTACACTGACCAGATAATACCCTAGTCTGATCTGAAGAAAAAAAAAGTTAGTTGCATATCCTCTACAGGAGGTCGCAGTCAACCCCAATATTTTTTGGCTGTTTTTGATTTCTTGGCAAGTTTACCTTCAGTAGTTTGCCATTGCCTTTGTATCAGCGCAAGGCGGTCTGCTTCCAAATCTCCCGCAGCTGTATTTCGAACGCGGTATGCGGACAAATCTGAAGAAAACATGAGCATTAATGGACAGTTTCCCTGCGCGGTGAATCCAATCAACAGTTGTTTAGTTGCGGCCCAGCCTCCTTCGTTGCTGCCTGTTCTTCCACGTGGAAATCTCTGGTTCGCATCCTAAAGGGAATGGTTGATGCCTTGCAATAGGAGCCCGTCTAGCTCATCATCTTACAGGGGGAGTAATCCTAGATACACACACAATGGAGGTGTGCAAGGGCCATCGAGTGGGTAAATCTGGTTGTGACGTTTGTTAGATACTAAATACAGAATTTCTTCTGGTTATAGAATGTGTTTAGCATTGAATCAGATATTTCGCCTTGTTGCGTGACAGCGAATACGATATTTATGGCTTGGGAGCTTGTTGTTGGAGCTTGTTAAGTAATGAATACGGTATTTCTTGTTATGACGTTTGTTTGGCACTGAATACTGTATTTCTGGTGATGACGTTTGTTAGGACTGAATACGGTTATTTCTGGTTATGGCGCTTGTTAATCACTGAATACGGTATTTTCTGGGGAATGAACAGACAGACAGATTGGCTGGCTCTGCAAAACTTGGTGGAGTATTGATGCATGACAAGACAGGCGTGGTTGCGGCCTTGCGGGAGCACGTTTACACCTCGGAGGAGCAAATGGATCATCATAGTCTGGCAAGAATGAAGCAGCGAGGTGTGAAGAGGGGATCTGGCCGACGCTCGACGCTCAGAGGAAAGGCGAGACGGACATATAATCAGATTGCTACTGGAACTATTGATGTTGGAACTCTTCGCTGGCTGCTGAGGATGGGAACGGAGAGCATATGGGAATGCCCCGAATGCTGTGATGTCGGTTCCTAGATCAATAAAGCAATCAATCAATCATGAATACGATATTTCTGGTTATAACGTTTCTTAGACGCTGAATACGGTGTTTCTGGTTATGGCATTTGCTAGAAGACACTGAATACGGAATTTCTGGTTATGGCGTTTGTTAGGACTGAATACGATATTTCTTCTGGTTATGACGTTTGTCAGTTACTGAATGCGATATTTCGGGTGACAGCGTGTTGTAGGCAGTGGATACGGCAATTCTTTCTTTGGCTGTTGAGATCACCAACTGTATAACCCATGTGTAAGATACACATAAGCATCATTTGTCTTGGTCTGCCTCTGCCTCTCTACCCATTGATTTCCTGTGTAAGACACACATGCACTACTTAGTCCTGTCGCTTGGCGGAGACTGATGATTCATTCGCCTGACCTTGTGCACATAACGAGGCTCGAGCAAACAACAGGCATAGAGCTGTGTTGAATGTTCGCCCGGGTGCAGAGATACCCGTGTTTCAGGCAGGTTGAATCCCATAATAATCCAGGTCTTTCAAGCGAGACCACGGCCCTATTTGCTGATCTCCTCGTGTGTGACGTCTTTTGAAAGTGTGTGCTTGCGTAATGCGTCATCGCGGAGCCGACCTCTGTCACATATTTGCTTGTTGTAATGTATGTGAAAATTAGGGAGACCTTGCATGCAGCGGGGACGTGGTTCATGAAACGAATATTGCGAATGCCTTGGACAGCCAGTGATTGCCTGGAAACATCTTAACGAAAGTGGAACATTGCATACAACTGTAAACAGGAGACAAACGGTGTTCTGTGGTCTTATAATGAGAAGATGAGAAGGATTGGAAAACATCGACCTTTGGGAGGATCTGTAGGAGAAAAGATAGAGGCGGACTGAGAGAAAGTGGCGTGGAGAAATATCTTCAGCAGAGTTTATCCAAAACACCAAGGACCGTGATCCGCGGGGATGCATGAACCCCAACGTCAACTACAAAGGAACATGTTGGTGATGATGATGATGATGAATAGCTGTGACATTATTCATTAATATCATCATTATGTGTCATGTCGATAAACGGGAGTGGTTATTATTCGTCACATGACACAATCACCAGTCTCGGACCAAATTACTATTGATCTGATTATGCATTTAGCCGAGCCAACTAGATATTTATCCCTTTGCCACCTTCTGGCTCTTTTCCTGTCAAGTTGTCGTGTTGTCAGCAAGTTTGGTCACAGTAAACGTGGCAGTGGTTTAGACAGAGCAGTAGTTGAATATGTTTCATGGAAGACAGCGGTGACCTGCACGACCGTGGACTGGCGACGTTAAAGACATCATGAATGTGACAGTAGCCATTATCATCATCATCATCATCAACTAGGATGACTGTAACGAAGGCACCCTGCTTTGCTATTGGCGAGCTTTATTATTTAGATAGATCGTTAATTAAGATATAAACTAGATACACCACCATGGCCCGGAGAGACTTGCGCGGCAGCGAGTGACTAAACTCTGGTCACTAGAGCAGTGGTTCTCAGCCTTTTTTGACCCATGCACCCCTTCGCCATATGTTCAGTATGCCTTTTCGTATTTCCTTCCTATAAATCCCCCCCCCCCCTCCTTTCCTCTTCACAGTATACGTAAAAGTGGAAGCTAAATGTAATAACACATACTAGAACAAGCCTAGATGAATACATAAAACGTGATTTCTGGGTCTACTTACGTTATAAAACGAATTTCCGAAGGGCTAGAAGTACAGCACCGTAAAATATGGAGGGGAAAACAATATCAAGTAATCGGTCCTTGTATTAACGGGATCTTGAAATAATCTTAATTTCCCCCTCCCCCACCCCGGAAACCCTAAAATTGCCCACCGGTTGTGAACCACTGCACTAGAGGATCTCGCCGACAATCAATACTTCGAGGAAAAGCCAAACGTACACATAATAAGACTGCGACTGGGACCATTAGTATTGGGACTCTTCGCTGGTTGTTGACGACGAGGGTGGAGCGTATATGGGAATGTCCAATGTGCTGTGATGTCTGTTCGTAACTCATATCAACTCAACTGAGAGCTTTAAAATTATATTCCGCTTCATATTTAATGTAAATGAATAATCAAAGCACGCGGGTTTTTTTTTTTTTTTTTTGGGGGGGGGGGGGGGGGGGAGAGAATGCATGTCATTTCGTTTCCATGAGTTTAGGTTGAAAGGGCCGGCGAAAAATGAAGTTGGTTACTCCCCTCATAACCTCGTGTAGGAAACAGAAGGGAACGCTTTACGGCTTTCACCTTTCACCCGTGAACATTTGGCGAGCTGATACCAAAAGCAAATGAACGTGTATTTTGACTGCGGAGCTTGACAAACAAAAGACACAAACCGGCACAGAAATGGACTTTTCCACAAAAATCTTTATCAACGAACTACACTCGCAAAACCAGCAGGCATGAACGCTTATTTCAAAGCAGAAATACCCAAACTCATTCGCATTCGGTTAAACGAACGTGACAATAACAATCACAATGAAGTAATCGAATGAATGAGTTTGAGTAGTTTTGTTTTCTAGCTAAGCATCCTCATCACCCGTTTCTTTTTATTTGTTGATAAAGACTTTTGTTGTAACATTCGCTTTTTATGTGTTTGTGTCTTTAATTTCCACGACTCTGGTGATCGAGAGAAATGGCGAGTCATGACCGCCCACGCTTTCCGGCGTGGCACATGATTGATTGATTGATTGTTTTTAATGTGTAAGGCTTCGCAATCACAATCTACGTTAGTTCGCTTAAGTAGAAAACCAAGAACGCCGTGAACATGTGTTGACTATATCGTACGTTTAGTTTATATGACATTTTGCTATCATATCGGCTATGGGATACACTTTACAATTAGGAACTCAGTTTTAAGGTATCATCATCATGAGCCATGGCCGCGAGCGTAAATATTCATGAATCTCCACAGATCTCAGTCCTAGGTGTTCTGTGTAAATTCTATTGATGATATCCCTTCACACCATCGCCCAGTCCACCCAGTATCTCTTCTCTCGGTCTGCCTCAGTCTCTCCTACCCCTGATCTTGTCAGCCGCCATGATATTCTCCAATACCTCTCTTCTCATGACATGATCAAAGAACACCGTTTGTCTCCTTCTTATATTTGTATATAATGTCCCACTTTCATTAGCCTTTCCACCTCTGAAGTCGGAGTGGATTCGCCTGATGGCGAGGGACACTGTTTTTAGGGAAAGCTAATCCTCACACAAAATTCAGCCCATCACTACTGCAACTAGTGTGTATGGACTACGCTTGAGTTCAAAGCGAGCGCAAAAACAAAATAAATAACACAATTAGCCTGTCCACACTATCATTGTTAGTTCTTTCTGGAGTCCAAGGCTTCACAACAGAAACCACATTTCCGCTGCCCCCAAACAAGTATATAAAGTATAAAAAAGGCTGCTTGTTCTTTACAGGACGTCGCAATTAACCCCGGTCTCAATCCCAATCTGGTTTTGTGATTTACTAGGCAATGTTATGTTCAGTAGTTTGCCATGGCTTTCTGAATGAGAAGTCACCATTTAAGTCTAACTGACCAGTGTGTGGAACACAACCATGGTCACCTGAGAAGGTTTATGCGCTAGCACGTTAAACCTCTCTGCCGCGTCGATTTATATCTCAAATATACATTTGTATATTGCCAGCTGCTTATGGAAAGCTCGTGTGATTAGTTCTTTATTGATTTCCTGGTTCTCTTTGTTCGCTATTTTGTATACACCGCTCCACTCCCCCACCCCCCACCCCCAGGACCATATCGATAAGCCTGAACTCAGCGTGGGGTAACCACAAGTTGGTCGATAATCTTAGCACACTCATTTCCCGTTAATTAGACCTTAAACTGTCTAACTGTTTGCGTTTCGTCTCTAATTGACTTGGTTCCAAAGCAGGTCTTGGTCGCTTCAAGAAGTGAAACTCTGTGTACAGACAAGCAAAGGTTGAGAGGCATGTACTTGGTAACTTGCTTTCATGTAAGCTTTTCCTGTATGGTGGTGTCACTTGCTAGCTTTGTGAAGCAAGGGATGGGTGTAGGATGAACCCCCCAACTGAAAGGGTGTGACGTCATATCTAGATTCTGGAGTGCCATACGACTCTGATGTCTTATCTGTCTCTGTCTGTCTGTCTGTCTGTCTGTCTGTCTGTCTTAGTTGAGTCAAGAACCGACATCACACAGCATTCGGGACATTCCCATTCGTGCTCTGCCCTCATCTGCAACAGCCAGTGAAGAGTCCCAATATTAATGGTCCCAATACTAACTGACTAATTTGCAGCAAAGAACCTCAATGGCTCGGAACGCTGAAGAAGAAGAAGAAGAATACTAACTGACTGACCTTTCCTTTGATCTATATATCTATCTATCTATCTATCTATCTATCTATCTATCTATCTATCTATCTATCTATCTATGTATCTATCTATCTATCTATCTGTCTGTCTGTCTGTCTGTCTGTCTGTCTGTGTAGTGGTTCTATCTGTCTGTCTATTTAGTCTTATATCCATCTTGCTCTTTTTCACACAACAGTAACCATCCTATATTGGTTTGTCCTGTCTAATCCAGTGTTCCCCCACGGCGGATAATGAAAGGCAAATCCTCTAACACACACACACACACACACACACACACACACACACACACACACGGTAGGCGGGAGCTGGTGCGCCCTACCGCACAGATAGAACCCATGCTGGGTAGAATGTATCAGGTGCGCGAGTGACAAGCTGGGCCACGAGTGCTAACTTAACCTGTACGTGCAGTTAGCTGGTGTGAAGGAGCTTTAGCGCACCGAGCGAACGTAATCTGCACGTGCTGGGGGAGGGCCCGTGGAGGTGGAGAAGGAGAGTGGTGTCATTCACAGCTCATCAGGGGTCACAGCCACGTGGAAGCACGTGTGTCGGTGAGCTAGCATGCACGCTCTAAGCACGTACATATTATCTACACACAGATTGTGCATTCAGACGTCGAAACGTCATTTGGGGGGAAGGGGATATTTGAGGCTTGGAATGTTAGTGCACTAGGAGATAAAGAACCAGTAGTAGTAGTGGATGGCAGAATTGACAAGGAAATCCAAGTCAGGTGTTAAAAACAAGTTCGCTCATGATTCTATAAAAATTATGCTTATGAAGCATGGAGGAAATTGTAGGAAACGAGCTAGTCACAATCGCCGGAACATCAGTAATCCCTCCCCACGACGCTGAACGATATAAGAGAAAGACATTAATAGCAACAAGTCATACTGAAACAACCAAACATACCTAAGTCCATAAAACGACAGATAATAAATAACATATGCACACCAACCCATGCTAGCAAAGTCAAACTTGGACATTATCCAGATCACACTTACGCAAAATCAACACCTGCGAGATGAAATCACTTGAGATGAGCCGCCAACTTAACTATTCGAGACCGAATAAGAAATGATGTTATCAACATCTGGTGCAACATATATTGCAAGGCAGAAGATCAAATGGTTCGGTCATGTCGTTAGAATGCAAAAACATCAACTACCAGCGCTGGCCTTACATCACAGAACATCTGCTACGAGAGAAAGAGGACGCCCGAGAAGAAAATGGATTGACGACATCAAATCATACGGAATGACACTATCTAATGCCACCCCTTGGGGCCCTTGAACGTTAGCTATTCCTCCCCACGACGCTTAACGGTGAAAGTGGGAGTGATGATGTCAGCGCGTTAGTGTTGTCGAACGTAGCTACACTGACAATACCAAACGTGCAGTGGGACGAGGATTCGGCGACGTCTGCGTTCGTCGTCTCGTTAAGTGAGGGGAAGGCCAGCCAGCGTTGTATCCCTCCGTGCATATGCAGGCCTTCACAAGGCGATGGCCCTTTCACATCGCATACCAATCGATGTTTTTATAGGTGGTAGGTTGGCGAGATACTGGATACCTCATCGCCTAGACAACTTTTGCTGCAAAGTCACAGAAATCCTGAACACGTCTACCAAGGGCTGGACGTGGGTTGACTAAGGACCTATGCTGCAGTGGGAGTTAGTCACGGTTCCAACTTCACGGAAAAGAGTTGCCCCATAATGCTCCATTCCTGTACCAGTGAATATCACACAAAATGCTCCTCACTGCCCACAAAGTGGAGCAGTCAGGAGTCTCGATAAACCAACAGTCCGCACAGATATAATATGCTTCCTTTGGAGTTCACGGTAGAAGACGAAGATGAGAAGTACATTATATACAAAACAATGTTTTCCCGTGGCGAATTTGAATAACGAAGTCACAAATAATAGATTAAACGATTTATTGCCTGGCATATTTCGCTGCATCTCGTTAGGTGCATACTGCAGAGACACATAGCATAAAGCCAAGTGTGTGCAAATAAAAAGGTCTGATAGTACAAAGTAACCGTGGCAGGTAATTCAAATTACTGTGGGAGTGTGTGTTGTATATTTTTTGATAGATTTATCTTACTGCCTTAGTTTCTGTTGTTGCGAGATGCAGCGAAATACGCTTCCACGTACCAATTCTCAGACTTCTCTTTCTACTTTTCAGGTAGGTATTGTCAGAATGTATCATTTCAGAAGAATTTGATGTACATTCGTCATTATTCACTTCGTTACTCACTATAGGAGTTGTCTCTTTACTGGGCATATTTACAACCCGCTCATCTCCAGGTAGCCAAGAATTACCTGTATCGCTGTTTTCTTTCTGTTGTGATCGCATTGCTGTCTTTGGGATATTACATGGTGAGGTCCCAGTCTCTTCCACGATGGCCAGCCATGTTCACTATTGTGTCCTGAACACGCCTCATGTGTGCCACACACTCTGCGGTTTCGCTTTTGAAGCCGTTGATCTATTTAGATTCTTCCACCTTCTCCACCGTCCCAGTCTTTGTGTACGAGGGATGGACATTCCCTTAGTAGGATATTACCCCTACTTCACTCATGTAGTTTAGCCAGTCAGCCAAGACTGTTGCCCGTGGTGTGGCCACCGCCGTACACAAGCGGTATTCGTGGAGCCATACATGAACTAGGTAAAGAGATGGGAACCAAATAGGATCCTGATCTATCCCTTGGGATATGGCTGCCACTCACCGTGAGGTACTATCCCTCTCAGCGAAATACACCAGGCAGTATCTGTTTGGTTATATAATGTATTTTGAATGACGAAGACAAACAAGAGATTGCATGATTTAGTGCAGCGAAATACACCAGGCAATAAATCATGCAATCTCTGGTTTCTGTCTTCGCCATTCAAAATACATTATATGACCAAATAGATAACCGGGCACCCCTACGACAGTACTAGCGCGGTCTTACCGTTAAACTAGGTTGGATAGTGTTACAATCTACGACCTCGGATAGCTTTGCATGTCTCATAAACTGCATATAATTACTCTCTTTACAGCTTTCACCCGACGATCATTTCGCGGGATGAATTCAGTGGTGACGTGCGCAACGACGCCTAGTCTTAATGAATACTTCTGGTCTTACGTTGGCTTAACCGTGTGTTCTACACGATCCCGTTTGCCGTGCGTGTGTATGTATATATGATGGGGGATTTGAAAACACACATAATACTGTTAACCGTGCTTGTACAATGTCCGCCGTGGCTGTATTGGTGTTTTAGTTAAACGTCTGCAACATCTTGCAGCGGTTTTTGTGTGGTAATGAATTGAAACCCAGGTGCGCATTATTGATTCACTAGCTTTGCACGTCCGAGCACTGATGTTACAGTAGTGTTTTTTTTTTATTGTTTTGGCGTCTTTTTTTTGTGTGAACTTGGCCGTTCTTCATGCGCGCTGTGAATGCTGACTAGCTTAATTGTTGTGCTTATTTCGCTTCATTTCTGTGTTGCTTTTTGTTTTATGTGGTAATTCTGGATCGCTTTTGAAATGATGTTTAGGTGTTTGATCGGAGAACTGTGTTTTGTTTACATTTGGAATCTGTTCAGTAGTTCAGTAACATGGGTGCTCCATGCGCGGAAGTTAAATAAAGTAGTAGTAGTAGTAGTTAGTAGTAGTAGTAGTAGTAGTAGTAGTAGTAGTAGTAGTAGTAGTAGTAGTAGTAGTAGTAGTAGTAGTAGTTGTTGTTGTTGTTGTTGTTGTTGTTGTTGTTGTTGTTGTTGTTGTTGTTGTTGTTGTTGTTGTTGTTGTTGTAGATGCGGTAGTTGCAGACAGTGAACAACTAGGGTTAGAACTGAATATTAAGAAGACACAGATTATGGTCGCCACTGGGAAGAAGGAAATATCACAATGTGATATACGAGTAAATGGGCATATTCTTAAGCATGTGAATCGATACTGTTATCTCGGCACAGTTATAACAACTAATGGGAGATGCCTTGAAGAGATTAATTAGAACAAGAATTGCCATTGCGAAGGTAGCCTTTTGCCAGATGAAAAACTTACTGACCAATAAAAAGATATCAATTGAAACGAGAAAAAGAGTGTTGAAGTGCTACATAGAACCTATACTTTTGTATGGATGTGAAGCGTGGACAATAAGCAGTCAAGCTGAAAAACAGCTGATGGCTGTGGAAATGTGGTTTCTGAGGAAAATGCAAAGAATATCATGGACAGACAGAAAAACCAATGAACAAGTACTACAGGAGACAAATGAACATCGTAAACTGATTAGAGAAATTAGACGTAGACAGTCACAGTTTTTTGGGCATGTTATGAGAAGAAATGACTTGAAGAACTTGGTGACAACTGGCAAGATCGAAGGGAAGAGACCAATGGGAAGGCCGAGAAGTAAAAACCTGGAAAGCTTGGCCACGTGGCATAGTCGAGACAGGAACACGGAGCTGATAAACGACTCTGGTGATCGAGTGAGATGGCAGAACATGACCGCCCACGTTTATCGGCATGGCACATGATGGATGGATGAAGTGTGGTGGTAGTAGTAGTTGTTGTGGTAGTAGTAGTGGTGGTTGTAGTATAGTAGTAATGATAATAGTAGTAGTAGTAGTAGTAGTAGTAGTAGTAGTAGTAGTAGTAGTAGTAGTAGTAGTAGTAGCGATAGTGGTGATAGTGATGGTAGTAGTAGTAGTAGTAGTGATAGTAGTAGTAGTAGCAGTAGTAGTAGTAGTAGTAATACTGATGGTAGGGGTAGTAGCAGCAGCAGCAAAAGTAATGGTGGTGGTGGTAGTAATAGTAAGTAGTAGTAGTGGTGGTGATAGTATCAGCAGTTGTGATAATACTGGTTGTAGTAGTAGTAGCAGCAGCAACAGCAGCAAAAGTAATGATATTGGTGGTAGTAATAGTAAGCAGTACTAGTTGTGGTGGTGGTAGTAGCAGCAGTAGTAGTAATACTGGTTATAGTAGTAGTAGTAGTAGTAGTAGTAGTAGTAGTAGTAGTAGTAGTAGTAGTAGTAGTAGTAGTAGTAGTAGTAGTAGTAGTAGTAGTAGCAGCAGCAGCAAAAGTAATGGTGGTCTTTGTAGTAATAGTTAGTAGCAAAGGTGGTGATGATATTTGCAGTAGTAGTAGTAGTAGTAGTAGTAGTAGTAGTAGTAGAAGTAGTAGTAGTAGTAGTAGTAGTAGTAGCAGCAGCAGCAAAAGTAATGGTGGTCTTTGTAGTAATAGTTAGTAGCAAAGGTGGTGATGATATTTGCAGTAGTAGTAGTAGTAGTAGTAGTAGTAGTAGTAGTAGTAGTAGTAGTAGTAGTAGTAGTAGTAGTAGTAGTAGTAGTAGTAGCAGCAGCAGCAAAAGTAATGGTGGTCTTTGTAGTAATAGTTAGTAGCAAAGGTGGTGATGATATTTGCAGTAGTAGTAGTAGTAGTAGTAGTAGTAGTAGTAGTAGTAGTAGTAGTAGTAGTAGTAGTAGTAGTAGTAGTAGCAGCAGCAGCAAAAGTAATGGTGGTCTTTGTAGTAATAGTTAGTAGCAAAGGTGGTGATGATATTTGCAGTAGTAGTAGTAGTAGTAGTAGTAGTAGTAGTAGTAGTAGTAGTAGTAGTAGTAGTAGTAGTAGTAGTAGTAGTAGTAGGAGTGGTGGTGGCAGCGGTGGTGGTAGTAGTTGTGCCAACATCGGTAGTAATTGTTGCAACCGTTATAGAGGCAGAACTAGCAGTTA
The DNA here is from genome assembly GCA_963921405.1 of Cepaea hortensis. Taxonomy (NCBI): domain Eukaryota; kingdom Metazoa; phylum Mollusca; class Gastropoda; order Stylommatophora; family Helicidae; genus Cepaea; species Cepaea hortensis. The sequence goes on from OY992879.1 coordinate 152,736,588, forward strand.
GTTTTGTTTCATCATTAGTAATATTAGTAGTGTGATAATAACAGTAGAAATAATAACAGTAGAAATAATAGTAACGGTTAATGGTTAACCTAGAATCATCATAGCAGCCCTGCGGACACGCCAGCTGGCATTCAGTCTCTCTCGGCAAATGATGCCAGGTGTAGATGTTTTTCCCAGTAACACTTTGGTTGTTAACACTTCTTCTCGTTCTTCTTCTTCTTCTTCTTCTTCTTCTTCTTCTTCTTCTTCTTCTTCTTCTTCTTCTTCTTCTTCTTCTTCTTCTTCTTCTTCTTCTTCTTCTTCTTCTTCTTCTTTTTCTTCTTCTTCTTCTTCTGCTCTTCTTTCCTCTTTCGGGGCAGGTACCTAACACCCTAGTTATGCGCCTCACAGGTAAGTGCGTTCGACTTGGGAATGCTTTTGTATCATGTTGGCTCCCTCTTGACATATTTTTCGAAGGTAAAGTGCTCGCTCTACCGTGGGTAGGCTTTTTTTTTTTCTTTTACGTTCGTTCCCTTTGAATTCAGGCTTAGTCTGTACAGTGCTACTACATCTGCTATTTCTAGATCACTGGACTGATTTTTGCGTGTGGATTAGCTTTCCCTATTACTAGTATCCCTCGCCATTAGGCGAACCCACTCCGACTTCTGAGGTACTTGTTATTTACGTCCCCCTCCGTTTCGAAGGCGTTACGGGCGCGGTTCGTTAATTCCGCTTACCTGCGTTCGAAACACAGATGTGCGTGATTTGGCAGCAGACCGCGTTGTTCGGGGTTTTAGTGAATTGGTATGGGAGCCGGTCGTTCAGAAAGCAGTGGCAACTTTTGAACGTAAACTTGCCAAGAGATCACAACAGCAGTAAAATGCTGGTGTTGACAGCGATGTCCTGTAAAGGATATGCAACAACAAAAAGTCAAGATCGAGGTCTACATTTTAGTCCAACTGACCGGTGTAGGGGGTTGAACCTGCCACCTTGGCATCAGCACACCGGAAGTTTAAGAGCAAGCGATCTTAGCCATTCGGTCACACTGACCGCCTTTCACTTTAGTTAGCTTAGTGCTTGTAGCTCTCCCCTCATCTGCTTTATTTTGTTTCATAGATTTGCTTTATAAAAACATACCTACATGGAGTAAAACAATTTACAGTTAGATGCGTGTTCGTCAGTAGTCTGTGCTTTTTCATCGGATTTGGATTGGCTTCAGAAGTAACGATTTGAATTTTAAACGCAAGAACTGATTGGACTGAAGTGTTTGTGTGGGGTTGTAAGCCGTGTTCTGATTGGCGAACTGCAGTCTTGATGGGAAGACACTGGACGGTGACTGGTGCCGCCCATAATAGTGGCCAGCCAGTGGTGATGTACGCGTGTCAGCGCTGGGGACTCAAGTAAGTCATTCTGTTGTGTGTTCTTATATTTTTATCTTTGCGCCAAAATACAGTTTCTAGATAGACCAGTCTCTAACGACTCTCCAGATATCCAGCCTGCAAAAGTGGGACTGGATATCAACTATTAGAAACCACCTAAAGAAAGAATTAGAAAAGCTGTTAAATTGTATGAACATGGGAAAGCTGCTGGACCAAATGATATCCCAGCAGAAGCAGTTAAAGCCAATATAAACGCATTAAATTAATTGCTGCACACATTATTTAGCATATTCTGGGAGACTTCTTCTTCAGCGTTCCGAGCCATTGAGGTTCTTTGCTGCAGATACAGTCCTTCTCCATTCGTCTCTCTGGTTGACCTTCTCTTGCCAGTCGTTAATTCCAAGTGTTTGTAGGTCTGTATATGTATTATCTCTCCACCGTCTTCTTGGTCTACCTCGGGGTCTACGGTCATCTATTTCCTGAGTGTAAGCGAGTTTTGTTTCCCTATTATCTTCCATTCTTTCTATATGCCCCAGCCATTGTAGTCTATTAGCCTTCATGATACCAGTGATTAGCGGGAACTTAAACATATAATAAATGTCTTTGTTACTTCTTCTTTTCCACTCTCCACTTTGTGTATCCCTAAAGGATCCAAAGATGCGTCTTAAAACTTTGTTCTCAAAGGTTTGTAGCAAGGCTTCGTCTCCTTTCGTTGTACTCCAGGTTTCAGAGCCATACAGCACAACTGGTCTGATCAGTGTTTTGTATATTGTGATCTTGGTGTTACGAGATAGCGCCTTTGATTTTAGTAGATGTTGTAGTGCACAGTATATCTTATTTCTGGGGGACTGCGTGGTCTCGAGGTACGGTGTCCGCCTCGAGAGCTGGAGGTCCCGGGTTCAAGCCCCTGTGAGGACCGGGACTTTTTCCGCGTGGACTTCTAGTAATAAAATATCCCCTGGTCTCTGGGTATTGAGATCGGACGCTCGTGTGTATTGTTGCGCACGTAAAAAAATCCCTTGGCAGTTGGAAATCGAAAAAGAGTAGCCTAACGGCGCTGCCCGGGCAAAATTTCGAGTTAAACATCTACCCAAAGTATTTCAGGATCCTCGCCGGTGCAACGGAGTTCGTGCACTGTGGTGAGTTTCTCCAAACTCAGGTTTGAGTTAGGAGAAGAACGGAGCACTTATGGGTCACACCCGTGTGCCGTGATGTTGATCCATCGACTAAACTAAACTAACTAAACATATCTTATTTCCAGAATTGATTCTAGTTTGTATTTCTTCCCTTATGATGTTGGAGCAGTTGAAGATCGTACCCAGGTATTTGTATGTTTCCGTTCTTTTAATGGTCATATTATCTATTTGTAAGTGGCCAGAGTTTTTAGCCATTCCTTCTCTTGAAATTACCATAAGTCTGGGAGACTACACACAAAAAATACCAGCAGACTGGAGAGAGGGTTACCTGGTGAAGATGTGAAATGAAAGGAGACCTGCGGCAGTGCGACAAAATATAGATTAATAATGCAATTGTCAGTGCCTGGGGAAAATATTAAGCAGGATGGTAAAGGAGTGATTAAGAGATGAATCCTCTTATGATGTAGGACGTTGGTTGATAGTGTCATTGAGTGAATACCAGAAGGGTTATGCGGTACGTGTAGACTATCTATATAAACCACGGGACCAGCGGTTTACCAGTGAAAACAGTTGGTTTTTCAGGATTGGTTAAGCACAGACATTAGGCCTCCCCGGGTAAGTATTGATCTCTGAGGTTTCCCCGTGTTTACTGCTGGGTTATTGGGGTTTCTGCAGGTATTCAGTCATCACCACGCGCCGTGCCGATAAGCGTGGCAGTCATTTTTTTTCTGTTTTGTTTTGTTTTCCATCTCATACGATCACCAGAGTCGTGGATCAGCTCTGTGTACAAGTTACACGAATAAAGTGGCAGCACACAGCCCTGTCGGACTCCTTGCTTGATGTCAAACCAATCTGATGTCTCGCCCTCTATTCTAACCGCTGCTTGGTGGGTTAAATAGAGCATTTTTATGAGTTGTATTTTATATGATGGAAAGTCCATTTTCTTCATGATGTCCCAGAGTTTATGATATTGTACACAGTCAAATGCCTTTGAATAATCCACAAAACATGAGAATAGGTTTACATTAAGTTCTCTACACTTCTCTATTATTAAACGCATATTGGGTATGTGATCTCTTGTTCTTCTTCCTTGTCTAAAAACAACGTTAAACCACGTTAATCTCTTCTTCCATTTTCTTACGAAGTCTCCCCATTATAATTTTTTAGTACAATTTACTTGCATGACTGATCAGGGCAACAGTTATATAGTTGGTACATAATTGCAGGTTGCCCTTTTTTGATATTGGAATGAAGACAGTTCTCTTCCAATCTGTTGGCCATATACCATATTTCCATATCTTTTTACATAATGTTTGATAGATGTGTATGCTTTCTTCCCCTCCCACGTTAACTAGTTCAGCTGGTATCTCATCACATCCTGGTGATTTACCATTCTTCGGGTTCGTTATTGCCCATACAATTTCATTTAATGAGGGTTCAAGCTGTCTCTGCTGCTCATGTATCTCATTCATAGCCTCACAGTCATTCATATCCTCACAGTCATTCATATCATTCACTCCACTGCAGTATTCCTGACATCGTTCTAGAATGTTTCTAGATTCTTTTAAGGTATTTCCCAATTTGTCACATTAACATTTAATTGAGGTTGAACATTTCTTGTCAATAACTGCATTTCATTGAACAGTTCGTTATTTCTTTCATTCTTATGATATTGCTCTATAATAGTGCAACAAACATGTATATATTTGTTTTTGTCCTTTCTTGTGTTCTTCCTTATTTCTCGAGTTAAAGATTTATACTTCATCCTGCTGTTATCTGTTTCTCCTCCTTTCTGTTTCAGTTCCCTTCGTTGTTTTATTATTCATTCTAACGTGTCTGATGTAATCCATGGCTTATGTTGCTTATTCTTGGTCGGAATTAAGAGTTTGACTGCTGTTATCAAGATATCACTAGCGCGTACTGCCAGTTCATTGGGTGTCATCTCCTCTTATATAGACATCAAGACCCCGAAACGATTCCTCACTTCTACGTTGTATGCATCTGGTATTTTTGTAAGATCAGAACGAAGTGGCCTTGGTCCTCGTGTAAGCTTTTTGCCTTTTACTTTCAGATCTGTTACTAATAACTGAGGATCTGTATCACAGTCTGCACTTTGTAGGGTTTTTCCAATGTTATGTTTGATCTCCATCTCCTTTGTATTAAAATATAATCTATCTGATGTTTGGTAATACTGTCCGGGGACTTCCATGGAATGAGTGTTCTTGGGTGTTGTTTAAAAAGTGTGTTGACTATCATTAACTCATTTTCTGTGCAAATTTCAATTAATTTGTTTCCTTCCTCATTTCTGTTTCCCAATCCACTATCAACTTTATTAAAATGTCAGATGACAGAAAGAATTGCATCGTCCTGATCGAAGTCTGTTACAAATAAGGTACGTACAGAAGACGATGTAGAAGCAGAAACAGACGATGAAGAAGTAAAAGATGAAGACGACGAAGAAAATAAAGATAACGACGAAGAAGAGGATAAAGACGACACTGGAGAAGATAAATATGACGTTGATAAAGAAGAAGACGACGACGGCAGTGAAGAAGAAGATGAAGACGACTAAGAAGAAGATGGCCCTTTATTCAAAACGACTGGAGATGTTGCTGAAATGGTTGCTGAAACAACTAAAATCGCGTAACTTCTCGAATCTAGCCGTACCTTGATCCTCCCTCTGTGCCGAAAAATGAATCCGCTTCTCCGCCCGTCGCTCAACGTCAGAACCAAGTCACATATGTCTCTGGCTTTGTACTCACGCGAGGAAAAATAGAAACCATCTACCGCCAACTAACACAGCCACTCCGTAGAATTAGGTCACATCAGCCAGGAATGCAAAACTCAGTATTCAAAATAAGTAATGCAGACTTTGTTTGTCTTTGTTAAAAGTCTTCTACTTTTCCCGTTTTGTCAGATTCCACAACGTGAGAAATATGTTTTCTGTAAAGTCTTGCTTGCATTCCGATGCGAATGTGGAATTAGCAGGAAAACGGACATTGCTAGGAATTAGCGGGATAACAGACAATGAAACAGATGTAGAATCAGCAGAAATACAAAATTTGAAACAAATGGGGAATCAGCAGTAATACAGACTTTGAAACTAATGGGGAATCAGCAGAAAAAAAGACATTGTTGTAAATGATGAATCAGCAGTAAAACAGACATCTATGGGATATAGACGTGCTAGGGATACATCTACGGGATATAGACGTGCCAGGGATACATCTACGGGATATAGAAGTGCTAGGGATACATCTACGGGATATAGAGGTGCTTGGAATATGTCTACGGGATATAGAGATGTTTGAAATATGTCTACTTGATATAGAGGTGTTTGGAATGTCTACGGGATATAGAGGTGTTTGGAATATGTCTACGGGATATAGAGGTGTTTGGAATATGTCTACGGGAGATAGAGGTGTTTGGAATATGTCTACGGGATATAGAGATTTTGGAATATGTCTACGGGAGATAGAGATGTTTGGAATATGTCTACGGGATAGAGGAGTACTTGGAATATGTCTACGGGATATAGAAGTGCTAGGGAAACATCTATGGGATACATAGATGCTAGAAATACATTTACGGGATATAGAAGCGCTGATATGCTAGTGACGTGGCTAGAGCTGATCAAGCGTAACCGGGTCTTGGACGGCGGGGTCTGTTGACAGTGGAGCACTTAACACCTGTGCAGAGAAGATGACCACTCCAGGCCTCCTCCCCAGCCTGTCCGTGCGTGTTGTACTGCATCATGATTACCTCCTAATGTACCTCTCCACAGATGTGAAATGCCAGTACCGGTCTCGCACGCCCTACTGGTTTCTGATCTTGGAGAGGAGAAGTGGATCTCTGCAACACAGTTCCCCGTGGAGTTGGCACTTTGGTATCTGGTGGTAAACACGCTGCCCAGGGAAACTATTTAGGGAAGAAAACCCACCCGGGCAAACTATTTAGGGAAGAAATCCTACCCAGGCACTGAACCCGTGACCTTGGGTGGAGTGTGTCCAGAGGAAAGAAACCTGGCACATGTGTATGCCGAAGTTAAACACGCGGACCTTTGAGGTGCATGCCTGGGTGTCAGCACCGCACGCGAGGGAGAGAAGAAGCTGAAGTAGAGGTAGCAGTAGAAACAGAAGTAGCAGTAGAAGAAGAATTAGTAGTAGCAGTAGTAGGAAGTAGGTTACCAACTAACAGTATACCACAACAAGCAATGATGTACAGACTAGAGGGAAGCAGAGGAAGAGGCCGACCACGTAAACGATGGACGCAGGGAATAACAGAGTCCATGGGAATATCGATACATGAAGCCCATAAGCGGGCACTCTCCCGCAGTTTATACTTCACCTCGACACCGCAAAGTACAAGAGGAACATGATGAGATGAGATGAGTAGTAGCAACAGCAGAAGTAGTATGAGTAGCAGAAATTGCAACAGCAGAAGTAGCAGTAGAAGAATTAGTAGTAGTTGAAGTAACAGCAGCAGCAGCAGCAGTAGCAGTAGTAGTAGTAGTAGTAGTAGTAGTAGTAGTAGTAGTAGTAGTAGTAATAATAGTGGTGGTGGTAGTAGTAGTAGTAGTAGTAGTAGTAGTAGTAGTAGTAGTAGTAGTAGTAGTAGTAGCCGCCGCAGAAATTCCAGCAGCAGAAGTAGTAGTGGCAGAAGTAGCAGCAGCAGAAGTAGTAGTGGCAGAAATTCCAGCAGCAGAAGTAGCAGCAGCAGAAGTAGCAGCAGCAGAAGTAGCAGCAGCAGAAGTAGTAGTAGCAGAAGTAGTAGTAGCAGAAATTCCAGCAGCAGAAGTAGCAGCAGCAGAAGTAGTAGTAGCAGAAATTCCAGCAGCAGAAGAAGTAGTAGCAGAAGAAATTGCAACAGCAGCAAAAGAAGTAGTAATAGCAGAAGTAGCAGCAGCAGAAGAAGAAGCAATAGAAATAGAAGGTTCTACACACACCCTCAGAAAACCCCATAACCTGCCGCCATGCTATTCCCGCCTGAAGGGTATAAAATGTCACGCGTCCTTGCCTTCTAGGTCGCCTAGAATCTTCTAGTCTCAGATATTATGGTCTGTGACCTTGCTGTCCCGGTGACACTTGTTTCATCCGATGTGCACTTCCAGATGCAGCTACCCCTTCTGCAAATCCCCCTTAGACTGGATCAGCTGTCGGCAAATGCACCAATTTCACGCCGTCTAATTCAACCTGATGCGCATTTCCACGCACTAATAATATGCTTGGAGCTTCCCCATTGGGTGTTTTGTTGCCAGCAGAGATTCCACCGTAACGTGTATTTACATAATTTTTGTAACAAAGCGGGATAATGTGTGTGTATGTATGTTAATGAGACTTGAAGTCTTGGCTTTGTTTTGTGACTTACTCTGTTAATTTACTATTGGTTTCACATTCTGCTTCTTCTTTCGCTGCTGCCACTGCTGCTGTTGCTGCTTGACCATCTTCTCCTACTACTTATTCTTTGCTTCTTTTTCTTCTTCCTCCTTTCCTGTTCATCATGCTCTGTTCCCTCTTTCCCTTCTCCTCCTTCTTGCTACTCATCCTCCTCCCCCTTCTACCTCTTCTGTACTTCTTTTCTTCTTTCTTCACCGCCCTCCACCTTCATCTTCTCCGTCTGTCTTGCTCTTCTTCTTCTTCTTCTTCTTCTTCTTCTTCTTCTTCTTCTTCTTCTTCTTCTTCTTCTTCTTCTTCTTCTTCTTCTTCTCCTCTTAGCGTCTTTTCTACTCCTCCCGCTTCTTCTTCAGCCATCAGAGATCTCAGATCACGAAGCCTGCTCTATATTTCAGAGTAAATCCCACCTTACAGCGCTGTCAGCCGCGCCTGTCTTCCCGTGGCGACGGCGTTGCAGAGGCGATTCGTAATGCCGCTTGCCTGCGTTCGAAACATAGCGGTGACCGATTTGGCACCAGACCGTGTCGCGCTGATTTTAACGTGTTGATATGGGAGCTGGTCGTTCAGAAAGCAATGGCAAACTACTGAACGTAAAACTTGCCAAGACATCAACAACAGCAGTAATATGCTGTTGTTGACTGCAACGTCCTGTAAAGGATATGCAGCTGTTTTTTTTTTTTTTTTATGCAGCTTTACAGAACACAGTTACGGAAACACAGGACGTTGCGGCGACTAGCCTTCAACAGCAACTCAAGCCTGCTGCGGGTAGCATTCTCCCATGGCGTTCCCTAGTCCTCAGTGGTCACAGCCTGGTGGGGGTCGGTCACGTTTCTGTTGTACATAGGAGTCTCCGTGGCGAAGTGGTCAAGCCGTCTGCCTCGGGCTCTGAATGTCGCGATTTTGATTCCGGGTACGTCTTTCTGTTCACGAGTGCAGTTTTCTCGGAGACATCTGGTGGTCCTCGCTGGAGCTACGGAGTTCGTGCTTTGTGCGACGCTTTCGGCAGGTAGCCCTGCGGAAGGAGACCGAGTTATGTGGGATAAAACTCGGCGCAGTGAAGTGGATCCTCTCGACCTTTAAGACATTTTTTAAGACAAACGTGTCACTGTACGTGGTCAGTATTGAGACCGAGTATCATAACCTGGTCGTCTCTGGTTTATGGGTTAGTGAACGCAGTCTCACACTTGCCCCGGCACACCGAGTCCAGAGTTACAAGTCAGCCGCTGGTGATTTGCGAGCAGATCGCTTTGCGTTAACGTCATTAGTGTGAGCGTTAAGAAAGCAGTGGCAGACTACTGAACCAGAAAAAATTTCGCGTGTCCTTTGCAGGACGTAGCGACCAACCCTGGGATGATTTTTCCATGAATATTACGTCAAGAGCGAGAAGTCGACTTTCAAGTATATCTGACCGGTGCAGGGAGTAACCCGCCATCAGCGCAAGGAACAGCCAGTAAATCCTGGGGTCGATTGTAACGTCTTCCAAAGGACATGCAACTAACTTTATGGTAACCTGGTCTGTGAACTTGTGAACCTTGCCGTCACCGTCTTTGATGGTTGCCGTGTGTAGACCTGGTATGAGAACAGCTGAGTTAGCATGCTCCGTGGCAGGTGCTGGACGTCCGTGCCTTATCACGATCGCTCCAGGTCGGCCGACTGGCCTAAATATCTCCCATGTACGCAACCTGTTTCTCCAAGCTTGCATTGAGGAAAGCTCAGACAGCAGTCGTCATCAGTTGAATGTGGCAGTGGCAGTTGCCCACGTCATTTAACTGTTAATAGGAAAAACAGATTATTTAATGGACAATAGGAACAAAACATAATTTAATGGACAAGAGGAAAAACACCTCATGTAATGGACAAGAGGAAAAACACCTCATTTAATGGACAAGAGGGAAAACACCTTATTTAATGGACAAGAGGAAAAACACATCATGTAATGGACAAGAGGAAAAACACCTCATGTAATTGACAAGAGGAAAAACACCTCATTTAATGGACAAGAGGAAAAACACCTTATTTAATGGACAAGAGGAAAAACACATCATGTAATGGACAAGAGAAAAAACACCTCATTTAATGGACAAGAGGAAAAACACATCATTTAATGGACAAGAGGAAAAACACCTCATTTAATGGACAAGAGGAAAAACACATCATTTAATGGACAAGAGGAAAAACACATCATTTAATGGACAAGAGGAAAAACACCTCATTTAATGGACAAGAGGAAAAACACATCATTTAATGGACAAGAGGAAAAACACATCATTTAATGGACAAGAGGAAAAACACATCATTTAATGGACAAGATGGAAAACAGCATTTAATGGACAAGAGGACAAACACATTATGTAATGGACAAAATGGAAAACAGCATTTAATGGACAAGAGGAAAAACATAATCATTTAATGGACAAGAGGGAAAAACACCTCATTTAATGGACAAGAGGAAAAACATAATCATTTAATGGACAAGAGGAAAAACATAATCATTTAATGGACAAGATGGAAAACAGCATTTAATGGACAAGAGGACAAACACATTATGTAATGGACAAGATGGAAAACAGCATTTAATGGACAAGAGGAAAAACATAATCATTTAATGGATAAGAGGAAAAAACACCTCATTTAATGGACAAGAGGAAAAACATAATCATTTAATGGACAAGAGGAAAAACATAATCATTTAATAAATAATATAAAAGCCAACGGGCAAGCGTGGCCCCTGGTCCGCGTTTAACTATCAGCAGAGGTAAAACAGTTTCCTCACCGGCAGGGCTGTAGGTTCGACCCGACCTCCTACAGTGGATACCAGACTATTTTCTGTGAATGTGAGAGAGGGGGGGGGGGCGGGGAAAGGAATTTATCGTTTCAACCCTAGTGTGCACTGACTTAAAATATGTGAAAGCATGGCACTTCACACTCATAACGTCTCTCTGTCCTTTTTTTCTCCGCCTCTCCCATCTATCTATCTATCTATCTATCTATCTATCTATCTATCTATCTATCTATCTATCTATCTATCTATCTATCTATCTGTCTGTCTTTTCTGCCGTCTCCACTCTTCTTCCCGCCTCTCGCTGTTACTTTATGCCTCTCTTCCCTCTCCCCCATCCATTATGTCTTGTTCTCTCTCTCTCTCTGTCTGTCTCTCTCTCTCTCTCTCTCTCTCTCTCTCTCTCTCTCTCTCTCTCTGTGTGTGATGTCTCCATCTTTCTCCCCGTCTCTCGCTGTTACTTTATATCTACAGTGAAATCTATACAAGAGACAACATAGCAGATATAGACAACACATTTCTAGCGAACGTAAGGAAAAGAGCAGAATTTCGTCTCTCTTCCCTCTTTATCCACCCACCTCCGTTCTCTCTCTCTCTCATTCCCCGTGTGCAAGTACCAACAAATGCACAATGATACGCTACGTGTATCATCATTTCTCGCGTGTACAGTCATCTACATGTGAACAACGAAACCCCTGCTTATCTGTAGATATCCGTCTTGTATCTGAGATCATCTGGCATTTAGCGTCCTGACACAAAGTTGTGTAATCAAAACGTTGAGGCACTCGGATTTAACCAGGGTTGCCACTTTTTTTTGACCAAAAGTATCTAGAAACAGCCCAAACAACATCCATAAATATCTAGATTTCGTTGGAAAGTATCTAGGAAAAATATCCAGATTGAGAAAGTAAGAAATTACATATGTATTGATGTGACTGCCGCTCTCCCTGGCGAAATGTTTACGGCTGTCGCCGTAATCCCGTATATTCTCGTGAGTAACGCAGCTACGCCCGAACCGACAGCGGTTCGAGCCGCGCTGGTAACTTACAGGGGTATGTGAGCCGGTCGCTCAGAAATCAATGGCAAACTACTGAGCGTAATCTTGCCTTGTACATCAACAGCAGCTGAAAAATTATAATGTTGACTGCACCGTCCTGTAAGGGATATGCAACATTAAAAAGAAAATTGATGTGACTTACCTATAGAATCATGTCCTCATCTTCACTGATGCCTGTCTCACAAGATGCACTTAGCTTGGATGATGAAGTTGAAGCTTCACATTCAAAATGACTCTGGTGTACTTTAGCTGTTCCAATTTCTTTTATTATATGATCAGGGAGCTGATAAGTTGAACAGCATTTTCCTGCTCTCATCAGGCCAAATCTTATTGTCAATATAGCATTTAAGAGATCAAGTTTCATCCTGTTTCTTAGTTTACATTTTGTATAATTCACAGTACTGAAAACTCTTTCCGCATCAGCATTTGAATGGGGTAGTATCATAGCAGACATCGCGTATTCAAAGAGCTCACAGAATGGACCTGAGACATCTTTAAATTGTCTTACTTCACTCCAAAAAGCTTCAGTTTCTGTTTTGTTTGTCCAGTCAACCAAATTTATTTTTGTTAACTAATATTCTGCTTCCGCCACAGTAGCCCCTAAAAATGTAATAACTTGACAATATTTAGGTATGTCCTTTACTGGCTGAGGTATGTTGTTAATAGAAAATAGTGAAATATTTTTCAATACATCTAAATTTTCAGAAAGTCTCTGCTTCAGTTGATCGAATAATAATGGCAATATAAGTCTTTTACCAATTGAGTGAAGTAGCAAAGTGAGGTCGTCAAGTAATTTAACTTTATCAACATTTTGAGATTCAAATAGTTTATTAACTTTTTGCACTTCACTTAAAATGGGTTGTGAAAATAGAAGGAATGTCAAATTTTTTTTCATCACTGTACATTCCATATAGTATTTCAGCTGTGTAGCACTTTTCATTTTGTCTTGTTATTTCGAAGTGTGTCTTCAACTCCAACCATTGGTTCACAGTTACTTCAACAACTGATTGAATTGATAACCATCTAATTTTGTAATATGACAGAATTTTCAGTGGTGAGGAACTATCATTTAATGCTTTATATAAATTGTTATTGCTGTTGTCTGACAGATGATTTGGAGAACCAGTTACGTGTTTCAGCAATAAGGAATTCCAAATTCCTTAGTAAACATTCTGATGAGGCATGTGATAATGCTAGCTGCAAGGAATGACACGCACATTTTATGAGGATTAAAGATGGGATATCTTCCTTCAATTTTGCATACACGCCATGGTTGATACCGACCATTACCGATGCATTATCGGTTCCAATTGCAGCCAAATTCTTTAAGTTTAAATGTTTACTGACCAAAAGTTTCTTCAGTGCCCTTATGCGCCCTTTTACTCATTACCGGGGGAGGGGAGGGGGGGGGGGGTTGCCAAATTGTTGAGCGTTGACCCAAGTCAGTTCAAAGTTTAAACAATGGCAGTTACCATAATTTACGCTCGTCCAGATTGTTGAGCGTTGACCCAAGTCAGTTCAAAGTTTAAACAATGGCAGTTACCATAATTTACGCTCGACCAAATTGTTGAGCGTTGACCCAAGTCAGTTCAAAGTTTAAACAATGGCAGTTACCATAATTTACGCTCGACCAAATTGTTGAGCGTTGACCCAAGTCAGTTCAAAGTTTAAACAATGGCAGTTACCATAATTTACGCTCGACCAAATTGTTGAGCGTTGACCCAAGTCAGTTCAAAGTTTAAACAATGGCAGTTACCATAATTTACGCTCGACCAAATTGTTGAGCGTTGACCCAAGTCAGTTCAAAGTTTAAACAATGGCAGTTACCATAATTTACGCTCGACCAAATTGTTGAGCGTTGACCCAAGTCAGTTCAAAGTTTAAACAATGGCAGTTACCATAATTTACGCTCGACCAAATTGTTGAGCGTTGACCCAAGTCAGTTCAAAGTTTAAACAATGGCAGTTACCATAATTTACGCTCGACCAAATTGTTGAGCGTTGACCCAAGTCAGTTCAAAGTTTAAACAATGGCAGTTACCATAATTTACGCACGACCAAATTGTTGAGCGTTGACCCAAGTCAGTTCAAAGTTTAAACAATGGCAGTTACCATAATTTACGCTCGTCCAGACCAAACATAAAATGGGTAAATGACATCGAAAGAAAAGTAAAATCTAGAAAGTATTCAAAATATCCGACTCCAAATGAAAAGTATCTAGAATTGCATCCAGCATCCAAACGTCAGAAAACGGTATCCAGACGCCGGCAAAAACCTCTAGATCTGGATATAAAATATCTAGAATGGCAACTATTACTCGGAAGGGAGTTTGTATCGGCTGGTGGCAAGAAACAGAGGGTCGGTGGAAGGGTGGCCGCTTCACGAAACGGGGACTAGAGGTGGAAGTCTGCATCTACAGGCGGCTGGAATGTGGAGAGAAGTGTCCCGAACTAGCGCGGAGGGAGGGTGAAACAGCTTGTATGTTGCGTGGAGTGAGGGGGGGTGTTGTATGTGACACAAAATGAGGCAGAGGGGATAATTGAAGTGTATTAGCGGCGAACAGAGGGAAAGATTTGGGGGATGTTGGTAGAGAATGAGGAGGAGGGAAACTTGTGACAGCTGGTGGCACGAAATTAAGAATTAGTGTCAGTCTGGTCGCGAGATTGCAATGTGTCTTTTGTTATTTGCTTAACTCAGTTTTTATATATTTGACTCCGTGTAGCTACGGTGGCGTGGTGGTTTGGGCGTTTGCTCTTTAAGACAGTGGACGCGGGTTCAATCCTCAGTAGTGGTAGGTTTAGTTTTGCCCCAACCTCAACTGGGAATTGAACCCAGACCGTTGTTTTGAGGGCATGTGTATTAATCACTAGCCCAATGTCTCTCCCTGTCTCTCTCTCTTTATCTCTGTCTGTGTATCTTTCTTTATCTCCGTCGTCTCTGTCTGTGTGTCTGTCTGTGTGTGTGTCTCTGTCTCTCTTTATCTCTGTCAGTGTGTCTCTCTCTGTCTGTGTATCTTTATCTCCGTCGTCTCTGTCTGTGTGTGTCTCTCTCTCTGTCTCTCTTTATCTCTGTCAGTGTGTCTCTCTGTGTGTCTCTCTCTGTCTGTGTATCTCTCATTATCTCCGTCGTCTCTGTTTGTGTGTCTGTCTGTGAGTCTCTCTCTGTCAGTGTGTCTCTCTCTCTATCTGTGTCTCTATCTGTCTGTGTATCTCCGTCGTCTCTGTCTGTATGTGTGTGTGTCTCTCTCTCTCTGTCTGCATCTCTCTGTGTCTGTGTGTCTCTCTGTCTCTGTGTCTCTCTCCATGTTTCTCTTTGTGTCTGTGTTTCTCTGTATCTGTTTGTGTCTTTCTCTCTGTCCGTATCTGTGTGTCTCTCTGTATCTGTCTCTCTATGTCTGTCTGTCTGTCTGTCTGTCTCTCTCTCTCTCTCTCTGTTTCCGTGTGTCTCTTGTGTGTGTCTATCTATCTCCCTGTCTGTCTGTCTCTTTGTGAATGTGTGGGGGGGGGGGGAGTTCTTCGTGTGGTGAGTGCAAGATGTGGGTACTGTCTACCATCATCGAGAGAATTGCTGTGACGCTCCTGCATCTCGTGAAGTGCAAAATTAAGAGTCCTCGGCAGCTTCCCCACAGCGGAAACCTGGCTTATCCTCCCATACTTAGCTAGACTGTTGTCTGTCCAGGATGTCCCACGAGGAGATCAGGACAGGAGTTGGTCAGCGTTGTTGTTTACATCAGGACCTCTGTGTGGATCCGAAGCGTGGAGGGGAGACCAAGACGATCACAAATAAACTACAAACATTCGTTAATTGGTGCCTGTGATTAAAAATTACTAAAATGTTAAGATAAAAATACCATAGTGGATCTCATGGAGAGAAGTGGACAGATACCAGTGAATCAACAGGTGAAGAAGAGACGCTGGCCTTAGGTTGGACATATCTTGAGAACATTTGAGTATGTCTAGAAAGGCATTTGCCTGGGTTCCACAAGACAGACGAAGTAGATGAGCACCAAAAAGCACACGGAAAAGAGAAGTGGAAAACAGATTGAATAATAATGAGAGGGCATGGAAGCAGCTGCAAGGAATAACTAAGAAAAGGATGCCGTGGAGTTAGTTCGTGCAGGGCTTATGCCACAAAGGGAATAAATGGCGAACGAAATAAGAAGAAGCGTTGTTCTTGTTCGTGTTGGTCTTGTTAAAAGAACCCCGTCGTTCGAGTTATTCAGTCTTACACGGCATGACCGAACGAACGAACGAAAATCTTTATTTTTAAAGGGTTAAGAATTGGGCACGCAGGCCCGTCGCCCTGCATGAAAAATTCGAGGTGTGGCGATGACTGTTTCGACCGCGGTCGGCAAACAGCATACTTATTTCTTTCATGCCTGTTAGGGGAAACTTGTTTGGCTCTGTGACGTGTTGGCACCATTACATTTTGTAGGCCTGAGAACAAGCAAGTAGAAACAGGTGACCAATCTTGTTCATAATAAACCGGGACTGTCCTGGAAAACCGGGACGTCTAGATGTATGATCGTATGTCATCCGGCATGGCACATAGTGGCGCTTTACACTGCTTTCAACTTCCATATTACACCGCACAGATCGACCGATGCGACCCTACCGCCTTTCATATCTGAAACATGCCCTTATTTTAACAAACATAATGACTCAACGCGCATGTCTGTACCCGCAAGTACATATTAATCAACCTGCAGAAATATCTTCTCCAAGCCACCGCCTCATTTCGAATCTTTTGTCCGGCTATTTATGATTTACTTTTTCCTTCACATGCATATTCGGGGTAGCAGGTGTTGTTTTTATTCTGGTTTTTGTAAACTTAATTTTATTAAAAGAAGGATCACGGTGACATGATGTCTTAATGTGTTTCATGTAAAGAAAGCTAGGGCGTGTTATAAGAAGAGTCCATGGAAATGTTTGTAGTCTTTGAAGTGAAAGTAGTGGATACACGACATGCAGTTTGTAGAACACGTCTACACACGCATGCGCACGAGAGGGAAACGGAAGAGTGGTAGGGCATGTATTTTGGGGAATTGTCTGGGATGGGATATGATGAGGAAGGAAACTGCGCCTCGAATATCGTGGATGAGAGTATAGGAATACTGATACTTCACATCTCAGTGGTAGCATTCTCTATGAGACTACTTTACACTCACACACAAACACCCCCCCCTCTCTCTCTCTCTCTCTCTCTCTCTCTCTCTCTCTCTCAGTCCTCTCACTCACCCCCCTCTCTCTCTCTCACTTTCTCTCTCACTCCTCTCACTCACTCTCTCACTCCTCTCACTCACTGTCTCTCACCCATCCACACTCTCTCGCTGTCCCTCTCTCACTCCTCTCACTCACTGTCTCTCACTCTTCTAACCCATCCTCTTTCTCTCCCCCCTTCTCTCACTCTCTCCCTCCCTCTATCTACCTCACTCTCTCTCTCTTCACTCACTCTCTCTCACTCCTCTCACTCACCCTCTCTCTCCCTCTCTCTCTCCCTCTCTCTCTCCCTCCCGTTCTCTCCCTCTCTCTCCCTCCCTCCCTCTCTCTCTCCCTCTCTCTCCCTCACTCTCTCTCCCTCACTCTGTCTTCCTCTCTCTCTCTCTCTTTCTCTCTCTCTTTCTCTCTCTGTCTCTCTCTCTGTCTCTCTCTTTCTCTCTCTCTTTCTCTCTCTCTTTCTCTCTCGGTCTCTCTCTCTTTCTCTCTCTCTGTCTCTCTCTCTTTCTCTCTCTCTTTCTCTCTCTCTTTCTCTCTCTCTTTCTCTCTCTCTCTTTCTCTCTCTCTGTCTCTCTCTCTCTTTCTCTCTCTCTCTCTTTCTCTCTCTTTCTCTCTCTCTCTTTCTCTCTCTCTCTTTCTCTGTCTCTCTCTCTCTCTCTCTCTCCTCTCTCTCTCTCTCTCTCTCTCGGTTTTCTATGTAAGTTATTGTCGTTTGATCCAAAAATAAATTGCGACATGTACCGTATACAAATATTGGCGTTGATGACGACGTCCTGTAAAGGACATTCAACTAACTTAACCGTTCACTTAGTCCACGTCTGTGACTTAGGGGCTAGTTAAACGCAGTTTCACAATTCTTAGGCACACCGAGTCGAGAGTTACAAACGGGCGATTTTGAAAGCTGAACGCCTTGCTTTGATTTCGATGGTCGTTCAAAAAAAAAGCAGTGACAAACTTCTGAACGTAACATTTCCAAGTAAATCACAAATAGCCAATGATTGTGGGGTTGATTGCAACGTTCTGTAAAGGACATGAAACTAACTTTTAACAGTATGCCAAATGTCAAATCACCGCTCCTCCCGCCAAAATGCCCTTTTCTGTTGAAGAACAGTGTCACGGCAACCAGCAACGCCTATCCTAAGTATAGTATTTCAATGTCATATCCATAGAAATCCTTTACGGATCCGTGGCCACACACAAAACTGCGTTCTACTCGACAACCGACACACACACAACACTTTTACCATTACGGAGCTCTAGCCGCCATATGTCTCCTGTTATGATTAAAATGCAAAGAAAATTTAAACATAAACTTGTCAACAAGTTTCATTAAGATTTACGTGTCCTAACAACAGAATAGTCTACCAGCAGACCACGGCGCCTGGATAGTCGTGTCGACACAAGCTTTTCCAGTTATCATGTCGTGAACGCAGTCATCCATTCACAACCTCTGAACTCCTGCCAGCTACGCAACAAATAAATGCGTAAACATTGTGTACAGTAGAAACTGGAGACGTGGCAGAAATCTACGTTTGATCTCGTCAAATTACGTTTATGAACACACACTGATGGCAGTCAAGATTGGGCATTTTAAAAGTATATCTTATGTGGGATCTTTACTACACCCCCAATGCCGAGATAAAGCAGTGTATCTTGTGCAGTTACTGTACGCCAATCAAAATGCAAGAACATGACAATACAAAACCTCATATACATGTCATCGTGGCTTATTGCAGTTTTCGTGCTAGACGTTTTTGCTTAAGGGAACTTGGTAGCGTGGTGGCTAGAGGTAGCGTGGTGGCTAGAGGTAGCGTGGTGTCTAGAGGTAGCGTGGTGGCCAGAGGTAGCGTGGTGGCTAGAGGTAGCGTGGTGGCTAGAGGTAGCGTGGTGGCTAGAGGTAGCGTGGTGTCTAGAGGTAGCGTGGTGTCTAGAGGTAGCGTGGTGTCTAGAGGTAGCGTGGTGGCTAGAGGTAGCGTGGTGTCTAGAGGTAGCGTGGTGTCTAGAGGTAGCGTGGTGTCTAGAGGTAGCGTGGTGTCTAGAGGTAGCGTGGTGTCTAGAGGTAGCGTGGTGTCTAGAGGTAGCGTGGTGGCTAGAGGTAGCGTGGTGGCTAGAGGTAGCGTGGTGGCTAGAGGTAGCGTGGTGTCTAGAGGTAGCGTGGTGTCTAGAGGTAGCGTGGTGTCTAGAGGTAGCGTGGTGGCTAGAGGTAGCGTGGTGGCTAGAGGTAGCGTGGTGGCTAGAGGTAGCGTGGTGTCTAGAGGTAGCGTGGTGTCTAGAGGTAGCGTGGTGTCTAGAGGTAGCGTGGTGTCTAGAGGTAGCGTGGTGGCTAGAGGTAGCGTGGTGGCTAGAGGTAGCGTGGTGTCTAGAGGTAGCGTGGTGTCTAGAGGTAGCGTGGTGTCTAGAGGTAACGTGGTGTCTAGAGGTAGCGTGGTGTCTAGAGGTAGCGTGGTGTCTAGAGGTAGCGTGGTGGCTAGAGGTAGCGTGGTGGCTAGAGGCAGCGTGGTGGCTAGAGGTAGCATAGTGGGTAGACTCACCTGTCGACGCGGTGATAATGGGTTCGATACGGAGGAGGTCAGCAATGCCGAATGGGTAAGAGCGCACGTTATTAAACATCCAATGTGCTGATGCAGGTAGGGTGTTCAACCCCGACACCGATCTGTTGGACTAAATGGTGTCTTCTCGTCCATGACTTGTTGACGTTAATTAGAAGTATCTCTGAAGTCGTAATTGGATCACGTTAAGGCGAGGAGCACTGGTAATAGAGACAGCTAATCCACAAGAAAAATCCAGCCCAGTTCCATAGAAGTAGTAGCATTTGTATGGACTAGGGTTGAGTTTAAAGCGATCCGCAGTGGAACTCGGATATTTTGTTTCATAATAATAGCTGACTTGGGTTTCCAGGTTGACCCATCGTAAAATGGGTATCAAGAATGGCTACCAAGAATGTCTTTGGGAGTCAAGGCGGCCGGTGTAATACAAACCATAAAACTTTGGGAGTCAAGGCGGCCGATGTAATACGAACCATAAAACTTGCCGATTGATTTATACACATATAGGTTTAGCACCATGTACCCGGTGAGACTTGTGGCGTGTGGAAGGGTCCTTGGCCTACTTGTATCCCTATTTCCTGGAGCAAACAACCCTCGGTCGCTGATTGTCAAAGACTAGAATACATAGAAGGGAAGACCACCCTGAATGAGTGGTCTACCTCAAGTAGATTAGAGGTAACCCAGTGCCCCAACAAGAGGGCAGGGTAGGTGTAGGGAGTAGATAGGAAGGAGAACTATCAACAGTTCTCTCATGAGACACGTATGTGTCAACCAGAGGGTAAGCACTCTGGTCACGGTGTAATCACCTCAACGTGATAGACACCAAGAACTTGGAATAGAACTCAAGAGTAGGCTTACTACTCTAAGCGTGTGGAATGATGTAGCACGCAAAAGCCGAAGTGCGCATGAAGACCCTCCGCGTGCTGTGTAATCAGGACGCGGAGGATTGGTCAGACAGGGGACGGACTTCGTAGCGGACACATCGCTTAGAGTCGATGCGTTCTTCTTTAAGTGAATAGATAGATTTAGCAGTAGGGCTAGGGACGACTAGAGATAGGAAGTTCTGTGTATTCATGTGTGATTCATTAGAGACAGTTTTGTGCATTTTTGTATTGTAAGAGCCAGTGGCAATAAAATGTGTAATCAATTCCTCTCGTACGACTGACAAGTCTTTTTGTGTGGTGCGAGAGAAGTTTATCCCTGAATGCCTGTAGCATCGCTTGATGACACTGATGTCGGTATCATACTAACTACCCTACCTTTCTGAAAATTGTCTGACTCTGCATTTTGTTATGTTGTTGTTGTTGTTGTTGTTGTTGTTGTTGTTGTTGTTGTTGTTGTTGTAAGCTTTCTGTTCTCCCAGGCTCTCTTTGTTAATATGTTCATTGTTGTTTGGGCACATTACAATGAAATAAATCTTGGAAACTTTCGTGACGGCTGGCAAATTTGGTGGATAAAGAGCACGGGTGGGCTAATGTGGTAAATTCCTATTTGGTTTGGCCACATGGCGTAAGCGTGATAAGAACACGACCTGAATCAAAACGTTTGAGATGCCGACTTGTGTTCGCCTATGTGTATCGGCACGATACAAGCTGGTGCTGATTTCTTTAGAATTGATTGCGGTTGGTTGAATTTTGCCTCTGTAGTTCTTTTTATTTTTTTTTACTGATTGGGGTGGGGTAGCTAATGCCTCACCAACTCTCCTCAGCTGCCTTTTACGACACGCATGGGAGGTTACAGCGTTACTATTCTGTGCTAACGGGCCTGGGTGAACACGAGCGGAAAGTGCTGTAGTAGAATTAAATATGGCGTGCGTTCAGTTGGATAAACGCGAACAATGAAATGTTAATATTATTACATACCATATTATGTCCTTGTCGGTCAGGTCTTAGTCAGATATGACTGAGCTACCGTATAACAGTAGACGGTACTACCTGGTTTCTGTTAGCGCCGAACGTTGGGCGGCGCTTACCAAACCCGACACCCCACATTGTGCCAACGGCTTCGGGCGGAAGAGCGCAATTGGGAGGGTACAAGCCTTACCCTGGTGCGAGGAAATGCAAGCTAAAGACAAAATTGTCATGGCAGGGCAGACCAGGCCCTAAGCCTTGGTTGGCGACTGGTCTAGGATCGAAGCTCCGACAGGCGGACAGTTAGAGCATTGCTTTGCTGATCCGGCAGCTTCTGCAGCTTGTCTTGTTCCAGATGTAGGGGTGTTACCTTTCCTCTGGAGTGAACTAGGCAGGCCGAGAGAGGGATCATGTTGCATGGGCAACACATGATCTCTATATTTTAGCCCAGGCTTTGTGCTATGGTCTGTGAACGGACATTTACAGCGCAAATTGGCCTTATCAGTCACACTCGCTACCGCCATAGTTAAAAGTTATTATGCCTTTTTAAAGCACAAACTATCGTCTGTCAAGACGGCAAGGTGCCAATGATTATGTCCTTGTAACTGTAATGACTAGAATTATATATATATAGATGGTGTGTGTAAAGTCTCACTATGCTTTGCATGTAGAACTAATTTGAAAAATGATGTACATGACGTCATCACAAAAATGTGCTACAAAATTCATTAAATTAGTTACAGTAGTCACTGGTATGGTCTAAGGCTGTTTTAGGGAAACTGGAAAGTACCAATGACGTATTCATTATAACAGATGTTGGAAATATCCACCACGGGCTTCAAGACATGACTGTACACGTCTCTTCATATTGTCAAATACCTTGCTTCCGTTGATAACACCATTCTGTTTGGAGTGCAAAGAATTACTCCAGCAGACGTCAGCCATTCGCTGCATATTGCTTCACGATGGAGTCTGGGCACATGTTTGATGACGTAATGTACTTCAGTTTTCAAATTTGTTCTATATACAAAGTGTAGTGAGACTTTACAAACATCCTGTAAATGACATAGGACAGCACATTTGTTAAACTTAAATATTGAGCACAACCCACTACTGGCAACGCTGATCGTATTCTGGTATGAACCTAAGGCCTATCCACGTCAATATGGAAGCAATATACTCGAGTTTCGCTCTCGTTTGAGCTCGTCAGTAGTGCATATCCTTGAAACTTACACTACTATATCATTGCACTATTGACGAGCTCAAACGAGAGCGAAACTCGAGTCGAGTGCTTCCACATTGACGTGGATAGGCCTTAGGTTCATACCAGAATACGATCAGCGTTGCCAGTAGTGGGTTGTGCTCAATATTTAAATTTGAAATCCCGAAACAACCAAATAATCAATTTGTTAAACTGTTATTTTTAAAAAGTTGACGTCATTTTACGAAAGAAAAAACCAGGGATACTATAACAATGAAAAGGAATTCACTAAGTACTGACACATACATACCTACGGCATTACAAAGAACGCACTGGACAGAAAAAGTCAACCGCGCTAAACAAAAACGGGAAAAAACGAGGGAACACGTCAGTCGGGACAACAGGAAAGGATACTAAAACAGTGGGGGTGTCGTCACGTGTGGCTTTGAATGTCAAAAGGCCGATGACCTCTGTCTACAGGAAACATTGTCCCACATTCCTAACTGTCCGGGCATACATGCTTTTGTGCTGACTGTAAGCGAGTTTTCATGGTGTAATGCTTACACCGCCTGTCTCGCCCTTCGAAGGTTGTGGGTTCGATTCCGGCCTACGTCGTTCGCTTCTCCAGTGCAGTTTTCTCGGAGACTCCTGGGGGTCGTTGCTGGAGCTACGGAGTTCGTGATTTGTGTGACGCTTCCGGCAGGCCGCCCTTTGGGAAAAGGCCGATATGGGATAAAACCCGGTGCAATGTAGTTGATTTTCTTACCCTTTGAACCCTTTTTCCCCTCACTGATTGAAGGGAAATCCCCAACTGCACCTCCAAGTATCGGAGGACGGGCCACACCAGTAGTCACTCCATCTGTAAGCCAGGACTTTCACCCTGGGCATTGGGCCAGGGCATTTTGACCATACCTCCAACCCGTGGAGACATCATGGCCGACTTATGCCTAATTCCAGTCAGCCTGCTGGTGCTGTACTGAATCCTGACCTGGGGACATTCTAATCTGCCTGTCTGAAGCTGGGGACATTCCAGTCCCAGACTTGCACATCCCGCTGGTGTATGAGCCTGGAGAAGGAAAGAATAGCCACGCAAATAGTCCCCGTGGAGATGAAACTTTGGTACCAGGTCGAGAGAAGTCTCTGCACCAACGTTAGTTATGTCAATAGATGCCGTTTTCAATATGTATTGTCATCTGATCGGAAATGCATATTGTAAGAGTTAAGCCCTGTCTTCCATGGGATTTAAGCGTTAAACCCTGTCTTTCATTAGATTTAAGAGTTACACCCTGTCTTCCATAGGATTGGTTAACCTCTACAACTTGCAGGGACGATAGTGAATAGTTGTCTCTACAACTTGCAGGGACGATTGTGAATAGTTGTCTCTACAACTTGCAGGGACGATTGTGAATAGTTGTCTTCTACTTGTATACAGTTTCATATGCGTGTGAATTGAGACGGTGTCTTTTTTGTGTGTTTATTTACAGATTCGCCGATGAGTCCTACATTGGGCACAAGAATAAGTCCAGTCGAAAGATCGGCACCTACAAGAGATCCAAGTCTGCTGCAGTGCTGCAATCTGATGGCAGTAGTGGCTTCATAGGCGACGAAGACCCAGAGGACCGGTCTTTCCAAGAGCCGAAATTAGGTCAGCAGACGTGGAGCAGTGAATCTGTATTAACACACACAGAAGCCGGTGAGGGGTCAGGTCTAGGAGCTAGGCGGGAAGAGAAAGACAGCAATGATAGAGTCGGACCAGGTTTGGAGTATCGCGATGACACTTCACGAACAATGCCAGTGCGGCCAGCCAGGTCTGGTGTTCATGGAAGATACAGTTTGGGCCAGCTTCAAACTGCCCCGGCATCGTCCACGTCTGCAGTATCACAGAACAGCAGCTCTGCTGCAGCGTCCTCTTCGGCGCCAGTCAATTCCTTTGCCCCTAAACCGTTCGTGTCTGATCAGCGTGGTAGCGGAGCCCGGCGAGAAAGTCCTCGGCCAGTTCCACCAACCCTGTCAGATCCCTCGTACAACCCCATCTCTCCAGCTTCACGCAGCGGCGTGCAGGACTTTGCTCATCCTACAAACAGTCAGCATAAACCTGGTGCAGGAAGTGAAGACAGACAGGTTAATAACAGTGTCCTGTCCCAGAACACGCCTCCAAAGAAAAGTGACCTTTTAGACAGCAATAATAAATGGAATATTCATAATAACAATAACAACTATGCAACCACATTACCACCCTCGTCTAGTCATGACGACGCAATCCAGTCGAATCTGGATAATACTGGATTACCCAGAGACACAACGCAAAACACATTCACACAAAGAGACTACCAAAGAAGGGAGAGTGCACCTGTGAGAACTACCCTTAATCCCACCATTTCGGAGAAGAGGCTGGAGGTGCCTCTCGGAGACTCGGCTGTCACATCCCGTCGTAGATCCGACAGTAACCTAAACCACGCCCAGCAGATCGATCTGGGAGGATATGATGTTTCAGTTTCCCATAGCAGACAGCCTTCGCAGGAGGAGCTGGAATGCGATGAAAAAGCCATGCAGCTGGCTCAGGAACTGGAGAACAAGGAGCAGAAGTTGTCCGAAGTTCTCAGGCTCGATTCTAATAAGAAACGTATGCAGTACATGGATGGGCTGTTCTCAAGCTCTCCCGATCCACCCAGCCCAGGGGACAGGTCTGCGTTCAATCAAGAGAAGAGACTGTCTTTAAAAAACCGGAGGCCACAGCATACGCCAGATAACTCCGTGGATAAACTTGAGTCATCGAAGAGGTGAGTCCTCTGCTTTCATCTCTTCTGAATGGAACATGTATGTTGTACTTAGCTATGTCACGTCATGGTTCGTGTATTTTTGAAATTTGTGATAATGTCTCTTATAATTTACTACTGCTGCTGCTGCTGCTGATGCTGCTGCTTCTATTACTACTACTACTACTACTACTACTTCGACTACTGTTGTTGTTGCTGCTGCTACTACTACTACTACTACTACTACTACTACTACTACTACTACTACTACTACTACTACTAATAATAATACTACGACTACTACTACTACTTCGACTACTGTTGTTGCTGCTGCTACTACTACTACTATTACTACTACTACTACTACTACTACTACTACTACTACTACTACTACTACTACTACTACTACTACTACTTCGACTACTGTTGTTGTTGCTACTACTACTACTACTACTACTACTACTACTACTACTACTACTACTACTACTACTTCTACTACTGTTGCTGCTGCTGCTACTAGTACTACTACTGCTACTACTACTACTAAAGTTGCATATCCCATACAGAACGTTGCATTCAACACCAGCATTTTCAGCTGTTGATGTCTTGGCAAGATTACGCTCAGTAGTTTGACATTGCTTTCTGAGCGACCGGCTCACATACCCCTTAAGTAACCAACACGACGCGATCCGCTGCCGAATCTCGCGAGGCGGTGTTCCTCACGTGGATATACGGGATTACGGAGAAAGTCATTCACCAGGGAAGACGGCTACTACTACTACCCAGTAAATTGGCCGAGGATCCAGAATATATGCCCCACACAACGTACGACGTGTGTTCGGGTCCCCTGTACGGCTGGGGTATTTTAACGTCCAATGCCTATACACTACGTGGCGAATGCTGCGACAAACAACCTTTATTCCTCAAGCCTGGACACATATTCCCTTCAGTACTACACAAGCGTGGGTCATAATGTTCTCTCGTGTCAGTGTTGAGCGTTTCATCACCATCGAGCCATTCCGAAGACGGGTTTTAAAATGATCTGGCCTTGCCTCTCCACTGTCCCCAGTTTTCGTCCTCATCATCGGGTTAGTCAATCCGAAGACTGGCATTGAAGTTCTGAGGTCACGACACTGTCAGCAGGCCTCTTCATCTCTACCCAAGCCTGGGTTACAATCTTCTGGCGTTTGCTGGCCTGTGTTATGTAGTTGGTTCTTCGATACCTACCGGGCTTTGCCTTGTAGTATTTCTGCTAGCAGACTTTTAATATTAACAGGCCTCGAAGCAGGAACCTTCTGTGTCTGTCGTGTGATGACATCATCACATTGTCTAGGCATGAATGCAATAGATGGCCAGTCTTCTCCTCTGTTGGCGGACGACGAACGTAAGCGTCGAACCCTTCTCAGACCGCGATCTTGACTTTATTAGCATAGTTCCCTATCAACTAGACCATTGTTTCTCAACCTTTTTTGGCCCGTGCCCCCCTTCACCATATTTTTAGAACGTCATTCCCCCCCCCCTCAACATATGTTTAGAACGTCATCCCCCCCCCCTTTCGTATTTCCTCCCTAAAAATTTCCCCCTGCCCCTACACTGTATACGTAATAATTGAAGCTAAATTTAATAGCACATACTAAAACAAATCTAAACATCTACACAAAACGTGATTCGCGGATCTGCTTACGTTATAAAATGAATTTCAGAAGGGTGAAACATACAGAACCGTAAAGTGTGAAGGGAAAAACAATATCAAGTAATCGGTTCTTGCATTAACGCAGTCTAGAAATAATCTTAACCCCCCCCCCCCCTGGAAACCCTAAAATTCCCCCCTGGGGGGGGGGGGATTCCCCACCGGTTGAGAGCCACTGAACTAGACATAGCCGTTTAACTCGGGCTCCGAAGGTTGTGAGTTAAATTCCGAGTGAAATTTTTCGAAGATTCCTGTGGGTCGTCGCTAGAGCTACGGAGTTCGTGCTTTGTGCGACGCTTTCCGCGCTGCGGAAAGGGACCGAGCCATATGGGATAAAACCCGGTGCAATGAAGTCGACTTTTAAGCGACAACTAGACTGACTCGGCCGCCAGTAGTAGACACAAACCTCTGATTATGACCAAACCAGTAGTCTACTTCTTGTGTACTTTCTAGAAGTTGTCCATGTCCTCGGCGTCTTTTTGAGCTTGTTCGTTTGATCAATGGACAGCTCAATCCGTTGATCACCTCGCCTCCAAAGTTCTATTAGTTCTGTATGAGGAGTCCACGTTTCACAGCCGTATAGAACTACCGTATAGAACTACCGTATAGAACTACCGTATAGAACTACGGACCAAATAATACTATGTCATTTTTTATTTTATTTTTTTGCGTTCGGTCGCTTTGAACTCAAGTGTGGTCCATGCGCGTGCTATTTCTTCTTTGCTTAACCTTTTGCGTGAACTGATTTTTGCATGTGGAATAACTTACCCTATTACCAGTGTCCCTCGCCATCAGCCGAACTCTCACCGACCTCAAGGATACTTGTAGTTTACGCCCCCAAGTCAAGGTCGAGAAGTCAGTATTTTAGTCCTACTGACCTGTGTAGGGTTTAACCCGCTACCTCGGCATTAGCACACCGGATGTTTAAGAACGAGCGCTATGATCCATTCTGTTATGCCCACCTCTCTGTTTAATCTGATTCTATACTAGTATTCTATTCAGTAATTATTCTTTCTGCACACGAATATAAATGTTACTTCATATCAGAAATATGTGTTTCTTACAGGAAGCTTTTTTGTTTTCCTTCTAGCCGCCGCGTTCCTAAAATATCAACGTATAAACCTAGGATTATTTGATTCCTGCTTCTTGACAACACCAGATACGAATGTAGACAGGTGGAGCTGCTTAAACAGTGCCGTGTTTTCGGCTGGCAGGAATTTCTAGAATGTTCCAGAAGCGGAGCATGGCTTCATAGCTCGGCATGGACTCGGGTATTTTTTATTTTTTTTGGCTACAGACGCAGGTGGCAGTATCAACCAAGCGCCATTTCCCCATCACGGATTTCACGGGAAGCCATTAGCGGGATGGGTGTTAATGGCAGTTCATCGAGTCATCACTCGACGTGAAGAAATGTGCTTGTTTGTGGGTTTTGTGGTTTGTAAACGAACTACTTTCTTAACCGATTTAGTGCCAAAGAAATGAATACATTTCCATTAAAACAGGAGTTGAGATGAGTTAAGGCAATAACCGACATTACAGCACTTTGCTCATTCCTTACAAACATATACAATACATACACAAACATACACACACATACATACACACGCACATACACACATACACAAGCACATTCACACATACACAAGCACATTCACACACATAAACACATACATTTGTTGTTTGTCCATCAAGAATGATGATGACCATTCATTTCATCCAATGGGGTTGAAAGAATGGAACCGTGAGTTCTAAGATGGCCTGTTTTGGCTCGAAATGTTCTTTGACAATGTGGGCAAATTATGCTTGACATTGCAGGAGGAGGATCTCCTGCAGTGGATTTTTCTTTCCAGCCTTTTCTTCACAGCTCTTGCAGTCCTGCTCGCTTCACATGTGACTGCACCCTTGTGCCGTATGATGTACGACACGAATTTTGGTCTTTGGCAGCAGTCTCCCAAGTGTCGTGATGAATTCCAAAAGCACATACACACACTCTTGCAAATACATACACGCACATACACACAATGAGTGTCGGCCTAGATCTCCTGGTCACTCCCTGTCGCACCATCTCTCCAGATAGTGGTGTGTATCTGTTTTGTTCACACCAGATCCAGGATCCTAAAGGGTAGTGGCTATATCTGCCTTGTCGTGCACCATTACCCCACCCAGAGCTGCAGAACCAGCCAATCTGTCCGCCTGTTCGTTTATTTCTCTCTCGCCTTCTCTCTCCCCCTTCCCTCGTCTTTTCTTCACTTTTTCTTCGATGGCTGTTGAAGGTGAGTGACTTCGAGCACAGCGCACGAGCACTGTAGCTCCAGAAGATATTATGTTTGAAAAGTGGAACAAAAGATAATAATGTATTACTAACTACAGGAGAGAATCCTCCGCCCACACGATTTTACCGCGCTTAAGGGAATACTTTCGGCGGCGGAACACGTGCGTGAGTCGATGGTAGTAATTTACCCGTAAGCCGTGCCTGAGGTATTTGTTGGTTGAGTGATAAGCTGGGTCGCAACCGAACTTAATTCTTGGTTATCTAATCTGGGAGATTGTTGCCGGTTAGTACCGGCCTACATTCCTGATTGTGGGGTCTAAGTTGCCCTGGGCATTCTTGTTTTGGCAGTGAGTTCCTGCACGAGGATCTGTGCCTTGCCCTGTAGCTGTTGTTGGGAAGGTTATGTTATGGCGATCAACGTGTCTACACACTGGGCATGTCCGCACGTGCCGGTTTGTGCTTTGTGTTGCAGCCGTTGCTTTGAATGTAATGTTATTTTGTGTCATGTTAAGTTACAATTCAGGTCTGAATAAGATATGACTGAGCTCCGTATGACAGTAGACGGTACTACCTGCTTTCTATTCCCGTCGAATTTTGTTTGGGCGGCGCTCACTAAACTTGACACCCCACATTGTGCCAGCGGCTTCGGGCGGAGGAGCACAGTTTAGAGGGCACAAACCTTACCCTAGTGCGAGTAAATGAAACCTCATCATCATCATCAAGTGCCCTGCCAGCTGGCATAGGCGTTCATGGCTCTCCACAGATCTCGGTCTTTGGTGTTCTGGATCAACTTCTGATGGTATTTCTCATGCCACTGTCTCAATCCTTCCAGCATCATTTCTCTTGGTCTTCCTTTGCCTCTCTTCCCCTCGATCTTTCCAGTTGTTACAATGTTCTTCAATGTCTCTCATCTCATCACATGACCAAAGAAAGTTGTTTGTCTCTTTCTTATTGTTGTATGTAGTGTTCTAGTTTCATTAGCCTCTTTCAGGCAATAAAATTCTTCTCAAAAACCACATTTCTGTTGCTTCTAAGTTCTTCCTAATTTGTTCATTTACATTCCAAGATTCACTGCCATACAGCAAAACTGGTTCTATATAGCATTTCAGCACTGTCTTTCTTACATTCATTGATAGCGACTTATTGCATAAGATACTCTTCATTTTCTGAAATGCGGCTGTTGCCTGCCTTATTCTGCTCTTAATCTCTGTTGTACATCTTCCATCTGATGTTATAAATGCACCTAGGTATTTAAAATTATCCACTTGGTTAAGAATTTTCCTTTCTATTTCTATGTCACATTTTGGTGCACCATTTTCTTTGATGTCACCATTGTTACTGTTTTCTTGTTATTCAAGGAGAGTCTTTTCTTTGCACTCTCTGTTACTACAATGTCCGACAATTGTTGTAGATTTGTTGTATTATCCGCAACCAATACTGTGTCATCTGCATAGCGTATATTGTTTATATTACAACCTCCGATTAGTATTTCTGGCTTCTCTTTGGCCTCTCTCATTATTACTTCGCTATAGAGACTAAAAGATTCAATATCATGGCAGGGCAGACCAGGCCCTAAGCCTTGGTCGGCAAGTGGTCTAGGATCGAAGCTCTGACAGGATGACAGTTAGAGTATTGCTTTGCTGATCCGGCAGCTTCTGCAGCTTGTATTGTTCCAGATGTATTGGTGTTGCCTTTCCTCTGGAATAAACTAGGCAGGCCGAGAGAGGGATCATACTGTATGGGCAACACATGGTCTCTAAATTCAGCCCAGTCGTTGTGCTGTGGAGAGTCATAACTCAATTTTACAAACTATCGTCTGTCAGACGGCAAGATACCAGTCATGTTATGTCACTGCATTGGGGATTTTCACTCGTCTGCGCCTTTTGTTGGTACCCAGATGCAAAAGCCATCTCACGGTATCTCTACTGTTTTCCCATGAGGCGTTGGTTGTTGCAGTCAGTGACAGAAGCGGTGGGGAAAGTAGGAACCTGATGCCAGTTGACTAGATATTTGACTTGCAAGAGTGGATAGTCAGTCCTGCGGTAGTCTGGAAACTAGCATTGTCTCGTCTATAGTGTCACCATTGGGCGTGTTGGTGTAACGGTTGTGACGTTGCGCTGGCTTGCTCTATTTTCCTCTCCCTCCCTTTCTCTCCTCTCTCTCTCTGTCTGTCTCTCTCTCTCTCTCTCTCTCTCTCTCTCTCTCTCTCTCTCTCTCTCTCTCTCTCTATTCCTCCGTGCACTTACCCACAGGGAGGTCCGCATGGCCGAATGAATAAGAGCGGTCGCTCGTAAACTTCCGGTGTGCTGATTCCGAGGTATCGGGTCAACCCCTGTAACGGTCAATTGGACTGCTTCTGCGTTCATCCGGAATGTTGTTTTGGACATAATTGCGTCCTGCCTGTTTACAGCAGAGCTGCGATATTTGCATCTTTTGGCCGTCACATCCGACGTCTTCCGGCATTTTTTGACCGGGTTAACCTTCCTGGAACTAAAATGTTGACTTCTCATCCTTGACTTGGGGAAGTAAATCACAAGTACCCCTGAAGTCGGGAGAAGGTTGGCCTGGTGGCGAGGGACGCTGGTAATAAGGAAAAACTAATCCACCCGCAAAACTGAACCTCGTGTGTTTTCTTTATTAAGTTCATCATGGAACGCCATAGTCCCTCATACATTTCCTCAGTGCTTCCTGGTCAAAACTGTCAAAGGCAATGTTCTCCTTTCATTAGCTATTGCCGACACTCCTTGTTAGTTACCCAGATATTACAGGGTGTACGCAACATATGTCACCGAAACCATCTCTCCTTTGTCTCCAAGTTCTTCCCAATGTGTTCATTCACTTTCCAAGATTCGCGGTCGTACGGCACAACCAGTTGTGTGTAACATTTGAGCACTCTTTCTGACATTCAATGATCAGTGGTTTATTGCATAAGAAACATCATTGTCTGAAATGTAGCTTTCTGACATTCAATGACAGTGGCTTATTGCATAAGAAACATCATTGTCTGAAATGTAGCTTTTGCTTCATCTATTACGCTTTCGAGTCTCTGGAGTATGTCACAGTCTCTACAAAATTAGCGGAACGAGAAAGAAGCAGCAAAGATTCCAGGTACACATGTGAATCTCTCAGAAGTCACGCCAGCAATGTGTCAAAACATTGATGCTGTGGTAGGTACAGAACTGTGCTCACCCCGGAACAGTTAGTGCTATCTCTAGCCCGCAGAGTTAGAAATGCTCACTTGTGGGGTGGGATCGTGTCGTCACAGCATTGTTGTGCTTTTTCCAGCGGATTCTGGCATGGAAGGGTTACTGTCCAGCGGCGTCCACTGACTTTTTTTTTTTTTTCGCATATCCTTTACAGGACATCGCTGTCAACACCAGCATTTTACAGCTGTCGTTGATTTCTTGGCAAGATTACGCTCAGTAGTTTGCCATTGCTTTCTGAGCGGCCGGCTCACTTATCCCGTAAGGTGGCAACGCGGCGAGAACCGCTCCACTGACTTCAGTGAGAAGCTATTTCGTGTGTGAATGCTGAATGAAAGTACTGACAAATGTGTAAACAAAGATTCTTTCAATGAAATTGTTTGTTTCATAGGAAATGAGTGTGATAGTTTTTGCATGTGGATTAGCTTTCCCTATTACCAGTGTACCTCACCATAAGGCGTAGTACCCACTGCGACTTCAGAGGTTAGTTATTTAGTTAGTCGACAGATCATCCTCATTGCACATCGAACCATTCAGTCCATAAGTGCTCGGATCCCCTCCACAGTAAATCCTGCAGCGTGTAGCGGCTAACGACGCCAGTTCTGTGTTGGTTTATCAATCTTCTTTGGCTTCCTGCGTAGTGTTCTTGTTTGGCCACACCTCTTTTAATTTGCTGTTCTCGCAGTCTGGCTATGGTTGTAGATTCACAGTCATCACTTGGTTCTCGCAAAAGTCTTACTTCTCGTAGAGCATTCAGAATGTCAGCCTGGTCCATGGCCCTCTACCGTAGCCTCACCTGCGAGCTTGTCAGCCCGCTCACTCAGAGGTACTTACAATTTACGTCCCCAAGTCAAGGACGAGAAGTCAACATTTTAGTCCCAACTGACCGGTGTAGGAGTTTAACCCGCTACCTCGACATCAGCACACTCGATGTGTAAGAAAGAACGCTTTTCTCCATTCGGCCATGCTGACCACTGCTAATAATTTCTGATACCGACGTCCCTTTATGCCATAATGTCAAACTGTTCGGCGGTTTCTCTCTTGGCCTCCTCCGCTTCTCCTCCCCTCCAACTTTGCCGTTGTCACGGCGTACCCCAGCTTTCCCCTTCTCGTGACATGCCCAAAAAATGTGGACTGTCTTTTTCTGATGCGAGTAACCAGTTCTCTTTGTGAGTTGACGTCCTTCAAGATATCTTCATCGCTCTGTCTATCCGTCCAGTGCTCTCGTCATTCCTCTATAAAAACACAAATCCGCAGCTTCCACATAACTCCTCACTAGTCTGCTAATTGTCCATGATTCGCTTCCGTACGTCAGATTGGCTCAATACATCTCATAAGAACCCTTTTCCTCTTCCCATCTGCACGGATTCCATTCGCTACTTGGACACAAATTACCGTGATTCTCTCAGAGTGGCCTCCCCACTTTCCACTCAACGCATGCATGCGCGCTTGATGCATGTCTGCAGCCAGCAATTATTGTAAAGAAACACACACATCAAAATGAACTTGTGTTCCCAGTTTTGTGCTGACTGTCTGACCTTTCCCTGGGAGGCAGTTTGACATGCTGTCATAATAAACTTCGTCCTTGGCCTTTGGTTGCAGGCGGCGGGTATTTGATTCTTCCAATGGTATATGCCAGGTTGCACATGTGTTGGAACTTTTGGCATCTTCTTATTGTATTTTGTAAACTCCTGCATTGTTTGTTAGTCTGTTCTCGCACAACAGAACGTGAGAAATGCAGTTCTATTATCATAATTTTGTAGAGTTAATTCAATGCAAGATTGTATATATCTTTAGTTTATATATTTGAAGATTGTCTATATCTTTAGTTTGTAGATTTAAAGATTGTATATATAGAATGTCTTCAGAATGTCTGCTTTGTGGCTGTTCATAGATAGTCTTCAGAATGTCTGCCTTGTCCATCGTGGCTGTTCATAGATAGTCTTCAGAATGTCTGTCTTGTCCATCGTGGCTGTTCATAGATAGTCTTCAGAATGTCTGCCTTGTCCATCGTGGCTGTTCATAGATAGTCTTCAGAATGTCTGCCTTGTCCATCGTGGCTGTTCATAGATAGTCTACAGAATGTCTGCCCTGTCCAAAGTGAGTGCTACAATAACTGTTGCTCTTGACGGCCACTGCCCCGATCATCTGTTACCCCGCACTCCAGCATGACCTGGACAGTTTATCCACGACTGAGCTGCTTAGTACTGAATCAGGGGGCGGGGCGGCTTAGATACATGGCGTCCGTCTCTCCTCGAGCAGACTCAGTTCGGTTTCCGATGTGGATTTTCACCAAATAAAAGGCTGGTATACTCCTCTTGGGAGCCACGGTGGCGTGGACACTAGACGCTGGGCTGTCAGCCTGGTGATCGTGGGTTCAAGTTCGCATTTCAGTTGAACCAGCCTGAAATGGGTACCAGGAAATGTCTTGGGAAGTAAAAGCAGCCGGCGTCATACAGGCCACATCAGCCACCTAGTGCCGGTTGGTCGGTACAAATATGGGTCAAACACCATGTGTCCGGTGCGCTTTTGGTGTGTTAAATGGACCTTTACTTGTACCTCCCTTAGTGTCCCAAACACCTCATTCCCCCCCCCCCTTTTCTCCCTGCCTTCATTTTCTCATAACCACTGGTTTGTTGATGTGGGCAGACGACAGGTTCAGCAACAACCGCGGTAGAACAGGCAGGAAGGGGGAGCTCGGCAGATACTCAGCCCAACGGCCGAACGAACGTTCCAAACAAAATGTCTTTCAGCAGACAAACAAAACCACTGGTTGTACCTCATCCTTGACGACATTTTGTGTCTCTGCGAGTGTTGTAGACTTAATCTTATCATAATTAGATTCTTTTGCTGATGTTTGGTGATCGCCATGGTTTGTTTTCGTCTTACCTGATGAGACCATTAACTTGTTGTCGGGGGGAGGAGTTGACTGAGTACGAGAATCGCTGTAAATTGAAAAAGTACGGCCAGAAGTAGGTTCAGTAGGGTAATTACTTCGGGCAGATTAAGTTTAGTGTAGTTGATTAAGTTTGGTATGTTACACGAGTTGAATGAGTACAGTAATGGCTTAGAGTTGATTCAGTTTAGTATTAGCACAGTGTTGACTTAGACTTCATTAAGTTTAGAATCTGTGTACAATTGGATGAATACAGTAATAATTTAGAGTTTATTAAGTTTAGTATTTGCAGAGTAATAACCTAGAGTTCAGTTTGGTGGATGAGAGATGTTGTGTGAGAGATGTGACCGAGATGTTACAAGCACTCGCTCTTAAACTTCCACCGCGCTGGGGTAGCGGGTAGCGGGTTTTTGCCCTACACCGGTCAGTTGACCTTAAACGTTGACTTCTCGTCCTTGGCTTGGGAAACGAACGAATGAACTTTATTTTCCAAGGGTTAAGAATTGGGCACGCAGGCCCGTCTGACATTCAGCCCTTCGGGATGTAAATTAAGTACCTCAAGAATCGGAGTGGGTTCACCTGTTGGCGAAGGACACTGGCAACAAGTAAAGTTGTCCCAGTCCCATGTGGACTATGCTCTAGTTCAAAGCGAGCGAGCGAAAACAAATAAGTCTTGTATTTACCAAGAGTTGAAGGAGTACATCAATTACCTCAGTTTCATTAAGTACGGTATTTGGTTTGTCACTTTTTGGATAAGTACGGTGATGATTCTAGGCTTGTTTTTATTCTCTTGCTTTGAATTCCAGCGTAGTACACAGGCGGGCTACTACTAGTGAATGCGCTTATTTATGTTTACGTGAGGATTAGCTTGCCCTGTTACCAGTGTCCCGCACCTTCAGACAAACCCAATCCGACTTCTTGTAATTTACGTTCCCAAGTCAAGGACGAGAAGTCAATATTTTAGTCCGTCTGACCAATAAAATGAACTCACTGCACCGTGGTGAGCAGAGAAAGTTTAAGTGCGTTACACCTCTCAGCTGCCCCAACTTCGACTTAAGGTTATTAAGTACGCTATGTGATTTACCATGCGTTGGACGAATATACTAATGACTTAAAGTTTATTAAGTACAGTATG
Source organism: Cepaea hortensis (assembly GCA_963921405.1). Taxonomy (NCBI): domain Eukaryota; kingdom Metazoa; phylum Mollusca; class Gastropoda; order Stylommatophora; family Helicidae; genus Cepaea; species Cepaea hortensis. The sequence goes on from OY992879.1 coordinate 152,773,075, forward strand.
TGATTTGCCATATTGAGTTGAGTTGGGCTAAGAAACGACATCACTGCACTCAGGACATTCCCGTACGCGCTCCATCCCCTCGCTCAACAGCCAGCAAAGAGTCATACTGCTAATGGTGTCAACTGCCATCTGATTGAAAGTTCTCATCTTACCTCTAAGGTTTAAGATTCGTCCAGAGCCCCTTTCGACCCTCCCCCCCCCTCACCCCCACCTTATCATTCTCACCACATACAGGTTCTCAGTCTGTTCCACCGCTTTCTCCACCTGATCCCACAGGCGCACGACCACCTGTCCCTTGTCCATAGGCAATCTACCACCGAGAAGTGCATTCTGTGCCAGCCTATCAGCCTGTTCGATTTGCCATACGTTGGACGGATATACTAATTTAAATATTGAGCACAACCCACTATTGGCAACGCCGATCGCATTCTGGTATGAACCTAAGGCCTATCCACGTCAATATGGAAGCACTATACTCGAGTTTCGCCCTCGTTTGAGCTCGTCAGTAGTGCATATCCCTGACCGGATCCGGAAACAGTCCCGGATCACGCGTGTGAAGCGGGTGTGTAACCACGCGGCACACACTGGACACACCAAATTATCACAACAGAACATCACAACGCTACCCATCGTAGGCTATGCTCAAGATATACTAATGACGTAGTTGGTTAAGTACAGTATTTGATTTGCCATACGTTGGACTGATATACTAATGACGTAGTTGGTTAAGTACAGTATTTGATTTGCCATACGTTGGACGGATATAATAATGACTAAAATTGTATTAAGTGCGGTAATTGCCACCAGTTAGATGGGTACAGTAATTACTCCAGGTTGATCACCCAGGGTGTATGTTGTGAGTTGCGTGAGTGCAGTCATTATCCCAAGTTGACTGAGTACGGCAGCTACCACAGATGTGTGTTTCCAGGGGATCCCAACAGGATTGTAAAGAGATAGGCTTAGGTCAGTGTGATGGTCAGTATGGTTGGTCTATGATGGTCAGTGTGGTGGTATGTACGGTGATTTATGGTGGTCTGTCTATGATCTTTGGCGGTCTATGGTGGTCAGTATGTAATCTGTGGTGGTCTGTATGTGATCTATGATGGTCTGTATGTGATTTATGGTGGCCTGTATGTGATTTATGGTGATCAATATGATGTTTAGTATGATGGTCAATATGGTGGAGTATAGTGGTCTATGATGGTCAGTATAGTGGTCTGTCTGTGATCTATGGTGGTCAGTATGGCGATCTATGAAGGTCAGTATGGTGGAGTATAGTGGTCTTTGATGGTCAATATAGTGGTCTATAATGGTCACTATAGTGGTCAGTGTGGCGATCTATGATGGTCAGTATGGCGATCTATGATGGTCAGTATGGCGATCTATGATGGTCAGTATGGCGATCTATGATGGTCAGTATGGTGGAGTATAGTGGTCTATGATGGTCAGTATGGTGGTCTGTCTGTGATCTATGGTGGTCAGTATGGCGATCTATGATGGTCAGTTTGGTGGTCTATGATGGTCAGTATGGCGATCTATGATGGTCAGTATGGTGGTCTGTCTGTGATCTATGGTGGTCAGTTTGGCGATCTATAATGGTCAGTTTGGTGGTCTTTGATGGTCAGTATGGCGATCTATGATGGTCAGTATGGTGATCTGTCTGTGATCTATGGTGGTCAGTATGGCGATCTATGATGGTCAGTTTGGCGGTCTATGATGGTCAGTATGGCGATCTATGATGGTCAGTTTGGTGGTCTGTGATGGTCAGTTTGGTGGTCTATGATGGTCAGTTTGGTCTATGATGGTCAGTTTGGTGGTCTATGATGGTTAGTTTGGTGGTCTATGATGGTCAGTTTGGTGGTCTGTGATGGTCAGTTAGGTCTATGATGGTCAGTTAGGTCTATGATGGTCAGTTTGGTAGTCTATGATGGTTAGTTTGGTAGTCTATGATGGTCAGTATGGCGATCTATGATGGTCAGTTTAGTAGTCTGTGATGGTCAGTTTGGCGGTCTATGATGGTCAGTATGGCGATCTATGATGGTCAGTTTGGTGGTCTGTGATGGTCAGTTTGGTGGTCTGTGGTGGTCAGTTTGGTGGTCTATGATGGTCAGTTTGGTGGTCTATGATGGTCAGTTTGGTGGTCTATGATGGTCAGTTTGGTGGTCTGTGATGGTCAGTTAGGTCTATGATGGTCAGTTAGGTCTATGATGGTCAGTTTGGTCTATGATGGTCAGTTTGGTGGTCTATGATGGTCAGTTTGGTGGTCTATGATGGTCAGTTTGGTGGTCTATGATGGTCAGTTTGGTCTATGATGGTCAGTTTGGTGGTCTGTGATGGTCAGTTTGGTGGTCTGTGGTGGTCAGTTTGGTGGTCTATGATGGTCAGTTTGGTGGTCTATGATGGTCAGTTTGGTGGTCTATGATGGTCAGTTTGGTGGTCTGTGATGGTCAGTTAGGTCTATGATGGTCAGTTAGGTCTATGATGGTCAGTTTGGTCTATGATGGTCAGTTTGGTGGTCTATGATGGTCAGTTTGGTGGTCTATGATGGTCAGTTTGGTGGTCTATGATGGTCAGTTTGGTGGTCTATGATGGTCAGTTTGGTGGTCTATGATTTTCAGCTTGGTGGTCTGTGATGGCCAGTAATATATGGTGTCAGCTTGGTGGTCTGTGGTGGTGGTGGTGGTCTGTGATGTTCAGTATGGTGATCTGTATGATGGTCATTTCGATTATACGAAGTGTCGGCCGTTTAGAAAGCAATGGCAAACTACTGAGTTTACATTGTATTAGTAAATCCCAAACAGCCAATAAATGCTGGACTTGATTGCAACATCCTGTTAAGGACATGCAACTAACTTCTTTTTAATGGTAATAAGAGAACTGGTTATTCGTATCAGAAAAGACAGACGGCTGTGGGCAGACATGATCATCACCACCGCACGGCACGGACTGTAAAGGGAACAAGAATATGATGATTGGTGTGCATGGCATTGTATTGGTCTACGGCATGTTGAAGAGATCAGATAGACGTATAGCAAGATCGTTTACATGGCTTCCACCTCAGTTCCCCCCAAGAAATTACGCCGGCAGAAAATTCTTAATTCAAGCACAGAAAAGCAAAGAATATATTATACATTGTGTGAATTGAATTAACAGCCGTTGGCCAATTACGGTAATGAACGTAATTTAACTAAGTACGGTACTTCCCAAGTGATTAGGATTCAGTCCATGCTTCATTAGCTGTATTTGCGCCGTCCCCGATTAGCGTTTCTCAGTTTACGGACATTACCCAGCTATCATCGATAAAGGAATATTTTCTGGAGTGTTTTACTTGCGTTAATTGGTTAGTTAGCTGCAACAGAGGGTCCGGGCAGAATGGGATAACCTCCAGCGATAACAGCCAATTTATATCCATTAATTTTCAGGAATAAGATGGAATAAACGCATATAATGAGATATATTCAGAGACAAATTATACAATATATAGATACATAGAACCTTTTTCAAGATGGAAAATATACTGACCAATAAAAAGATGTCAATTGCTTTATAATTACGCATTGAACAATTATCAGTTGAAACGAGAAAAAGAGCGTTGAAGTGCTACATAGAACCTGTACTTTTATATGGATGTGAGACGTGGACAATGAGCAGACAAGCTGATAAATAACAAGTGGCAGTGGAAATGTGGTTTCTGAGGAAAATGTAAAGAATACCATGGACAGACAGAAAAACCAATGAGCAAGTCCTACAAGAAGCAAATGAAAACCGTAAACTGATTAGAGAAATTAGACGGAGACGATCACAGTTTTCCGGGCACCTTATGAGAAGAAATAAACTAGAGAACTTGGTGACAACTGGCAAGATTGAGGGGAATAGAACCAGGGGAATGCAGAGAAGTAAACATCTGTATGGCTTAGCCACGTGACATGGTCGAGACAAAAACAGGGCTCCGATCTACGTCTCTTGTGGTTGTGTAAGATGGCGACACACGGACACACGGGCCCCAAGCTTATCCGCATTGTCCATGATGATGAGAGATAAAAGAGATGTCTCCCAGAACTCATTTCCTTATTGATAACGCAGCCCCTTTAACATTTACATGGAGTTCGATTTTGGGAGTTAAGGGGGGGGGGGGGGGGGGGGGGTCTTTCTTTCTTTCTTGACAGTTGTTTCCTCTATGTTCATTTCTTTTTTTACTGTTGAAGGGTCGTTTTTTTTTTTTTCAAAAAATGTTTATTTCCTTTTAGAGTGTTGTCAGGTTGTTTGTGAAACGTTTTTCTTTCTTTCTTTCTTTTTCAGGGCGTTTCTGATTCTCAAATGTTAATATTTTATATTTTTTGGGGGAGTGTTGTCAGGTCGATTATTATTGTTGAGTCATTTCTCAAATGTTCATTTTATTTTATTTTTTTGGAGTGTTGTTGGGTCGTTTCTCAAAGGTTTATTTCTTATTATTGTTAGATCTTTTCTCTAATGTCTTGACCTTTTCAAGTCATTTCTCTCATATTAATTTCTTTCTATCTATTGATAGGTCTGTTTTCTAATGCCCATGTTCAACTCTTTCTTGACTGTTTTCAGGATGTTTCCCTAATGTTCATTTCTTTCTTGTGTAGCATGAAGCAGTTAATAGTTAGTTAAGTTTAAATATTGAGCACAACCCACTACTGGCAACACTGATCACATTCTGGTATGAACCTAAGGCCTATGCACTTCAATTTGGAAGCACTAATTGACCCAAATTGACGTGGATAGACCTTAGGTTCATACCAGAATATGATCAGTGTTGCCATTAGTGGGTTGTGCTCAATATTTAAAAATCTCAAATCCGGAAACAGCAAATAAATAAAGTTAGTTACGTGTTTGTTAACTTATTCAGGGCCAAACAAAAAGTAAGTTGGACCAAACATGGTCCACAGTGAACTACTATCATGTAAATTTTCGTTCACCGAGCATTAAAATTGCGGAAGGTTTCGCAAAATGAAACAAAGAACTCGATGACCCTATATGGTGATATATCATCCTTCTGTCCAAATGGAAGGTCCAATTTGCGATATGTTATCCTTTGAGACTGAATCAGTTAGCTTGTGTTTCAAACTGTCATCAGACAGACAGAGGTGGTCAACAGACAGGCGGTCAACAGACAGACAGAGGCAGTCAATAGACAGACAGAGGCGGTCAACAGACAGACAGAGGTGGTCAACAGACAGGCGGTCAACAGACAGACAGAGGTGGTCAATAGACAGACAGAGATGGTCAACAGACAGGCGGTCAACAGACAGAGGTGGTCAACAGACAGACAGAGGTGGTCAACAGACAGACAGAGGTGGTCAACAGACAGGCGGTCAACAGACAGACAGAGGTGGTCAATAGACAGACAGAGGTGGTCAACAGACAGACAGAGGCGGTCAATAGACAGACAGAGGTGGTCAATAGACAGACAGAGGTGGTCAACAGACAGACAGAGGCTGTCAACAGACAGACAGAGGTGGTCAACAGACAGGCGGTCAACAGACAGACAGAGGTGGTCAATAGACAGACAGAGGTGGTCAACAGACAGGCGGTCAACAGACAGACAGAGGTGGTCAACAGACAGACAGACGTGGTCAACAGACAGACAGAGGTGGTCAACAGACAGACAGAGGCGGTCAATAGACAGACAGAGGTGGTCAACAGACAGGCGGTCAACAGACAGACAGAGGTGGTCAACAGACAGGCGGTCAACAGACAGACAGAGGTGGTCAATAGACAGACAGAGGTGGTCAACAGACAGACAGAGGTGGTCAATAGACAGACAGAGGTGGTCAATAGAAAGACAGAGGTGGTCAACAGACAGACAGAGGCGGTCAACAGACAGACAGAGGCGGTCAACAGACAGACAGAGGCGGTCAACAGACAGACAGAGGCGGTCAACAGACAGACAGAGGCGGTCAACAGACAGACAGAGGCGGCCAACAGACAGACAGAGGCGGTCAACAGACAGACAGAGGCGGTCAACAGACAGACAGAGGCGGTCAACAGACAGACAGAGGCGGCCAACAGACAGACAGAGGCGGTCAACAGACAGACAGAGGCAGTCAACAGACAGACAGAGGTGGTCAACAGACAGACAGAGGTGGTCAACAGACAGACAGGTGGTCAACAGACAGACAGAGGCGGTCAACAGACAGAAAACAGCACATTGATTTGTCTAGTCTTTGTTTGTGTTGTGTGGCCGTGTTATGACCAGAAATAAACTTGAAAGCTTCGCGACAATCGGCAAACTTGAATAGAAAAGAGCCAAAGCAAGACAAAGAGATAAATACCGAGATGGGTTGGCCAACTGGCACACTTGGGACAAGATCACAGACTTTGTTGGTGACTGTGACGAACCATGATTATCCATTTCCTAATTACTTACATGTCACATGCTGGTGATGATGATGATGATTTTAAACAGATCATAAGATGAATATGTGTGGGTGCAAAAGGATGTTTGTAAAGTCTCACTACACTTTGTATGTAGAACAAATTTGAAAAATTAAGTACATGATGTCATCAAAATATGTACTCCACAGTCCATCGTGAAGCAATATGCAGTGAATGGCTGTCGTCTGCTGGAGTAATTCTTTGCACTCAGATTGGTCTTATCAACGGAAGAAAGAAAAAACAAAACATCCAGTACAACTTTAATGTAACATTAGTTATGCAATTTTACTGTAAACACTTTTTGTGCATGTTCACAGAAGTTCCTTGCCCAAGGAGTACTGGATGTCCCCATCAAAGGCGTTGTTAGAAATGGAATTGAGGAAGAACGAAGAAATCGGCAAGGACCTAACCAAGGACATTAACGATAGCAGTACGCTGATGAAACATAAGGTATGTCTACAGTAGTACGTTGATGAAACATAAAGTATGTCTATAGAGTATGTTGATGAAACATAAAGTATGTCTATAGTTCTTCTTCTTCGTTCATCCAGATTTTTTTTTCGGATGTGACTGTGTTGTGCCTGTTTACAGAAGAGCTGCGTTCTTGCGCCATTAGGCCGACACATCCGACTTCTGCGGGCATTTGTTGACCGGGTTAACCTTCCCGGTGTCTATAGTTCTATAGTTCTATAGTAGTACGTTGATGAAACATCACAGTCTATTGTAGAATCTTGATGAAACACAAGGTATGCCTAGAGAGAGAGAGAGACAAAGGCAGACAGAAAGACAAACAGACAGGCAGCGAGAATAACTCCTATTCACAGCAATAACTTAATAAACATAATTCAGTAGGTTTAAGGTACCCATGTAATGATTGTAATAATTGCTGGCATAGACAAGTAATATCTTCTGAACTCTTGCAGGAAGAGCTGATGGAGAAACTTCACAAGAAACTGGAAGTCTTGAAGGAGGAGAAGGTGTCGCTGCAGCAAGAGATCACAGACAACAACTTGCTCGGCAAGCAGGTCAGTTGGTGGTGGTGGTGGTTTTTGTTGTTGTTTGGACTGTCTCTGAGGGTTTTGAGATGCATGTGCTTCTTCTTCTTCTTTAGTTTGCTTGACTTCCAGTCCCCAACATGGCGGATAGGCATTGAACCGTTAAGGCCTCTGGAATGTTTATGCTTGTGGCTACGGTTTGCATTCGCATATTCCTCATGTTGGACTGATAGTACATGGTTCCATCACCCTGCCGCTGAGTGAATGTGTGGCGCAACACTGTGAGCTGTGAAATTCGTGTGGAATGCTTTTACATCTGTCCGCTGTTGTTTGTAGCGTGAACTGCATGTTCGGAACAATGGCAACCGGCTGTTGCTGAATTGACTGGTTTGCCTTTTCGGTTCACGAGTGCATTTTTCAGGAGACTCCTGGGAGTCATCGCTGGAGCTACAGAGTTTGTGTTTTGTGTGGCACTTTCGGTGGGTCGCCCTGCATAAAGAGACAAAGCCATGTGGGATAAAACCTGGGTCAATGAAGTCTTTCTAGTGACTGCCAATTCCATCGACGATGAACTGTATATTTTGTGGAGGATTTTTGTGTTGGCATTCTGGCGGCGGCATTACGCACAGTGTACCTGTGTGGGCTGTTGGTTTGCCGAGACTCCTGTCTGTTCCACTTTTTGCATTGGGCAGCGATGAGCATTTTGTGTGATATTCACTGGCACAGGAACGGAGCATAATGAGGACGACCCGTTGCCGTGAAGTTGGAACCGCGACTGACTGACTGACTGGCTGGCTGACTGACTGACTGAGCTTGAAAAATTACTTGCATAAGGTTTTACATCTGGCTAGGTTACTAAACACAGAATGACAAGCCACTTGCCAGTGAGCACCATATAAAGCACAAACTCTATCAATTCAACGATGACCCGTGATGATCTCTGGAAAATAGTCTGAACAATACGATCCACAAATAAACGACATTCATGGCACGAGGCAGATGGCCTGGCCATGTCACCGCAAAGACCCCATTGGTAACTCTCAGCTTACCAAGGTCCAGGCTCAGTCTCCCATTGTGGCAGAATTCTGGTTTTCTGAGCAGCACGGGCTCTGGGATGGACCCAGCCTTTAAAAAATAGGTACTTGGACAATTTTAGGAATTGTCTTGGCTGGACACACAGTCAGGGAGAGAACTGGTCACCGCCCCTCATTTTGCCATAACCTAGAACATGTCGTTTGAAATGCCACGTCACGCTTGAAACACAGAACACAGCTGTGAGCGATTTGGAAGCAGATCACCTTGAGCAGATTTTTATACAGTGGAATGACTGCTAGTCATTCAGAAAGCAACGGCAAACTACTGAACGTAAACACAAACACAAACAGCCAAAAGAATGCTGGGGTTGACTGTGAAGGCCTAATACTTTACGCCTCAAACACAGTCTCTGCCTTGAGACTACATTTACCCTTAACCCACGGATGAATATTTGAGACATGCTTACTTCATGTGTGTCTGTGTGGCTTGCAATGATATGGAGAGCAAAACTCAAGAGTTATGTCAAACTGGCAACTGTCTGTACAGCCTGTGCCAGGAGAACCTGTGATTTTCTTACCACATCTCATTAGCAACAAGATTTTGAGCAGCAGCCAAGTAGATATGGATAATATGCAGACGCTAAAATTGGATTGTCCTTCACCTCGGTATGAAGTTAGACCTGTAAAACTGACGTCATTTAACATCATCAGGACTAAAGAGAAGTAGAAACACACTGCCACTTCTTCTTCTCCTTTCATATTTCATCTGCCGATGCAGCCTCGGCTCTCAACCAACTCACGCCAAACTCTTTCATGATTGGTTGGATTTTGCCAGTAGTTTCCAGTGGGAAGAGGTATCCAGCCTCATGCCAACCTTCCTTAGCCTCTTCTTATGACATGCATGGTAGGTTCCGTGTGCTTTGCTTCCCTTATTGGCCCCTGTAACACACGAGGAGAACAGATTGTGCTTGCGGCTGCAAACATTGCAGACTCAGGAAGGTGAACGTAAAGAAAAAGATGGTCCCCCAATGTTATTGCCAGAACTCTTCCTTGCCTGAAATTCAGAAGAGTGACAGAAGAGGTAGAGGTGAAGGACAACTTGGTGGCGAACTGTAAAGGCTGAAAGAAAGAAAATGGGGCAGAGTGGGACACCTTACAATGGCTGGCCATGGAATCATGTGTAGTGGATACAGTTTTGTTGCCTTACCTAATGCTAAAAGGTACAATGAGTGCTAATCTCTCAGAGAGTTGGGACAGAAGCATGCCTGTATGTACTTGTGTGTGTGTGTAGTCATGGTTATGATACTGGTTATATTTAGTGCTGTGTCCCTCTCTACATTATTACTTCAGTACACAATTATCTGTACTTTTGCCTTAATTCACCCCAAACAAACGTCACCAGCTATATTTAGGGTCACCAGCTATATTTAGCACTGACGGTGATCTCCTCTGTGTTCGGGTACAGTTCGTGTCAATGCGTTTCAATTTCTCCCACAGTGTTTCTTTGGGCTTTGGCAACCGTTTCTGTGTGAGTGTGTCTGTCTCATCATGAGTTTTCTGGAACTGGCAGCAGCAGCAGCTGTCCACGACAAGCCAGAGTAGCGTTGCCTTTTTCTGCAGCAGCATCATGGCATCTGACATTCTGCTAGACACTGTTCTCATAATCATGTCATCGTTGGTGCTATCGCTGACTGAGCGTCAGGACAGATGGAGATGCTGACGACGACGACGACATTCACCATGTATGTCGGTAGGACATCCTCCCGCTGAGATAAGGCCACATGGCTGCAAGGCCTCACGTCTCCCGTACAGACAGATCATCATCATTCTTTTCGTATACTGCTGGTCTCAAGAGTTGACAAGCATTTCATTTGGCCAGTTACAGTTGGGGCAGCGGGGGATGTCGCCGAGAGCAACTGTTGCACACCGATAATATTGCGCACCGAGCTACGGCGCAACACAGGGAACCCCTGGATGTGATGTCATACCCTGGGATTCCGTTTGTTTGGGGTGAATAAAGGCAAAAGTACCCAATTATCTAGTCTTTCCTGTTATCACATGTTTTGTCATGAATTATACTGTGTCTTTTCATAATTGATTGTAAGTGTTTTTTTAACCACAATTAACTACGGGTAATTTAGATTTTGTCAAAAGCAAATTGTTCAGTTAACTTTCATAATTAACAATAAGTCCTGAGGTTTCTTCCTATAATAACGTGTACTTTATTTCATCATAAATATGAGTTCTTCCACAAAATTATATCATTGACCTTCAGAATTAATTAAAAGGTTGCCTTTCGTAATAATTTGTAGTTTCCTAGCATAATTAATTATAAGGTTCTCTTCCATAATAAATTATAGTTTCCTTTCATAATTAATTGCATAATGTTTTCTTTCGTAATAAATTGTGGTTTCCTTTAATAATTAATTGTGTGTTATAAGGTTTTTTTTTTAAAATGAATTGTGGTTCCCTTTCATAATTAATTATAAAGATTTCTTCCATAATATACTTGTATCATTGACCTTAACATGGATTTATAAATTGCAATGTTTTCTATCATAACAATTTGTATTTCTATTAATAATTAATTATAAGGTTTTCTTCCATAATAATGTGTATTTTACTCTCATTAATTGCTGTTCATTTTTATAATAAACTGTACCCTTTCATACTTGATTATAAGATTCTTTTCCATAATCAATTATATGATTGATCTTTATAGTTACATGTAAAGTGCTAGGTCTTACTTCATAGCAAATTGTGTTTCTTTTCACGATTAATTATAGTTTCTCCTGCAATAAATTGTACATGTTTACTTTCATATTAATTATAAGTTGTAAGGTTTTCTTACATAATAATTTGTAGCTTCCTTTCATAATTAATTAATAGACTGTTCCATAATAATTTGAAAGCTTCTTTCATAATTAAATGACTCCTTCCTTTCATAATTAATTAATACTCTCCCATAACAAATTGTGGTTTACTTTCAGAATTAATTATAAGTAAAATTTTCATTCTAAATCAATCAGATATAAGTAAAATTGTCTTCCTAAATCAGTTGTACTGTTTACTTTTGTAATTCATTATCAGCTTTCCTATCATCATGAGTGCATTTTCTTGATCGTGGATTATAGGGTTATAATTCATCCTAAATTTATATGAATAAAATTGGGTGGAACTGCGGTAAAGCTGTGAAAATGTAAACAATATAAAATGACACAAAGTAGTGCAGCTTTACATAACAGAATTACGACTCATACAGGACGTTGTGGCGATTAGCCTTCATCAGCAAACACATTCACAAAACACAACATATAGTCAAGGAGATCTCCTATGACTACATCAAAACGTCATCAAAACTACATCAGGACGAGAAGAACAAAAAAATGAAAAAAATGAAAGCAATTAAGAGAAAATGAAAATTGGAAAAAAATGTTCATACTCACCTCAGAATTTTGAGCTGTGTCTATTTATAGGACTGCATCCTCGACTCTGTTTTCATCATGAGCTACAGAATTTTAAAAAACTATCAAGAATTGTAAATGTTGCATTTGCAGTCAATTGTAATTGATGTTGACATCCATGTGCCCTACTTTCAGGTATGCCAGATGGTGGATGACAAGTGCCAGAACCACAATGAGAGGGACAAGTTCAAAACCTACATTGATGATCTGGAGAAGATTGTCCGGCTGCTGCTGAACCTGTCAGGTCAACTGGCCAGGGCCGAGAATGCTGTCCAGGCACTAGGTCCACAAGTTGATTCAAAGTTAAAGGTAAATAACTCCCATACTGCCAGGTTTCTTCTCCATCACAGACCAAACTCAATTACCTTTTTGACTTTCGACATGTGGTGCTGTTGTAACTGGCAATGCTCTCTCTCTGAACTGTAGAGTTCTGTAAGCAATAATTTGGCTTTGTGAGTTTCTACTGGCGTTAACAGCGCAGCTTAAGAAAATGGGTAGCAGACGGTTTTCAGAAGTTTCTGGGAATTGTCTGGAGGGAAAAGGCAGTGAGTGAGGCAGGAAACTGATCACCCTAACGCAAATGTCATAGCCTAGAATATGTGAAGACTTAACACCCCAGCGGCATCACCTGCTGTGGGGGTTCCTTTAATATCATTAACAGTTGTCAGCAAGTCTGCATTGTCTTCTTCTTCTTCTTCAGCTGCTGCTGTCCTCTCCCATTGAAGCATGAGGCCTCAACCAACCCAGGCCAAGTCTATTGTAGATTTGTTCATGATTGGTTGCATTTTGTAGACTTGTTCATGATTGGTTGCATTTTGTAGACTTGTTCATGATTGGTTGCATTTTATAGACTTGTTCATGATTGGTTGCATTTTGTAGACTTGTTCATGATTGGTTGCATTTTATAGACTTGTTCATGATTGGTTGCATTTTGTAGACTTGTTCATGATTGGTTGCATTTTGTAAACTTGTTCATGATTGGTTGCATTTTGTAGACTTGTTCATGATTGGTTGCAGTTTACAGCTATGGTTATCTTCAAAACAAGGAAGCCAGCCCCATCCCAAACCGTCTTAGTTGCTTCTCATGACCCGTTTGGTTAGTTTGTGATGTTACATTCTTTGTCCTAGCAAATCACAGGTGTGATGTTCATCCTATCATGCCTGTATTTCATGTGTCGTTTCCAGTTTCCATCAGCATCACTAGGGAAGTTTTGGGGAAAGTCCCATGCATTTCTTCTTCCTCCTTCATCTGATATTTTGTGTGTGGTTCTTTTCGATGTAATTGCATTGTCGGTTTATTTACGCCTTTCGGTCAACACATCCAACTTGTGTAAGCTTGGGTGTTTTCGTAGAACGTTTCATGGTATCTTTATGTTTTGACATCATATTCCTCCCTGCATGCACTGGTGACACACTTACTGGCCTGTCAGAAACAGCTTCATGCATTTTAGTCTGACCTCAGGGCAAGACCATGGGCATTTCTACCATCCAAGAGGCTTCCATAAGTGCAGAGTTGATACACAATGCTCTGGTACTAGGCTCACACAAGAAATCATCCCGTCCTGCACATGGTTACCTAGCATCCCTCTCACCACTTGCCGCACCTTCGGAGACGAGAAGGACGCAGCTGCAGATTTTTGGACTGTGATTATGCTGACACAATGAGCTTTCAATTCTGACTTTCCACCTAATGAATTCAAGCAATTTTCCATTTGGTAGCTTCTAGTTGCTATTTCCACCTACATGCCCAATCACATCAATATTTGTTTTGGTAAGCATGTGATGGGCGACTGACTTGAGTTGTCATTTAGTAGGATTTTCATTTGGTACACATTTGAACCTTTCATTTATTAGACGGACATTAGACAAAATATTTTGTGTATTTTGGTTGAAATAATTCATTATGCTACTTTATTACATGGTGAACTTATTTATATAGTACGCACCTGACTAGATGCAACGAAATATACCAGGCAGTAAATTGTGTGATATCAGGGTAACACACACAAAAACAGAACCCATAAAAAGTTTATTAAATCCTACAAAAGTCAAGCAAATTTCTTGAAATTTGGTGAAGTAAACTTAGTCTGTGTACAGCTATTTCCAAATATTTCAGTTACCTTGGTCGCTTTGCATAAAAATTATCTTCTTTCCAAAATATGCAGACTTGCGCTAAATTGTCAATTACTCGACCGCATTCCTCTTTGGGGGTTTCCCTGATTTTTTGCTGTGATTACTGCCTTCAGTTCACCAGTCCTTTGAGGGTTGTTCTGATACACGTTATCATTGAGATACCCCCGTAGATAAAAATCTAGGAGATTCAAGTCAGGTGAATGCGGTGCCCACTCCAAGTCACACTTCATGCTGATCAGTCTCCCCTGAAATCGCTCTCTCAGCCAGGATAGATTTTTTGTGTCTTATTATTCATATATACCACTGTTAAGCACCACGATAATACCATGCTCAAGTTGAAAGTATTTTCTATTTCTGTATTGTTTTTCTGATAACAGAAGCTGACGATAGACAAGAGGGAAAGACTGTTTGCCAAGCATGAGGAGGCGAAGTTTCTCAAAGAAGACATTGACAAACGCAGCGAGCAGCTGCTGGGGGTGCTGCGAGAAAGACTGACCGACAGGGAGTTCACAGACTACACGCATTTCATCAAGATGAAGTCTAAACTGACCATTGAACTGCAAGAACTGGACGACAAGATTACGTTAGGAGAGGAACAGATCTTAGAACTCAAGAAGAGCATACCTAACCAGGGTGGATTGTAGCTGAAGGTTGTCCTAGGGTAGTGTCTTTACACAGATGTACACAACCAGGGTGGATTGTAGCTGAAAGTTATTTTAGGGTAGATGTCTTAACACAGATGTACGCGACCAGGATGCATTTTAGCTGAACGTTATTTTAGGGTAGATGTCTTAACATGATGTACTTGATCAGGGTGCATCTTAGCTGACGGTTATTCTAGGATGGATGTTTTATCACAGATCATACATTAATTGAATCGTTCCGGGACTTTTTAACACAAATCATACTGACCAGATTGTAGCCAAGCCATTCTTGAGATAAACGTTTTAATATACATTATACCTTACTAGAGTGTATTTTTGTTGAAATTGTTGCTACAATAGATGTTTTAATGCAGATCATATATGACCAGAGTGCATCTTAATTGAGTTGTTCTAGGCTGGAGATTTTAACACAGATCATACCTGACTAGAGTGCATCATTGCTGAAAGTTATTCTAGGATCAAGTTTATCACAGATCATCTATGACGAGATTGCGTTCTTGCTAAATGTGTTCTACTGTCGATGTTTTGGCAGACATATTAGTGTAAATAATAAGACATTGCGATAACATCATGAGGGCTGTCAGACAAGGGTTCAAAGCCCGCATTCCGTCACCTGCTAAAGAGAGAAAAGGTGGCTATCTATCCTACAGGCCTGCAAAATCTGACAGCCTTACCACATCACAGACCCATCGCAGGCCTGCAAAATGTGATGTCCCTACCACGTCACAGACCCATCGCAGGCCTGCAAAATGTGATGTCCCTACCACGTCACAGACCCATCGCAGGCCTGCAAAATGTGATGACCCTACCATGTCACAGACCCATCGCAGGCCTGCAAAATGTGATGTCCCTACCACGTCACAGACCCATCGCAGGCCTGCAAAATGTGATGACCCTACCACGTCACAGACCCATCGCAGGCCTCAAAATGTGATGACCCTACCACGTCACAGACCCATCGCAGGCCTGCAAAATGTGATGGCCCTACCATGTCACAGACCCATCGCAGGCCTGCAAAATATGATGGCCCTACCACGTCACAGACACCCATGCCAGGTTCCTGCCTCAGGACTTGTTGTTTGACAGATGTTCTAGCGTGGATCATACACGACCCGAGTGCTTGTAGCCAACAGTTATTCTGGGTAGACTTTTTAACACAGATATTTCTGACAGGACTGTATGCATCGAAGCTGAAATCTGTTCTATTATAGAGTTTTTAACACAGATATTCCTGACTACTGTATGCATCGAAGCTGAAAGCTGTTCTGTTATAGACTTCTTAACACAGATATTTCTGACAGGACTGTATGCATCGAAGCTGAAAGCTGTTCTATTATAGACTTTTTAACACAGATATTCCTGACAGGACTATGCATCGAAGCTGAAAGCTGTTCTATTAGAGACTTTTTAACACAGATATTCCTGACAGGACTGCACACATCGAAGCTGAAAGCTGTTCTATTAGAGACTTTTTAACACAGATATTCCTGACTAGACTGCGAGTCGAAGCTGAAAGCTATTCTATTAGACTTTTTAACACAGATATTCCTGACAGGACTCTATGCATCGAAGCTGAAAGCTGTTCTACTGTAGACTTTTTAACACAGATTATACCTGACCACATTGCATTGAAGTTGAGTTGCCTGAGATCAACATTTTAACTCATAAACATTCACTGCAGGATTAGTTGGTTAAGTTTAAATTTACATTTAAAGATTAAGATTTCAGTTTTTTCCCAGGGTTTTCCAATCTACATAAATAATATAAGGAATAGGGAAATATAAAAAGGGATATTAAAATGTATGCCCAAGGGGGAAATGAAATGAAAAGGTGACCTGAAGTTACCCCATCATAAATACTCTGAAATAATTGGCTTACAATACCGGTTTTGTAACTTTTAAGAGATAAAAGAGATACACAATTTTGTAAAAACTTTGACATGTACAACTTTGGAAAGAGAGCACCTGCAGTAGTGGATGTGACAGTGTCAAATGTAACAAATAGGGTAGGTGCAGGGATAATGTCTCCATGTGACATAGGTCATTGTTTCACACATATCACATTGGTTGATGTTTCACACACATCACATTGGTCAATGTTTCACACACATCACATTGGTCAATGTTTCACACACATCATATTGATCGAAGCTGAGTTCTCCAGCATTTAGAGGTTATGAAAACATGCATTATTGAGCAACTGTCACCATAAGAAGCCCCACAATCTGCTGCATATAACAGGGCAGTTAAATTGGGTCTCACTTTCCTGCTTAACAGCGTATGTTGACTTAGTCGACTTCTTGTAATTTTAGGATTAATTCAACAGAGCATCACCGGTGATATAATGTGGGGAAAATATGCAGACAGTGGTGTTTTTGATTTGTCTCTGACAAAGACTTTTTACAGAATAAACAGTTCATTTTTGATGATGTTAGGTGGCTTATGTTTCCTTGCTGTGTCCTTTTATGAATTCAAAACAGTGAATTTCCTTGATGAATTTAAACAAGGCAAGTCTTAAACAACAGGTTGCTCAGTTTATTGCCTGGCATATTTCCAACCAATGTTGTGCAGACAGAATGATGGTATGGTTCCTCTTCTTTCACTTGCTTGAAATGTGTCTATATGTTGTCTCTTGTGTGAATTTCACTGGTCTTTTTTTAGTTCACTCAGCGGTCCATAGATTGTATTATGAATCCAGTTAGCGTTGGCATAATAAAGTCTCCACATGTGAACGGTATCATTGACTGTGTGTGTTCTGTGTTGTTGTTTTAACACATCCTGACACAGGAACTTGCCATGGTACTGCGATATGATTGGGCCGTCACATTTTGTAGGTCTGTGATGTGATTGGGCCGTCACATTTTGTAGGTCTGTGATGTGATTGGGCTGTCACATTTTGTAGGTCTGTGATGTGATTGGGCCATCACATTTTGTAGGTCTGTGATGTGATTGGGCTGTCACATTTTGTAGGTCTGTGATGTGATTGGGCCATCACATTATGTAGGTCTGTTATGTGATTGGGCCGTCACATTATGTAGGTCTGTTATGTGATTGGGCCGTCACATTATGTAGGTCTGTTATGTGATTGGGCCGTCACATTTTGTAGGTCTGTGATGTGATTGGGCCGTCACATTTTGTATGCTTGAATGCAGTCTTTTCTTTTGTTAGCATTCCATGAAAAAAATATAATTCATCGATTCACTTCCCTGGATATATAACTGCAGTGTACGCCTGATGGGATGCAGTGAAATATGCCAGGCAATATGTTGTGCAAGCAATTGTTTATGGCTTCTGTGTTAAAATTGTTGAGTAAGCGATTGTTTATGGCTTCTGTGTTAAACGTGAGTATATTTTCTTTTTGTTTCCTATGTTGTGTTACTGATATTAAGCCAGGAGGTATATGCCAGTATCTTCACTATAAGGTACATGATTATGAGTTTATATTTGTTTGTCCCTGCAGGATCTCAACCAAGTATAGTTGTTACATTTGATAGTCATTTGTTCCTGCAGGATCTCAACCAAGTATAGATGTGACATTTGATTGTTGTTTGTCCTTGCAGGATCTCAACCAAGTATAGTTGTGACATTTGATAGTCATTTGTTCCTGCAGGATCTCAACCATGTATAGATGTGACATTTGATTGTTGTTTGTCCTTGCAGGATCTCAACCAAGTATAGTTGTGACATTTGATAGTCATTTGTTCCTGCAGGATCTCAACCAAGTATAGTTGTTACATTTGATTTTGCTAATAAAGATTCTCTGCCAGTTGTGAAGACAATGTGTAGGCATCATTTTTTTAAAACACTGCAGATTCCATTGTCTTCATTGTAATATATTTTCAGTTTTATGGGTTTTTTTTATTTTTTATTCCATCTCTGGATATTTGCTTGTTACCTCTTTTGCAAAAGCCAACCAGTGCTGATAGATGTAATAATCTCAGCATCGTAAGTGAAGCAATGAATAGGAACATTGTAACCTGCTAATGAATGTCATAAGAGGCCACTAAGGAGGGTTGGTGTGAGACTGGTTGACCCATCATGTAGAAACACTTGTTGCTGTAAAGGCAGACCTATCATGAACTAGTCTGCAAGAGGTTGGTGTGAGTTGATTGACGGCCTTTGCTTCATTCGGAGATGAAAGGCAGCAAAAGAAGAAGAAGATACTTGTGAAGTTGCCTTTCATGGAACTCAAATGACCGACTACAAATTTTATTAGAATCTTCGACTATATATAATGATATACTTTCGTTATTTCGTACCTGGTGCACAGATTTAGCTTTATGAATCTCAAGAATTCTAAATTAAGAAGAGACAAGATCAGAAGTGATGGTGTCAGGAAGAAGGTGGGGACACCAGTTTTAAACGACATTAAGAACAGCAAACGAGTTGGTTTGGTCATGTAACTAAATTATCACAAGACAGTGGCCTATGAAGAGTTCTATTTGGATACAATGGAAACAGATTAAGAGGTCACCCTGCAAACAATGACTTGGTGGGATATCTGAAGCTGGGAACTCCATCACATGTAAGACACCCATTACGCCAATACTAACTCCAGATGTCCAGTCTTAACGAGGCGCTGAAAGGCAAAACAGTGGTAGAGAAAACAAGAAGAATCTCAAGATACAAGTAATCAATGAAGTTACCACGGCAACAAAATAAAACATTCAGTCAGGTGCTGTTGTTTACATGAAGATTTGTGCATGTCATTCCACTATTATTGTTTCTACATAGAAGAGCTTTCCAGTGTTTTGGAGATGGACTTTCCTAACAGTTGTAGTTACTTCCCTTGTGTTGTATTTTATAAATTACTAGCTGACCCGGCACGGCTTCGCCCAGTCCTTGGTGGGGAGCATCTCATTTAATTCATATAAGTAGTCATATAAGTTCTCGTTCCCGTTACCGACTATCTGTCTGTCTGTCTGTCTGTCTGTCTGACCCGGCATCGCCCAGTCCTTGGTGGGGAGCATCTCATTTAATTCATATAAGTAGTCATATAAGTTCCCGTTCCCGTTACCGACTATCTGTCTGTCTGTCTGTCCGTCCGTCCCTCTCTGTCTGCCTGTCTGTCTAATCATTTATTGGTTGCAGTTAGAACAACCTTAGATAAACGAAGACCAACTTACAAAAAGCATTAGAAAGAGCACTTGAAAGATCTTTACATCTTCCCCCAACAATTAACTTGGGTAAATGGAGCGGCGGCAGCAGCATCAGCAGAAGAAGGAAAAGGAGGAGTAGACAACTGCAGCGAAAAGGTGGGTCTGTCTATCTATCTGACCCGGCGTGACTTCGCCCAGCTCCTGGCGGGTAGCGTCTCATTAAATTCATACAACAAAAAAAAGTAACTTAAAAAAATGCCCTTCCACACACCATCCATTATTTTTAATGAAAACGCTTTCTAATCACCTGCATGACTACAGTAACTTCTTAAGCAAAAAAAGATGAGTTACAATGTTATGCATTGTGCATTATTTTTATGAAAACTTTGAAAATACCTTACAGATTGTATCATTATTTATTATAACTCATATGCCGGTACATAACTATGGACAAAGAGTTTATAAATCTTTGAAAACGATGCCACAATATGACTATAAGTTATACAGAAAAGTTATGCCCCTTGAAATAACTTTTATAGAGTTAGGTCCCCTGAGATATATGAAATTACAATGAAAAATGAAATAATACTGGGTAAGCAGGCGATTTCACACTAAAAAAATATTACAGTTGGCAGCTCTGGAATGAAAGAAAGGCGTGTAGAAAATTTCATCTCAATCGGATGGGCCGTTCGCGAGCGCATAAAGGACATACGGACATACATACAGACAGACAGACAGACGGAGATCGCAATTTATATATAAGATAAACAAAATTAGGGTTGGCTGTTGGCAAGCTGATACTAAAATAAAATACATTAACCCTTTGAATCCTACAAGCCGGTATACCAGCTTGACGTACTGTGTATCAGAGACCCTACGAGCTGGTATACCGGCTTACACATGTTTTCTGTTTACATCTCGCTGTCAATCAGCAGCCAGCCGATCCATCCAGCTTACATCTAGACATGGCTAACATGTTTGAGGTCATTCTCCTGCCGTAGATTCAAAAAGTTTTCGATAGTTGACAGAGTATGTGGCCAAAATAAGCTGTGAAAATTGGTGAAAAACAGTATGGATTTGTGGAAGGAAAGAGTACAAACAATGCAATATATATATATATATATATATATATATATATATATTACGGACACTAATGGAAAGATTGTGGGCTGAGTGGTCTCGAGATATGGTGTCCGCCTCAAGTGCTAGAGATCTCAGGGTGATGACCAGGATTATATTTTTGAGTGAATTTTTGCAAAAATTGGCAATTTGCACTTTTACCCAAAATTGCATAAATATGATTTTTCTATGACTTAGAAACATCTTTTTTATCACTTAGAAACATTTCCTGTTTCTTGTTGTTCACGGATGATTTTTTTTTCCAGAAATAATGTCTTTTTCAGGTTGAAATATTGAAATATTATTAGTATGCCAAAAAACAGGTAATGACCCGGGAACCCCAGGGTACAGGATATTTAGTCTTGGTTACTGGCAGGGTTCAAAGGTTAATGACCGTGAAGCTCGATGAAAGGGAAAACATGCAGATTCAGGTGAACATTACAACCTGTCTTTATCAATGAAGTGGGCAAGTTAGAGAAGGATAGCTATCCGTGCTGATAATGTCAAGAGCAGGTCAGACGCTAGTTTGTCGGCTGCGAAAGTGAGAGAAAGATTGGCCACATATTCCTCCGAGGTTTCAGGCTACAGAATGTGATCGCTCTGTCACATCACAGACCCAAGGCCGGACACTGCCTTGGGTCACATTTTTTTGGGTTTTAATCAATGAACACGACAAAGAAAATGAAAAGCTGGCATGAAACAAGTATACCTGGTTCAGGATCTGAAAGTTGTCCAATCAATACAAAAACTTGCAAGGTTCCTAGTTTTGTGTTGATCAAACTAATTTTGTTCGTTGATAATGATTTTGGTTGAAATGACTGCTTGTATCTGTATGTTTTTCCTTTTATCTTAGTTATATTTGTGTTTTATTTGAACTTTAGAAATGACAGCGTGGTCAGATAACGATACCCGCCCACAACAGAATATCCATAATGAACTTGGAGAGGAGGTGGGCATTGCCAGATGAAATTCTTTGGTTGCCAGTGTGCACTGAATGTTGATGCTTCCATCATGCCTACAATCGGGTTTATGGATTTATTTGATTTGATTTCAAGGGCAACAAACCAAACTTTCCTTAAAGAGAAGTAATTAAATATTGATGTAATAATGTTTGAGTGTTTATTTTTCCCCCGTCACATGTTTGGGGTGCCTTGAAACACATATCTGTTCAATAAAAAATTTCATTTGTATATTTTTATTACTGTTGTAAAGAATTTTAGAAAAGTTCGTTTCATAATTAACTCACTAAACGTGTCTTATCAATTTGCTAAACTGTTTTGGTCACATAATCACAGGTTTAGTTCTGCATATCAGTTATACATAAGGGAACAATTATACATCAGCAAGGAAATTATATGGTGCTACCAAGGAACCACAAGATTGAAGCCAGGGAACAATTGAATGTCAGTCAAAGAACCACAAAACTGATAAAGGAAGCTTTTTACGTTCCCTTCCACTTCTGACCAAATGGGTATGGTTCTAGATATGATTCAGAGATAAGTTTTCTTACTGTTTGAATATTGTATTGAGTTGATGCAGAATACTGACTTCAAATGTGAAGAGTTACATACAGTATAAATATGCAGATGTCTGACATCAAGGTGACTGAGAGGAGAGAGGGAGTGTATGTATTTGTGTAAGAGAGAAAGGGGAAGACCTGGTTGGTCTTGTATGGTGACTGTATAGGTATGGTGACTGTATAGGTATATTGACAAAATAAATCCCAGTGAATCAAGAGGCCAGGGAAAGACACGTACTGGATAGGACACGCACTGAGGAAATCTAAGAATTGTTTAACTAGAAAGTTCCTAGTCTGGATTCCACAGGGCATGAAACAGAAGGAGACCACAAACAACTTTGGAGAAGAGATCTAGAGATCAATAGAAGAAGAAAATGGAGAAGAGACAAAGATGAATAATAAGGGGAAAATATGAAGCAGCTGCTTGGGATAGAAGAAGAAAGGACAACTTTAGTTGTCTGAGGGCCTCTGCTTCAACGTGTGATAAATGGTAGGGGAGAGAGTGAGAGATAGGAATGTTTATACCAAATGTATAACAATGACCACATTTTTTCCCTCTAGACTTTAGGACAGAAGATAGAGAATGTTACAAAGTCTGGCAAATCAAGATGGAAGTGCATTTAAGTCCGATCTACAAGACTGCAAAGTCATCATTTCCTGCACTCCTTAGGATAAGAGAAAGGGGTAAAACAAGGGCAGAAATAAATAGTATGGACAATCGGGGCATTTCAGTTGTCTTCAATGTTTAGAATTGAAATATATCTGGCACATCTATATATTTATTAGTAATGTGCCTACATGCCAGTTAAGTTGTATGTATGTGAAGAAATATTTTTGAAAATTGAAACGCTGCATTTTTTAAATTATTATTCTGAAATTTGATACCCTTCCTGGTCACAGACTATCTGGCAAACACTGCATGGACAGGTTGGCGGCAAATGTGAAATGCATAAAAATATGATGATATTTAACCCAAATTTCCATCGTCTGTTGGCATATGTGAATAAATGTTTGCAAAATATTTTATATTCATATAGTTATCTTTCCACCACAGACATGTTTTCCTTCTTTTTGTACATATGCTGTATAAAAATGTACATACGTACTTGTGTTTATGACTTAAGGTGATGACAAATGACTGTGGAGAATAGTGGGTGAGAGGATAGTTTATATGGAATGATGCATTGTGGGAGATTAGAACATTATTTTGGGTCAAAGATTAGAATGTTGCACTGCGGGTGAGATTATTTGCCTGTTGCATTGTGGATGAGAGATTAGTTGCCTGTTGCATTGTGGGAGAATAGAGAATGATTATTGAGGGTGAGAGATTAGACTGTTGCATTATGGGAGAATAAAGAATGATTTTGGGTGAGAGATTAGACTGTTGAATTGTGGGTAAGAGATTAGTGGTGCCTGTTGCATTGTGGGAGAACAGAATGATATAGGAGAGATTGCTTGTTGGACTAAGAAAATGCCCCTTTTTTAACATGTGTTCTGGTATATTGGATAAATAGCCTTAAGAGAGAACAGAATGATATAGGTGAGAGATTGCTTGTTGGACTGTAAGAAAAGTCCCCCTTTTAAAATGTGTTGTGGTAAATTGGATAAATAGCCTTATTTTTAATAGCTCATTCAGCACATGATGGGGACATGATCAATATTATAATGTCTGCCTGTGTTTCCCAGGGCATGTCCAGGTACCCATAGTAGGCTGGGGTCGATCTAGTGGCCCAGATCAGTGTTTACAAGTCCACCTCCATGGGGATTCAACAACATTACCACTAGCAACTGGAAAGAGTATCAGTTTATATATGTGGGCAGATGCATTGTGGGAGAACAGGGGACTGATGCATTGTGGGAGAAGAAGCGACTGGTATGATTTTTGTGTGGAGGAAAAGTTGATATACATTGTTATATTTTCATAGAAAAAAAAAACATTGATAGAATGATACACAGATGTCAAATTATGTTAGAAAGGAGATAACTGATGCTTGCTTGCTTGTGTTCGTTGGCTTGTGCTCCAACGCGAAGTCCTGTATGTCGGATGAAGACATCCTGTTGTCCAACATCAGTGTGATGTCATACAGGAATTGAGGTTTGCATGAGTATCCGTTGTCCCATGTCTGGCTTATTGGTGTGCAGACTGGTGGTTCCTCGCCGTACAGGCAGACACTCTCTGACTTCGGAGGAATCGGCGATCCTATTGACCTTAGCCAGGACCCCAAAGGGACCTGTTGCCCAGGACGCTCGACGAGGACGCGTCAATAGGTCTTGGCCAGTATATAACCCGGCCCTGGTGCCTTGGAAACACCTCTGCGTCCCGAGATAACTGATGATAGGTAGATGTATTTATGACTGTAGACAATGGAAGATTTTGACTTCTGCATGTTTAGTGTAATGTTTGGAAAACAGAGTAGATTGTGACGTGAACAAGTCTGCACACCTTGTTTTACTAATAATGTGTGCACTGATGTTGAGTTGACTGTTTGTGTTGCAGATAGAAAACAGTAAGCCACAGTGTGAACTCATTCCTGTTTGGTGTACAGGGGGGGTAATACCTGAATGTCTGGCACTTGGAGTGTGTATGGCAGAGTTGTCATCAATATGACTCAGCTGGTGTGATGCCTCCTCTTTGTTTTGTTTTTTTTAAACTAAAAGACTGTTGTACATAAACTTTTCATGATCGTGAGAAATGAATAAATGGTGTGCAAAACCACGCTTGACTTGATTATTTATTGGGAGTATCCTTTCTAAACTCTCACATTCTTCTAATCTAACAATAAAATGCCAGTACTTGTCAATCTTCAAATTATTTTTGTTTAAAGCTCGCCTCAACAGAATGTAATCATAGTTTCCAAAACATGTGTCCCCAATTATTTATCCATCTACTAGTCATATTTTATTTTATCATCAGATAATACCATCATCAACAGCCAAAATAGACACATTTGTAGGCCCTTACTCATGAGCTGTACATACTATTAGTATATCACTCCAGTCCTAAAGATCACTGCTACCAAAAAGGGTAATAATGACTCCAGCAAAATCACAAGTATACTCCTTTCACACCGGCCAAATACAGACACATTCAGTAAAATATATAAGCAGCCAGATTTGTATAGTATACTATGGCAAATGTAAGAAGTACAATCAATGACACACTAATTGGCAAACAAAAAGAATAGCTGATGACTAGAACAAGGACATTTGGGACCTAAGAATCATGCAAACATGAGGGTCTTTAAGATGTGAAAATAATACAATATGCCTTAAATCTCCAACAACAAAACTTTATTTACTTAAAAATATAATCACTTAATTCTGAAATAACAAGGCGTAACCTACAATATAAACTTGGAATAGGACCCTAGAAACTGGAATGTGACCTAATCTTTAAAAAAAGGCCAAAATATTCATTTATATGCACAATAAAAGCCATCCAATTTTAATCACAGATGGCTAAACATGCATAAAATAATTTTATAATGATAATCAGGACCCCAAAAATACAACAGGTCTTAAAATTCCTTGCTGACCAGATCACACATGGTACAACAGGAAGAGCACATGTCGTTAGTCCAGCATTACTTTTACCTGCTTCATATCCACTTGCCTCTGCAACTATTACCTGGAGAAGCACCCTCAACAAGAAAATGTGGTTAAACCAGCTATGTTTTGGACATAACTACGGACAAGCGTGGTTCCTGGTAGCCAGCATATGTATCTCTTTTTTTCTTTTTTAGTTTGCTTGAAATGTGTCTATATCTGCATTGTTGTCTCCTGCATGAATTTCATATCTCCTTTCAAAGACAGTTATTTAATGCTCTATACAAGAACATTGTAGATGTTACCTGTAGCATTTGAACCTGATAACCTGCAACCCACAACTACATTTTATAATCACAAAAAAGACATGAATTCATTAGAATGACAAGAGCAGATAACTCTTGTCTATTGGGCTGACAAGGGTAGACAAATCAGCAGAAATGGAATAAACAACAATAACCATATCATGTGTTGGTTAGTAAGTGTACTCAACACTACACAACATTAGCCTGCCTTCTGATAAAATATTTAGCTCATCCGATATTCTCCGGACATTTTTCCAGCGTACAGTAATTAACTTTCAACACGCCAATCCATTTGAGCTATCAAATTTCTTGTCACCGAGGGAAGCGGAGAGGTACCTATCTATTATTCTCAAATACTATCGCTGTGGGACTACAAATGCCGAACCAAAAAAAAAAAACAGAAAATGTGCATTTGTAGAAGGCTATGTCACAATGCTCCCCTTCTAAGACATTTTGATGTGTGTGTGTCGGGAGTCTCTGTGGCGAAGTGGTCAAGCCGTTTGACTCGTGCTCCGAAGGTTGTGGGTTCGATTCCGGGCCGGGTACTTCAGTTTACGAGTTAAATGTTTCAGAGACTCCTGTGGGTCGTCGCTAAAAGCTACGGAGTTCGTGCTTTGTGCGACGCTTTCCGTGCTGCGGAAAGAGACCGAGCCATATGGGACAAAACCCAGTGCAATGAAGTCGACCCTGTCGACTTTTAAGCGACTTTTTTTTTTTAAGTGTACATAATTATGCCAAAATACAAGGCAACGTTGTATCTCAGCACTCATGGGTAATGGTAGTACCGTACCACTTACTGCTGCTGAAGTGTTGGGCTTTCATATATTCTAGGTCATGACATACTGAGGCGAGGTGGCCACTTCCCTATTCCCTGCCTTTCCTTCCCAGACAACTGGCGCTCCTTGTATCAGGCTGGATCAAACCCACAGACATACGGGTCACAAAACATAACACCCCCACCCCAGCTGGGGATTGAACCCATACCTGCGGCTTGGCAGGCAAGCACATTAATCATTAACTGATTCAGTGCCAAATAAAAAATAGGTCTGAACCAAATATGGTATAAAATCAAATGAACAAGTATTTACAACATGTATTTCCTTTCACTAAGCATTGAAATTGTGGAAAATACCATGAAACAAAACAAATAACACAATGACCCTTGTATGGCGAAATATCGTCCTTCTGTCCAAATGGGAGGTCACATCTGGCGATATATTTTGGCTCCGCACACAAGGGCAGACCAGGAAAAACTAACACCAACAACATGAAACAGAAATATGCTATAGCTTTTCTACAACAACACACCAGTTACCCTGATCATAGTAACGTGTTCTGACTACACACCCAGGAATCTTCTTACACAACGCCTCCAGCTCACCCTGTCGAAACACGTGATAAAATCTGTGAAACACATCATACTTATCTCCATTCTTTGCATGTGTTTCAACTTTGTCCTCATTTGCCAGTTTGCATTTTAACTGCCATGGAACGAGCATGTCCTGTTCTTTGAACTGAGTTCTATTTACGTGAACGTGTAATTTTTGGGAACTATCTGGCAATATGCTGGGCTCCGACTGTGAACCGTTATGTGAATTAACACCATGTTCATAACTACTAAGTCC
This sequence comes from Cepaea hortensis, assembly GCA_963921405.1. Lineage (NCBI taxonomy): Eukaryota > Metazoa > Mollusca > Gastropoda > Stylommatophora > Helicidae > Cepaea > Cepaea hortensis. Next base: position 152,800,980 of record OY992879.1, read on the forward strand.
TGTGCCACAGCTGTCAGCAGAAACTACTCGAGCTTCCACTAGTTTTCGTCGTGTATTTATCAGCTGAGCTGTTGTATTAACGTCTGCTGATGAAACATTATAATCGGCATTTTTCATCTGTGCTAACTCATGAATATTTTCCAATCCATCTTTTAGACTTTGTTGTGCAGACGGCTGTTTGATTTCAGAACTATTTTGTTCTGCATTTATTTCCCTGGAAGCTGTTTGCGTCTGCTGTAAAACATGATCATTCTCGTTTTCAGTTCCTGAGTTTTTCTGTCGAGAATTATTTATGTATTTTGATGGGGTCTTGTCATAATCTTGTTCCATTGCCCAAACGTATATGAGAGCCTTCCCTCCTGGACGTAACACACGAATTATTTCTGAGACTGCTTTCATTCGGCGTTCCTGGAAATATAAAACATAAGCAATCAAAACAATACTTTTATATGTTTATGGAAAGAGTATATGTTAATGAGGTGTGCAATTGGGAGGGTACAAGCCTTACCCTAGTGCGAGGAATTACAACCTAAAGACATCGAAGCTCCGAAAGGCGGACAGAGTATTGCCTTGCTGATCCGGCAGCTTCTGCAGCTTGTCTTGTTCTAGACATATTGGTGGTACCTTTTCCCTGCAGTAAACTAGGCAAGTCTAGAGAGGGATCATGCTGCATGGGCAACACATGGTGTCTAAATTCAGCCCAGGCTTTGTACTATGGAGAGGTATAACTCCAGTTTAGAAACAATCGTCTGTCAAGATGGCAAAGTGCCAGTCAGTCATATGTTTATAGACAGAGAAATAGAGGAAGACAGCAAGAGAAAATTTTGACCGCCTTTTGTCTTGACATTAAAAAAGAGTCAGCACAAGAACTGATACGTTCTGTTGGAGATCGCTAGGTGTGGAAAAGCATGATCACCTACGTCAGTCAGCAAAGCAGGCGATGATATGGATCAGAAATGATCATGTCACGGGTTCTTTGCACAACACTGCTTTCATCATGGCCGCTGGAAAGACTCAATCATCAGCCAGTTCCCCTGCATGATGCATCTTTATGCCAGCCCCCCTGCATGATGCATCTTTATGCCCAGTATGTATGTAATGTTTTGTATGCAACTTTGTGTTGGTTTACCCAGCCTCCTCTGCCACCAACCATACCTTCCATGACTATTCAAGCAAGTCACTGTGATGTTTAATGCAGTCAAAGGACTTAAATTTATGAGTCATTGTGCTGTTTATGAGCCACTTGTGTTCTGTGTTCAGATCTTGTAGAATGTCACGAATATTCTTCTTGTTCTATGGTGTTCTAAGAATGTTTCTGTAACACTCAATCAGACAATGGTGAAACTGGAGGAAGAGAAAGAACATGACAAACTCTGGTGAAACTAGAGGAAGAGAAAAAACATGACAAACTCTAGTGAAACTGGATGAAGAGAACATGATGACAAACTCTGGTAAAACTGGATGAAGAGAACATTACAAACTCTAGTGAAACTGGATGAAGAGAACATGATGAGAAACTCTGGTAAAACTGGATGAAGAGAACATTACAAACTCTGGTGAAACTGGAGGAAGAGAACATTACAAACTCTGGTAAAATTGGATGAAGAGAACATTACAAACTCTGGTAAAACTGGATGAAGAGAACATTACAAACTCTAGTGAAACTGGATGAAGAGAACATGATGAGAAACTCTGGTAAAACTGGATGAAGAGAACATTACAAACTCTGGAGGAAGAGAACATGACAAACTCTTGTGAAACTGGATGAAGAGAACATGATGACAAACTCTGGTAAAACTGGAGGAAGAGAACATGACAAACTCTAGTGAAACTGGAGGAAGAGATCATTACAAACTCTAGTGAAACTGGAGGAAGAGAACATGACAAACTCTGGTGAAACTGGATGAAGAGAACATTACAAACTCTAGTGAAACTGGAGGAAGAGAACATGACAAACTCTAGTGAAACTGGATGAAGAGAACATGATGACAAACTCTGGTAAAACTGGATGAAGAGAACATTACAAACTCTAGTGAAACTGGATGAAGAGAACATGATGACAAACTCTGGTAAAACTGGAGGAAGAGAACATGACAAACTCTAGTGAAACTGGAGGAAGAGAACATGACAAACTCTGGTGAAACTGGACGTAAAGAAAAAGACTGGATGGGGCAAACTTTGAGGAAACCAGTTAATAAATGACAGAACTGAACAGCCCATGGTCTGGGACTCACAATGTAAGCGAAATACTACATTCTGTGGGAAATTGTGAGGTGTGTAGAAGTAAGTTAGAACATGAACAAACAGGTAATGAAGTAAGTACAGAATATGAACAAAAAAGTAGTTAAGTCAGTCAGAACAAGAACGAACAAGTAGTGAAGTCAGTCAGAACATGAACAAACAAGTAATGAAGTAAGCACAGAACATGAACAAACAAGTAATGAAGTAAGCACAGAACATGAACAAACAAGTAGTGAAGTAAGCACAGAACATGAACAAACAAGTAGTGAAGTAAGCACAGAACATGAACAAACAAGTAATGAAGTAAGCACAGAACATGAACAAACAAGTAATGAAGTAAGCACAGAACATGAACAAACAAGTAATGAAGTAAGCACAGAACATGAACAAACAAGTAATGAAATAAGCACAGAACATGAACAAACAAGTAATGAAGTAAGCACAGAACATGAACAAACAAGTAGTGAAGTAAGCACAGAACATGAACAAACAAGTAATGAAATAAGCACAGAACATGAACAAACAAGTAATGAAGTAAGCACAGAACATGAACAAACAAGTAATGAAGTAAGCACAGAACATGAACAAACAAGTAATGAAATAAGCACAGAACATGAACAAACAAGTAATGAAGTAAGCACAGAACATGAACAAACAAGTAGTGAAGTAAGCACAGAACATGAACAAACAAGTAATGAAGTAAGTACAGAACATGAACAAACAAGTAATGAAGTAAGCACAGAACATGAACAAACAAGTAATGAAGTAAGCACAGAACATGAACAAACAAGTAATGAAATAAGCACAGAACATGAACAAACAAGTAATGAAGTAAGTACAGAACATGAACAAACAAGTAATGAAGTAAGTACAGAACATGAACAAACAAGTAATGAAGTAAGTACAGAACATGAACAAACAAGTAATGAAGTAAGTACAGAACATGAACAAACAAGTAATGAAGTAAGCACAGAACATGAACAAACAAGTAATGAAGTAAGTACAGAACATGAACGAACAAGTAATGAAGTAAGTACAGAACATGAACAAACAAGTAATGAAGTAAGCACAGACATGAACAAACAAGTAATGAAGTAAGCACAGAACATGAACAAACAAGTAATGAAATAAGCACAGAACATGAACAAACAAGTAATGAAGTAAGTACAGAACATGAACAAACAAGTAATGAAGTAAGTACAGAACATGAACAAACAAGTAATGAAGTAAGTACAGAACATGAACAAACCAGTAATGAAGTAAGTACAGAACATGAACAAACAAGTAATGAAGTAAGCACAGAACATGAACAAACAAGTAATGAAGTAAGTACAGAACATGAACGAACAAGTAATGAAGTAAGTACAGAACATGAACAAACAAGTAATGAAGTAAGCACAGACATGAACAAACAAGTAATGAAGTAAGCACAGAACATGAACAAACAAGTAAGTAGTGAAGTAAGTACAGAACATGAACAAACAAGTAATGAAGTAAGTACAGAACATGAACAAACAAGTAATGAAGTAAGCACAGAACATGAACAAACAAGTAATGAATTAGGTCAGAAATGAGCAAACAAGCAAACAGTTAATCAAACACACATCAAAAACCTCCAATACCGTACTCACTTTTGTGGACATGTGGTGAATGACTGCGATACACAACACCACATCAAACATCTCCAATACCGTACTCACTTTTGTGGACATGTGGTGAATGACTGCGATACACAAGACCACATCAAACATCTCCAATACCGTACTCACTTTTGTGGACATGTGGTGAATGACTGCGATACACAACACCACATCAAACATCTCCAATACCGTACTCACTTTTGTGGACATGTGGTGAATGACTGCGATACACAACACCACATCAAACATCTCCAATACCGTACTCACTTTTGTGGACATGTGGTGAATGACTGCGATACACAACACCACATCAAACATCTCCAATACCGTACTCACTTTTGTGGACATGTGGTGAATGACTGCGATACACAACACATCAAACACCTCCAATACCGTACTCACTTTTGTGGACATGTGGTGAATGACTGCAATACACAACACCACATCAAACGCACCAGAGCGCAGCGGCAGATTAGTTACGTCAGCCACACAGGTTTCAAATCCACGGCTGCGACAGATTGATGCCAGATTACTGCTGTAATCACTGCCAATCTGGCAAACAGAAAATCAACTATAAAACTATTTCAGCAGCAGCACACAACAGAATATTAAACACAATATCCCATAATTTAATGCATCTGTTTTTAACAATTCCTCTTCTACCCTTATACCTCGTTGTGTAGAACCTAGTTAGTTCAAGTTATTGACTCTTGTACGACCAACAGTTCACATTGGTCTCGCTGTAACGAGCTAAAGAATTGGAAACTGGTGACAACTTGGCAATCATGGTAGATTCTTATGAGGTTTTCTTAGGCTTTTGAAAACCTGTCTCATTTGGCATTTGTTTCTGTCCATCCGTGGTATTCTTTGTGTGTTCCTCAGGGACCACATCTCTGCTGCTATCATGTTTCTTGGCTTATCAGCTTCTTGTCCACACCTCACATGCTCCACACTTCACATGCTCCACACCTCACATGCTCCACACCTCACATGCTCCACACCTCACATGCTCCACACCTCACATGCTCCACACCTCACATGCTCCACACCTCCCATGCTCCACACCTCCCATGCTCCACACCTCACACGCATACAATAGTACAGGCTTTGTATGACATCTTAACTCTATTTTTCACTGCAATTGACAGCTTTCCATCTTGCAAGAGTGGCTTCTGCTTGGCAATTCTCGTTCTATTCTCTACAAAACGTCTTTCACCCCAGGGTGTCTACCAGACCACCTGACTGACAGGCACCAGCAGTGATTCTGTACCATGCCACTGCTTGTAACAATAACTGACCAATTAACTCGGCAACATTTAAAGACAAGAGCCAGGGTGATTGTAACTTTTTTTCCCCACATATCCTTTATAGGATATTGCAGTCAACACCAGAATTTTTCAGCTGCTGTTGATGTCTTGGCAAGTTTTACGTTCATTAGTTTGCCATTGCTTTCTAAATGACCGGCTCACATACCCTCCGTAAGTAACCAATGCAACGCGATCTTCTGCAGAATCTCGTGCAGCTGTGTTTCTTATGACAGTATACAGGATTACGAACAGCGTTGTTAACCCCTTCTACTGTAACTGCTTCACTATAATTAGTCTTTTGCTCTTAAAGGATCACAGACCAGAAAAAATGGGGCCTAAATATCCAACCATGATTGGAAGCTAGTTACTGTCATATGCTGGCTCTGCATTCCCTGCAGATGGCCAGACCTTGGATCGTGCTGATGTCATTAATGTCCTGAGAGATGTCGAGAGCGGGGAACTTAGACACCAGTGAATCCACATAGTTGTCTAGAAAGAGAAACTTGGAAGGTGGGAATTGGCACGATCAAAGAGGCAATTTGGGAGAATGAGGGGCCTCATTTAAAAAAAAAAAAAACTGGCACTATTAGCTGCCGGACACTGATGCATATGTTGGGGGGAGGATCTGTGCACCTATGGGCTTGTCCGAAGTGCAAGGATTATACCCCAACAGATAACTAACTGCCATATAACTTTTTGTTTCACATATTCAGGGTTACATTTTGTAATATACTCATTAAAATGTCATGCCATTCTGCCATAATGCCATCTGTCATTAGATATTTTAATGATCATGATCCTCCAATGCTCTATGTTATTAGATATTTTAATGATCATCACCCTCCTGTGCTCTCTGTCATTAGATATTTTAATGATCGTGACCCTCCAATGCTCTGTGTCAGATATTTTAATGATCATACCTCAAAAATATCCTTGTTAATTCCCAGACATTTTCCGTTGCCACACCCAACATCAGCCACCAGGGAAAATGGGGGCAAGTCCAACAAAAACTCTTTAACTCTGGGCCAGGGTTTGTAGCGGGTGCCACTGAAGTGTTCTGCAATGTTGTCATACACCTGGTCAACATAAAACAGCTGGTTAATTTAACATCATCAATTTAACACCTTCAACATTTAGTACACTAACACATGTGATGATGAATTTAACATCTTCAACATTTAGTATAGTAACACATGTGATGATGAGTTTAACATCTACAACATTTAGTATAGAAACAAATGTGGTGTTGAATTTAACATGTTCAACATTTAGTATAGTAACACATGTGGTGATAAATTTAACATCTTCAACTTTAAGTACATGTACATGTGTGATGAGAAATTTAACATCATCATTTAATATAGTACCAAATGTGGTGATGAATTTAACTGTTCAAAATTTAGCACAGTAACAAATATGATGATGAATTTAACACCTTAATAAATTTAACTTTTAGTCATGCCAGATAACTCTGCTGAGAACTGGCACAAAGTTTGCTGAACATGTGATCACAGCATAAATGTAGCGTTACGACAGAGGATGGGCGTCAAGATAATGTGAACAACAGTTACAGCGTTTAAAAGTATTCGAGAAGCATTATAAGATAGTTGCTCCTGGCAACTCACCACACTCGACAAGTTGAGAAACAGCTTGCAAATATTGTCATTGGCAACTCACCACACTCGACAATTTGAGAAACAGTACACTGATAGTTGCTCCTGGCAACTCACCACACTCGACAATTTGAGAAACAGTACACTGATAGTTGCTCCTGGCAACTCACACACTCAACAATTTGAGAAACAGTACACTGATAGTTGCTCCTGGCAACTCACCACACTCAACAATTTAAGAAACAGTACACTGATAGTTGCTCCTGGCAACTCACCACACTCGACAATTTGAGAAACAGTACACTGATAGTTGCTCCTGGCAACTCACCACACTAAACAATTTGAGAAACAGTACACTGATAGTTGCTCCTGGCAACTCACACACTAAACAATTTGAGAAACAGTACACTGATAGTTGCTCCTGGCAACTCACCACACTCGACAATTTGAGAAACAGTACACTGATAGTTGCTCCTGGCAACTCACCACACTCGACAATTTGAGAAACAGTACACTGATAGTTGCTCCTGGCAACTCACCACACTCAACAATTTGAGAAACAGTACACTGATAGTTGCTCCTGGCAACTCACCACACTCCACAAGTTGAGAAACAGTACACTGATAGTTGCTCCTGGCAACTCACCACTCAACAATTTGAGAAACAGTACACTCACCGATAGTTGCTCCTGGCAACTCACCACACTCAACAATTTGAGAAACAGTACACTGATAGTTGCTCCTGGCAACTCACCACACTCCACAAGTTGAGAAACAGTACACTGATAGTTGCTCCTGGCAACTCACCACTCAACAATTTGAGAAACAGTACACTCACCGATAGTTGCTCCTGGCAACTCACCACACTCAACAATTTGAGAAACAGTACACTGATAGTTGCTCCTGGCAACTCACCTCACTCAACAATTTGAGAAACAGTACACTCACCGATAGTTGCTCCTGGCAACTCACCACACTCAACAATTTGAGAAACAGTACACTGATAGTTGCTCCTGGCAACTCACCACACTCAACAATTTGAGAAACAGTACACTGATAGTTGCTCCTGGCAACTCACCACACTCAACAATTTAAGAAACAGTACACTGATAGTTGCTCCTGGCAACTCACCACACTCAACAATTTAAGAAACAGTACACTGATAGTTGCTCCTGGCAACTCACCACACTCAACAATTTGAGAAACAGTACACTGATAGTTGCTCCTGGCAACTCACCTCACTTGACAATTTGAGAAACAGTACACTGATAGTTGCTCCTGGCAACTCACCACACTCAACAATTTAAGAAACAGTACACTGATAGTTGCTCCTGGCAACTCACCACACTCAACAATTTAAGAAACAGTACACTGATATTTGCCCCTGGCAACTCTCTCACCTCACTCTCAATTTGAAAAAGCAATACACAAATAGTTGCCCCTAGCAACTCTTACATCACATGACATACAATACAAAACAAATGTCACTGACAGAATAGGTGACTGACATACATACTGTGCAACACATGCTGACAGAAATTATGACATACAATAATACAAAATGTCACTAACAGTGAACATGACAAACTATACAAAACAAGTGTCACTGGCAGAGTATATGACAAAGAATACCAAAAAAATGTCACTGACAACATACATGACATAAAACAAAATAGATTTGATTGACATTGACAAGGTATATACAAAACAAACATCACTGACAGAGTATATGATATACCAACAAAATTCACCAACAAAGTGTGAACATACAAGAAAATATCATGTTCACCAATAAAACACATGACATACAACACCCAACAAATTTTACCAACAAAGCACACCATACCTTATGAACATGCTGTTCCTCCAACTCCCTGGCCTCTGTATCAGTCTGCGGCACATTCCTAGATCCAACATCATCATTAGTCTCTCCAGCATTCTTCCGTTCCCTGTTCAGCACAACTTTTCTGAATGTGAAAGACGTGCGGACACCTCGGTTCTGTAAAGTCAGTCCATCTCCGTTTGGCGTTGATATAATGTCAGACTTTCTTGGCGTGATGCCATGTGACCAAATGTATCGAGATTCTCCGGTCATAACGAGCAGACTGCGCTGAGGAAGTGCCACTAGAAGATGGCGGCCATCTGGGTGACGAAAGTCCATCACCGTCTGTAAATTAAATTAGCAACAGGAAATTACACCATGTATGACAAAAGAAAATAAAAAGAATAGGCACATATAACTCCTGCGAACAAGTGACAGATAATAAACACACATCGTGTACATATCTTACAAGCTCCAATATGGAGTAAATCACAGGGGGAAATAATCAATGATGATATAAAATAAAAACAAGTTATTCTACGACACAACGAATCGACGTGTTGATTATAATAATCTTCCTCAACAACAACACAGATCTAAGGAAAAATATGAAATTAGAACATTTAATAAAATTGACAGATAAACAGGAAAAGCCTAGGTAAGACATGTTGCTTGGCAATTACACATACTATATTGCTAGGAAGGTGTGAAAGGTGCCAAATAAGAAAATTTGGAGTCGAAGGTGTGCAAACAGTAAAATATTCATAACAGTTAGTTACAAATCTCACTTCTCTTATTATCTATTATCATTTATTACGAAGCTGTCTTTCTCTCTGGGGGCCTACAAGGCGAAGTGTTCAAGACGTCTGCTCAGTACTCTGAATGCCATGGGTTCATTTTCAGACTATGTCATTCAACTTTCCCAGAGAGCCCTGGGGATCTTCGCTGAAGCTGTGGAGTTCATGCTTTGTGTAGTGTTCTCAGCAGGTGACTGAGCATTCTGCACAGAGGCACTGAGCTAGATGGTTTACACTCGGTGCAATTAAGTAAATCCTCTCAATTTTAAGCTTTTGATCCTTCGAAAAATGGGAGCTAGATATTTTCTGAACTTTCTGTGAATTTTCTGGGAAGAAAAGGTGATGTGGCTATACTACCTCATTATACTATGGCCTATACTATGAAAGTATAACATTTAACACCCAAGCAGCAGCATTTACCACAGGAATATCTTTATATAGCTCACAGTGTCGCTCCTCTTCTTCAGCTGCTGCCTTTATCCTTCCAATGAAGCAAAGTCCCTCACCCAACTCACACCAAGCCCTTTCTAGATTTATTTATGATTGGTTGGAGTTTGCAGCTCATTCTAATTCAGATTTGCTTTCAGTGTTTCTATCTCTCTCAGTATGTAAACAATATGTGTAAAACTTCAAACTCACACAGATTTGCTTCCAACTCTCTCAGTATGTACAACATTGAGAAACACTTCAAGCTCACACAGATTTGCTTCCAACTCTCTCAGTATGTACAACATTGAGAAACACTTCAAGCTCACACAGATTTGCTTCCAACTCTCTCAGTATGTACAACATTGAGAAACACTTCAAGCTCACACAGATTTGCTTCCAACTCTCTCAGTATGTACAACATTGAGAAACACTTCAAGCTCACACAGATTTGCTTCCAACTCTCTCAGTATGTACAACATTGAGAAACACTTCAAGCTCACACAGATTAGCTTCCAAGAGTATGTGCAACATTGAGAAACACTTACACAGATTTGCTTCCAACTCTCTCAGTATGTACAACATTGAGAAACACTTCAAGCTCACACAGATTTGCTTCCAACTCTCTCAGTATGTACAACATTGAGAAACACTTCAAGCTCACACAGATTTGCTTCCAACTCTCTCAGTATGTACAACATTGAGAAACACTTCAAGCTCACACAGATTTGCTTCCAACTCTCTCAGTATGCAAAACCTTGAGAAAAAATTCAAGCACACACATATTCAAACAGATTCACTAACCTGAGAACCCAGACTTAGGGACACAATGCCATCTTCAAAAGCATCAACCGTGTCCACGTGAGGCGGAATACCTGAAACGATTCATCTCAAATAATACACAAGTAGGAATAATCTTGATTAGCTGAACCTAACATATCCTGAAGACAAAATCCTATAGGCATGAACAATTTCAGAACATTTTCTCAAGATTCACAAACTCATGAACAGACTGCAATAAAAGGCCATCTTGGCACCATTCACGGATAAAATATGTAACAAATGGCAAACTTGGTCATTCAGTTAAATCTGTTATAAATAGCTGACTTTAGTCATTTAAAGATACAATTTGTAATAAATGGCCAACTTTAGTCATTCAAAGATACAATTTTTAATAAATAATCAACTTGGTAATTCAGTCAAATTTATAATAAACGGCCAACTTGTTTATTCACAGACAAAATTTGTAATAAATGGCCGACTCTGGTCATTCAGAGATAAAATATGTGATAAATGGCCAACTTGGCAATTCACAGTCAAATTTATAACATGTACACACAGAAGCCATAAATAACATATTGCACGACCAGGCCAGGAATCATGCAATATATTATGTGTGGTTTCTATGTTTAAATTCACAGTTTTGCATTTTTACAATTTATAATAGCCAACTTGTCTTTCAGTCAAATCTGTAATTGCAAACTTTGGTCATTCACAGCTAAATTTGTGACAAATGGCCTACTTGGTTAGTCACAGACAAAATTTATCACAAGTAGCCAACGTGGCCATTTACAATCAAAACTGGTAACAAATGATCAGCTTGGTCACTCAATTAAAACTGTAAACCAATACAGTCAATCTACCTACAAGAAATAAACACAACTAGGCATACCTTGTCCTGGCTTGTATTGGTTGACGGTCAGCTGATCTGGGATGTGGCCAATCAAACCCATGTCGAAAGCTCTGTGTAAAATACTATGGCATGCAGGAGGAATCCCATCAGGCAATGGGTTATTAACGTCTACATCGTTTATGTCGTACCTGAACTCAAAACCAAAGTGCTTGACCTGACGATGTTTCATCACACCTCCTTCTGTGTTTCAAAACATAAATCAATTAATATAGATCTGACCTCACACTTATTAGCACATGGTTATTTGCACAACTATACTTTAATATAGATCTGACCTCACACTTAATAGAATCTGGATATTTGCACAAATATACTTTAATATAGTTTAGTTTAGTTTAGTCGATGGATCAACATCACGGCACATGGGTGTAACCCATAAGTGCTCCGTTCTCCTCCTAACTTAAACCTGAGTTTGGAGAAACTCAGCTCAGTGCACGAACTCTGTTACACCGGCGAGGATCCTGAAATACTTTGTGTAGATTTTTCACTCGAAATTTTGCCCGGGCAGCGCCGTTAGGCTACTCTTTTTCGATTTCCAACTGCCAAGGGATTTTTTACGTTCGCAATAGACACGGGCGTCCCATCTCACTACCCAGAGACCAGGGGAAATTACTAGAAGTCCACGTGAAAAAATCCTGGTCCTTGCCGGGGCTTGAACCCGAGACCTCCAGCACTCGAGGCGGACACCATACCTCGAGACCACGCAGCCCCCCATACTTTAATATAGATCTGTCTTCACGCACCTGGATATTTGTACAAATATACTTTAATATAGATCTGACCTCACACTTATTAGCACATGGATATTTTCACAGTTCAAAGCGAGTGAGCACAACCAAAAAGTAAACTATAAATCAAACCTTTGACGTTTTCTGTATCATCCATGTTAATGAATTTCAGCAGCACGTCCTCATCTTCTTCTGTTACAAAGTCTTCTATAACATGAAGCCCGGGAGGTCTCTCGCTGGACTGCATCAGCGACAATGGTGCTGAGGATAGCATGAAACATTGTTCAGCTCTTGGCAATTAAAAACAGCACACTGAAGGCAAGTCATTGCTTGTAGAAATAACACCATTTCCACATGATGGAATAATATATTTAAGACAGTAAGAGATTCCCTGCTAGCTGAAGACACTATAACAGACAAAATCATCTCACTGAAGTGAACATTGCAACCAATCTCATGACTACTCACCTTTCTCACTGAAGTGAACATTTATAAGTCTCACGACTACTCTCCTTTCTCACTGAAGTGAACATTTATAAGTCTCACGACTACTCTCCTTTCTCACTGAAGTGAACATTTATAAGTCTCACGACTACTCTCCTTTCTCACTGAACAAAATAAAACAAGACTACTTATCTGGAAAACTGACGCATCACATCATGAATAGATAAACCTCATGTTGTACCAACAATCTACACAAAAACATTTCTTCAGATGACATGAGGTCTGAGATTTCAATCAATCATGTGCCATGCCGGAAAGCGTGGGCGGTCATGATTCGCCATTTCACTCGATCACCAGAGTCGTCGATCAGCTCAGTGTACCTGTCTCGTCCATGCCATGTGGCCAAGCCATCCAGGTATTTTCCTCTCGGTCTTCCTCTTGGTCTGTTCCCTTCGATCTTGCCAGCTGTCAGTAAGTTCTCCAGTCCATTTCTTCTCATAACATGTCCAAAAAATTTTGACTGTCTACGTCTAATTTCTCTAATCAATCTACGATTTTCATTTGTCTCTTTGTAGTACTTGTTCATTGGTTTTTCTGTCTGTCCATGGTATTCTTTGCATTTTCCTCAGAAACCACATTTCTGCAGCCATCAGATGTTTTTCTGCTTGACTGCACATTGTCCAAGTTTCACATCCATACAAAAGAACAGGCTCTATGTATCCCCTCAACACTCTTTTTCTCGTTTCAATTGACATCATTTTATTGGTCAGAATGTTTTTCATCTTGCTAAAGGCTACTTTCGCAATGGCGATTCTTGTTCTAATCTCTTCAAGGCATCTGCCATCAGATGTTATGACTGTTCCGAGATAATTGAACCGATTCACTTGTTGAAGAATATTCCCATTTACTTGTATATTACATTGTGGTACTTCGTTCTTCCTAGTGACGACCATAACCTGTGTCTTCCTACAATTTAATTCCAACCCCAGCTGCTCACTGTGTACAACCACAGCGTCTACTAATTGTTGCAGATCCTGTGCATTGTCTGCAATCAATACTGTATCATCTGCATATCTAATGTTATTTATGTTTCGTCCTCCAATGCTGATTCCATTTAGGTCTTCTACATTTCTGAAAATATTTTCACTGTATAGGGAAAAAAGATCTGGAGACATTACACATCCCTGCCTAACACCTCTCTTAATAGGTTGGTATTGTCCTACTTCATTATCAATCCTTATGGCAGCTTGTTGTTTCCAATATATGTTTTTTATAAGTCTAATGTCTTTCCCATCAATTTGTAGATCTGCAAGCATATCCACAATGTTGACATGTCTAACTCTATCAAAAGCCTTTGTGTAGTCAATAAAGCAAAGATGTATATCCTTGTTTACTTCTAAAGCACGTTCAATAACTGTTCGCAGCATATACACAGCATTTACTGTACCCTTTCCTTCTACAAAACCACATTGTTCTTCCCCTATTTCAGGTTGTATTTTCTTCCTCACTCTTTGCATGATAATTCGTAACAAAATCTTTGTGATGTGACTCATTATACTAATTGTTCTATGTTGATCACATTCTAAGGCTCCTGATTTCTTTGGGATTGCAATAAATACAGAATTACGTAATTCAGAAGGTATATCTCCAGTATCATATAATGTGTTCAGCAGTCTAGTGACTTGCTCTAGTCCAAATTTCAGCTGGTGTTAAAAGTTTCATGATCGGTTATTTTGTACTTTAGAGAACTGCAACAGCACAGTGCTATGCATGCTTGTCTGCCAGCCCAATGGTAGTGTGTTTAAATCCCACTGAGGCAGGAATTATGTTTTTTAAAAACTGACCTGAGCTCCTAGGTTAATCCAGTCTAAACAAGGGTATGTGTACTGGGGTACTGTTGATCTGGTCTAAGCAAGGGTATGTGTACTGGGGTACTGTTGATCTGGTCTAAGTAAAGGTATGTGTACTGGGGTACTGTTGATCTGGTCTAAGCAAGGGTATGTGTACTGGGGTACTGTTGATCCAGTCTAAAAAAGGTACCAGAAAATGTAGTGGGAATAAAAGCAGCTGATGTGATATTGATCACATCAACAATTGAGTGCCGACTGGTCTTACAATATAGGGAGCTAGCACCATATACCCAATGGAAGTGGCGGGACCCTAGTGGCTAGATGTTCATCTGCCAGCTTTATGGTCAAGGGTTCGAATCAGGGTGGAGATTTCAAATTGGCCTGTACTGCTAGCACCACATGCCCAATGCACCTTAAGATAGGTAATAAGCTCCTTTTAACCATAAACCCAAGATGCTTCAGGCAGTGGTAACAGGTCTGTTACTTTACTTATTTAACCATCAACCCAAGGTGCTTCAGGGAGTGGTAACAGGTCTGTTATTTTACTTATTTAACCATAAACCCAAGATGCTTCAGGCAGTGGTAACAGGTCTGTTACTTTACTTATTCTGTAGTTGATTTCTAAACTACATCTATGTTAGACAGGGCATATTTTAAAATGATAGCGAGGCCATCACAGATACTTTGGTCAAAGTAATAGCCACAAATACTGGCTTCCTGACATCTTCTTCTTCTTCTTGTCCTCCATTTACCTCAGTAAAGTGTTGGGGAAGATGCAAAGATCTTTTATGAGCTCTTTTTAATGCTGTTTTTAAGTTAGTATTCATTTCTGTAAGGCTGTTCTTGATTTCATCATTCCATCTTTTATGTGGTCTTTCACGTGCTCTGTATCCATTATATATCTTCAATGTGGCTCTTTGTGGCAGATAGTACCAGGGAATTCTTGTGAGTTGGCCAAACATAAATTTAATCTGCTGTTCTTTAATGAAGTGCTTGACTGGTTTCAGACCTGGTTGTCTTTAAATTTCCTAATTCTAGATCTCATGATTACTCCCACAGCTCTAAGGCATCTCATCTCTGTTATGATTTTTCACTCATTATTTGCAGTAAGTGTCCATGTTTGACACTCGTAGCATAATATCGGCAAAAAAATAATTCTTATGAGATTTTGCTCTAGTACTTGTAGGTATCTTCTCTGCGACATCAACAATAGAAAATTAGACATCTTCTGCGTGACATCAATGCTAGAAAATTAGGTATCTTCTACACAATTTCAACAACAGAGAATATCTGCCCTGAATGTTGATCTTGCATGCATTAAGCCTGGTCAAGTGATGAGAAGAGAAGCATGGAAAAATATTGTGACCAGAAACTTTAGCGATAGCAGAGGCAGACAGAGAGAAATGATGATGAATGGCCGCAGACAGTGACATGGAGAAATATCAACAGAATTGATCCGAGCACCAAGGACCAAGATCTGTGTAGATAAATGAACATCTACGGCATATTGCAGGGCGCATGATTATGCTTTCAGAATTCAGAAAACAATTTTAAAAATACTCACCTTCCTCAACAAAGAGTAAATAAAGAACAACATCCTGACTTGGGTCATTGCCCTTTCTCAACAAATGTCCATTAAAGTCACGGAAGGCTCTAGAAGCAGCGGCTACGTCGGTGAATGATACAAAGCTGTACTGTTTTCTAGGTATCATGACAACATCTCTGACACCTCCACAAGCAGAGAAGAGAGACAGGAGCTCAGCCTGACTCACATTATTCTCCAGACCACCATTCTGGACACAGAGAATCTACCAGAAAAACATGATGTCAGTTAACCCATTACATACATTGTTTTAACTCATTTTATGCTAAAAAATAATAATCATATATTGGTTAGTTCATCATCATCATCAAGTGCCATGCCGATAAGCACTGGTGGTCATGTTTTGCCATTTCACTCGATCACCAGAGCCGTGGATCAGCTAAGTGTTCTTATCTCGACCATACCATGTGGTCAAGCCATCCAGGTATTTACTTCTCTGCCTTTCCCTTGTTCTTTTCACCTCAATCTTGCCAGTTGTCACAAAGTTCTCCAATTTATTTCTTCACCAAAAATTGTTGACTATCTGCGTCTAATTTCTCTAACCAGTTTATGGTGTTTATCTGTTCCTTGTAAGACTTGATCATTGGTTATTCTGTCTGTCCATGGTATTCTTTGTTCCTTGTAAGACTTGATCATTGGTTATTCTGTCTGTCCATGGTATTCTTTGTTCCTTGTAAGACTTGATCATTGGTTATTCTGTCTGTGCATGGTATTCTTTGTTTCTTGTAAGACTTGATCATTGGTTATTCTGTCTGTCCATGGTATTCTTTGTTTCTTGTAAGACTTGATCATTGTTATTCTGTCTGTCCATGGTATTCTTTGCATTTTTCTCAGTAACCACATATCCATAGCCATCAGATGTTTTTCAGCTTGTCTGCTAATTCTCCATTCTTCACATCCATACAAAAGTACAGGTTCTATGTAGCATCACAACACTCTTTTTCTCGTTGTAAACAACATCTTTATATTGGTCAGTATGTTTTACATCTTGCAAAAGGCTACCTTCGCTATGGTGATTCTTGTTCTAATCTCTTCAAGGCATCTCCGATCAGATTTTATGACTGTTCTGAGATATGTACAGATTCACTTGTTTAAGACTATTCCCATTTAGTTCGGGCTGGTTGCCTCCGTCTTCAGCACCTTTCCTTTGCTAGAGCAGACTGTGGTCTTACTCGAGTTTAGGTGTGTAGACACGCACACAAGTGCATACACATCTAAAGCATTCTGGTTACTTCTCGGTGCGCCCCTTCTTCTGTTAGTTAAAACAAGGCCGCCACGAGAAGGCCAGGAGTTGGACTTTTGCTGCAATGGTGATGAATGCACGAGTCATTGGGGTATTTAAGCAAGGTTGGGCACTCACCCCAACCCCGCCCCCAGCTACATAACAGCAACATTTGGAACTGATAATTTGTTTTTTTTCCCCTGTTTTCTCATTTCGCGTTTAAAAAAAAAAATATACTTAGGTACAATATTTTTCAAAACTATTGGTTAGATAATAATAAAACTGTGCACAGTTATTCTTCACTGTATTACTTACATTATGAGTAGAGCAATCTTTGAAATTAAGATTTAGTTTTTGTGCAGCAGTCAAAAAACCACAAAAATTGTCATCAAAAATGTTAAATGTTTAAAATTATGAAAGAAAAATATGCCAAGAGATATCAATAAAAGTTCTACTAAACTTGTAAAGAGTCTATTTATTTACATATATACCAAAAATTTAGCCTGTACATTAAAAAATGACTGTTTTAGAGGGTTGTTAAGAAATTCAATATAGCCGCTGTTTATCTTGGTTTCCAAAGCAACCGTTATGTGCAGTCAAATCGACAGTATTTTATCGATCTAGCAGTCTTCAGTATCAAATTCAAACCCTATAGTATAGTAGTATACATTGGGGGACGATGCATCAATAACATTAGATATGCAGATGATACAGTCTTGATTGCAGACAATGAACAGGACCTGCAAAATTTAGTAGATGCGGTTGTTACACATAGTGAACAACAAGGGTTAGAATTAAATTGTAAAAAGACACAGATTATGGTCGTCACTAAGAAGAACGAAATACCACAGTGTAATATACAAGTAAATGGGAATACTCTTCAACAAGTGAATAGGTACAATTACCTCGGAACAGTAATAACATCTGATGGGAGATGCCTTGAAGAGATTAGAACAAGAATCGCCATGGCAAAAGTAGCCTTTAGCAAGATGAAAAACATACTGACCAATAAAAAGATGTCAATTGAAACGAGAAAAAGAGTGTTGAGATGCTACATAGAACCTGTACTTTTATATGGATGTGAAGCTTGGACAATGAGCAGCCAGGCTGAAAAATATCTGATGGCTGTAGAAATGTGGTTTCTGAGGAAAATGCAAAGAATACCATGGACAGCCAGAAAGACCAATGAACAAGTCCTTCAAGAAACAAATGAAGATCGTAAACTGATCAGAGACATTAGACGTAGACAGTCACAATTTTTTGGGCATGTTATGAGAAGAAATGATTTGGAGAACTTGGTGACAACTGGTAAGATCGAGGGGAACAGACCAAGGGGAAGACCTAGAAACAAGTATCTGGATGGCTTGGCCTTGTGGCATGGTCGAGACAAAAACACGGAACTGATCCACGACTCTGTTGATCGAGTGAGATGGCAGAACATGACCGCCCACGCTTACCGGCATGGCACATGATGGATGGATGGAGTATAGTATACCATAACAGAACATAGAAATTAAATATTATTAATAATAATATTTAATTATTATTTATTATTTAAATTATTTAATTATTAATAATGGCCCAGTTTCGCTCAGAAAGCAATGGCAAACTACTGAGCGTAATCTTGCCTAGTACATCAACAGCAGCTGAAAGTTGGTGTTGACTGCAACGTCCTGTAAGGGATATGCACACACAAAAATAAATGAAAGTGTCTATTCGGACTCCAGCTCCGAATAAACTACTCTGTTTATTCAGAGCTGAACTATCACGTGATTTTTCCCGGTCCCGGAAACCCCGGGTGGTCCTGTTCACGTGATTTGCCTAGTCACGTGACTTAACGTATGTGACGTCATCGGGACATGAGCGTGGCTATGTTATATACTTTTGTTGATTCAAAATCATATCCTCAGTAGCATAGTGGTAAGTGTCTCTGCCTGATAAGCGGGAGCTGTTGGTTCGATTCCCTGCTGGACACTTTTTTTTTTTTTTTAAATATTTCAGCAATTAATTGGGTGCAAGCGACTTTTTAATAAAAAAATATTAGGAACTATGATTATGAACACTTTTTTATGTCTTTCAACACATCTTTCTCATATCTCTGTCTCTCACACTAGCTTCGTTATCTATCTATCTCCTCTCTCTTTTCAACCTGCTTCACATATACCAGGTTTTCCTGCACTTTATGTGCGCAGCATTTCCTTGTTTATTTGTTAATTTAATTCATCAGGCCAGTAAGTCGGAAGCCTGGTGTTTGAATTGCCTAATCATATCTTTCTGAGGCGACGCATATTACTGTCAGCTTGGACCGGAATGATGAGGACATCGGCACTCTTCCGAATTGCGGTCCCAAATAGTTCCGCAGTGAATACGTGATTTGGTATATCTTACAGAGCCTCAATGGGTCAAAGGTTAGTTAGTTAGTTAGTTAGTCGACAGATCATCCTCGTTGCACATCGGACCATTCAGTCCATAAGTGCTCGGATCCCCTCCTCAGCAAATCCCGCAGCGTGTAGCGGCTAACGACGCCAGTTCTGTGTTGGTTTATCAATCTTCTTTGGCTTCCTGCGTAGTGTTCTTGTTTGGCCACCCCTCTTTTAATTTGCTGCTCTCGCAGTCTGGCCATTGTTGTAGATTCACAGTCATCACTTGGTTCTTGCAAAAGTCTCACTTCTCGTAGAGCATTCAGAATGTCAGCCTGGTCCATGGCGCGTCCGCCCTCAACAGTAGCCTCACCTGCTAGCTTGTCAGCCCGCTCATTTCCTTGTACTCCCGCATGCCCTGGCACGAAGATGAAACTAATCTTTGCCAGCCGAGACCGCTTCAGAGGCAGCAACCATTCTCTTCGGATCGACCCCTCCTCTATCCTCTTGATCATGTTCATTGAGTCGCTAAGGAAACAAGCCCTAGTGAATGTCTGTGTCTCGAGCCATGTTATTGCTTTACTTACTGCCATGACTTCCATGGTCAGGCTACTTGTGGTTTCAGTGAAAGCACCAGAGTCCTCCTTCACAATTCTCCCTCCGGCCCGAGCTGTAAAGGCCCATGAGCTTCTCACATGTCGGATGACCGACCCATCTGTGTAGATGACCGCGTCACTGTCTAGCGAATTCTCGAAAATCAACGCTTGTACTTCAGCCTCAACAGCAGCCGGATTTTCTTGTCTGCATTTTCTATCTAGTTGGATGCAAACTGAAAAGGATGTGCAGAAGTCTGTTGGCACTTGCACCCACTCCTCGCCAGGTTCTAAGTCCTCAAGTGAACACACCTGTTGAAGAATGTCCTCGGCTTGACCCATCCACGACCGTCCTCTTTTTAACCTGCTGCCCTTCACCTTCCTAATTTCACTATGCAGTGGATGCTGTGTGTTTGCGTTAATTCTGAGGTAGGCGCGTGCCCTGCAAACTTGCATTCTCTCTTCAATGGTTGGAAAATCAAGAAGGTAGCGCATCGCCCTGCATGCTGTATCTCTTGTACATCCAAGAATAATGCGCATAGCTTCATTCTGTATCCTTTCCATCCTTTCTATCTGCTTATGGCTGACAGTCAGGATTGCCATTGCATACTCCAAAACAGACATGACCAGCCCCTCGTACAGAAGACATAGATGGCGCTGCTCACAGTTTGCTGCCGCCATCACCCGCATCGCTGCCAAACCCCGCTTGGCCTTTGTTATCACCTGGTCTATGTGCACATTATAAGCAAGGCTTCGATCAAACCGTATCCCCAGGTAATTCATTGCCTGCGTTCTTTCCACCGTCTCTGAACACAGCATTACAGTTGGTGTTGGATTGTTGACAATATGATTATTCAACGAGAACCAAGTCACTGTTGCCTTTGTTGGGTTGACCATTGCATCAGCTTCATCACACCAAGTACTTATGCGATTGAGTTCGGTTTGTAGCTCCACAGCAACCTCCTCTCTATCCTTACCCTGACGATACACTAAAACATCATCGGCATATGACAATGTCCTGCCAGGTCCAGTGATCTGCTCACTGGTGATTCTCACTGTGTAGGCGTTGAACAGTACCGGAGATAATGGTGATCCCTGTGGTAGGCCAGGATATATTGTTGTTGGTTCCGAAGTCCAACTGCCACATCTAAAAACTACTTTCCGTTGGAAGAGAGCTGCAGCGATCCAACTAAGGAGGAATGGACTTACGTTTAGTTCAAGAAGCTGAAACATTAAAAAATCCAGTGGTACTCTGTTGTATGCGTCCTCAAGATCAATCGCTGCAGCAACGGTTTCAGTGCCTGAGTGGAAACCTTCATAGACATCATGGGCAAAGACTGCTGCATTGGTCCAGGTTTCTCTTTTTGGACGGTACCCACCCAGGGTACGTGGGAAAACACCTTGCCTCTCTAGTTGGCTTGATATTTTCCTGGCAATTACCTTCTCCAGCAGCTTGCCTATTGTATTCTGCATGGTTATAATTCGATATCCCTGAATTTTCTTGTGGTCTTTGTCAGGCTTCGGCAAGGGAATCAGATAGCTGTGTAACCATTCCTCCTTGATGCTAGCACTCCCTATACTGTTGTTGTACATGTCTGCTAGTTTCTCTAGCTCATTGTCGGTACACCTATTTATGTCGTCGTATCTTATGCCATCAGGACCTGGAGCACTGTTTTTTGATCGTCGAAGCACAGCCTTGATTTCTTGCACTGTCACTGTGTCTTCATCCGAAGTGTTCTGGGCCTTGCATCTGTCTGAGGTGACCTCCTTGGCCAGATTCCGGCCTCCCATGTCTGTCTGGTTGCTCTGCTCAAGGTAGCGTTCAAAGAGGGCTTTGCCCTTGTCCTCGTCAGTCCTCTGCCAGATGAGGTCAGCACCTTGGAAGTCAGAAATGCTCTTATTCTTGACTACACCACTCATGCTTTTATGTAGTCGCCAGAACAATTTCAGTGACTTGTCTGTGCTTACTCTTTGACA
The DNA here is from genome assembly GCA_963921405.1 of Cepaea hortensis. NCBI lineage: Eukaryota > Metazoa > Mollusca > Gastropoda > Stylommatophora > Helicidae > Cepaea > Cepaea hortensis. The sequence continues at coordinate 152,823,295 of OY992879.1, forward strand.
CACCTCTGCCCATTTTTCGCTTTTAACCACCGTGACCAGTTTTTTGAAATAGCTTACTTTTGTGTGCATCTCTCTTTCTAAGTGCAAGCAGGGACTAGGATGACCAGCTCTGTTCTTCTTGGCATTTTGCCATCTCCTTACAGCACTACGCTTATCCACCCAAGCCTTCTCCACCTCGAAACTCCACCACGGTGGCTGCTCCCAGCTTGTTTTCCTTTTCTTCCTGCCCTGAAACGTACTGCGCACTGCGTACTGCGGGTCAAAGGTAATGGGTCAAAGGCAATGGGTCAAAGGCAAGTCTATGTGATGTCATCGGGACTAACTACATGACATATTTTTGTTAAACTTTCGTCGTGATCTCAGTGGCATAGCGGTAAGTATCTCCGCCTGTAACGCAGGAGACCGTGGTTCGATTCCCCACCGGCAAAATGTGGTTATTTTTTTTTTTCAATTTTCATAAATTAATTAAGCGAAAGCGACAAGATAACTATGTACAAAGACAGTTATTCGGCATATTGACAAAATTAGCTAACTTTTGATTGCCTTTTTTGTAATCAATTTTATTTTGTATTGTTAGAAGATTTGTATCGTTTTGTTTACGTTACTTAATTTTTTTGTCTCTGTGGGAGTCTCTGTGGCGAAGTGATCAAGCCGTTTGACTCGTGCTTCGAAGGTTGTGGGTTCGATTCCGGGCCGCGCCCTTCGGTTTACGAGTTAAATGATTCAGAGACTCCTGTGGGTCGTCGCTAAAAAAAAGCTACGGCGTTCGTGCTTTGTGCGACGCTTTCCGCGCTGCGGGAAGAGACCGAGCCATATGGGATAAACCCGGTGCAATGAAGTCGACCTTGTCGACTTTTAAGCGACTTTTTTTTAAAGCCTTTTAAACGCTTATTTTGCTGATGATATTCGCTCGACACCACCGCACCAGTCCATCCAACATCATTTCTGTTAGCCTCGATCGTTGGGCGGCGCTTACCAAACCCGACACCCCACATTGTGCCAACGGCTTCGGGCGGAAGAGCGCAATTGGGAGGGTATAAACATTGAGCACAACCTGCCAGCAGTGGGTTGTGCTCAATATTTAAATCTATCGTCTGTTAAGTGGTAGATAATTCAAACTACTGTGGGAATATATGTGATTTATATTTAAGTTTGAAATACTGTTCTTATTGCTTTAGTTTATGGTGTGAGAATGCTGTAGTATGCAACTGACGAGATGCAGTGAAATAAGCCTGGCAATAATGTGTGCAGCCTGATGTTTGGTGTTTTTATTCTCCAATTTATTTACGGAAAACATTGCATTGAATGGTATAAGTGTCGGCCGTTCAGAAAACAAATTCAGTTATCGACAGTAATAGTCTCTAGAAAATCATAAACAGTTAATACATGCTTGGGTTGATTGTCATGTTCTGTAAGGGACATACAACTTACTTTCTAAGACTTTGGACATACAACTTTTTTTGTAAGACACGGGACATAGAACTTACTTTCTAAAACATGAGACATACAACTTACTTTCTAAGACACTAAGACAACGTATCACAAACACAAGAAAGAGGCGTTAGTCATTTTTGTCACAGTATTAGAAAAGAAAAACAGAAACAGTTCAGAACAACTGGAAAGAGAGATGAAAAGAGAGATGGATAGGAGAGGACATCGAGAAAAAATGTTTGATGACCTTTCATCCTGACGTGAAGAAATGTCAGATCACACTTCATACAGTCGCGTGGAAATCGCAAGATGAGATACAACATGATCGCCCATGATCGTCAAGGCACTTGGTGATGCTGATGATAATTATGATAAAGTATAGCACGTTAATTACCGATTCTTAATATGGTCAGGGGGAATCCAGCAACAGTGTATAAAAACATACATTCAATCTATTAACTATCCCCAAAAAACACACAATATGCAATATGCCTATAGCACTTTCTGTCTCTCAGGTTTGCGTGCCGCTCTGGTAATCACGCATTCAATACCGTGATTTCTTGTGTTTATTTCTTCCTTTATTTATGTATTAACCTTGGTACCCAGGTAAACACATTATGACATGTGTACCATGAAGTTTAGTGGGAGGCTAAGGCGGTGGTCGAGATATTGCCGACATCAGCCATAGGGTGCCGGTTGGTGTACACACGTAATGCACAATACCATATACCCAATACATCTCATGGTGGGAAATGGGACATGTGTGTTACGTCACTTATCTTGTCTGTCTCTCTCTCTCTCTCTTTCTCTCTCTCTCTCTCTCTTTCTCTCTCTCTCTCTTTCTCTCTCTCTCTCTCTGCGCGCGCTCTCTCTCTCTCTGTCTCTCTCTGTCGCACTCTGTCTCTCTCTGTCGCTCTCTCTCTCTGCTGGTACATTATCACTGTCTCTCTGTCTCTCTCTGTCTCTCTGTCTCTCTCTCTCCCTCTCTCTCTCTCTCTCTCACCTATCTATCTATCTATCTATCTATCTATCTATCTATCTATCTATCTATCTATCTATCCGTCTATCCGTCCATCTGTCTGCCTGCCTGCCTGCCTGTCTGTCTAATCATTTATTGGTTGCAGTTAGAACAACCTTAGGTAAACGAAGACCAACTTACAAAAAGTATTAGAAAGAGCACTTGAAAGATCTTTACATCTTCCCCCAAAAATTAACTTGGGTAAATGGAGCGGCGGCAGCAGCAGCAGTAGAAGAAGAAAAAGGAGGAGTAGAGGAAGGAGGAGGAAGAGGGAGGTGGAGGAGGGAGGAGGAGGGAAGAAGAGGGAGGCGGAGGGAGGAGGAGGAGACAGGAGTAGGAGGGAGGAGGAGGGATTAGGAGGGGGAGGGAGGAGGGAGGACGATGAGGGAGGAGGAACGAACGAACGAACGAACAAACTTTATTTTAAAAGGGTAACAAATTGGGCACGCAGGCCCGTCTTACATTCGGCCCTTTCAATCACTCATCTTTCATTCATCAAATGTGCATGTTACATTAACATAGGGGAAAAAACATTGTCAAATGGAGTTTGTAAGCATAAACAATGCATATTACGCATGATACATTCACATGAGAAAAAAACACATTATCAAATGAAAGTTGTAACCATAAACAGTGCATATTGCCATGTTGTGAGACACATCCTCCATCCACCTTCATATCCCGCAGCCACCAACACATCCCCGACCCACCAAACCTCCCCACACATACCTCCACACACTCACACAGAACCAGGCGAACATACATGCCGCCACACATCCACTGATCCCCCACCCACACACATTTCCTCAAGAAGAAGAAGAAGAAGAAGAAGAAGAAGAAGAAGAAGAAGAAGAAGAAGAAGAAGAAGAAGAAGAAACCACACACACATACCCACACATCCTGCACCTATCCACACACATATCCCGCACTCTCACAATTTTCCCCACCCACCCACCCACACACACATCAGCCAACCTACACCCACCCACCCAATATTTGCCATCTCTCAACTACACATCCCTACCTATACACACATCCCCACCCATAAACACATCTCCCCACATGCCCACACATATCCCCCACCCATAACCCAAAATCACACACCTCCCACCCACACACACCCCGCCACCCACATATACCCCACAAACACACATCCGCCGCTCACACACATCTTCTCACAAATACACACCTCCCCCACCCATACACTCATCTCTCACACACATCCAACCACTCACGTACACATCCATCAACCACTCACACACACACATCACCCACGTGCCCATCAACACATGCATCTCTCGTCTACCCTCCCACCCACACATACCCCAACCACCCAGCCAAACACACATCCCCCATCCTCGCATGCATCCTTCAATCACCTGCACATCTTACATATCCCCCACATCTCCCCTCCCACACAAAACTCCACCCATAAACGCATTCCCCCCACACACACATCCCCCACATACATTCCCCATACACATCTCCGCCCACACATCTCCCCACCCACTCACACATCCTCCACCTACAAACATCCTCACCACCCACACATACATCCTGCACCTATTCACATTTACCCCATCCACACTCACACACTCCCACCCACACAGACATATCCCATTCACAGACACCCCTCACACCGATTACACACCCATCCCTCAACCCACACAATCTCCTACACACCCATTCACCCACCCAAACACACACTCCCTACCCACCAACACCCACATACTTCCAACTATCCTCTCATACACATACATCCAACACCGACTACAAATCCCTTCACACATCCACACATCACCCATTAACCCATACACATCCCCCACATACAACCCCTCCACACATACATTCCCCACATCCCCACACACACCCATATCCCTCACATACACACTCATACACACATCCTCACATCTAGACACATACATGATGCCTCACATGATCACTGAAACTAATAAGAACAAACTCCCACACTTTACACACAATTGAGACAATGACGATTGTCGTGAGAATTCTCGCAATTGCAAGAAGTGGAGAAATAATTTTACATATACATTATGTAGCGTAAACTTTAGTGATGCAATTGAACTCTCTCTCTCTCTCTCTCTCTCTCTCTCTCTCTTGCTCTCTCTCTCTCACACATGTACATACACACATTCACATACAAAATACACACGCAAATACACACATATACCCACGCACATACACACACTTACACACATCCATATACTTACGCACACGTACTCACATAACACCCGAAGATACACTCCCTCGCATACACTGCCTGCATGCACACTTACACACACAATGTGGTGGATGGGTGGAGGCATGTATGTGTATCTGGGTTGTGTGTGTGGTTGGGTGGGGGAGTTGGGGTGAATGGGGGATGTGTGGGTGGGTGGTGGATGTGTCTCATAACATGGTAATATGTATTGTTTATGTTTACAAAATTCATTTGACAATGTTCTCTAGTTATATTTGGTCTCTGACTCAGATCCCTGGGTTCAACTCCATACTTGTAGGCCAGCATGGCCGAATGGATAAGAACACGTGTTCTTAAACATCCGGTGTGATGATGCCGAGGTAAGGGGCTCAACCCCTACACCGGGCAGTTTGACCAAAATGCTGACCTATCGTCCTTGCTTGGAGATGTAAATTACAAGTACCTCTGAAGTCGGAGTGCATTCACTTGATGGCAAGGGACACTGTTAATAGGGGAAGCTAATCCACATGCAAAGTTCATTCCAGCATTACTTGAAATAGTGTGTATGGACTACACTTGAGTTCAAAGTTCAGTCCAATGCATGAATATGTATTGTGTATGGACTACACTTGAGTTCAAAGTTCAGTCCAATGCATGAATATGTATTGTGTATGGACTACACTTGAGTTCAAAGTTCAGTCCAATGCATGAATATGTATTGTGTATGGACTACGCTTGAGTTCAAAGCAAGGGAGCGCAAATAAAAATCATGCTTCAGAGAATGTTCAATCAGACCCACAGCAGCCTGCTGACAATGATAATGATCAATCAAACCCACAGCAGCCTGCTGACAATGATAATGATCAATCAGACCCACAGCAGCCTGCTGACAATGATAATGATCAATTAGACCCACAGCAGCCTGCTGACAATGATAATGATCAATTAGACCCACAGCAGCCTGCTGACAATGATAATGATCAATCAAACCCACAGCAGCCTGCTGACAATGATAATGATCAATTAGACCCACAGCAGCCTGCTGACAATGATAATGATCAATCAGACCCACAGCAGCCTGCTGACAATGATAATGATCAATCAGACCCACAGCAGCCTGCTGACAATGATAATGATCAATTAGACCCACAGCAGCCTGCTGACAATGATAATGATCAATTAGACCCACAGCAGCCTGCTGACAATGATAATGATCAATTAGACCCACAGCAGCCTGCTGACAATGATAATGATCAATCAGACCCACAGCAGCCTGCTGACAATGATAATGATCAATTAGACCCACAGCAGCCTGCTGACAATGATAATGATCAATCAGACCCACAGCAGCCTGCTGACAATGATAATGATCAATCAAACCCACAGCAGCCTGCTGACAATGATAATGATCAATTAGACCCACAGCAGCCTGCTGACAATGATAATGATCAATTAGACCCACAGCAGCCTGGTGACAATGATAATGATCAATCAAACCTACAGCAGCCTGCATCAATATATGAAATTATATCTCGAAATTGTGGCACAAAAGTTGTAAATATTGTCCGAAAACATGTACTTTGTGACTGTGGCGCCACTGAAATTCTGCTAAATAAGTGTTAAACACTGTACGACTAGTGCCACCTTGGTATCTTTGTTTCCTTTTTACTTGCATCCACAACCCTTCAATTGTTTGGGTGTGAATGTCACTGTGTACAGGGTCAACAAAGTTATTGGCATGAACAACTGCATGATCGTAGATGCCATGGTTTAGTTGACCTACGTTGTTGTAGCCTCGCCAGGCATCGGTGACAATGGTCGTTTCTGGTAAGACGTGATCACTTATAATGCGTTCCAGTGTTGTCGCATCTCGCCTTTCCACAACTTCCAACCAGCAACGACCTCTACCACGTTCAACCAGGCCAACTACCCATTGACCACGACGAAAGTGACCACGGTGGTACTTTCGGTGGAAAAAAGTAGCTCTCGTCAACTTCAAAGACCACTGACTGTCCCTGAGCATCAAATCCTCCCAACAGTGGATTGTTACGCAGCATCCAGTTGTAACACTCTACCCGAGCTGATGGTCTGCCTGGCATTATAATATTTCTTTACATCAAGTAGAAACAAGTGTATTGAAAGCCTCTGTATCAGTATCGGTATCTCCGTATTTATTTATATGTAACTAAGGAAGTAGTCAAAACGGAAGTAATCACACAATGAGGTCCTGTAAGGGATTCTTATTCACTACATTCACTGCGGAACTATTTGGGACCGGAATTCGGAACAGTGCCAGGACATCAATAGCAGGAAATAGTAGGGCGGTAATGTCAACAAAGATGGAAGCCTGTAAACAGTAAATGTACAGAAACGCAAGTTAACAATTCTTTAACTCGCAAGGGGACACAATTATTGAATTAATAAATTATTGGGGATACCAATCTGGAAAATTATTCTTGATATTTAAACAGCTTCATACTTCAGCTATGTATAAACTACTCCTCTGTCTATTCGGACTCCAGCTCGGAATAAACTAATCTGTCTATTCGGACTCCAGCTCGGAATAAACTCTCCCAAAATAAATCGCCATAAAAATAAAGTATTTTTTATTTTTCAACAAATGGCCCAGTTTCGCCGTCACTAAAATACTTTAATAACATTGCGTATTAAGATTCGGGATATCCTTACGAAACATTAACTGACTGTACCTTTGTTGGTTGTTTTGATATCTCCAAATGGTCTTTCGATGATAAAATCCTTTCAAGTTTTCTTAACTTAGTTTCAAGTTTCTTACTCGTATATGTGATCCTTCCTTCCATGGGCGCTGCCATTTTGTCAACTTACCAGGTGCACATTACTGTTTATATGAAAATACTTTTGACGGAGATACTGAGCAGCAATACTAGACAGTTGCTATAAATCTTATTTTTATTTTTTTTTAAATATTAAAAGGCCAAACAGTGTATCAATAATTTTAATATTTTATTATGATTCTCGTGGTACAATGAGTAATGGAATTGTTACATTGTAAATTTGTCTGTAAATTTAGAATAGACAAATTGGCATGTAGCCATTAGGGTGTACAGTATTTTTTCTTAATAACTGTACAGTGTTTAAAGAAAAAAACACATGCATCTATACTTCAAGAGCTGAATATTGAAGAATGTTGTCTATTAAAGACGATAAAACAGAGAAAATTGATACATTTTGGTCACTTGAACAGTCACGAAAGTTTGGAGAGAACAATAATGGAGTGGTATATGCCTGGGAAGAGAGGAAGAGGAAGGCCAAAGAGAAGATGGGTGCGGGATGTGGCGGATGATCTCCAGATGGGAAAATGACTGTTTTAGAGGTTCGTTAAGAAATTCAACATGGCCGCTGTTTATCTTTTTTCCATAGCAACCGTTAAGTGCAGTCTTTGGGAAACTCCGTGGCGAAGTAGTAAAGCAGTTTGCCTCGGGCTCCGAAGGTTGTTGGTTCGATTCCGGATGTCACTAGTGAATTTTTTTCGGAGACTTCTGTGGGCCGTCGCTACAGCTACGGAGTTCGTGCTTTGTGCGACGCTTTCCGTGCTGCGGAAAGAACCCGGGCCTTATGGGATAAAAACCCGGTGCAATGAAGTCGATCCTGTCGACTTTTAAGCGACTTTTTTAAAAATCTCCAGATGGGTGTATCGGACGCGGGACATCTTGCTTATGATCGAGAGTTTTTCCGGAAGGTTGTTATGGGAGCGAGGTTCTGCAAAGGACATGCTACTGAATGAATGAATGAATGAATGAATGAATGAATGAATGAATGAATGAATGAATGAATGAATGAGCAGTGTTTGAAAATAGTGCGGGTCCAAGTTTTGTATTCATTTAATATGTTGCATGAACTTGACAGAGGATGAATGCTACACTTGGACCGGCAATATTTTCAAACACTGCACAGTCATTAACAATACACCATATATAAAGTCGTGTCACTGGGGGAAAAAAATCAAGTCGGTGCTACCAACGAACAAGATACTCATTCTGTTGGAGACCGATCTGGGAAGACACACACCATCACCCAGCCGCGTAAGACACCGGATGGAGTGGTGGTCTCCATCAACAAGATCGCAAAGACCACCGCACTATTGCCAATCATCATATAGCAAGAGAAAACCGACATCAAGTTACCCCACGGCATCACCCGACACCGCATTATCAAACGATGGTCATAAAAAGTGTCAAGACCCATCTCACAAACGAACAAATCATGGAGGTGCTGTCGGGAGAAAACTCAACACACAAAATCACCTGTGATGAGAGGATCATCGGGAAGAACAACACCCCCATCCACAGTCGTCATCATCACATCAGTGGATCGGATGATACTTCAAACCATCAGATGGAACTAGAGACAGCAAGACCCGGAGCACTACATTCCTAGAAAATCAATTGGAGAACCGTTTGAGGCCACTAAGACAGTTTAGTAGAGTTTAGTCGATGGATCAATATCACGGCACACGGGTGTAACCCATAAGTGCTCCGTTCTCCTCCTAACTCAAACCTGTCTGGAGAAACTCAGCTCAGTGCACGAACTCCGTAGCACCGGCGAGGATCCTGAAATACTTTGGGTAGAATTTTAACTCGAAATTTTGCCCGGGCAGCGCCATTATGCTACTCTTTTTCGATTTACAACTGCCAAGGGATATTTTACGCGCACAACAATACACACGGGCGTCCGATCTCACTACCCAGAGACCAGGGGACATGTTGTTACTAGAAGTCCACGTGAAAAAAATCCCGGTCCTCATCGGGACTTGAACCTGAGACCTCCAGCACTCGAGGCGGACACCATACCTCGAGATCACGCAGCCCTCTCCCCACCAATTAGACAGTTCTAGACAGTACTAAGACAGTTCACAAATAAACATACATAGTATTGTTTGGCGCCCATAGACGGAGAATCTCTACTTCCTTCTTCTCCTTCTATGAGTGCCAATCAATACTATGTACATTCCTGGAGTGCTGCAATGTTCCAGGTGGCAGAAGTTTTGGCACACCCGTGCCATTTGTAAAAATGAGGTGGAGGTTTACATTACAGACACTGCTCTGGGCCACACCTACACAGCCACTGCCCTCACGCCAAGATCGACACGGACTTCAGGAGACCGAACGCAAACAGAAAGTGCGTCAACTGCCTCGGCAACCACGACACTAAATACATCGGCTGCCCCTGCCGCCAAGACAGCTTTGACAGCCTTAAATCTGCCTTAAAAATATTTCAGGAGTCAGTACAAGGCAACTACCCGGCTTACGAAATGTGATAAAGCGCAATTGGAATGCCAAATCCTGAGATCTAAAGTTATCAGCACGGAGGAGAAAAATAAAACGGTCGTTACTAACGTTTGGCTACAGGAGCTCGACTTCCGGGTGATCGTTACATTGTGGGGCTTCTACTATGTAGCGCCTCGGCTTGGGTTACATGATTGATTGATTGATTGATTGATTGATTGATCTAGGAACCGACATCACAGCATTCGGGGCATTACCATAAGCGCTCCGTCCCCATCCTCAGCTGCCAGCGAAGAGTTCCAACACCAATAGTACCAGTAGCAATCTGATTATATGTCCGTCTCGCCTTTCCTCTGAGCGTCGAGCGTCGGCCAGATCCCCTCGTCACTCCTCGCTATCTCATTCTTGCCAGACCATGATGATCCATTTGCTCCTCCGATGTGTGCACGTGCTTCCACAAGGCTGCAACCACGTCTGCACCAAGTTTTGCAGAGCCAGCCAATCTGTCCGCCTGTTCATTCCCCAGCACACTGGCATGCCCCGGAGAAAAGATCCAGGCGGTGCTTGCCACCCGTGACCTCCGAAGCGAAGCAAGCCACTCTGCACGAAGCATGCCTGTCCTCACCTTCCTCAGCATGTTTTCTGAGTCAGTACAATCACGATGTGTGTGTGTGTGTGTGTGTGTGTGTGTGTGTGTGTGTGTTGTATTCTCGATCCAGCGGAAAGCTGCAGTGACCGCCTCCACCTCCATTCTTAAGTTAGATGTTGTGGTATCATATGCCAGGCTCTCCTGCACCAAACGTCGACCATTAGCTTTTGTTAAGAACCCCCAGGCACTTCTACTACCTATCGACACCGAACCATCTGTGTAGATAATCACATCACCCGAGCGAGCATTATCCTGAATTAGTTGCTGGATTTCCACTTCCGTGGCTACTACTGGCCACTCCCTGCACTCCCGGCTCAATGTGATTATAACTCTGCACAAGTCTGACTGCTCCGCTGGAACTCTGACCCACTCCTCTCCTCGCCTAATATTCTCCAAGATGCACACATGTCTGATCATATGCTCCGCCTGAGCCATCCATGATTTCCCTCTTATCAGTCGCTGACCCTTAACTGCGTCCAGCGCCTCATGCAGTGGGTGATCTGTGTCTGCAGCTACTCTGAGGTATGTCTTCGCCTGCATCACCTTGAGCCTACCAGCAACAGTCGGCAGACCAAGGATGTAACGCATACACACTACTGGGGTGTCTCTAGTGCATCCCAGAATGACCCGCATAGCTTCGTTCTGTATGCGCTCTAACTTCACCAGCTGACTCTTTGAGACAGTGAGCAGTCCTAGTCCATAATCAATCACCGGAGCCACGGAGCACGTGTTCTGCGCTTGACACATCTTTCAGAGGTTAGCGAAGAGAGAGTTAGGAGGAGAAGACGAGGAAATGGTGTGAGAAGAAGGCATAGAAATAGGAGGGCAGGCGCCAGGAGAACAAGACGAAAAGTGGAGAAACTAGGTCTCAACCATGAAAGAGTGGGATACTGGAACTGTTGTAGTGCCAGGCAGAGAGGTTCTGTATTGGAGAGGCTAATATATGATTTTGAAGTCCTCATGCTCAAGGAGCTAAATACAGACACATACCATTGCCCTGGGTACGCCAGTTATATAAACCCTACTGGGCACATGAGACGTGGGCAAGGTCTGCTGGTGAAGGAAGGAGTGAAGCATGTGGTACTTGACTTGAGCCAGTGGAATCACAGTGCAAGAGAGGTTCAGGGTATACAAATGGAGATTGGGGGCTTAAGTTGGAACATCATAAATGTATATGCCACAGTGGACTGTTTTGTCAGAAAGGAACACTGGGACAGGCTTAAAGAATTGGAGGAATTACCAGGTGATAGACTACTCATATGTGGAGACTTCAATGCGAGGAACAGAGATTGGGACAGCAGTGGAGAAAACCGACAGGGAATTGCCCTTGCGGATGCCATGGTGGACTCCGATGTGGTCTGCATAAATGATGGAAGGCCGACTAGAATGGCAATGGGGCCTGACGATGCAGACACAGCTATTGACTTGGCACTTGTCTCCCAGTCATCAGTCCTTGATGTAAAGTGGACTGTTTTGAATGACCGTGGGAATGATCACATGCCGTGTTCAGTCCTGATCTCTAAATCCAGGAAAGTTAAGGCTGGGAGAATGCGCAAGACCTTCCGGTATGAGTGGAACGAGAGCTTTCTTGGACGCCTCAGACAGGAGGCATGCAACAGGACTGTTAAAACTCCTTTTTTGCAGCCCCCGTGTGGACTCCAGAAGTAGACCATGCTTGGAAAGCAAAGAGAGCTCCAGTGAAGCGTTTCTCCAGAGATTTTTTAGAGCAGACCAATCATAATGATGCGGACACCAGGGATGCAGTTAGAGAGGAGTTATCTGGCATCATAAAGAATATGCCTTATGAAGACATCATACGGGTTGAAGATGTTAAACATATTTTAAAAAAGGCAAAAGACACGGCACCAGGACCTGATATGGTTAGGTATGGCCACATGAAGGCTTTGAGCGATGCATACCTGAAGGAGATGACTGACTGCTTTAACCAGAGCATTAGGACAGCGTCAGTACCACAGGACTGGGTGCAAAACTATCTCATCCCTCTCCTAGTCAAAATGCTGGTATAGTGTGAAAAGCATTCTCTGCATGTGTCCATTGCAGCCATAGTTTTAAGTGCATTGAGTCCCTTTTGAGACCTTGTCACAACCGTCTCCACATGGTCCTTGAAGGACAGGCTCCTGTCAAATTTGATTCCCAGATACTTCAGTTTGTTATCTCTGTTGACGCTTCTACCATCTATCGCGAGGCTTGGGACATCAGCACTCACAATCCTGTTGTCCACAAAGCATCACACACAAAAAAGCCGCCTTTTCCGGGTGGATGACAGCACTCATTTCAGTGCACCAGTCAATCACTTTGTCTACTGTCGCCTGTAGCTCCTAGGCTGTTTGCTCCCTATCTCTCCCCTGCCTATATGCAAGAATATCATCTGCAAATGTTAGTATCCTTCCAACCCCTGGTGCTTCTATGTTTGCAATCTTGCTCGTATACACGTTAAAGAGCACCGGTGAGATTGCAGATCCCTGTGGCAGTCCCGGGGTTAACATATGTGGCTCTGAGGCCCATGCACCCAGACGAAGAGCAACCCGACGAGAATACAGGACGGCTGCTATCCAGTTCACCAACCAGGGATTGACCCCCTACTCCATCAGTGCGGTCATCAAAATATCATATCGAACTCTATTGTACGCATCCTCGAGATCAAGCGCCGCCGCCATCGTTTCTTGTCTACTCTGGAACCCCTCATAAACGTCAAAGGCAAAAATGGCTGCATTTGACCAGGTATCTTTTCCTGGCCTGTAGCTCTTCCGACCACTTGGAAGAAGCTTTCCCTTTTCCAAAAACCCTTGCAGCTTGACAGCGACTATCTTCTCTAAAACCTTCCCAAATGTATTTTGAAGGGTGATGATCCTAAAGCCGCTAAGCTTTGAATGATCCTTGAATGGTTTTGGGAGAGAGTTGAGATAGCTGTGCACCCAGTCCTGTGGTACTAATGCTTGGGTGACATGATCTTACCTAGGCGGTACGAGACCACAAATGTTATTTCGGTCTCATTGAGAGGTTGCTATGTTTCGGTATTATTGAGAGCCTGCCCTGTGTTGGTATTACATTCTCTAGTTTAGTTTAGTTTAGTTTAGTCGATGGATCAACATCACGACACACGGGTGTAACCTATAAGTGCTCCGTTTTACTCCTAACTCAAGCCTGAGTCCGGAGAAACTCAGCTCAGTGCACGAACTCCGTAGCACCGGCAAGAATCCTGAAATACTTTGGGTAGAACTCAAAATTTTGCCCGGGCAGCGCCGTTAGGCTACTCTGCAGAGGTTCACAAATCAAAGATAATGGGCATCCATTGGATTCTCCCCCCCCCCTCCACCCCAGGACAATGCCGCCGTGTTGGGAAACGAGCAGGAAGACAAAATGGCTGGTTCTGCGCCATTGGATAGGGAATTAGTGCATGATAAGACAGGTGTGGCCAGGGCCTTTTGCGAGCATGTGTATTGTGTGGAAGAACGGGCACATCATCATTGCCTGGAGAGAATGGTAGGGCACGAAGTGACCAGAATATCTGGTCAACACTCAGTACTTAGAGGAAAGGCCAGGCGGACACACAATCAGGTTGTAAGGGTACCATTAGTATTGGGACTCTTCGCTGGTTGTTGAAGATGAGAATGGAGCGCGTATGGAAATGTCCTAACCGCTGTGATATCAGTCGCTTAAAAAAAAATGTGATATCAGTTCTTGACTTGACTCCCAATATCGGTCAGTGGATTTAAACGTTGACGTCTCGTTCAGAAATCAATGGCAATCTTTGTCACAGTTTAATGGTATCATGAAGTGTTTTCTATAAAGCCAATCCCCGCTGGTTGCAACATCCTGCAAATATCATGCGATATATTTAGGTGGCTGGTTGGTTGCAACTCTGGAAGACTGGCGTTTTTACTCTCCTGTCCTATGCATTGGCTTTCAGGACTCTGTGTCCTCCAAAGTGCTTGTCTTTATCGGTGTCAGGTTTATGTACAGACTTTTCGCTCGACCCGGCATCAAAGTACCATCTCCCATATATGTGAAAATACTTTGGTTGGTATGGTGTTGTCTTGCCACTTCACCATCGATCTAGTTTTGTCATGTCATATTACCAGTGATCTAGCTGTGTAAGGTATGGGGTTCCATGTCATTTCACCATTGATTGATCTAACTTTGTAAGGTATATGTCATTTCGCCATCGATCTAACTTGTGAAGTACGGGGCTGTCATGTCACTTCACCATTGAGCTAGCTTTGTTAAGCATGGTGTTTGCATGTCTTTTCACCATTGATCTAACTAGGGATGATGTTGTGTCTCTTCACCATTGACCTAGCTTTATGAGGTATGATGATGTCATGTCACTTCACCATCTATATCTATCTAGCTAGAGTCTCCGTGGCGAAGTAGTCAAGCCGTTTGACTCGGGTTCCGAAAAGGTCTTTGTTTCCCGTTGTGAGAAGGGTTCACCAGTCCGTTCTATTAGTTCTAAGTGCCGGTCTTTGTTTTGATTTTCGGTACTTTCCAGTGAAATGAAATCACAGAACTGAGATCATGTAAGTAAATCAGTACGACACACATAGAGCTACCTTTGTAAAGTTGTTTGAGAGGTAATAAAGTTTAATTACTATAAGCTATTGCTATTATCATTAAATCATATTCTCTAGGTTATAAATAAATGGTTGTATATAATTTGCATTGACATTAGAAATATTTCGTTTACCGAAACATTTGCGAGCAACATTTAACACGCCCAGCAGAAGTGAGTCCCGCTAAGATGGCAGACATGGACCTGGAAGTCTCAAGTTGTCTGGATATTCGAAAGTTTTCTTGGTCTAAGGTATACGAACTCATGCATTAATCTTGTCAGGCTTTACTCTGCTAATTTAGATGTTCATTTGTAATGTTCATTCTAATTTAGTTGATTGTTTTTAGTTTCTTGACGGTAACTTTTGTGTTTTATAGATCATTCCAGACATTTCAACATTTGAATCCACACTGAATTTGCCATCAAAGGCGAAAAAGTGAAAATTAATAATGATCTTAATGTTGAAAGATTATTATAAACATTTGTGGAAAGGATCTCAGAATATTAAAGAATATAAACATGAAGCAAATAGCAGCCATTAAAATGGGGAATAGAGAGGTCAGTTACGAATAGATGAAGCTAGGAGTAAGACTGGATAATGATAAGATGTTTTGTTTGTTACCTTGTCTCTTCTCTCTATAGCGAAGTGAAGAAGTAATGAGAGGGGTCAAAGAGAGATCAGAAATATCAGATGAAAATTATAATATAAATAATTTTCGCGATACAGATGACACATTATTGATGTCTGAAGTCGTTGAAAATACATCTGTTGGATGAAAAAAAAAAAAGAATGCAAAAAGGGACTTTCCTTGAATATCAATTAAACCGAAACAATGGTGATATTTTTGGAAAGAATGACGCTGCAGGGAGTGACCAGAGAATGTGACCAACACTCAAAACTCGGAGGAAAGGTCAGACAGACACATAATCAGACTGCTACTGGTAGTATTAGTATTGGGACTCTTCGCTGGCTGTTGTAGATGAGGACAGAGCATGTATGGGAATGGGTACTTCAATTTTAATTCACCGCAAACAACCGCAAACAAAGAATAATCCCTTCGAGCCTCATTTGCATCGGTCCGGCAATCATTTTGCGGTTTAGTGTTCGGTGGACTGCTAGACCGATCGATGGATGTTTTTTTAGTTTTGGGCCCATAGGGCCCTCACTGTCGTCGACAGTTGTTATGCCTAATTTCACCAGTTGTCCTGCCTAACTTCATCAGTTGTTCTGCCTAACTTCACCAGTTGTCCTGCCTAACTTCACCAAATGTCCTGCCTAACTTCACCAAATGTCCTGCCTAACTTCACCAGTTGTCCGGCCTAACTTCACCAGTTGTCCTGCCTAACTTCACCGGTTGTCCTGCCTAACTTCACCGGTTGTCCTGCTTAACTTCACCAGTTGTCCTGCCTAACTTCACCAGTTGTCCTGCCTAATTTCACCGGTTGTCCTGCCTAACTTCACCAGTTGTCCTGCCTAACTTCACCAGTTGTCCGGCCTAACTTCACCAGTTGTCCGGCCTAACTTCACCAGTTGTCCGGCCTAACTTCACCAGTTGTCCTGCCTAACTTCACCAGTTGTCCTGCCTAACTTCACCAGTTGTCCTGCCTAACTTCACCAGTTGTCCTGCCTAATTTCACCGGTTGTCCTGCCTAATTTCACCGGTTGTCCTGCCTAACTTCACCAGTTGTCCTGCCTAACTTCACCAGTTGTCCGGCCTAACTTCACCAGTTGTCCGGCCTAACTTCACCAGTTGTCCGGCCTAACTTCACCAGTTGTCCTGCCTAACTTCACCAGTTGTCCTGCCTAACTTCACCAGTTGTCCTGCCTAACTTCACCAGTTGTCCGGCCTAATTTCACCAGTTGTCCTGCCTAATTTCACCGGTTGTCCTGCCTAATTTCACCGGTTGTCCTGCCTAACTTCACCGGTTGTCCTGCCTAACTTCACCGGTTGTCCTGCCTAACTTCACCGGTTGTCCTGCCTAACTTCACCGGTTGTCCTGCCTAACTTCACCGGTTGTCCTGCCTAACTTCACCCGTTGTCCTGCCTAACTTCACCGGTTGTCCTGCCTAACTTCACCGGTTGTCCTGCCTAACTTCACCAGTTGTCCTGCCTCACTTCACCAGTTGTCCTGCCTAACTTCACCAGTTGTCCTGCCTAACTTCACCAGTTGTCCTGCCTAACTTCACCAGTTGTCCTGCCTAACTTCACCAGTTGTCCTGCCTAACTTCACCAGTTGTCATGCCTAACTTCACCAGTTGTCCTGCCTAACTTCACCAGTTGTCCTGCCTAACTTCACCAGTTGTCCTGCCTAACTTCACCAGTTGTCCTGACTGATGCATGTTCCTGCCCAGGATGGCTTTCGTGTCTTGTGTGCATCACCGTGTTGGTCCACCTCACAGCACCATGCCGCCCATCACTGATCTTTCTAAACCATGTTGACATCTAATATCACCAAATTATAACATGTTCGGAGATTTTGTAATATTAAAATTAAAATGGATCAACTATTCCATCCATTATGTGCCATGGCGGTAAGCGTGGGCGGTCATGTTCTGCCATCTCACGCGATCACCAGAGTTGTGGATCAGCTCCGTGTTTCTGTTTCGACCATGCTACAAGGCCAAGCCATCCAGGTACTTGCTTCTATGTCTTCCCCTTGGTCTGTTCCTCTCAATCTTACCAGTTGTCACCAAGTTCTCCAAATCATTTCTTCTCATAACATGCCCAAAAAATTGTTCTAATCAGTTTACGATCTTCATTTGTTTCTTGAAGGACTTGTTCATTGGTCTTTCTGGCTGTCCATGGTATTCTTTGCATTTTCCTCAGAAACCACATTTCTACAGCCATCATATGTAGAAATGTGGTTTCAACTATTATCAATTAATTAATCATGTGCCGTCTTCACAGTGATGGTTAGCTGCAATAAATCTCCAATACTGTCTGTTTCTTGTCCTTACGTTCTGTCATATTGATGTTCGTCCATCTCTTGATGTTATCTTCCCACTTGTATCGTTGTCTGCCTCTTGCTCACTTGCCTTTAACCTTGTCCTCCAGTATGGTATTTATGAGTGTTATGTCTTTTAACGTAGCCAAAATATTTCACTTGCCTCATTTTTATTTCTTTCATCAACTTTTTCATTCAGTTTTTCTAGAACCTTTGTATTTAATTGTTTTTGTTTCCATGAAAAACGACATATTCTTTTTCAACTATCTTAACAAAAAGTAAAAGTTTGCTACATGGCAATCTATCTGCGTGCTTTAAATACAGGTTTTCTGGCTTATGAAGTCATTTACATTGTCTTGTGTTGCTGTTGTAAAATTAGTGTAATTGGTGTATATGGAAAATATAGCAGCTTACAGCTGTCAGTTGACAATGACTACCTAAAAGCCATGAAGGAAACAGACCAGCCCAGGCCTGACCTAAGCCAGTCTGTATGTGCTGTGCTGAATCTTGACCTCATTATGTTCTAATATGTCTTGCCGCAGATGTGAAGTTTCAGTACTGGTGGCACACCCTGTTGGTTTCTGAGCTTGGAGAGGGAAAGGAGATCTCTGCAGCATAGTTCCCATGAAGATACTTTGGTATCAGGTTGGGTGGAAAGTCTCTAGAACAATCTCACTCTTATAGATGCAAGCCTTTGTCAGGGCTCACACGGCCAAAACACCAACCATCAGACTGAAGAGTTCAAACCCCAGTCAATAAGAGGATTGGCCAACCACAAGACGGATAGTCAGTGAAAATGTTTTCTTTTCTTGTTGAATGGAAGCTATTGTTATTCCCTTTTATTTATTTATTTTTTTCAATTAGTATGGGACATTGGAACATGTGGAAGCTACTCCAGTTCCCACTGCCCACACTTCTGTACAGTGGAGAATGTCAGTTTGTCTGTCTGTCACCAACTTGATTGCACCTGTCTCCATGAGTGTCAGCCTGGCTATCAGGGAAGCAAGTGTGATGAAGGTAAGTCAGCATTACCTTAAATAACACAGTAATCCTCTCTGTTCAGTTAGATCCCTCATGGACAAATCCAGCAGCACTAATGGGGCAGAATATTGGAGTTGTTTTGGGTCTGTGGTGATGGTGAGGCGATTGAGGAATTTGTGATTATTTATTCCCATTTTGGACTAAATCTTCACGATTTAATTATTATTGTTGCTGATTATTGTTGAGCCTGGACTTGTATGGATGTGAAGCGTGGGCAATGAGCAGTCAAGCTGAGAAACATCTGATGGCTGTGGAAATGTGGTTTCTGAGGGGAATGCAAAGAATACCATGGAAAGCCAGAAAAACCAACGACCAAGTTCTACAAGAAACAAATGAAAATCGTTAACTGATTCGAGAAATGAGTTGGGGGCTGCACTTGTTCACTTTGAACTCAAGCGTAGTCCATATATGCTACTTCCAGTAGCACTCAATTGAATTTTGTGTGTGAATTCGCTTTCCCTATTACCAGTGCCCCTCGCCATCAGGCGACCACATACCGACTTCAGAGGTACTTGTAATTTACGTCTCCAAGTCAAGTACGAGAAGTCAGCATTTTAGTTCAACTGACCGGGGTAGGGGTTGAACTCCCTACCTCAGCATCAACACACTCGATGTTTAAGAACGAGGGATCTTATTCATTCTACCATGCTGACGTTCAGTTTGGGGGTTGATTGCAATGTCCTGCAAAGAACATGTAATTTTTAAAAAAAACATGTTTCAAATGTTCACATATTTTAAAACAAAAAGTCAACTATCCTGAGTTTCAACATGTTCTAAATCCTCCTACAGAGTGTGCAAATGATTCCTATGGTCCAGGCTGCAGATACCGATGCCCTACATTGTGTCAGGCAGACTCACAGAGTGGCCCCGTCCGTGACCACAGAAATAGAACGTGTCTACATGGATGCCAGGACTTATTGCAGTAGATTCATTATGATCTTTTCATTTACACCTAATTAATTATCTATATATTATGATTTTCAACTTACACTTCATAAATTTTCTATATGTTATGATCTTTCCACATACCTAATAAATTATATATATATTATGACCTTTCCACCTACACCTAATAAGCTATCTTTGTATTATGACCTTTCCACCTACACCTAATAAACTATATATTATGGTCTTTCAACTTACACCTAATAAATTATATATTATGATCTTTCTACTTACACCTAATAAATTATGTATATATTATGATCTTTCCACTTATACCTAATAAACTATCTATATATTATGATATTTCCACTTACATTTAATAAATTAGAAATACTATACAGTCTTGCTTGCTCCTTATTCTATTCTAACAGCATTGTTTGGCCTGTCCTATTCTATTCTGACATAAATTGGTTTAGTCTTTCCTCTACTATTTTAAGTTTATTGATATTGTAGTCTTGTTTCTTCTACTTCGGCTGCATTCTTCCAGTATTTTGTTGTCATTTTGGACGTGATGGTGTTGTGTTTGACTGCAGCAGATCTGCAATATTTGAGTCTGTCAGCCGACACATCCGACTTGTCCCCACCATTTGTTGTTAGTCTTGCATAAAATCATATGACATCACATGGACATTTGAGCCTGTCATTTAGTGGAAATCACATTCAGCAGACATTAGAACCCTTCTGTCAAGTTTGTAGAGCATACCTCGATGGACAAATTTACCAATGGTTTGGGGATATGATGATGAGAGCCAGAATGGTTTCTAATCACTGAAACTCTAAGGGCCACCAATTTTGATATTCCCTGACAGTTTAATTCAGGCCTATGGTTGTAATGTATCCATGGTGTATGGTGAGGGCGCATGGCAGAAGTCTTTCGTGGGGTTCTGTAAAAACAGCGCAGAACCCGCTGATGTCAAAGGTATAGCTTTATATGCAACACAACAGACTTACTTTTCCGTTTCCGGACCTGAAATCACCACATCACTTCCATTCTTGTTTAGTCCTTCTTCTATTCAGAAATATATTGGTATCACACAGCCTTGATAAGTCATTCTTCTTGTACCTTTGGATATAGATGTCTTTACAGTTTTATTTTGATAAAATAAATTTGCAGTAAATGAATTTGATTAAACATACACAATATTCATCACTCTTTTGCAGCTCTTACCATTTGTTTGCAGGCAAACCCACTCTTCTGAGTTACTTGTAATTTATGTCCCCAAGTCAAGGACGAGAAGTAAACATTTTAGTCCAACTGACTGGTGTAGGGGTTTAACCCGCTGCCTTGGCATCAGCACACTGGAAGTTTCAAAGTGAGTGTTCTTATCCATTCAGCCAAGCTTACCTCCATCAGGTTGTGATGGTGGCTTTCTGCAAGAACTTGCTACAAGGTGATGAGATGATGATGTGTGAAAAGAATCTAACATGCATGGCGATCGGTTGATGAATTGATGGGAGTAATATAGGTTTCCATTTCTTGACAGTATGTGACAATAGAACCTGTAGCGTAAGGTGGGTTATTTTGATAGACAATAATCAGAAATAGCAACAGATTGACTTTCAGGATTCAGAAAGACTAATCACCGTCGAAGAAGAGGCAAAAATGGCTCGCGATTCTAGACTATAATTTGTACAAGTCCCCAGGAATGACCAAGTCTTCAGACAGTGTTCAGGCAAGGATAGGTAAAGTGAACAAGCATACTAGTACTTCCGGCAGTATGCTCTGTAAGAAAAAAGAGCCCCCAAATCTGATCCTTTCTCTCAATATGGAGATAGACAGATTACAATTACACAGTTACAAGTTTTCCCTATGTCACTCACTCCCAAATCTGATTCTTTCTCTCAGTATGGAGATAGACAGGTTACAATTACACAGTTACAAGTTTTCCCTATGTCACTCACTCTTAATATACTAATATTAAACTAGAGTTCAACAGACTAGGTATTTTTAGATTATAAAATATAACAATTAATTTATTGATAAAAATGCTGGATTGTTTGATGAATTGGTGGGAGTAACATAGGTTTCCATGTCTTGACAGTCTGTGACAACGGAACCTATGGAAAGGCCTGCAACAGCTTCTGCTCACAGTTCTATGCCAAGGGGGATATTGCCGAGGCTATCTGTAATCACATTGATGGCACATGTCGTCACGGATGTCAGCCTGGTTATAAGGGGCCAACATGTCATGAACATAGGTAGCTTTCTACTCTAATCAAATAGTTAGTTACATATCTTTTACAGGACGTTGCAGACAGCCCTAGCATTTTTTGGCTGTTTGTGATTCATGGGCAAGTTTACATTCAGTAGTTTGCCATTGTTTTCTGAACGACCGGCACTCATACCAGTGTATCTAAACCAACACAAGACGGCCTGCTTCCAAATTGCGCATAGCCATGTTTCGAATGCGGGATTACAAATTTTATTTGTAACCCCTTCGCCACAGAGTCAGCAATAAAATCTCATCATGTTCCTCTTGTACCTTGTGGTGTTGAGGTGAAGTATAAACAGCGGGAGAGTGCCTGTTCATGGGCTTCATGTATCGATATTCCCATGGACTCTGCTATTCCCTTTGTCCCTCGTTTACGTGGTCAGTGTCTTTCTCTGCTTCCATCTGGTTTATACATCATTGCTTGTTGTGGTATACTGCTAGTTGGTAATCTAGTTACACGGCCAAACCGGGATTTTCATACTGCTTGTAGAAAAACTAAAAAGTATAATCAGTTTTCATTGTTTGTTTGATACTTCTTTAATTGTCATTTGTATCTCCACATGATATTCACTTCATATTCACATTTCAGAGGTGTTAATTTCTTCTTCTAGCTGTTTGCAGTTCAAGACTGGTCGTCATATAATAATGCAGAGCATACAAAGCCATCAATGACTTGCAGTTGAAATGATAAGGTAGTAGTTTGGTTTGTCACATTTCCAGACTCCACTTCATGTAACAATGCAGGGTAAACACAGCACTTTGTGATTTGCAGTTGTAATGATGGATAGTTGCTTGTGACACATGTAAACTCCTCTACCACTACAAGGTGGACACACAGCAGTGGAGCAGGGTTTCTAGTTTTGAAATGTTGCCTGCTCATTAGTTTATTCCACCTGGGGTAGAGGGGCAGAGTGGTTTAAGAGGTATGTCATCCATCTCTAGCTTGAGCAAAGCTGGTTCGATCACAGTGTGAACTGTGAAAGTTTACAAAATAAGAAATAGGATGGCACAATCCACTCTGATATCACGGATCTATAGCTATGTTATACACATTAAAAATATCCTGTCTGTTAGAGATCTTGACAATCTCAAACTTCTTAATCATCTAGAGGGGCAGAGTGGTTTAAGAGGTATGTCATCCATCTCTAGCTTGAGCAAAGCTGGTTCGATCACAGTGTGAACTGTGAAAGTTTACAAAATAAGAACTAGGATGGCACAATCCACTCTGATATCACGGATCTATAGCTATGTTATACACATTAAAAATATCCTGTCTGTTAGAGATCTTGACAATCTCAAACTTCTTAATCATCTGCCAACTTTGTCCTGAAACAGTAAATTAATTCAGACAAAGAACACAAACAGAAGAAGAAATATTTATTAGAAACAGTTATTTACAATTAAGAAGTGTTAATTTTGATCATCGACAAAATTTTCCCTACACAACATGTGCTGGTGGCACTTAAGGTCAAGACTGTGACTCATCATGTCCTGAGTTATGTAAGCAGACTGACCAAACGACACCTGCTTGTGGTCACATAGATGGACAATGTCTACAGGGATGTTTGGCAGGTTACATGGGGAGTCATTGTGATGAACGTAAGTAATCATTCATTCATTCATTCATTCATTCATTCATTCATTCATTCATTCATTCATTCAGTAGCATGTCTTTTGCAGAACTCCGCTCCCATAACAACCTTGCAGAAAACTTCTCGGTCATAAGCAAGATGTCCTGCATCTTATACATTCATCTGGAGATCATCTGCCACATCCTGCACCCATCTTCTCTTTGGCCTTCCTCTTCCTCTCTTCCCGGGCATATACCCCGCCATTATTCTTTTCTCTACACTTTCATGATGTTTCAAATGACCTAAATATTAAAATTTTCTTTGTTTGATCATCTTCAATTGCCAACCTTCTTCAATATTCAGATCTTGTTGTATGGATGCATTTGTTCTTTTCTGTTTTCAAGATATTCTTAGAACCTGTCTATAACATTTATATTCAAAGGCATTTATTGGCTCTTCAGCCCGTTTAGTAGTGTCCAGGTCTCACAGACAGACAGACGTATGTTGCAATGGGAAATATGCTTGCTCTTAAAGATCTAAGTTTTGTAGTTCTATCTGTCCCACTCAACAATTTATTCATTTGTTTTAGTTTTTGAAGAGCAATAGATATTTATCTTTTAATTTCTTTCATTGTGCCACCATTGTTGGTAATCAATGACCCAAGATATTTCAAAATTTTCCACTACCTCCAATTTTGTCTCATTAACATACATTTCTTTCTCCATAGTAGTTTTATCTGTATGCATTATCTTTGTTTTTGCTATCTTAAGATATAAGTTGTGATTTTCACTATTCAATTGAGTGATTTTCACTATTCAATTGGTTATTAGGTTTTCTATACCATTCAGTGTTGTGGATAGCAATACTGTATCATCAGCATATCGAATCTCTGGTATGTCATGACAACCGATATTTAGGGCATCATATTTCTCCGTTTATATCATCTCTGACAGTTCTCATTATATTTTTGGCATACAGGTTAAAAAATAAGGGGACAGCACACATCCCTGACGGACTCCGTGCTTGATGTCAAACCAGTCTGATGTCTCGCCATCTATTCTAACTGCTGCATGCTGGTCTTGATAGAGCATTTTGATGAGTTGTATTACATGTGATGGAAAGCCCAATTTCTTCATGATTTCCCAAAGTTTCTGATGTACACAGTCAAATGCCTTTGAATAATCCATAAAACACGAGAATAGGTTTACATTAAATTCTCTGCACTTCTCTATTATTAAACGCATGTTGAATATGTGATCTCTTATTCCTCTTCCTTGTCTAAATCCAGCTTGAACTACATTAATCTCTTCTTCCATTTCCCCACGAAGTTTTCCCATTATGATTTTTAGTAGAATTTTACTTACATGACTGATCAGGGCAACAGTTCTATAGTTGGTGCATAATTTCAGGTTGCCCTTTTTTGGTATTGGAATGAAGATAGTTCTCTTCCAATCTTTTGACCATATACCATATTTCCATATCTGTTGACATAATTCATGATAGATATGTAAGCTTTCTTCTCCTCCCGCTTTAATTAGTTCAGCTGGTATCTCATCACATCCTGGTGAGTTACCATTCTTCAGGTTCTTTATTGCCCATGCAATTTCATCTAATGAGGGTTCAGGTTCTGACTCTGCTGTCATTGGTTCATGTACCCCATTCATATACTCAGTCATTCATTTCATATATTCCACTGCAGTATTCCTGCCATCTTTCTAGAATTTGTCTAGATTCTGTTAAGGTATTTCCCAACTTGTCACAGATACCATTTAATTGAGGTTGAATATTCTAAGTTTGGTACTAAATTTAAATTCTATTGACCTCCACAAATGTCTTAATGCCATGAAATCTTCTCTTCCCTTTTGTATTCATATTGTAATATCTCTATTTGTTTCCCTAACATGGAGCGGCTGGCCGAGTGGTTAGAATGCCGGGCTGTCCTTCGGGAGACCCGGGTTTGAATCTTCGGTAAGGTGTGGAGTTTTTTCTGTCCGGGGCAAAAAGAAAACTCTAACCTGCACAGTTTGCGGCGACTGCACTAGCCAGGCGGCCTTAATTCCTTAGGCTCAAGACCCCCCCCCCCTCCTTCCGGTCCTACGTTGTAGGGTACTACAATAGGCAGTAAATGAGTTTTTTTTTTCAGTTCCATAAATATGTGTGTGATCTTACCTCTCGAAGTGAGGCTTCATTAAGGGAAATTGGGTTGTCGTTTATTTATTCTCTTTGCCTTTCCTTTATGAATTTTTAGACCTAATTGCTGTGACTTTCCATAAGGACTTTAATTTATCTTGCCTGTGACTTTATGTGTGGGACATGGGGTACCCTACCAGTTGTTGCACTACCATCGGCATAGCTCTTGGTGTCATTGGAATGTGCAAGCCCCTAAACTTCTACCAGGTGGATGTACAGCAGAGGGTTTATCCTCAAATGATACCTTTATTAAGATAATGATCTTCTGTTTGATCCCATAGTGCATTATCTATTTCCAAAGAGGGGTGAAGATTTGACTTATTCATTTCTATTTTTATTTTATTGCATCTATTTATAATTTACATGTATTTAATGTCGTAACATCTTGAATGTTCTGTTAACTTGTATGGATGTTGTACTGTAAACTATTGACAGAACTAAATACTTGATTCATATTGTTACTTTCTTTTTCAACAGAATGTGAGTTTGGAAAATACCTAATGAATTGCAGCAAAACCTGTCCTAAATTCTGTGCAAGAAATGGTTCCAGCCAACCTTTATGCGATACGTCTGAAGGAAACTGTCTTCAAGGATGTACAATTGGCTATAATGGCCCTGAATGTCAGGAGCGTATGTATAATTTCTTTCTTCTTGAAATATCTGGAACTTTATAGTTGAAATCTGTCTGTACAGAATACCTTTTATATCTGTCTGTACAGAATACAAATGCACACTGAAAATTGGAAGGAAAACTGCACAGAGAGGTCAGAATAATCAGTATTCTATATAAACTGAGTGAGCTTTCGTGTGTTAGATTGTAGACGTGTCATATTTTATACTCGTGGATTGTTGGATACTGGATTTCCAGCAGAAGTAGAGACTTACAATAATATACAATGTTGGAATGTGTGAACAAGAACAAGTGAGTACAGATAGCAAGACAATAGGTGAAACAAACTTGTCCCTGCCGCAGTGATGGCACTTCATCATCTACAACGAGTGAAGCTGAGATGACAAGACAATAGGTGAAACAAACTTGTCCCTGCCGCAGTGATGGCACTTCATCATCTACAACGAGTGAAGCTGAGATAAGGCAAGACAATAGGTGAAACAAACTTGTCCCTGCCGCAGTGATGGCACTTCATCATCTGTAATGAGTGAAGTAACAAACACGAGATATAGAACTATTACCCGGGAAGGTTAACCCGGTCAACAAATGCCCGCAGAAGTCGGATGTGTCGGCCTAACGGCGCAAGAACGCAGCTCTGCTGTAAACAGGCACAACGCAATCACGTCCGGAAAAAAAAACTCCGGATGAACGAAGAAGAAGAAGAAGAACTATTAAACTTTACAAGTACAAGATCACAAGTGACAAAATGGACGTTGTGTCTAGAGCCTTTGTCAGCACACAAACTAACACACTTATACAATAATATGAACATTTCAACATAAAATATATATGTATAAAAATGTTACTGATCTTTTCCTTATGGACTCCATTCATGTGTATCTCACAGCCTCATGTGATCATGTTCTACTAAAGCTGACCGATTCTTCTCCTTGTTTTTGTTGATCACTCATTGCATTTTTACAGTTAGACTTCCGTGGGGCTAACTTTGTTGACATTCAAAACCTTGTGCTTACTTTGTCAGCTAAAGTATTATTTTATCATCCACTTTATATGATAGAGAAAACTCTGCAGTATGCACCTGATGAGATGCAGTGAAATATGCCAGGCAGGAAATTGTGCAATATATTATTTATGGCTTCTGTGTTTCAATTCACTAAGGGAATACATTATTTTGAATTTTGTAGAATGTCAATATTCCTCTTGTTCACCAACTGTGGAGAGCTGTGCAGAAAGAGTTAAAAACTGCATGAGAAATGGACTGGCTGGGAGATTGGCAACTGCAAGTCTATAGAAGTGGAAATGTGGCATGCTGGTTAGTCCATTTTCTTAACTCCTCCAACTCCTGCAGTGCATGGTGTGTGATTGGCTCTTCCCCATGCCACCCAAACATTGCATCATGCTATTGTCTGTAGT
The DNA here is from genome assembly GCA_963921405.1 of Cepaea hortensis. Taxonomy (NCBI): domain Eukaryota; kingdom Metazoa; phylum Mollusca; class Gastropoda; order Stylommatophora; family Helicidae; genus Cepaea; species Cepaea hortensis. The sequence goes on from OY992879.1 coordinate 152,851,380, forward strand.
TCTGTGCTTTAACATCTTCATTCACTGTATCAATGATTGCCTTAGTTCTGTGTTTCAACTTATTCATTCACTTTATCAATGAATGTTCTAGTTCTGTGCTTCAACTTCTACATCCACTGTAACAATAATTATCTGTAGTTTTGTGCTTCAACTCCTCCTTCACTCTATTTGATACAGTGGATATGTCTTTCAATATCAGATAAGGAAGACCTTTGGGTAGGCTGTGTAGAAGGTAATGTTCATTGTTATGTGCATCTAAAACAACACTTCAGTCTATACAGAACAGTGTGTGGTCATCTAAGACAGATCATGCATCTCTTAAAATATATTATATACTTAATGGCTAGTGTTTGTGCAGAAAAGGATTAAAATGGTAAACTGAGTCAATAATGCAGAGTTTATGAAAATAAACTAAATAAATTATGGCTAATCAAGAGTTAAGGAAATGAGGCTGAGGCCTAGGTATGACACATTGAGAACAAGTGATAATAATATAACTAGCAAGTCCTATCCCTGGACCCACATGGCAGAAGACATAGTTGCATATCCTTTACAGGATGTTGCAGTCAACCCCAGCATTTATTGACTGTGATTTACTAAGCAGTTTTACATGCTTTAGTTTGCCATTGCTTATTGAATGGCCAAGGTCTCATACCATGGAATTCGATGCAAAGCGATCTTCTTCCAGTTAGTAATTGTGAAACTGTTCCACTATCCCCTAAGCCACAGATGCCAGTGAAAGGGATAGAGGGAGAACAACGGTTGAATTGGCATAATCATTAGGTCATGAGACTGACAGTGTTATGGGTGCAGTTTGATGCCAGCTCTCTGTGTTCATTATGGGAGGGAAAGGCTGGAAATCTATTCCAGCACACACTCAGGTCTGCATATATGTGATGGTTTGAATCTCACAGCTGCAGTAGGTTCATGCTACAGGACTTGGATGTTGTAGTGAACTTGTATGTTGTAGCGGGCTTGTTTGTTGTAGCGGGCTTGTATGTTGTAGCAGGCTTGTATGTTGTAGCAGGCTTGTATGTTGTAGCAGGCTTGTATGTTGTAGCGGGCTTGTATGTTGTAGCAGGCTTGTTTGTTGTAGCGGGCTTGTATGTTGTAGCAGGCTTGTATTTGTAGCAGGCTTGTATGTTGTAGCAGGCTTGTTTGTTGTAGTGGGCTTGTTTGTTGTAGCGGGCTTATATGTTGTAGCAGGCTTGTATGTTGTAGCAGGCTTGTATGTTGTAGCGGGCTTGTTTGTTGTAGCGGGCTTGTATGTTATAGCGGGCTTGTATGTTGTATCAGGCTTGTATGTTGTAGTGAACTTGTAGTGAGTTTATATGTTGTAGCGGGCTTGTATGTTGTAGTGAACTTGTATGTTGTAGCAGGCTTGTATGTTGTAGCAGGCTTGTATGTTGTAGTGAACTTGTATGTTGTAGCAGGCTTGTATGTTGTAGTGAACTTGTATGTTGTAGCAGGCTTGTATGTTGTAGTGAACTTGTATGTTGTAGCAGGCTTGTATGTTGTAGTGAACTTGTATGTTGTAGCAGGCTTGTATGTTGTAGTGAACTTGTATGTTGTAGCAGGCTTGTATGTTGTAGTGAACTTGTATGTTGTAGCAGGCTTGTATGTTGTAGCAGGCTTGTATGTTGTAGCAGGCTTGTATGTTGTAGCAGGCTTGTGTGTTGTAGCAGGCTTGTATGTTGTAGCAGGCTTGTATGTTGTAGCAGGCTTGTATGTTGTAGCAGGCTTGTATGTTGTAGCAGGCTTGTATGTTGTAGCAGGCTTGTATGTTGTAGCAGGCTTGTATGTTGTATTGGGCAAGTATGCTGTAGTGAGCTTGTATGTTGTAGCGGGATAGTGTGTTGTAGTGAACTTGTATGTTGTAGTGAACTTGTGTGTTGTAGCAGGCTTGTGTGTTGTAGTGAACTTGTATGTTGTAGCGGGCTTGTATGTTGTAGTGAACTTGTATGTTGTAGCGGGCTTGTATGTTGTAGCAGGCTTGTATGCTGTAGTGGGCTTGTATGTTGTAGCGGGATAGTGTGTTGTAGCAGGCTAGTGTGTTGTAGTGTGCTTGTGTGTTGTAGCGGGCTTGTGTTGTAGCAAGCTTGTATGTTGTAGCGGGCTTGTGTTATATCAGGCTTGTGTGTTGTAGAGGGCTTGTGTGTTGTTGTGGGCTTGTTTGTTGTAGCAGGCTTGTGTGTTGTAGTGAGCTTATGTGTTGTAGCTGGCACGTTTGTGTAACAATGAGGAAGCAGTGCTGACAATATCATGAGCATGGCCGGAAACACGTTTGATGTCGGCACTGACCATTTGCTATGGGAAGGAAAGACTGAACACCTGTCCCTCCATGCACTCAAGCCTAATAAAACAGCCGTGTTACGGGACTTGCTTTTTTAATGATTGCCTGTGTTGCCCAGCATGCCCATGATGAAGCAGTGTGTTATCTTGTTAATCTGAGAATACTTTTCTTACCACAGCATGCAGCATTGGCACCTATGGTCAAGGTTTTATGTCCAGAATTCTGCATAAAGGATCAACAGTATGGACCTATGTGTCACCATATTGATGGAAGCTGCAGACATGGATGTGTGGGAGGGTATATAGGGACACACTGCAATGAGCGATGTAGAACCATGACAGGTTATAGTTTTCTAATTATGACTTGTATATGACTTGATATTTTTGTGTACTTTAGTGTGTGATTAACTTTTGCAGTCCCAAAAGGTCACAGCAACTGGCTAAAGGAGGTAGTAATGAGAATAGCAAAATCACAATATATTACCTTAATGAGGCTAAATACACACATCCAAAAATTCAAAGTTCCTGATTCACTAGGAAATTAGTCTAAAACAATGTGCTGACACTAGACATGACCATAAAAGTAATAATTTGCACTCCTGAGGCAGTTTTGTTGACAAAATTGAGATAGCTCAAAATTGAGAAATTTCATCAGGCGGCGGATCACGGATTTTCCCCAAAATATAATAGTTTATGAATCACTAGGAATGTAGTCTAAAACAATGTGCTGACACTAGACATGACCATACAAGTAATAATTTGCACTCCTGGGGCAGTTTTGTTGACAAAATTGAGATAGCTCAAAATTGAGAAATTTCAACAGGCGGCCGGTCATGGATTTCCCCCAAAATATAAGAGTTTCTAAATCACTAGGAATTTAGTCTAAAACAAAGTGCTGACACTAGACATGACCATAAAAGTAATAATTTGCACTCCTTTTGCAGTTTTTTTTGACGAAATTGAGATAGCTCGAAATTGAGAAATTTCAACAGGCATCCGGTCATGGATTTTCCCCAAAATATAATAGTTTCTGAATCACTAGGAATTTAGTCTAAAACAATGTGCTGACACTAGACATGACCATAAAAGTAATAATTTGCACTCCTGGGGCAGTTTTGTTGACAAAATTGAGATAGCTCAAAATTGAGAAATTTCAATAGGCGGCGGATCATGGATTTTTCCGTAAATATAATAGTTTATGAATCACTAGGAATTTAGTCTAAAACAAAGTGCTGACACTAGACATGACCATAAAAGTAATAATTTGCACTCCTTTTGCAGTTTTTTTTTTGACGAAATTGAGATAGCTCGAAATTGAAAAATTTCAACAGGCGGCAGGTCATGGATTTTCCCCAAAATATAATAGTTTCTGAATCACTAGGAATTTAGTCTAAAACAATGTGCTGACACTAGACATGACCATAAAAGTAATAATTTGCACTCCTGGGGCAGTTTTGTTGACAAAATTGAGATAGCTCAAAATTGAGAAATTTCAACAGGCGGCCGGTCATGGATTTCCCCCAAAATATAAGAGTTTCTAAATCACTAGGAATTTAGTCTAAAACAAAGTGCTGACACTAGACATGACCATAAAAGTAATAATTTGCACTCCTTTTGCAGTTTTTTTTGACGAAATTCAGGCTTGTGTGTTGTAGAGGGCTTGTGTGTTGTTGTGGGCTTGTGTGTTGTAGCGGGCTTGTTTGTTGTAGCAGGCTTGTGTGTTGTAGTGAGCTTATGTGTTGTAGCTGGCATGTTTGTGTAACAATGAGGAAGCAGTGCCTACAATATCATGAGCATGGCCGGAAACACGTTTGATGTCGGCACTGACCATTTGCTATGGGAAGGAAAGACTGAACACCTGTCCCTCCATGCACTCAAGCCTAATAAAACAGCCGTGTTACGGGACTTGCTTTTTTAATGATTGCCTGTGTTGCCCAGCATGCCCATGATGAAGCAGTGTGTTATCTTGTTAATCTGAGAATACTTTTCTTACCACAGCATGCAGCATTGGCACCTATGGTCAAGGTTTTATGTCCAGAATTCTGCATAAAGGATCAACAGTATGGACCTATGTGTCACCATATTGATGGAAGCTGCAGACATGGATGTGTGGGAGGGTATATAGGGACACACTGCAATGAGCGATGTAGAACCACGACAGGTTATAGTTTTCTAATTATGACTTGTATATGACTTGATATTTTTGTGTACTTTAGTGTGTGATTAACTTTTGCAGTCCCAAAAGGTCACAGCAACTGGCTAAAGGAGGTAGTAATGAGAATAGCAAAATCACAATATATTACCTTAATGAGGCTAAATACACACATCCAAAAATTCAAAGTTCCTGATTCACTAGGAAATTAGTCTAAAACAATGTGCTGACACTAGACATGACCATAAAAGTAATAATTTGCACTCCTGAGGCAGTTTTGTTGACAAAATTGAGATAGCTCAAAATTGAGAAATTTAAACAGGCGGCGGATCATGGATTTCCCCCAAAATATAATAGTTTATGAATCACTAGGAATTTAGTCTAAAACAACGTGCTGACACTAGACATGACCATAAAAGTAATAATTTGCACTCCTTTTGCAGTTTTGTTGACGAAATTGAGATAGCTCAAAATTGAGACATTTCAACAGGCGGCCGGTCATGGATTTTTCCCAAAATGTAAGCGTTTCTGAATCACTAGGAAATTAGTCTAAAACAATGTGCTGACACTAGACATGACCATAAAAGTAATAATTTGCACTCCTGGGTGCAGTTTTGTTGACAAAATTGAGATAGCTCAAAATTGAGAAATTTCAACAGGCGGCCGGTCATGGATTTTCCCCAAAATATAAGAGTTTCTAAATCACTAGAAATTTAGTCTAAAACAATGTGCTGACAATAGACATGACCATAAAAGTAATAATTTGCACTCCTGGGGCAGTTTTGTTGACAAAATTGAGATAGCTCAAAATTGAGAAATTTCAACAGGCGGCGGATCATGGATTTTCCCCAAAATATAATAGTTTATGAATCACTAGGAATTTAGTCTAAAACAACGTGCTGACACTAGACATGACCATAAAATTAATAATTTGCACTGCTTTTGCAGTTTTGTTGACGCAATTGAGATAGCTCAAAATTGAGAAATTTCAACAGCCGGCCGGTCATGGATTTTCCCCAAAATAGAGTTTCTAAATCACTAGGAATTTAGTCTAAAACAATGTGCTGACACTAGACATGACCATAAAAGTAATAATTTGCACTCCTGGGGCAGTTTTGTTGACAAAATTGAGATAGCTCAAAATTGAGAAATTTCAATAGGCGGCGGATCATGGATTTTCCCCAAAATATAAGAGTTTCTAAATCACTAGGAATTTAGTCTAAAACAATGTGCTGACACTAGACATGACCATAAAAGTAATAATTTGCACTCCTGGGGCAGTTTTGTTGACAAAATTGAGATAAGCTCAAAAGTGAGAAATTTCAACAGGCGGCGGGTCATGGAATTTTCCCAAAATTTAACAGTTTCTGAATCACTAGGAAATTAGTCTAAAACAATGTGCTGACACTAGACATGACCATAAAAGTAATAATTTGCACTCCTGGGGCAGTTTTGTTGACAAAATTGAGATAGCTCAAAATTGAGAAATTTCAACAGGCGGCCGGTCATGGATTTTTCCCAAAATATAAGAGTTTCTGAATCACTAGGAAATTAGTCTAAAACAATGTGCTGACACTAGACATGACCATAAAAGTAATAATTTGCACTCCTTTTGCAGTTTTTTGTGACGAAATTGAGATAGCTCGAAATTGAGAAATTTCAACACGCGGCCGGTCATGGATTTTTCCCAAAATATAAGAGTTTCTAAATCACTAGGAATTTAGTCTAAAACAATGTGCTGACACTAGACATGACAATAAAAGTAATAATTTGCACTCCTTTTGCAGTTTTTTTGACGAAATTGAGATAGCTCGAAATTGAGAAATTTCAACAGGCGGCCGGTCATGGATTTTTCCCAAAATATAAGAGTTTCTGAATCACTAGGAAATTAGTCTAAAACAATGTGCTGACACTAGACATGACCATAACAGTAATAATTTGCACTCCTGGGGCAGTTTTGTTGACAAAATTGAGATAGCTCAAAATTGAGAAATTTCAACAGGCGGCCGGTCATGGATTTTCCCCAAAATATAAGAGTTTCTAAATCACTAGGAATTTAGTCTAAAACAATGTGCTGACACTAGACATGACCATAAAAGTAATAATTTGCACTCCTGGGGCAGTTTTGTTGACAAAATTGAGATAGCTCAAAAGTGAGAGATTTCAACAGGCGGCGGGTCATGGAATTTTCCCAAAATTTAAAAGTTTCTGAATCACTAGGAAATTAGTCTAAAACAATGTGCTGACACTAGACATGACCATGAAAGTAATAATTTGCACTCCTTTTGCAGTTTTGTTGACAAAATTGAGATAGCTCAAAATTGAGAAATTTCAACAGGCGGCCGGTCATGGATTTTCCCCAAAATATAAGAGTTTCTAAATCACTAGGAATTTAGTCTAAAACAATGTGCTGACACTAGACATGACCATAAAAGTAATAATTTGCACTCCTGGGGCAGTTTTGTTGACAAAATTGAGATAAGCTCAAAAGTGAGAAATTTCAACAGGCGGCGGGTCATGGAATTTTCCCAAAATTTAACAGTTTCTGAATCACTAGGAAATTAGTCTAAAACAATGTGCTGACACTAGACATGACCATAAAAGTAATAATTTGCACTCCTGGGGCAGTTTTGTTGACAAAATTGAGATAGCTCAAAATTGAGAAATTTCAACAGGCGGCCGGTCATGGATTTTTCCCAAAATATAAGAGTTTCTAAATCACTAGGAATTTAGTCTAAAACAATGTGCTGACACTAGACATGACCATAAAAGTAATAATTTGCACTCCTGGGGCAGTTTTGTTGACAAAATTGAGATAGCTCAAAATTGAGAAATTTCAATAGGCGGCGGATCATGGATTTTCCCCAAAATATAAGAGTTTCTAAATCACTAGGAATTTAGTCTAAAACAATGTGCTGACACTAGACATGACCATAAAAGTAATAATTTGCACTCCTGGGGCAGTTTTGTTGACAAAATTGAGATAGCTCAAAATTGAGAAATTTCAACAGGCGGCGGATCATGGATTTTCCCCAAAATATAATAGTTTATGAATCACTAGGAATTTAGTCTAAAACAACGTGCTGACACTAGACATGACCATAAAATTAATAATTTGCACTGCTTTTGCAGTTTTGTTGACGCAATTGAGATAGCTCAAAATTGAGAAATTTCAATAGGCGGCGGATCATGGATTTTCCCCAAAATATAAGAGTTTCTAAATCACTAGGAATTTAGTCTAAAACAATGTGCTGACACTAGACATGACCATAAAAGTAATAATTTGCACTCCTGGGGCAGTTTTGTTGACAAAATTGAGATAAGCTCAAAAGTGAGAAATTTCAACAGGCGGCGGGTCATGGAATTTTCCCAAAATTTAACAGTTTCTGAATCACTAGGAAATTAGTCTAAAACAATGTGCTGACACTAGACATGACCATAAAAGTAATAATTTGCACTCCTGGGGCAGTTTTGTTGACAAAATTGAGATAGCTCAAAATTGAGAAATTTCAACAGGCGGCCGGTCATGGATTTTTCCCAAAATATAAGAGTTTCTGAATCACTAGGAAATTAGTCTAAAACAATGTGCTGACACTAGACATGACCATAAAAGTAATAATTTGCACTCCTTTTGCAGTTTTTTGTGACGAAATTGAGATAGCTCGAAATTGAGAAATTTCAACACGCGGCCGGTCATGGATTTTTCCCAAAATATAAGAGTTTCTAAATCACTAGGAATTTAGTCTAAAACAATGTGCTGACACTAGACATGACAATAAAAGTAATAATTTGCACTCCTTTTGCAGTTTTTTTGACGAAATTGAGATAGCTCGAAATTGAGAAATTTCAACAGGCGGCCGGTCATGGATTTTTCCCAAAATATAAGAGTTTCTGAATCACTAGGAAATTAGTCTAAAACAATGTGCTGACACTAGACATGACCATAACAGTAATAATTTGCACTCCTGGGGCAGTTTTGTTGACAAAATTGAGATAGCTCAAAATTGAGAAATTTCAACAGGCGGCCGGTCATGGATTTTCCCCAAAATATAAGAGTTTCTAAATCACTAGGAAATTAGTCTAAAACAATGTGCTGACACTAGACATGACCATAACAGTAATAATTTGCACTCCTGGGGCAGTTTTGTTGACAAAATTGAGATAGCTCAAAATTGAGAAATTTCAACAGGCGGCCGGTCATGGATTTTCCCCAAAATATAAGAGTTTCTAAATCACTAGGAATTTAGTCTAAAACAATGTGCTGACACTAGACATGACCATAAAAGTAATAATTTGCACTCCTGGGGCAGTTTTGTTGACAAAATTGAGATAGCTCAAAAGTGAGAGATTTCAACAGGCGGCGGGTCATGGAATTTTCCCAAAATTTAAAAGTTTCTGAATCACTAGGAAATTAGTCTAAAACAATGTGCTGACACTAGACATGACCATAAAAGTAATAATTTGCACTCCTTTTGCAGTTTTGTTGACAAAATTGAGATAGCTCAAAATTGAGAAATTTCAACAGGCGGCCGGTCATGGATTTTCCCCAAAATATAAGAGTTTCTAAATCACTAGGAATTTAGTCTAAAACAATGTGCTGACACTAGACATGACCATAAAAGTAATAATTTGCACTCCTGGGGCAGTTTTGTTGACAAAATTGAGATAAGCTCAAAAGTGAGAAATTTCAACAGGCGGCGGGTCATGGAATTTTCCCAAAATTTAACAGTTTCTGAATCACTAGGAAATTAGTCTAAAACAATGTGCTGACACTAGACATGACCATAAAAGTAATAATTTGCACTCCTGGGGCAGTTTTGTTGACAAAATTGAGATAGCTCAAAATTGAGAAATTTCAACAGGCGGCCGGTCATGGATTTTTCCCAAAATATAAGAGTTTCTAAATCACTAGGAATTTAGTCTAAAACAATGTGCTGACACTAGACATGACCATAAAAGTAATAATTTGCACTCCTGGGGCAGTTTTGTTGACAAAATTGAGATAGCTCAAAATTGAGAAATTTCAATAGGCGGCGGATCATGGATTTTCCCCAAAATATAAGAGTTTCTAAATCACTAGGAATTTAGTCTAAAACAATGTGCTGACACTAGACATGACCATAAAAGTAATAATTTGCACTCCTGGGGCAGTTTTGTTGACAAAATTGAGATAGCTCAAAATTGAGAAATTTCAACAGGCGGCGGATCATGGATTTTCCCCAAAATATAATAGTTTATGAATCACTAGGAATTTAGTCTAAAACAACGTGCTGACACTAGACATGACCATAAAATTAATAATTTGCACTGCTTTTGCAGTTTTGTTGACGCAATTGAGATAGCTCAAAATTGAGAAATTTCAACAGCCGGCCGGTCATGGATTTTCCCCAAAATAGAGTTTCTAAATCACTAGGAATTTAGTCTAAAACAATGTGCTGACACTAGACATGACCATAAAAGTAATAATTTGCACTCCTGGGGCAGTTTTGTTGACAAAATTGAGATAGCTCAAAATTGAGAAATTTCAATAGGCGGCGGATCATGGATTTTCCCCAAAATATAAGAGTTTCTAAATCACTAGGAATTTAGTCTAAAACAATGTGCTGACACTAGACATGACCATAAAAGTAATAATTTGCACTCCTGGGGCAGTTTTGTTGACAAAATTGAGATAAGCTCAAAAGTGAGAAATTTCAACAGGCGGCGGGTCATGGAATTTTCCCAAAATTTAACAGTTTCTGAATCACTAGGAAATTAGTCTAAAACAATGTGCTGACACTAGACATGACCATAAAAGTAATAATTTGCACTCCTGGGGCAGTTTTGTTGACAAAATTGAGATAGCTCAAAATTGAGAAATTTCAACAGGCGGCCGGTCATGGATTTTTCCCAAAATATAAGAGTTTCTGAATCACTAGGAAATTAGTCTAAAACAATGTGCTGACACTAGACATGACCATAAAAGTAATAATTTGCACTCCTTTTGCAGTTTTTTGTGACGAAATTGAGATAGCTCGAAATTGAGAAATTTCAACACGCGGCCGGTCATGGATTTTTCCCAAAATATAAGAGTTTCTAAATCACTAGGAATTTAGTCTAAAACAATGTGCTGACACTAGACATGACAATAAAAGTAATAATTTGCACTCCTTTTGCAGTTTTTTTGACGAAATTGAGATAGCTCGAAATTGAGAAATTTCAACAGGCGGCCGGTCATGGATTTTTCCCAAAATATAAGAGTTTCTGAATCACTAGGAAATTAGTCTAAAACAATGTGCTGACACTAGACATGACCATAACAGTAATAATTTGCACTCCTGGGGCAGTTTTGTTGACAAAATTGAGATAGCTCAAAATTGAGAAATTTCAACAGGCGGCCGGTCATGGATTTTCCCCAAAATATAAGAGTTTCTAAATCACTAGGAATTTAGTCTAAAACAATGTGCTGACACTAGACATGACCATAAAAGTAATAATTTGCACTCCTGGGGCAGTTTTGTTGACAAAATTGAGATAGCTCAAAAGTGAGAGATTTCAACAGGCGGCGGGTCATGGAATTTTCCCAAAATTTAAAAGTTTCTGAATCACTAGGAAATTAGTCTAAAACAATGTGCTGACACTAGACATGACCATAAAAGTAATAATTTGCACTCCTTTTGCAGTTTTGTTGACAAAATTGAGATAGCTCAAAATTGAGAAATTTCAACAGGCGGCCGGTCATGGATTTTTCCCAAAATATAAGAGTTTCTAAATCACTAGGAATTTAGTCTAAAACAATGTGCTGACACTAGACATGACCATAAAAGTAATAATTTGCACTCCTGGGGCAGTTTTGTTGACAAAATTGAGATAGCTCAAAAGTGAGAAATTTCAACAGGCGGCGGGTCATGGAATTTTCCCAAAATTTAACAGTTTCTGAATCACTAGGAAATTAGTCTAAAACAATGTGCTGACACTAGACATGACCATACAAGTAATAATTTGCACTCCTGGGGCAGTTTTGTTGACAAAATTGAGATAGCTCAAAATTGAGAAATTTCAACAGGCGGCCGGTCATGGATTTTCCCCAAAATATAAGAGTTTCTAAATCACTAGGAATTTAGTCTAAAACAATGTGCTGACACTAGACATGACCATAAAAGTAATAATTTGCACTCCTGGGGCAGTTTTGTTGACAAAATTGAGATAGCTCAAAATTGAGAAATTTCAATAGGCGGCGGATCATGGATTTTCCCCAAAATATAAGAGTTTCTAAATCACTAGGAATTTAGTCTAAAACAATGTGCTGACACTAGACATGACCATAAAAGTAATAATTTGCACTCCTGGGGCAGTTTTGTTGACAAAATTGAGATAAGCTCAAAAGTGAGAAATTTCAACAGGCGGCGGGTCATGGAATTTTCCCAAAATTTAACAGTTTCTGAATCACTAGGAAATTAGTCTAAAACAATGTGCTGACACTAGACATGACCATAAAAGTAATAATTTGCACTCCTGGGGCAGTTTTGTTGACAAAATTGAGATAGCTCAAAATTGAGAAATTTCAACAGGCGGCCGGTCATGGATTTTTCCCAAAATATAAGAGTTTCTGAATCACTAGGAAATTAGTCTAAAACAATGTGCTGACACTAGACATGACCATAAAAGTAATAATTTGCACTCCTTTTGCAGTTTTTTGTGACGAAATTGAGATAGCTCGAAATTGAGAAATTTCAACACGCGGCCGGTCATGGATTTTTCCCAAAATATAAGAGTTTCTAAATCACTAGGAATTTAGTCTAAAACAATGTGCTGACACTAGACATGACAATAAAAGTAATAATTTGCACTCCTTTTGCAGTTTTTTTGACGAAATTGAGATAGCTCGAAATTGAGAAATTTCAACAGGCGGCCGGTCATGGATTTTTCCCAAAATATAAGAGTTTCTGAATCACTAGGAAATTAGTCTAAAACAATGTGCTGACACTAGACATGACCATAACAGTAATAATTTGCACTCCTGGGGCAGTTTTGTTGACAAAATTGAGATAGCTCAAAATTGAGAAATTTCAACAGGCGGCCGGTCATGGATTTTCCCCAAAATATAAGAGTTTCTAAATCACTAGGAATTTAGTCTAAAACAATGTGCTGACACTAGACATGACCATAAAAGTAATAATTTGCACTCCTGGGGCAGTTTTGTTGACAAAATTGAGATAGCTCAAAAGTGAGAGATTTCAACAGGCGGCGGGTCATGGAATTTTCCCAAAATTTAAAAGTTTCTGAATCACTAGGAAATTAGTCTAAAACAATGTGCTGACACTAGACATGACCATAAAAGTAATAATTTGCACTCCTTTTGCAGTTTTGTTGACAAAATTGAGATAGCTCAAAATTGAGAAATTTCAACAGGCGGCCGGTCATGGATTTTTCCCAAAATATAAGAGTTTCTAAATCACTAGGAATTTAGTCTAAAACAATGTGCTGACACTAGACATGACCATAAAAGTAATAATTTGCACTCCTGGGGCAGTTTTGTTGACAAAATTGAGATAGCTCAAAAGTGAGAAATTTCAACAGGCGGCGGGTCATGGAATTTTCCCAAAATTTAACAGTTTCTGAATCACTAGGAAATTAGTCTAAAACAATGTGCTGACACTAGACATGACCATAAAAGTAATAATTTGCACTCCTGGGGCAGTTTTGTTGACAAAATTGAGATAGCTCAAAATTGAGAAATTTCAACAGGCGGCCGGTCATGGATTTTTCCCAAAATATAAGAGTTTCTGAATCACTAGGAAATTAGTCTAAAACAATGTGCTGACACTAGACATGACCATAAAAGTAATAATTTGCACTCCTTTTGCAGTTTTTTGTGACGAAATTGAGATAGCTCGAAATTGAGAAATTTCAACACGCGGCCGGTCATGGATTTTTCCCAAAATATAAGAGTTTCTAAATCACTAGGAATTTAGTCTAAAACAATGTGCTGACACTAGACATGACAATAAAAGTAATAATTTGCACTCCTTTTGCAGTTTTTTTGACGAAATTGAGATAGCTCGAAATTGAGAAATTTCAACAGGCGGCCGGTCATGGATTTTTCCCAAAATATAAGAGTTTCTGAATCACTAGGAAATTAGTCTAAAACAATGTGCTGACACTAGACATGACCATAACAGTAATAATTTGCACTCCTGGGGCAGTTTTGTTGACAAAATTGAGATAGCTCAAAATTGAGAAATTTCAACAGGCGGCCGGTCATGGATTTTCCCCAAAATATAAGAGTTTCTAAATCACTAGGAATTTAGTCTAAAACAATGTGCTGACACTAGACATGACCATAAAAGTAATAATTTGCACTCCTGGGGCAGTTTTGTTGACAAAATTGAGATAGCTCAAAAGTGAGAGATTTCAACAGGCGGCGGGTCATGGAATTTTCCCAAAATTTAAAAGTTTCTGAATCACTAGGAAATTAGTCTAAAACAATGTGCTGACACTAGACATGACCATAAAAGTAATAATTTGCACTCCTTTTGCAGTTTTGTTGACAAAATTGAGATAGCTCAAAATTGAGAAATTTCAACAGGCGGCCGGTCATGGATTTTTCCCAAAATATAAGAGTTTCTAAATCACTAGGAATTTAGTCTAAAACAATGTGCTGACACTAGACATGACCATAAAAGTAATAATTTGCACTCCTGGGGCAGTTTTGTTGACAAAATTGAGATAGCTCAAAAGTGAGAAATTTCAACAGGCGGCGGGTCATGGAATTTTCCCAAAATTTAACAGTTTCTGAATCACTAGGAAATTAGTCTAAAACAATGTGCTGACACTAGACATGACCATACAAGTAATAATTTGCACTCCTGGGGCAGTTTTGTTGACAAAATTGAGATAGCTCAAAATTGAGAAATTTCAACAGGCGGCCGGTCATGGATTTTCCCCAAAATATAAGAGTTTCTAAATCACTAGGAATTTAGTCTAAAACAATGTGCTGACACTAGACATGACCATAAAAGTAATAATTTGCACTCCTGGGGCAGTTTTGTTGACAAAATTGAGATAGCTCAAAATTGAGAAATTTCAATAGGCGGCGGATCATGGATTTTCCCCAAAATATAAGAGTTTCTAAATCACTAGGAATTTAGTCTAAAACAATGTGCTGACACTAGACATGACCATAAAAGTAATAATTTGCACTCCTGGGGCAGTTTTGTTGACAAAATTGAGATAAGCTCAAAAGTGAGAAATTTCAACAGGCGGCGGGTCATGGAATTTTCCCAAAATTTAACAGTTTCTGAATCACTAGGAAATTAGTCTAAAACAATGTGCTGACACTAGACATGACCATAAAAGTAATAATTTGCACTCCTGGGGCAGTTTTGTTGACAAAATTGAGATAGCTCAAAATTGAGAAATTTCAACAGGCGGCCGGTCATGGATTTTTCCCAAAATATAAGAGTTTCTGAATCACTAGGAAATTAGTCTAAAACAATGTGCTGACACTAGACATGACCATAAAAGTAATAATTTGCACTCCTTTTGCAGTTTTTTGTGACGAAATTGAGATAGCTCGAAATTGAGAAATTTCAACACGCGGCCGGTCATGGATTTTTCCCAAAATATAAGAGTTTCTAAATCACTAGGAATTTAGTCTAAAACAATGTGCTGACACTAGACATGACAATAAAAGTAATAATTTGCACTCCTTTTGCAGTTTTTTTGACGAAATTGAGATAGCTCGAAATTGAGAAATTTCAACAGGCGGCCGGTCATGGATTTTTCCCAAAATATAAGAGTTTCTGAATAACAAGGAAATTAGTCTAAAACAATGTGCTGACACTAGACATGACCATAACAGTAATAATTTGCACTCCTGGGGCAGTTTTGTTGACAAAATTGAGATAGCTCAAAATTGAGAAATTTCAACAGGCGGCCGGTCATGGATTTTCCCCAAAATATAAGAGTTTCTAAATCACTAGGAATTTAGTCTAAAACAATGTGCTGACACTAGACATGACCATAAAAGTAATAATTTGCACTCCTGGGGCAGTTTTGTTGACAAAATTGAGATAGCTCAAAAGTGAGAGATTTCAACAGGCGGCGGGTCATGGAATTTTCCCAAAATTTAAAAGTTTCTGAATCACTAGGAAATTAGTCTAAAACAATGTGCTGACACTAGACATGACCATAAAAGTAATAATTTGCACTCCTTTTGCAGTTTTGTTGACAAAATTGAGATAGCTCAAAATTGAGAAATTTCAACAGGCGGCCGGTCATGGAATTTTCCCAAAATTTAAAAGTTTCTGAATCACTAGGAAATTAGTCTAAAACAATGTGCTGACACTAGACATGACCATAAAAGTAATAATTTGCACTCCTGGGGCAGTTTTGTTGACAAAATTGAGATAGCTCAAAATTGAGAAATTTCAACAGGCGGCCGGTCATGGATTTTTCCCAAAATATAAGAGTTTCTGAATCACTAGGAAATTAGTCTAAAACAATGTGCTGACACTAGACATGACCATAAAAGTAATAATTTGCACTCCTTTTGCAGTTTTTTGTGACGAAATTGAGATAGCTCGAAATTGAGAAATTTCAACACGCGGCCGGTCATGGATTTTTCCCAAAATATAAGAGTTTCTAAATCACTAGGAATTTAGTCTAAAACAATGTGCTGACACTAGACATGACAATAAAAGTAATAATTTGCACTCCTTTTGCAGTTTTTTTGACGAAATTGAGATAGCTCGAAATTGAGAAATTTCAACAGGCGGCCGGTCATGGATTTTTCCCAAAATATAAGAGTTTCTAAATCACTAGGAATTTAGTCTAAAACAATGTGCTGACACTAGACATGACCATAAAAGTAATAATTTGCACTCCTGGGGCAGTTTTGTTGACAAAATTGAGATAGCTCAAAAGTGAGAAATTTCAACAGGCGGCGGGTCATGGAATTTTCCCAAAATTTAACAGTTTCTGAATCACTAGGAAATTAGTCTAAAACAATGTGCTGACACTAGACATGACCATACAAGTAATAATTTGCACTCCTGGGGCAGTTTTGTTGACAAAATTGAGATAGCTCAAAATTGAGAAATTTCAACAGGCGGCCGGTCATGGATTTTCCCCAAAATATAAGAGTTTCTAAATCACTAGGAATTTAGTCTAAAACAATGTGCTGACACTAGACATGACCATAAAAGTAATAATTTGCACTCCTGGGGCAGTTTTGTTGACAAAATTGAGATAGCTCAAAATTGAGAAATTTCAATAGGCGGCGGATCATGGATTTTCCCCAAAATATAAGAGTTTCTAAATCACTAGGAATTTAGTCTAAAACAATGTGCTGACACTAGACATGACCATAAAAGTAATAATTTGCACTCCTGGGGCAGTTTTGTTGACAAAATTGAGATAAGCTCAAAAGTGAGAAATTTCAACAGGCGGCGGGTCATGGAATTTTCCCAAAATTTAACAGTTTCTGAATCACTAGGAAATTAGTCTAAAACAATGTGCTGACACTAGACATGACCATAAAAGTAATAATTTGCACTCCTGGGGCAGTTTTGTTGACAAAATTGAGATAGCTCAAAATTGAGAAATTTCAACAGGCGGCCGGTCATGGATTTTTCCCAAAATATAAGAGTTTCTGAATCACTAGGAAATTAGTCTAAAACAATGTGCTGACACTAGACATGACCATAAAAGTAATAATTTGCACTCCTTTTGCAGTTTTTTGTGACGAAATTGAGATAGCTCGAAATTGAGAAATTTCAACACGCGGCCGGTCATGGATTTTTCCCAAAATATAAGAGTTTCTAAATCACTAGGAATTTAGTCTAAAACAATGTGCTGACACTAGACATGACAATAAAAGTAATAATTTGCACTCCTTTTGCAGTTTTTTTGACGAAATTGAGATAGCTCGAAATTGAGAAATTTCAACAGGCGGCCGGTCATGGATTTTTCCCAAAATATAAGAGTTTCTGAATAACAAGGAAATTAGTCTAAAACAATGTGCTGACACTAGACATGACCATAACAGTAATAATTTGCACTCCTGGGGCAGTTTTGTTGACAAAATTGAGATAGCTCAAAATTGAGAAATTTCAACAGGCGGCCGGTCATGGATTTTCCCCAAAATATAAGAGTTTCTAAATCACTAGGAATTTAGTCTAAAACAATGTGCTGACACTAGACATGACCATAAAAGTAATAATTTGCACTCCTGGGGCAGTTTTGTTGACAAAATTGAGATAGCTCAAAAGTGAGAGATTTCAACAGGCGGCGGGTCATGGAATTTTCCCAAAATTTAAAAGTTTCTGAATCACTAGGAAATTAGTCTAAAACAATGTGCTGACACTAGACATGACCATAAAAGTAATAATTTGCACTCCTTTTGCAGTTTTGTTGACAAAATTGAGATAGCTCAAAATTGAGAAATTTCAACAGGCGGCCGGTCATGGAATTTTCCCAAAATTTAAAAGTTTCTGAATCACTAGGAAATTAGTCTAAAACAATGTGCTGACACTAGACATGACCATAAAAGTAATAATTTGCACTCCTTTTGCAGTTTTGTTGACAAAATTGAGATAGCTCAAAATTGAGAAATTTCAACAGGCGGCCGGTCATGGATTTTTCCCAAAATATAAGAGTTTCTAAATCACTAGGAATTTAGTCTAAAACAATGTGCTGACACTAGACATGACCATAAAAGTAATAATTTGCACTCCTGGGGCAGTTTTGTTGACAAAATTGAGATAGCTCAAAAGTGAGAAATTTCAACAGGCGGCGGGTCATGGAATTTTCCCAAAATTTAACAGTTTCTGAATCACTAGGAAATTAGTCTAAAACAATGTGCTGACACTAGACATGACCATACAAGTAATAATTTGCACTCCTGGGGCAGTTTTGTTGACAAAATTGAGATAGCTCAAAATTGAGAAATTTCAACAGGCGGCCGGTCATGGATTTTCCCCAAAATATAAGAGTTTCTAAATCACTAGGAATTTAGTCTAAAACAATGTGCTGACACTAGACATGACCATAAAAGTAATAATTTGCACTCCTGGGGCAGTTTTGTTGACAAAATTGAGATAGCTCAAAATTGAGAAATTTCAATAGGCGGCGGATCATGGATTTTCCCCAAAATATAAGAGTTTCTAAATCACTAGGAATTTAGTCTAAAACAATGTGCTGACACTAGACATGACCATAAAAGTAATAATTTGCACTCCTGGGGCAGTTTTGTTGACAAAATTGAGATAAGCTCAAAAGTGAGAAATTTCAACAGGCGGCGGGTCATGGAATTTTCCCAAAATTTAACAGTTTCTGAATCACTAGGAAATTAGTCTAAAACAATGTGCTGACACTAGACATGACCATAAAAGTAATAATTTGCACTCCTGGGGCAGTTTTGTTGACAAAATTGAGATAGCTCAAAATTGAGAAATTTCAACAGGCGGCCGGTCATGGATTTTTCCCAAAATATAAGAGTTTCTGAATCACTAGGAAATTAGTCTAAAACAATGTGCTGACACTAGACATGACCATAAAAGTAATAATTTGCACTCCTTTTGCAGTTTTTTGTGACGAAATTGAGATAGCTCGAAATTGAGAAATTTCAACACGCGGCCGGTCATGGATTTTTCCCAAAATATAAGAGTTTCTAAATCACTAGGAATTTAGTCTAAAACAATGTGCTGACACTAGACATGACAATAAAAGTAATAATTTGCACTCCTTTTGCAGTTTTTTTGACGAAATTGAGATAGCTCGAAATTGAGAAATTTCAACAGGCGGCCGGTCATGGATTTTTCCCAAAATATAAGAGTTTCTGAATCACTAGGAAATTAGTCTAAAACAATGTGCTGACACTAGACATGACCATAACAGTAATAATTTGCACTCCTGGGGCAGTTTTGTTGACAAAATTGAGATAGCTCAAAATTGAGAAATTTCAACAGGCGGCCGGTCATGGATTTTCCCCAAAATATAAGAGTTTCTAAATCACTAGGAATTTAGTCTAAAACAATGTGCTGACACTAGACATGACCATAAAAGTAATAATTTGCACTCCTGGGGCAGTTTTGTTGACAAAATTGAGATAGCTCAAAAGTGAGAGATTTCAACAGGCGGCGGGTCATGGAATTTTCCCAAAATTTAAAAGTTTCTGAATCACTAGGAAATTAGTCTAAAACAATGTGCTGACACTAGACATGACCATAAAAGTAATAATTTGCACTCCTTTTGCAGTTTTGTTGACAAAATTGAGATAGCTCAAAATTGAGAAATTTCAACAGGCGGCCGGTCATGGAATTTTCCCAAAATTTAAAAGTTTCTGAATCACTAGGAAATTAGTCTAAAACAATGTGCTGACACTAGACATGACCATAAAAGTAATAATTTGCACTCCTGGGGCAGTTTTGTTGACAAAATTGAGATAGCTCAAAATTGAGAAATTTCAACAGGCGGCCGGTCATGGATTTTTCCCAAAATATAAGAGTTTCTGAATCACTAGGAAATTAGTCTAAAACAATGTGCTGACACTAGACATGACCATAAAAGTAATAATTTGCACTCCTTTTGCAGTTTTTTGTGACGAAATTGAGATAGCTCGAAATTGAGAAATTTCAACACGCGGCCGGTCATGGATTTTTCCCAAAATATAAGAGTTTCTAAATCACTAGGAATTTAGTCTAAAACAATGTGCTGACACTAGACATGACAATAAAAGTAATAATTTGCACTCCTTTTGCAGTTTTTTTGACGAAATTGAGATAGCTCGAAATTGAGAAATTTCAACAGGCGGCCGGTCATGGATTTTTCCCAAAATATAAGAGTTTCTAAATCACTAGGAATTTAGTCTAAAACAATGTGCTGACACTAGACATGACCATAAAAGTAATAATTTGCACTCCTGGGGCAGTTTTGTTGACAAAATTGAGATAGCTCAAAAGTGAGAAATTTCAACAGGCGGCGGGTCATGGAATTTTCCCAAAATTTAACAGTTTCTGAATCACTAGGAAATTAGTCTAAAACAATGTGCTGACACTAGACATGACCATACAAGTAATAATTTGCACTCCTGGGGCAGTTTTGTTGACAAAATTGAGATAGCTCAAAATTGAGAAATTTCAACAGGCGGCCGGTCATGGATTTTCCCCAAAATATAAGAGTTTCTAAATCACTAGGAATTTAGTCTAAAACAATGTGCTGACACTAGACATGACCATAAAAGTAATAATTTGCACTCCTGGGGCAGTTTTGTTGACAAAATTGAGATAGCTCAAAATTGAGAAATTTCAATAGGCGGCGGATCATGGATTTTCCCCAAAATATAAGAGTTTCTAAATCACTAGGAATTTAGTCTAAAACAATGTGCTGACACTAGACATGACCATAAAAGTAATAATTTGCACTCCTGGGGCAGTTTTGTTGACAAAATTGAGATAAGCTCAAAAGTGAGAAATTTCAACAGGCGGCGGGTCATGGAATTTTCCCAAAATTTAACAGTTTCTGAATCACTAGGAAATTAGTCTAAAACAATGTGCTGACACTAGACATGACCATAAAAGTAATAATTTGCACTCCTGGGGCAGTTTTGTTGACAAAATTGAGATAGCTCAAAATTGAGAAATTTCAACAGGCGGCCGGTCATGGATTTTTCCCAAAATATAAGAGTTTCTGAATCACTAGGAAATTAGTCTAAAACAATGTGCTGACACTAGACATGACCATAAAAGTAATAATTTGCACTCCTTTTGCAGTTTTTTGTGACGAAATTGAGATAGCTCGAAATTGAGAAATTTCAACACGCGGCCGGTCATGGATTTTTCCCAAAATATAAGAGTTTCTAAATCACTAGGAATTTAGTCTAAAACAATGTGCTGACACTAGACATGACAATAAAAGTAATAATTTGCACTCCTTTTGCAGTTTTTTTGACGAAATTGAGATAGCTCGAAATTGAGAAATTTCAACAGGCGGCCGGTCATGGATTTTTCCCAAAATATAAGAGTTTCTGAATAACAAGGAAATTAGTCTAAAACAATGTGCTGACACTAGACATGACCATAACAGTAATAATTTGCACTCCTGGGGCAGTTTTGTTGACAAAATTGAGATAGCTCAAAATTGAGAAATTTCAACAGGCGGCCGGTCATGGATTTTCCCCAAAATATAAGAGTTTCTAAATCACTAGGAATTTAGTCTAAAACAATGTGCTGACACTAGACATGACCATAAAAGTAATAATTTGCACTCCTGGGGCAGTTTTGTTGACAAAATTGAGATAGCTCAAAAGTGAGAGATTTCAACAGGCGGCGGGTCATGGAATTTTCCCAAAATTTAAAAGTTTCTGAATCACTAGGAAATTAGTCTAAAACAATGTGCTGACACTAGACATGACCATAAAAGTAATAATTTGCACTCCTTTTGCAGTTTTGTTGACAAAATTGAGATAGCTCAAAATTGAGAAATTTCAACAGGCGGCCGGTCATGGAATTTTCCCAAAATTTAAAAGTTTCTGAATCACTAGGAAATTAGTCTAAAACAATGTGCTGACACTAGACATGACCATAAAAGTAATAATTTGCACTCCTTTTGCAGTTTTGTTGACAAAATTGAGATAGCTCAAAATTGAGAAATTTCAACAGGCGGCCGGTCATGGATTTTTCCCAAAATATAAGAGTTTCTAAATCACTAGGAATTTAGTCTAAAACAATGTGCTGACACTAGACATGACCATAAAAGTAATAATTTGCACTCCTGGGGCAGTTTTGTTGACAAAATTGAGATAGCTCAAAAGTGAGAAATTTCAACAGGCGGCGGGTCATGGAATTTTCCCAAAATTTAACAGTTTCTGAATCACTAGGAAATTAGTCTAAAACAATGTGCTGACACTAGACATGACCATACAAGTAATAATTTGCACTCCTGGGGCAGTTTTGTTGACAAAATTGAGATAGCTCAAAATTGAGAAATTTCAACAGGCGGCCGGTCATGGATTTTCCCCAAAATATAAGAGTTTCTAAATCACTAGGAATTTAGTCTAAAACAATGTGCTGACACTAGACATGACCATAAAAGTAATAATTTGCACTCCTGGGGCAGTTTTGTTGACAAAATTGAGATAGCTCAAAATTGAGAAATTTCAATAGGCGGCGGATCATGGATTTTCCCCAAAATATAAGAGTTTCTAAATCACTAGGAATTTAGTCTAAAACAATGTGCTGACACTAGACATGACCATAAAAGTAATAATTTGCACTCCTGGGGCAGTTTTGTTGACAAAATTGAGATAAGCTCAAAAGTGAGAAATTTCAACAGGCGGCGGGTCATGGAATTTTCCCAAAATTTAACAGTTTCTGAATCACTAGGAAATTAGTCTAAAACAATGTGCTGACACTAGACATGACCATAAAAGTAATAATTTGCACTCCTGGGGCAGTTTTGTTGACAAAATTGAGATAGCTCAAAATTGAGAAATTTCAACAGGCGGCCGGTCATGGATTTTTCCCAAAATATAAGAGTTTCTGAATCACTAGGAAATTAGTCTAAAACAATGTGCTGACACTAGACATGACCATAAAAGTAATAATTTGCACTCCTTTTGCAGTTTTTTGTGACGAAATTGAGATAGCTCGAAATTGAGAAATTTCAACACGCGGCCGGTCATGGATTTTTCCCAAAATATAAGAGTTTCTAAATCACTAGGAATTTAGTCTAAAACAATGTGCTGACACTAGACATGACAATAAAAGTAATAATTTGCACTCCTTTTGCAGTTTTTTTGACGAAATTGAGATAGCTCGAAATTGAGAAATTTCAACAGGCGGCCGGTCATGGATTTTTCCCAAAATATAAGAGTTTCTGAATCACTAGGAAATTAGTCTAAAACAATGTGCTGACACTAGACATGACCATAACAGTAATAATTTGCACTCCTGGGGCAGTTTTGTTGACAAAATTGAGATAGCTCAAAATTGAGAAATTTCAACAGGCGGCCGGTCATGGATTTTCCCCAAAATATAAGAGTTTCTAAATCACTAGGAATTTAGTCTAAAACAATGTGCTGACACTAGACATGACCATAAAAGTAATAATTTGCACTCCTGGGGCAGTTTTGTTGACAAAATTGAGATAGCTCAAAAGTGAGAGATTTCAACAGGCGGCGGGTCATGGAATTTTCCCAAAATTTAAAAGTTTCTGAATCACTAGGAAATTAGTCTAAAACAATGTGCTGACACTAGACATGACCATAAAAGTAATAATTTGCACTCCTTTTGCAGTTTTGTTGACAAAATTGAGATAGCTCAAAATTGAGAAATTTCAACAGGCGGCCGGTCATGGATTTTTCCCAAAATATAAGAGTTTCTAAATCACTAGGAATTTAGTCTAAAACAATGTGCTGACACTAGACATGACCATAAAAGTAATAATTTGCACTCCTGGGGCAGTTTTGTTGACAAAATTGAGATAGCTCAAAAGTGAGAAATTTCAACAGGCGGCGGGTCATGGAATTTTCCCAAAATTTAACAGTTTCTGAATCACTAGGAAATTAGTCTAAAACAATGTGCTGACACTAGACATGACCATACAAGTAATAATTTGCACTCCTGGGGCAGTTTTGTTGACAAAATTGAGATAGCTCAAAATTGAGAAATTTCAACAGGCGGCCGGTCATGGATTTTTCCCAAAATATAAGAGTTTCTAAATCACTAGGAATTTAGTCTAAAACAATGTGCTGACACTAGACATGACCATAAAAATAATTATTTGCACTCCTGGGGCAGTTTTGTTGACAAAATTGAGATAGCTCAAAATTGAGAAATTTCAACAGGCGGCGGATCATGGATTTTCCCCAAAATATAATAGTTTATGAATCACTAGGAATTTAGTCTAAAACAACGTGCTGACACTAGACATGACCATAAAAGTAATAATTTGCACTCCTTTTGCAGTTTTGTTGACGAAATTGAGATAGCTCAAAATTGAGACATTTCAACAGGCGGCCGGTCATGGATTTTTCCCAAAATGTAAGCGTTTCTGAATCACTAGGAAATTAGTCTAAAACAATGTGCTGACACTAGACATGACCATAAAAGTAATAATTTGCACTCCTGGGTGCAGTTTTGTTGACAAAATTGAGATAGCTCAAAATTGAGAAATTTCAACAGGCGGCCGGTCATGGATTTTCCCCAAAATATAAGAGTTTCTAAATCACTAGAAATTTAGTCTAAAACAATGTGCTGACAATAGACATGACCATAAAAGTAATAATTTGCACTCCTGGGGCAGTTTTGTTGACAAAATTGAGATAGCTCAAAATTGAGAAATTTCAACAGGCGGCGGATCATGGATTTTCCCCAAAATATAATAGTTTATGAATCACTAGGAATTTAGTCTAAAACAACGTGCTGACACTAGACATGACCATAAAATTAATAATTTGCACTGCTTTTGCAGTTTTGTTGACGCAATTGAGATAGCTCAAAATTGAGAAATTTCAACAGCCGGCCGGTCATGGATTTTCCCCAAAATAGAGTTTCTAAATCACTAGGAATTTAGTCTAAAACAATGTGCTGACACTAGACATGACCATAAAAGTAATAATTTGCACTCCTGGGGCAGTTTTGTTGACAAAATTGAGATAGCTCAAAATTGAGAAATTTCAATAGGCGGCGGATCATGGATTTTCCCCAAAATATAAGAGTTTCTAAATCACTAGGAATTTAGTCTAAAACAATGTGCTGACACTAGACATGACCATAAAAGTAATAATTTGCACTCCTGGGGCAGTTTTGTTGACAAAATTGAGATAAGCTCAAAAGTGAGAAATTTCAACAGGCGGCGGGTCATGGAATTTTCCCAAAATTTAACAGTTTCTGAATCACTAGGAAATTAGTCTAAAACAATGTGCTGACACTAGACATGACCATAAAAGTAATAATTTGCACTCCTGGGGCAGTTTTGTTGACAAAATTGAGATAGCTCAAAATTGAGAAATTTCAACAGGCGGCCGGTCATGGATTTTTCCCAAAATATAAGAGTTTCTGAATCACTAGGAAATTAGTCTAAAACAATGTGCTGACACTAGACATGACCATAAAAGTAATAATTTGCACTCCTTTTGCAGTTTTTTGTGACGAAATTGAGATAGCTCGAAATTGAGAAATTTCAACACGCGGCCGGTCATGGATTTTTCCCAAAATATAAGAGTTTCTAAATCACTAGGAATTTAGTCTAAAACAATGTGCTGACACTAGACATGACAATAAAAGTAATAATTTGCACTCCTTTTGCAGTTTTTTTGACGAAATTGAGATAGCTCGAAATTGAGAAATTTCAACAGGCGGCCGGTCATGGATTTTTCCCAAAATATAAGAGTTTCTGAATCACTAGGAAATTAGTCTAAAACAATGTGCTGACACTAGACATGACCATAACAGTAATAATTTGCACTCCTGGGGCAGTTTTGTTGACAAAATTGAGATAGCTCAAAATTGAGAAATTTCAACAGGCGGCCGGTCATGGATTTTCCCCAAAATATAAGAGTTTCTAAATCACTAGGAATTTAGTCTAAAACAATGTGCTGACACTAGACATGACCATAAAAGTAATAATTTGCACTCCTGGGGCAGTTTTGTTGACAAAATTGAGATAGCTCAAAAGTGAGAGATTTCAACAGGCGGCGGGTCATGGAATTTTCCCAAAATTTAAAAGTTTCTGAATCACTAGGAAATTAGTCTAAAACGATGTGCTGACACTAGACATGACCATAAAAGTAATAATTTGCACTCCTTTTGCAGTTTTGTTGACAAAATTGAGATAGCTCAAAATTGAGAAATTTCAACAGGCGGCCGGTCATGGATTTTTCCCAAAATATAAGAGTTTCTAAATCACTAGGAATTTAGTCTAAAACAATGTGCTGACACTAGACATGACCATAAAAGTAATAATTTGCACTCCTGGGGCAGTTTTGTTGACAAAATTGAGATAGCTCAAAAGTGAGAAATTTCAACAGGCGGCGGGTCATGGAATTTTCCCAAAATTTAACAGTTTCTGAATCACTAGGAAATTAGTCTAAAACAATGTGCTGACACTAGACATGACCATACAAGTAATAATTTGCACTCCTGGGGCAGTTTTGTTGACAAAATTGAGATAGCTCAAAATTGAGAAATTTCAACAGGCGGCCGGTCATGGATTTTTCCCAAAATATAAGAGTTTCTAAATCACTAGGAATTTAGTCTAAAACAATGTGCTGACACTAGACATGACCATAAAAGTAATAATTTGCACTCCTGGGGCAGTTTTGTTGACAAAATTGAGATAGCTCAAAAGTGAGAAATTTCAACAGGCGGCGGGTCATGGAATTTTCCCAAAATTTAACAGTTTCTGAATCACTAGGAAATTAGTCTAAAACAATGTGCTGACACTAGACATGACCATACAAGTAATAATTTGCACTCCTGGGGCAGTTTTGTTGACAAAATTGAGATAGCTCAAAATTGAGAAATTTCAACAGGCGGCGGGTCATGGATTTTTCCCAAAATATAAGAGTTTCTAAATCACTAGGAATTTAGTCTAAAACAATGTGCTGACACTAGACATGACCATAAAAGTAATAATTTGCACTCCTGGGGCAGTTTTGTTGACAAAATTGAGATAGCTCAAAATTGAGAAATTTCAACAGGCGGCGGGTCATGGATTTTTCCCAAAATATAAGAGTTTCTAAATCACTAGGAATTTAGTCTAAAACAATGTGCTGACACTAGACATGACCATAAAAGTAATAATTTGCACTCCTGGGGCAGTTTTGTTGACAAAATTGAGATAGCTCAAAAGTGAGAAATTTCAACAGGCGGCGGGTCATGGAATTTTCCCAAAATTTAACAGTTTCTGAATCACTAGGAAATTAGTCTAAAACAATGTGCTGACACTAGACATGACCATACAAGTAATAATTTGCACTCCTGGGGCAGTTTTGTTGACAAAATTGAGATAGCTCAAAAGTGAGAAATTTCAACAGGCGGCGGGTCATGGAATTTTCCCAAAATTTAACAGTTTCTGAATCACTAGGAAATTAGTCTAAAACAATGTGCTGACACTAGACATGACCATAAAAGTAATAATTTGCACTCCTTTTGCAGTTTTGTTGACAAAATTGAGATAGCTCAAAATTGAGAAATTTCAACAGGCGGCCGGTCATGGATTTTTCCCAAAATATAAGAGTTTCTAAATCACTAGGAATTTAGTCTAAAACAATGTGCTGACACTAGACATGACCATAAAAGTAATAATTTGCACTCCTGGGGCAGTTTTGTTGACAAAATTGAGATAGCTCAAAAGTGAGAAATTTCAACAGGCGGCGGGTCATGGAATTTTCCCAAAATTTAAAAGTTTCTTAATCACTAGAAATTTAGTCTAAAACAATGTGCTGACACTAGACATGACCATAAAAGTAATAATTTGCACTCCTGGGGCAGTTTTGTTGACAAAATTGAAATAGCTCAAAATTGAGAAATTTCAACAGGCGGCCGGTCATGGATTTTTCCCAAAATGTAAGCGTTTCTGAATCACTAGGAAATTAGTCTAAAACAATGTGCTGACACTAGACATGACAATAAAAGTAATAATTTGCACTCCTTTTGCAGTTTTTTTGACGAAATTGAGATAGCTCGAAATTGAGAAATTTCAACAGGCGGCCGGTCATGGATTTTTCCCAAAATATAAGAGTTTCTGAATCACTAGGAAATTAGTCTAAAACAATGTGCTGACACTAGACATGACCATAACAGTAATAATTTGCACTCCTGGGGCAGTTTTGTTGACAAAATTGAGATAGCTCAAAATTGAGAAATTTCAACAGGCGGCCGGTCATGGATTTTCCCCAAAATATAAGAGTTTCTAAATCACTAGGAATTTAGTCTAAAACAATGTGCTGACACTAGACATGACCATAAAAGTAATAATTTGCACTCCTGGGGCAGTTTTGTTGACAAAATTGAGATAGCTCAAAAGTGAGAGATTTCAACAGGCGGCGGGTCATGGAATTTTCCCAAAATTTAAAAGTTTCTGAATCACTAGGAAATTAGTCTAAAACAATGTGCTGACACTAGACATGACCATAAAAGTAATAATTTGCACTCCTTTTGCAGTTTTGTTGACAAAATTGAGATAGCTCAAAATTGAGAAATTTCAACAGGCGGCCGGTCATGGATTTTTCCCAAAATATAAGAGTTTCTAAATCACTAGGAATTTAGTCTAAAACAATGTGCTGACACTAGACATGACCATAAAAGTAATAATTTGCACTCCTGGGGCAGTTTTGTTGACAAAATTGAGATAGCTCAAAAGTGAGAAATTTCAACAGGCGGCGGGTCATGGAATTTTCCCAAAATTTAACAGTTTCTGAATCACTAGGAAATTAGTCTAAAACAATGTGCTGACACTAGACATGACCATACAAGTAATAATTTGCACTCCTGGGGCAGTTTTGTTGACAAAATTGAGATAGCTCAAAATTGAGAAATTTCAACAGGCGGCCGGTCATGGATTTTTCCCAAAATATAAGAGTTTCTAAATCACTAGGAATTTAGTCTAAAACAATGTGCTGACACTAGACATGACCATAAAAGTAATAATTTGCACTCCTGGGGCAGTTTTGTTGACAAAATTGAGATAGCTCAAAAGTGAGAAATTTCAACAGGCGGCGGGTCATGGAATTTTCCCAAAATTTAACAGTTTCTGAATCACTAGGAAATTAGTCTAAAACAATGTGCTGACACTAGACATGACCATACAAGTAATAATTTGCACTCCTGGGGCAGTTTTGTTGACAAAATTGAGATAGCTCAAAATTGAGAAATTTCAACAGGCGGCGGGTCATGGATTTTTCCCAAAATATAAGAGTTTCTAAATCACTAGGAATTTAGTCTAAAACAATGTGCTGACACTAGACATGACCATAAAAGTAATAATTTGCACTCCTGGGGCAGTTTTGTTGACAAAATTGAGATAGCTCAAAATTGAGAAATTTCAACAGGCGGCGGGTCATGGATTTTTCCCAAAATATAAGAGTTTCTAAATCACTAGGAATTTAGTCTAAAACAATGTGCTGACACTAGACATGACCATAAAAGTAATAATTTGCACTCCTGGGGCAGTTTTGTTGACAAAATTGAGATAGCTCAAAAGTGAGAAATTTCAACAGGCGGCGGGTCATGGAATTTTCCCAAAATTTAACAGTTTCTGAATCACTAGGAAATTAGTCTAAAACAATGTGCTGACACTAGACATGACCATACAAGTAATAATTTGCACTCCTGGGGCAGTTTTGTTGACAAAATTGAGATAGCTCAAAAGTGAGAAATTTCAACAGGCGGCGGGTCATGGAATTTTCCCAAAATTTAACAGTTTCTGAATCACTAGGAAATTAGTCTAAAACAATGTGCTGACACTAGACATGACCATAAAAGTAATAATTTGCACTCCTTTTGCAGTTTTGTTGACAAAATTGAGATAGCTCAAAATTGAGAAATTTCAACAGGCGGCCGGTCATGGATTTTTCCCAAAATATAAGAGTTTCTAAATCACTAGGAATTTAGTCTAAAACAATGTGCTGACACTAGACATGACCATAAAAGTAATAATTTGCACTCCTGGGGCAGTTTTGTTGACAAAATTGAGATAGCTCAAAAGTGAGAAATTTCAACAGGCGGCGGGTCATGGAATTTTCCCAAAATTTAAAAGTTTCTTAATCACTAGAAATTTAGTCTAAAACAATGTGCTGACACTAGACATGACCATAAAAGTAATAATTTGCACTCCTGGGGCAGTTTTGTTGACAAAATTGAAATAGCTCAAAATTGAGAAATTTCAACAGGCGGCCGGTCATGGATTTTTCCCAAAATGTAAGCGTTTCTGA
Source organism: Cepaea hortensis (assembly GCA_963921405.1). Classification (NCBI taxonomy): domain Eukaryota; kingdom Metazoa; phylum Mollusca; class Gastropoda; order Stylommatophora; family Helicidae; genus Cepaea; species Cepaea hortensis. The sequence continues at coordinate 152,881,742 of OY992879.1, forward strand.
ATCACTAGGAAATTAGTCTAAAACAATGTGCTGACACTAGACATGACCATAAAAGTAATAATTTGCACTCCTGGGTGCAGTTTTGTTGACAAAATTGAGATAGCTCAAAATTGAGAAATTTCAACAGGCGGCCGGTCATGGATTTTCCCCAAAATATAAGAGTTTCTAAATCACTAGAAATTTAGTCTAAAACAATGTGCTGACAATAGACATGACCATAAAAGTAATAATTTGCACTCCTGGGGCAGTTTTGTTGACAAAATTGAGATAGCTCAAAATTGAGAAATTTCAACAGGCGGCGGATCATGGATTTTCCCCAAAATATAATAGTTTATGAATCACTAGGAATTTAGTCTAAAACAACGTGCTGACACTAGACATGACCATAAAATTAATAATTTGCACTGCTTTTGCAGTTTTGTTGACGCAATTGAGATAGCTCAAAATTGAGAAATTTCAACAGCCGGCCGGTCATGGATTTTCCCCAAAATATAAGAGTTTCTAAATCACTAGAAATTTAGTCTAAAACAATGTGCTGACAATAGACATGACCATAAAAGTAATAATTTGCACTCCTGGGGCAGTTTTGTTGACAAAATTGAGATAGCTCAAAAGTGAGAAATTTCAACAGGCGGCGGGTCATGGAATTTTCCCAAAATTTAACAGTTTCTGAATCACTAGGAAATTAGTCTAAAACAATGTGCTGACACTAGACATGACCATACAAGTAATAATTTGCACTCCTGGGGCAGTTTTGTTGACAAAATTGAGATAGCTCAAAAGTGAGAAATTTCAACAGGCGGCGGGTCATGGAATTTTCCCAAAATTTAACAGTTTCTGAATCACTAGGAAATTAGTCTAAAACAATGTGCTGACACTAGACATGACCATAAAAGTAATAATTTGCACTCCTTTTGCAGTTTTGTTGACAAAATTGAGATAGCTCAAAATTGAGAAATTTCAACAGGCGGCCGGTCATGGATTTTTCCCAAAATATAAGAGTTTCTGAATCACTAGGAAATTAGTCTAAAACAATGTGCTGACACTAGACATGACCATAAAAGTAATAATTTGCACTCCTTTTGCAGTTTTTTGTGACGAAATTGAGATAGCTCGAAATTGAGAAATTTCAACACGCGGCCGGTCATGGATTTTTCCCAAAATATAAGAGTTTCTAAATCACTAGGAATTTAGTCTAAAACAATGTGCTGACACTAGACATGACAATAAAAGTAATAATTTGCACTCCTTTTGCAGTTTTTTTGACGAAATTGAGATAGCTCGAAATTGAGAAATTTCAACAGGCGGCCGGTCATGGATTTTTCCCAAAATATAAGAGTTTCTGAATCACTAGGAAATTAGTCTAAAACAATGTGCTGACACTAGACATGACCATAACAGTAATAATTTGCACTCCTGGGGCAGTTTTGTTGACAAAATTGAGATAGCTCAAAATTGAGAAATTTCAACAGGCGGCCGGTCATGGATTTTCCCCAAAATATAAGAGTTTCTAAATCACTAGGAATTTAGTCTAAAACAATGTGCTGACACTAGACATGACCATAAAAGTAATAATTTGCACTCCTGGGGCAGTTTTGTTGACAAAATTGAGATAGCTCAAAAGTGAGAGATTTCAACAGGCGGCGGGTCATGGAATTTTCCCAAAATTTAAAAGTTTCTGAATCACTAGGAAATTAGTCTAAAACAATGTGCTGACACTAGACATGACCATAAAAGTAATAATTTGCACTCCTTTTGCAGTTTTGTTGACAAAATTGAGATAGCTCAAAATTGAGAAATTTCAACAGGCGGCCGGTCATGGATTTTTCCCAAAATATAAGAGTTTCTAAATCACTAGGAATTTAGTCTAAAACAATGTGCTGACACTAGACATGACCATAAAAGTAATAATTTGCACTCCTGGGGCAGTTTTGTTGACAAAATTGAGATAGCTCAAAAGTGAGAAATTTCAACAGGCGGCGGGTCATGGAATTTTCCCAAAATTTAACAGTTTCTGAATCACTAGGAAATTAGTCTAAAACAATGTGCTGACACTAGACATGACCATACAAGTAATAATTTGCACTCCTGGGGCAGTTTTGTTGACAAAATTGAGATAGCTCAAAATTGAGAAATTTCAACAGGCGGCCGGTCATGGATTTTTCCCAAAATATAAGAGTTTCTAAATCACTAGGAATTTAGTCTAAAACAATGTGCTGACACTAGACATGACCATAAAAGTAATAATTTGCACTCCTGGGGCAGTTTTGTTGACAAAATTGAGATAGCTCAAAAGTGAGAAATTTCAACAGGCGGCGGGTCATGGAATTTTCCCAAAATTTAACAGTTTCTGAATCACTAGGAAATTAGTCTAAAACAATGTGCTGACACTAGACATGACCATACAAGTAATAATTTGCACTCCTGGGGCAGTTTTGTTGACAAAATTGAGATAGCTCAAAATTGAGAAATTTCAACAGGCGGCGGGTCATGGATTTTTCCCAAAATATAAGAGTTTCTAAATCACTAGGAATTTAGTCTAAAACAATGTGCTGACACTAGACATGACCATAAAAGTAATAATTTGCACTCCTGGGGCAGTTTTGTTGACAAAATTGAGATAGCTCAAAATTGAGAAATTTCAACAGGCGGCGGGTCATGGATTTTTCCCAAAATATAAGAGTTTCTAAATCACTAGGAATTTAGTCTAAAACAATGTGCTGACACTAGACATGACCATAAAAGTAATAATTTGCACTCCTGGGGCAGTTTTGTTGACAAAATTGAGATAGCTCAAAAGTGAGAAATTTCAACAGGCGGCGGGTCATGGAATTTTCCCAAAATTTAACAGTTTCTGAATCACTAGGAAATTAGTCTAAAACAATGTGCTGACACTAGACATGACCATACAAGTAATAATTTGCACTCCTGGGGCAGTTTTGTTGACAAAATTGAGATAGCTCAAAAGTGAGAAATTTCAACAGGCGGCGGGTCATGGAATTTTCCCAAAATTTAACAGTTTCTGAATCACTAGGAAATTAGTCTAAAACAATGTGCTGACACTAGACATGACCATAAAAGTAATAATTTGCACTCCTTTTGCAGTTTTGTTGACAAAATTGAGATAGCTCAAAATTGAGAAATTTCAACAGGCGGCCGGTCATGGATTTTTCCCAAAATATAAGAGTTTCTAAATCACTAGGAATTTAGTCTAAAACAATGTGCTGACACTAGACATGACCATAAAAGTAATAATTTGCACTCCTGGGGCAGTTTTGTTGACAAAATTGAGATAGCTCAAAAGTGAGAAATTTCAACAGGCGGCGGGTCATGGAATTTTCCCAAAATTTAAAAGTTTCTTAATCACTAGAAATTTAGTCTAAAACAATGTGCTGACTCTAGACATGACCATAAAAGTAATAATTTGCACTCCTGGGGCAGTTTTGTTGACAAAATTGAAATAGCTCAAAATTGAGAAATTTCAACAGGCGGCCGGTCATGGATTTTTCCCAAAATGTAAGCGTTTCTGAATCACTAGGAAATTAGTCTAAAACAATGTGCTGACACTAGACATGACCATAAAAGTAATAATTTGCACTCCTGGGTGCAGTTTTGTTGACAAAATTGAGATAGCTCAAAATTGAGAAATTTCAACAGGCGGCCGGTCATGGATTTTCCCCAAAATATAAGAGTTTCTAAATCACTAGAAATTTAGTCTAAAACAATGTGCTGACAATAGACATGACCATAAAAGTAATAATTTGCACTCCTGGGGCAGTTTTGTTGACAAAATTGAGATAGCTCAAAATTGAGAAATTTCAACAGGCGGCGGATCATGGATTTTCCCCAAAATATAATAGTTTATGAATCACTAGGAATTTAGTCTAAAACAACGTGCTGACACTAGACATGACCATAAAATTAATAATTTGCACTGCTTTTGCAGTTTTGTTGACGCAATTGAGATAGCTCAAAATTGAGAAATTTCAACAGCCGGCCGGTCATGGATTTTCCCCAAAATATAAGAGTTTCTAAATCACTAGAAATTTAGTCTAAAACAATGTGCTGACAATAGACATGACCATAAAAGTAATAATTTGCACTCCTGGGGCAGTTTTGTTGACAAAATTGAGATAGCTCAAAAGTGAGAAATTTCAACAGGCGGCGGGTCATGGAATTTTCCCAAAATTTAACAGTTTCTGAATCACTAGGAAATTAGTCTAAAACAATGTGCTGACACTAGACATGACCATACAAGTAATAATTTGCACTCCTGGGGCAGTTTTGTTGACAAAATTGAGATAGCTCAAAAGTGAGAAATTTCAACAGGCGGCGGGTCATGGAATTTTCCCAAAATTTAACAGTTTCTGAATCACTAGGAAATTAGTCTAAAACAATGTGCTGACACTAGACATGACCATACAAGTAATAATTTGCACTCCTGGGGCAGTTTTGTTGACAAAATTGAGATAGCTCAAAAGTGAGAAATTTCAACAGGCGGCGGGTCATGGAATTTTCCCAAAATTTAACAGTTTCTGAATCACTAGGAAATTAGTCTAAAACAATGTGCTGACACTAGACATGACCATACAAGTAATAATTTGCACTCCTGGGGCAGTTTTGTTGACAAAATTGAGATAGCTCAAAAGTGAGAAATTTCAACAGGCGGCGGGTCATGGAATTTTCCCAAAATTTAACAGTTTCTGAATCACTAGGAAATTAGTCTAAAACAATGTGCTGACACTAGACATGACCATAAAAGTAATAATTTGCACTCCTTTTGCAGTTTTGTTGACAAAATTGAGATAGCTCAAAATTGAGAAATTTCAACAGGCGGCCGGTCATGGATTTTTCCCAAAATATAAGAGTTTCTAAATCACTAGGAATTTAGTCTAAAACAATGTGCTGACACTAGACATGACCATAAAAGTAATAATTTGCACTCCTGGGGCAGTTTTGTTGACAAAATTGAGATAGCTCAAAAGTGAGAAATTTCAACAGGCGGCGGGTCATGGAATTTTCCCAAAATTTAAAAGTTTCTTAATCACTAGAAATTTAGTCTAAAACAATGTGCTGACTCTAGACATGACCATAAAAGTAATAATTTGCACTCCTGGGGCAGTTTTGTTGACAAAATTGAAATAGCTCAAAATTGAGAAATTTCAACAGGCGGCCGGTCATGGATTTTTCCCAAAATGTAAGCGTTTCTGAATCACTAGGAAATTAGTCTAAAACAATGTGCTGACACTAGACATGACCATAAAAGTAATAATTTGCACTCCTGGGTGCAGTTTTGTTGACAAAATTGAGATAGCTCAAAATTGAGAAATTTCAACAGGCGGCCGGTCATGGATTTTCCCCAAAATATAAGAGTTTCTAAATCACTAGAAATTTAGTCTAAAACAATGTGCTGACAATAGACATGACCATAAAAGTAATAATTTGCACTCCTGGGGCAGTTTTGTTGACAAAATTGAGATAGCTCAAAATTGAGAAATTTCAACAGGCGGCGGATCATGGATTTTCCCCAAAATATAATAGTTTATGAATCACTAGGAATTTAGTCTAAAACAACGTGCTGACACTAGACATGACCATAAAATTAATAATTTGCACTGCTTTTGCAGTTTTGTTGACGCAATTGAGATAGCTCAAAATTGAGAAATTTCAACAGCCGGCCGGTCATGGATTTTCCCCAAAATATAAGAGTTTCTAAATCACTAGAAATTTAGTCTAAAACAATGTGCTGACAATAGACATGACCATAAAAGTAATAATTTGCACTCCTGGGGCAGTTTTGTTGACAAAATTGAGATAGCTCAAAAGTGAGAAATTTCAACAGGCGGCGGGTCATGGAATTTTCCCAAAATTTAACAGTTTCTGAATCACTAGGAAATTAGTCTAAAACAATGTGCTGACACTAGACATGACCATACAAGTAATAATTTGCACTCCTGGGGCAGTTTTGTTGACAAAATTGAGATAGCTCAAAAGTGAGAAATTTCAACAGGCGGCGGGTCATGGAATTTTCCCAAAATTTAACAGTTTCTGAATCACTAGGAAATTAGTCTAAAACAATGTGCTGACACTAGACATGACCATAAAAGTAATAATTTGCACTCCTTTTGCAGTTTTGTTGACAAAATTGAGATAGCTCAAAATTGAGAAATTTCAACAGGCGGCCGGTCATGGATTTTTCCCAAAATATAAGAGTTTCTAAATCACTAGGAATTTAGTCTAAAACAATGTGCTGACACTAGACATGACCATAAAAGTAATAATTTGCACTCCTGGGGCAGTTTTGTTGACAAAATTGAGATAGCTCAAAAGTGAGAAATTTCAACAGGCGGCGGGTCATGGAATTTTCCCAAAATTTAAAAGTTTCTTAATCACTAGAAATTTAGTCTAAAACAATGTGCTGACACTAGACATGACCATAAAAGTAATAATTTGCACTCCTGGGGCAGTTTTGTTGACAAAATTGAAATAGCTCAAAATTGAGAAATTTCAACAGGCGGCCGGTCATGGATTTTTCCCAAAATGTAAGCGTTTCTGAATCACTAGGAAATTAGTCTAAAACAATGTGCTGACACTAGACATGACCATAAAAGTAATAATTTGCACTCCTGGGTGCAGTTTTGTTGACAAAATTGAGATAGCTCAAAATTGAGAAATTTCAACAGGCGGCCGGTCATGGATTTTCCCCAAAATATAAGAGTTTCTAAATCACTAGAAATTTAGTCTAAAACAATGTGCTGACAATAGACATGACCATAAAAGTAATAATTTGCACTCCTGGGGCAGTTTTGTTGACAAAATTGAGATAGCTCAAAATTGAGAAATTTCAACAGGCGGCGGATCATGGATTTTCCCCAAAATATAATAGTTTATGAATCACTAGGAATTTAGTCTAAAACAACGTGCTGACACTAGACATGACCATAAAATTAATAATTTGCACTGCTTTTGCAGTTTTGTTGACGCAATTGAGATAGCTCAAAATTGAGAAATTTCAACAGCCGGCCGGTCATGGATTTTCCCCAAAATATAAGAGTTTCTAAATCACTAGAAATTTAGTCTAAAACAATGTGCTGACAATAGACATGACCATAAAAGTAATAATTTGCACTCCTGGGGCAGTTTTGTTGACAAAATTGAGATAGCTCAAAATTGAGAAATTTCAACAGGCGGCGGATCATGGATTTTCCCCAAAATATAATAGTTTATGAATCACTAGGAATTTAGTCTAAAACAACGTGCTGACACTAGACATGACCATAAAATTAATAATTTGCACTGCTTTTGCAGTTTTGTTGACGCAATTGAGATAGCTCAAAATTGAGAAATTTCAACAGCCGGCCGGTCATGGATTTTCCCCAAAATATAAGAGTTTCTAAATCACTAGAAATTTAGTCTAAAACAATGTGCTGACAATAGACATGACCATAAAAGTAATAATTTGCACTCCTGGGGCAGTTTTGTTGACAAAATTGAGATAGCTCAAAAGTGAGAAATTTCAACAGGCGGCGGGTCATGGAATTTTCCCAAAATTTAACAGTTTCTGAATCACTAGGAAATTAGTCTAAAACAATGTGCTGACACTAGACATGACCATACAAGTAATAATTTGCACTCCTGGGGCAGTTTTGTTGACAAAATTGAGATAGCTCAAAAGTGAGAAATTTCAACAGGCGGCGGGTCATGGAATTTTCCCAAAATTTAACAGTTTCTGAATCACTAGGAAATTAGTCTAAAACAATGTGCTGACACTAGACATGACCATAAAAGTAATAATTTGCACTCCTTTTGCAGTTTTGTTGACAAAATTGAGATAGCTCAAAATTGAGAAATTTCAACAGGCGGCCGGTCATGGATTTTTCCCAAAATATAAGAGTTTCTAAATCACTAGGAATTTAGTCTAAAACAATGTGCTGACACTAGACATGACCATAAAAGTAATAATTTGCACTCCTGGGGCAGTTTTGTTGACAAAATTGAGATAGCTCAAAAGTGAGAAATTTCAACAGGCGGCGGGTCATGGAATTTTCCCAAAATTTAAAAGTTTCTTAATCACTAGAAATTTAGTCTAAAACAATGTGCTGACACTAGACATGACCATAAAAGTAATAATTTGCACTCCTGGGGCAGTTTTGTTGACAAAATTGAAATAGCTCAAAATTGAGAAATTTCAACAGGCGGCCGGTCATGGATTTTTCCCAAAATGTAAGCGTTTCTGAATCACTAGGAAATTAGTCTAAAACAATGTGCTGACACTAGACATGACCATAAAAGTAATAATTTGCACTCCTGGGTGCAGTTTTGTTGACAAAATTGAGATAGCTCAAAATTGAGAAATTTCAACAGGCGGCCGGTCATGGATTTTCCCCAAAATATAAGAGTTTCTAAATCACTAGAAATTTAGTCTAAAACAATGTGCTGACAATAGACATGACCATAAAAGTAATAATTTGCACTCCTGGGGCAGTTTTGTTGACAAAATTGAGATAGCTCAAAATTGAGAAATTTCAACAGGCGGCGGATCATGGATTTTCCCCAAAATATAATAGTTTATGAATCACTAGGAATTTAGTCTAAAACAACGTGCTGACACTAGACATGACCATAAAATTAATAATTTGCACTGCTTTTGCAGTTTTGTTGACGCAATTGAGATAGCTCAAAATTGAGAAATTTCAACAGCCGGCCGGTCATGGATTTTCCCCAAAATATAAGAGTTTCTAAATCACTAGAAATTTAGTCTAAAACAATGTGCTGACAATAGACATGACCATAAAAGTAATAATTTGCACTCCTGGGGCAGTTTTGTTGACAAAATTGAGATAGCTCAAAATTGAGAAATTTCAACAGGCGGCGGATCATGGATTTTCCCCAAAATATAATAGTTTATGAATCACTAGGAATTTAGTCTAAAACAACGTGCTGACACTAGACATGACCATAAAATTAATAATTTGCACTGCTTTTGCAGTTTTGTTGACGCAATTGAGATAGCTCAAAATTGAGAAATTTCAACAGCCGGCCGGTCATGGATTTTCCCCAAAATAGAGTTTCTAAATCACTAGGAATTTAGTCTAAAACAATGTGCTGACACTAGACATGACCATACAAGTAATAATTTGCACTCCTGGGGCAGTTTTGTTGACAAAATTGAGATAGCTCAAAATTGAGAAATTTCAACAGGCGGCGGGTCATGGATTTTTCCCAAAATATAAGAGTTTCTAAATCACTAGGAATTTAGTCTAAAACAATGTGCTGACACTAGACATGACCATAAAAGTAATAATTTGCACTCCTGGGGCAGTTTTGTTGACAAAATTGAGATAAGCTCAAAAGTGAGAAATTTCAACAGGCGGCGGGTCATGGAATTTTCCCAAAATTTAACAGTTTCTGAATCACTAGGAAATTAGTCTAAAACAATGTGCTGACACTAGACATGACCATAAAAGTAATAATTTGCACTCCTGGGGCAGTTTTGTTGACAAAATTGAGATAGCTCAAAATTGAGAAATTTCAACAGGCGGCCGGTCATGGATTTTTCCCAAAATATAAGAGTTTCTGAATCACTAGGAAATTAGTCTAAAACAATGTGCTGACACTAGACATGACCATAAAAGTAATAATTTGCACTCCTTTTGCAGTTTTTTGTGACGAAATTGAGATAGCTCGAAATTGAGAAATTTCAACACGCGGCCGGTCATGGATTTTTCCCAAAATATAAGAGTTTCTAAATCACTAGGAATTTAGTCTAAAACAATGTGCTGACACTAGACATGACAATAAAAGTAATAATTTGCACTCCTTTTGCAGTTTTTTTGACGAAATTGAGATAGCTCGAAATTGAGAAATTTCAACAGGCGGCCGGTCATGGATTTTTCCCAAAATATAAGAGTTTCTGAATCACTAGGAAATTAGTCTAAAACAATGTGCTGACACTAGACATGACCATAACAGTAATAATTTGCACTCCTGGGGCAGTTTTGTTGACAAAATTGAGATAGCTCAAAATTGAGAAATTTCAACAGGCGGCCGGTCATGGATTTTCCCCAAAATATAAGAGTTTCTAAATCACTAGGAATTTAGTCTAAAACAATGTGCTGACACTAGACATGACCATAAAAGTAATAATTTGCACTCCTGGGGCAGTTTTGTTGACAAAATTGAGATAGCTCAAAAGTGAGAGATTTCAACAGGCGGCGGGTCATGGAATTTTCCCAAAATTTAAAAGTTTCTGAATCACTAGGAAATTAGTCTAAAACAATGTGCTGACACTAGACATGACCATAAAAGTAATAATTTGCACTCCTTTTGCAGTTTTGTTGACAAAATTGAGATAGCTCAAAATTGAGAAATTTCAACAGGCGGCCGGTCATGGATTTTTCCCAAAATATAAGAGTTTCTAAATCACTAGGAATTTAGTCTAAAACAATGTGCTGACACTAGACATGACCATAAAAGTAATAATTTGCACTCCTGGGGCAGTTTTGTTGACAAAATTGAGATAGCTCAAAAGTGAGAAATTTCAACAGGCGGCGGGTCATGGAATTTTCCCAAAATTTAACAGTTTCTGAATCACTAGGAAATTAGTCTAAAACAATGTGCTGACACTAGACATGACCATACAAGTAATAATTTGCACTCCTGGGGCAGTTTTGTTGACAAAATTGAGATAGCTCAAAATTGAGAAATTTCAACAGGCGGCCGGTCATGGATTTTTCCCAAAATATAAGAGTTTCTAAATCACTAGGAATTTAGTCTAAAACAATGTGCTGACACTAGACATGACCATAAAAGTAATAATTTGCACTCCTGGGGCAGTTTTGTTGACAAAATTGAGATAGCTCAAAAGTGAGAAATTTCAACAGGCGGCGGGTCATGGAATTTTCCCAAAATTTAACAGTTTCTGAATCACTAGGAAATTAGTCTAAAACAATGTGCTGACACTAGACATGACCATACAAGTAATAATTTGCACTCCTGGGGCAGTTTTGTTGACAAAATTGAGATAGCTCAAAATTGAGAAATTTCAACAGGCGGCGGGTCATGGATTTTTCCCAAAATATAAGAGTTTCTAAATCACTAGGAATTTAGTCTAAAACAACGTGCTGACACTAGACATGACCATAAAATTAATAATTTGCACTGCTTTTGCAGTTTTGTTGACGCAATTGAGATAGCTCAAAATTGAGAAATTTCAACAGCCGGCCGGTCATGGATTTTCCCCAAAATATAAGAGTTTCTAAATCACTAGAAATTTAGTCTAAAACAATGTGCTGACAATAGACATGACCATAAAAGTAATAATTTGCACTCCTGGGGCAGTTTTGTTGACAAAATTGAGATAGCTCAAAATTGAGAAATTTCAACAGGCGGCGGATCATGGATTTTCCCCAAAATATAATAGTTTATGAATCACTAGGAATTTAGTCTAAAACAACGTGCTGACACTAGACATGACCATAAAATTAATAATTTGCACTGCTTTTGCAGTTTTGTTGACGCAATTGAGATAGCTCAAAATTGAGAAATTTCAACAGCCGGCCGGTCATGGATTTTCCCCAAAATAGAGTTTCTAAATCACTAGGAATTTAGTCTAAAACAATGTGCTGACACTAGACATGACCATACAAGTAATAATTTGCACTCCTGGGGCAGTTTTGTTGACAAAATTGAGATAGCTCAAAATTGAGAAATTTCAACAGGCGGCGGGTCATGGATTTTTCCCAAAATATAAGAGTTTCTAAATCACTAGGAATTTAGTCTAAAACAATGTGCTGACACTAGACATGACCATAAAAGTAATAATTTGCACTCCTGGGGCAGTTTTGTTGACAAAATTGAGATAAGCTCAAAAGTGAGAAATTTCAACAGGCGGCGGGTCATGGAATTTTCCCAAAATTTAACAGTTTCTGAATCACTAGGAAATTAGTCTAAAACAATGTGCTGACACTAGACATGACCATAAAAGTAATAATTTGCACTCCTGGGGCAGTTTTGTTGACAAAATTGAGATAGCTCAAAATTGAGAAATTTCAACAGGCGGCGGATCATGGATTTTCCCCAAAATATAATAGTTTATGAATCACTAGGAATTTAGTCTAAAACAACGTGCTGACACTAGACATGACCATAAAATTAATAATTTGCACTGCTTTTGCAGTTTTGTTGACGCAATTGAGATAGCTCAAAATTGAGAAATTTCAACAGCCGGCCGGTCATGGATTTTCCCCAAAATAGAGTTTCTAAATCACTAGGAATTTAGTCTAAAACAATGTGCTGACACTAGACATGACCATACAAGTAATAATTTGCACTCCTGGGGCAGTTTTGTTGACAAAATTGAGATAGCTCAAAATTGAGAAATTTCAACAGGCGGCGGGTCATGGATTTTTCCCAAAATATAAGAGTTTCTAAATCACTAGGAATTTAGTCTAAAACAATGTGCTGACACTAGACATGACCATAAAAGTAATAATTTGCACTCCTGGGGCAGTTTTGTTGACAAAATTGAGATAAGCTCAAAAGTGAGAAATTTCAACAGGCGGCGGGTCATGGAATTTTCCCAAAATTTAACAGTTTCTGAATCACTAGGAAATTAGTCTAAAACAATGTGCTGACACTAGACATGACCATAAAAGTAATAATTTGCACTCCTGGGGCAGTTTTGTTGACAAAATTGAGATAGCTCAAAATTGAGAAATTTCAACAGGCGGCCGGTCATGGATTTTTCCCAAAATATAAGAGTTTCTGAATCACTAGGAAATTAGTCTAAAACAATGTGCTGACACTAGACATGACCATAAAAGTAATAATTTGCACTCCTTTTGCAGTTTTTTGTGACGAAATTGAGATAGCTCGAAATTGAGAAATTTCAACACGCGGCCGGTCATGGATTTTTCCCAAAATATAAGAGTTTCTAAATCACTAGGAATTTAGTCTAAAACAATGTGCTGACACTAGACATGACAATAAAAGTAATAATTTGCACTCCTTTTGCAGTTTTTTTGACGAAATTGAGATAGCTCGAAATTGAGAAATTTCAACAGGCGGCCGGTCATGGATTTTTCCCAAAATATAAGAGTTTCTGAATCACTAGGTAATTAGTCTAAAACAATGTGCTGACACTAGACATGACCATAACAGTAATAATTTGCACTCCTGGGGCAGTTTTGTTGACAAAATTGAGATAGCTCAAAATTGAGAAATTTCAACAGGCGGCCGGTCATGGATTTTCCCCAAAATATAAGAGTTTCTAAATCACTAGGAATTTAGTCTAAAACAATGTGCTGACACTAGACATGACCATAAAAGTAATAATTTGCACTCCTGGGGCAGTTTTGTTGACAAAATTGAGATAGCTCAAAAGTGAGAGATTTCAACAGGCGGCGGGTCATGGAATTTTCCCAAAATTTAAAAGTTTCTGAATCACTAGGAAATTAGTCTAAAACAATGTGCTGACACTAGACATGACCATAAAAGTAATAATTTGCACTCCTTTTGCAGTTTTGTTGACAAAATTGAGATAGCTCAAAATTGAGAAATTTCAACAGGCGGCGGGTCATGGAATTTTCCCAAAATTTAACAGTTTCTGAATCACTAGGAAATTAGTCTAAAACAATGTGCTGACACTAGACATGACCATACAAGTAATAATTTGCACTCCTGGGGCAGTTTTGTTGACAAAATTGAGATAGCTCAAAATTGAGAAATTTCAACAGGCGGCCGGTCATGGATTTTTCCCAAAATATAAGAGTTTCTAAATCACTAGGAATTTAGTCTAAAACAATGTGCTGACACTAGACATGACCATAAAAGTAATAATTTGCACTCCTGGGGCAGTTTTGTTGACAAAATTGAGATAGCTCAAAATTGAGAAATTTCAACAGGCGGCGGGTCATGGATTTTTCCCAAAATATAAGAGTTTCTAAATCACTAGGAATTTAGTCTAAAACAATGTGCTGACACTAGACATGACCATAAAAGTAATAATTTGCACTCCTGGGGCAGTTTTGTTGACAAAATTGAGATAGCTCAAAAGTGAGAAATTTCAACAGGCGGCGGGTCATGGAATTTTCCCAAAATTTAACAGTTTCTGAATCACTAGGAAATTAGTCTAAAACAATGTGCTGACACTAGACATGACCATACAAGTAATAATTTGCACTCCTGGGGCAGTTTTGTTGACAAAATTGAGATAGCTCAAAAGTGAGAAATTTCAACAGGCGGCGGGTCATGGAATTTTCCCAAAATTTAACAGTTTCTGAATCACTAGGAAATTAGTCTAAAACAATGTGCTGACACTAGACATGACCATACAAGTAATAATTTGCACTCCTGGGGCAGTTTTGTTGACAAAATTGAGATAGCTCAAAATTGAGAAATTTCAACAGGCGGCGGGTCATGGATTTTTCCCAAAATATAAGAGTTTCTAAATCACTAGGAATTTAGTCTAAAACAACGTGCTGACACTAGACATGACCATAAAATTAATAATTTGCACTGCTTTTGCAGTTTTGTTGACGCAATTGAGATAGCTCAAAATTGAGAAATTTCAACAGCCGGCCGGTCATGGATTTTCCCCAAAATATAAGAGTTTCTAAATCACTAGAAATTTAGTCTAAAACAATGTGCTGACAATAGACATGACCATAAAAGTAATAATTTGCACTCCTGGGGCAGTTTTGTTGACAAAATTGAGATAGCTCAAAATTGAGAAATTTCAACAGGCGGCGGATCATGGATTTTCCCCAAAATATAATAGTTTATGAATCACTAGGAATTTAGTCTAAAACAACGTGCTGACACTAGACATGACCATAAAATTAATAATTTGCACTGCTTTTGCAGTTTTGTTGACGCAATTGAGATAGCTCAAAATTGAGAAATTTCAACAGCCGGCCGGTCATGGATTTTCCCCAAAATAGAGTTTCTAAATCACTAGGAATTTAGTCTAAAACAATGTGCTGACACTAGACATGACCATACAAGTAATAATTTGCACTCCTGGGGCAGTTTTGTTGACAAAATTGAGATAGCTCAAAATTGAGAAATTTCAACAGGCGGCGGGTCATGGATTTTTCCCAAAATATAAGAGTTTCTAAATCACTAGGAATTTAGTCTAAAACAATGTGCTGACACTAGACATGACCATAAAAGTAATAATTTGCACTCCTGGGGCAGTTTTGTTGACAAAATTGAGATAAGCTCAAAAGTGAGAAATTTCAACAGGCGGCGGGTCATGGAATTTTCCCAAAATTTAACAGTTTCTGAATCACTAGGAAATTAGTCTAAAACAATGTGCTGACACTAGACATGACCATAAAAGTAATAATTTGCACTCCTGGGGCAGTTTTGTTGACAAAATTGAGATAGCTCAAAATTGAGAAATTTCAACAGGCGGCGGATCATGGATTTTCCCCAAAATATAATAGTTTATGAATCACTAGGAATTTAGTCTAAAACAACGTGCTGACACTAGACATGACCATAAAATTAATAATTTGCACTGCTTTTGCAGTTTTGTTGACGCAATTGAGATAGCTCAAAATTGAGAAATTTCAACAGCCGGCCGGTCATGGATTTTCCCCAAAATAGAGTTTCTAAATCACTAGGAATTTAGTCTAAAACAATGTGCTGACACTAGACATGACCATACAAGTAATAATTTGCACTCCTGGGGCAGTTTTGTTGACAAAATTGAGATAGCTCAAAATTGAGAAATTTCAACAGGCGGCGGGTCATGGATTTTTCCCAAAATATAAGAGTTTCTAAATCACTAGGAATTTAGTCTAAAACAATGTGCTGACACTAGACATGACCATAAAAGTAATAATTTGCACTCCTGGGGCAGTTTTGTTGACAAAATTGAGATAAGCTCAAAAGTGAGAAATTTCAACAGGCGGCGGGTCATGGAATTTTCCCAAAATTTAACAGTTTCTGAATCACTAGGAAATTAGTCTAAAACAATGTGCTGACACTAGACATGACCATAAAAGTAATAATTTGCACTCCTGGGGCAGTTTTGTTGACAAAATTGAGATAGCTCAAAATTGAGAAATTTCAACAGGCGGCCGGTCATGGATTTTTCCCAAAATATAAGAGTTTCTGAATCACTAGGAAATTAGTCTAAAACAATGTGCTGACACTAGACATGACCATAAAAGTAATAATTTGCACTCCTTTTGCAGTTTTTTGTGACGAAATTGAGATAGCTCGAAATTGAGAAATTTCAACACGCGGCCGGTCATGGATTTTTCCCAAAATATAAGAGTTTCTAAATCACTAGGAATTTAGTCTAAAACAATGTGCTGACACTAGACATGACAATAAAAGTAATAATTTGCACTCCTTTTGCAGTTTTTTTGACGAAATTGAGATAGCTCGAAATTGAGAAATTTCAACAGGCGGCCGGTCATGGATTTTTCCCAAAATATAAGAGTTTCTGAATCACTAGGAAATTAGTCTAAAACAATGTGCTGACACTAGACATGACCATAACAGTAATAATTTGCACTCCTGGGGCAGTTTTGTTGACAAAATTGAGATAGCTCAAAATTGAGAAATTTCAACAGGCGGCCGGTCATGGATTTTCCCCAAAATATAAGAGTTTCTAAATCACTAGGAATTTAGTCTAAAACAATGTGCTGACACTAGACATGACCATAAAAGTAATAATTTGCACTCCTGGGGCAGTTTTGTTGACAAAATTGAGATAGCTCAAAAGTGAGAGATTTCAACAGGCGGCGGGTCATGGAATTTTCCCAAAATTTAAAAGTTTCTGAATCACTAGGAAATTAGTCTAAAACAATGTGCTGACACTAGACATGACCATAAAAGTAATAATTTGCACTCCTTTTGCAGTTTTGTTGACAAAATTGAGATAGCTCAAAATTGAGAAATTTCAACAGGCGGCGGGTCATGGAATTTTCCCAAAATTTAACAGTTTCTGAATCACTAGGAAATTAGTCTAAAACAATGTGCTGACACTAGACATGACCATACAAGTAATAATTTGCACTCCTGGGGCAGTTTTGTTGACAAAATTGAGATAGCTCAAAATTGAGAAATTTCAACAGGCGGCCGGTCATGGATTTTTCCCAAAATATAAGAGTTTCTAAATCACTAGGAATTTAGTCTAAAACAATGTGCTGACACTAGACATGACCATAAAAGTAATAATTTGCACTCCTGGGGCAGTTTTGTTGACAAAATTGAGATAGCTCAAAATTGAGAAATTTCAACAGGCGGCGGGTCATGGATTTTTCCCAAAATATAAGAGTTTCTAAATCACTAGGAATTTAGTCTAAAACAATGTGCTGACACTAGACATGACCATAAAAGTAATAATTTGCACTCCTGGGGCAGTTTTGTTGACAAAATTGAGATAGCTCAAAAGTGAGAAATTTCAACAGGCGGCGGGTCATGGAATTTTCCCAAAATTTAACAGTTTCTGAATCACTAGGAAATTAGTCTAAAACAATGTGCTGACACTAGACATGACCATACAAGTAATAATTTGCACTCCTGGGGCAGTTTTGTTGACAAAATTGAGATAGCTCAAAAGTGAGAAATTTCAACAGGCGGCGGGTCATGGAATTTTCCCAAAATTTAACAGTTTCTGAATCACTAGGAAATTAGTCTAAAACAATGTGCTGACACTAGACATGACCATAAAAGTAATAATTTGCACTCCTTTTGCAGTTTTGTTGACAAAATTGAGATAGCTCAAAATTGAGAAATTTCAACAGGCGGCCGGTCATGGATTTTTCCCAAAATATAAGAGTTTCTAAATCACTAGGAATTTAGTCTAAAACAATGTGCTGACACTAGACATGACCATAAAAGTAATAATTTGCACTCCTGGGGCAGTTTTGTTGACAAAATTGAGATGGCTCAAAAGTGAGAAATTTCAACAGGCGGCGGGTCATGGAATTTTCCCAAAATTTAAAAGTTTCTTAATCACTAGAAATTTAGTCTAAAACAATGTGCTGACACTAGACATGACCATAAAAGTAATAATTTGCACTCCTGGGGCAGTTTTGTTGACAAAATTGAAATAGCTCAAAATTGAGAAATTTCAACAGGCGGCCGGTCATGGATTTTTCCCAAAATGTAAGCGTTTCTGAATCACTAGGAAATTAGTCTAAAACAATGTGCTGACACTAGACATGACCATAAAAGTAATAATTTGCACTCCTTTTGCAGTTTTGTTGACAAAATTGAGATAGCTCAAAATTGAGAAATTTCAACAGGCGGCCGGTCATGGATTTTTCCCAAAATATAAGAGTTTCTAAATCACTAGGAATTTAGTCTAAAACAATGTGCTGACACTAGACATGACCATAAAAGTAATAATTTGCACTCCTGGGGCAGTTTTGTTGACAAAATTGAGATAGCTCAAAAGTGAGAAATTTCAACAGGCGGCGGGTCATGGAATTTTCCCAAAATTTAACAGTTTCTGAATCACTAGGAAATTAGTCTAAAACAATGTGCTGACACTAGACATGACCATACAAGTAATAATTTGCACTCCTGGGGCAGTTTTGTTGACAAAATTGAGATAGCTCAAAATTGAGAAATTTCAACAGGCGGCCGGTCATGGATTTTTCCCAAAATATAAGAGTTTCTAAATCACTAGGAATTTAGTCTAAAACAATGTGCTGACACTAGACATGACCATAAAAGTAATAATTTGCACTCCTGGGGCAGTTTTGTTGACAAAATTGAGATAGCTCAAAAGTGAGAAATTTCAACAGGCGGCGGGTCATGGAATTTTCCCAAAATTTAACAGTTTCTGAATCACTAGGAAATTAGTCTAAAACAATGTGCTGACACTAGACATGACCATACAAGTAATAATTTGCACTCCTGGGGCAGTTTTGTTGACAAAATTGAGATAGCTCAAAATTGAGAAATTTCAACAGGCGGCGGGTCATGGATTTTTCCCAAAATATAAGAGTTTCTAAATCACTAGGAATTTAGTCTAAAACAATGTGCTGACACTAGACATGACCATAAAAGTAATAATTTGCACTCCTGGGGCAGTTTTGTTGACAAAATTGAGATAGCTCAAAATTGAGAAATTTCAACAGGCGGCGGGTCATGGATTTTTCCCAAAATATAAGAGTTTCTAAATCACTAGGAATTTAGTCTAAAACAATGTGCTGACACTAGACATGACCATAAAAGTAATAATTTGCACTCCTGGGGCAGTTTTGTTGACAAAATTGAGATAGCTCAAAAGTGAGAAATTTCAACAGGCGGCGGGTCATGGAATTTTCCCAAAATTTAACAGTTTCTGAATCACTAGGAAATTAGTCTAAAACAATGTGCTGACACTAGACATGACCATACAAGTAATAATTTGCACTCCTGGGGCAGTTTTGTTGACAAAATTGAGATAGCTCAAAAGTGAGAAATTTCAACAGGCGGCGGGTCATGGAATTTTCCCAAAATTTAACAGTTTCTGAATCACTAGGAAATTAGTCTAAAACAATGTGCTGACACTAGACATGACCATAAAAGTAATAATTTGCACTCCTTTTGCAGTTTTGTTGACAAAATTGAGATAGCTCAAAATTGAGAAATTTCAACAGGCGGCCGGTCATGGATTTTCCCCAAAATATAAGAGTTTCTAAATCACTAGGAATTTAGTCTAAAACAATGTGCTGACACTAGACATGACCATAAAAGTAATAATTTGCACTCCTGGGGCAGTTTTGTTGACAAAATTGAGATAGCTCAAAAGTGAGAAATTTCAACAGGCGGCGGGTCATGGAATTTTCCCAAAATTTAAAAGTTTCTTAATCACTAGAAATTTAGTCTAAAACAATGTGCTGACACTAGACATGACCATAAAAGTAATAATTTGCACTCCTGGGGCAGTTTTGTTGACAAAATTGAAATAGCTCAAAATTGAGAAATTTCAACAGGCGGCCGGTCATGGATTTTTCCCAAAATGTAAGCGTTTCTGAATCACTAGGAAATTAGTCTAAAACAATGTGCTGACACTAGACATGACCATAAAAGTAATAATTTGCACTCCTGGGTGCAGTTTTGTTGACAAAATTGAGATAGCTCAAAATTGAGAAATTTCAACAGGCGGCCGGTCATGGATTTTCCCCAAAATATAAGAGTTTCTAAATCACTAGAAATTTAGTCTAAAACAATGTGCTGACAATAGACATGACCATAAAAGTAATAATTTGCACTCCTGGGGCAGTTTTGTTGACAAAATTGAGATAGCTCAAAATTGAGAAATTTCAACAGGCGGCGGATCATGGATTTTCCCCAAAATATAATAGTTTATGAATCACTAGGAATTTAGTCTAAAACAACGTGCTGACACTAGACATGACCATAAAATTAATAATTTGCACTGCTTTTGCAGTTTTGTTGACGCAATTGAGATAGCTCAAAATTGAGAAATTTCAACAGCCGGCCGGTCATGGATTTTCCCCAAAATATAAGAGTTTCTAAATCACTAGAAATTTAGTCTAAAACAATGTGCTGACAATAGACATGACCATAAAAGTAATAATTTGCACTCCTGGGGCAGTTTTGTTGACAAAATTGAGATAGCTCAAAAGTGAGAAATTTCAACAGGCGGCGGGTCATGGAATTTTCCCAAAATTTAACAGTTTCTGAATCACTAGGAAATTAGTCTAAAACAATGTGCTGACACTAGACATGACCATACAAGTAATAATTTGCACTCCTGGGGCAGTTTTGTTGACAAAATTGAGATAGCTCAAAAGTGAGAAATTTCAACAGGCGGCGGGTCATGGAATTTTCCCAAAATTTAACAGTTTCTGAATCACTAGGAAATTAGTCTAAAACAATGTGCTGACACTAGACATGACCATAAAAGTAATAATTTGCACTCCTTTTGCAGTTTTGTTGACAAAATTGAGATAGCTCAAAATTGAGAAATTTCAACAGGCGGCCGGTCATGGATTTTTCCCAAAATATAAGAGTTTCTAAATCACTAGGAATTTAGTCTAAAACAATGTGCTGACACTAGACATGACCATAAAAGTAATAATTTGCACTCCTGGGGCAGTTTTGTTGACAAAATTGAGATAGCTCAAAAGTGAGAAATTTCAACAGGCGGCGGGTCATGGAATTTTCCCAAAATTTAAAAGTTTCTTAATCACTAGAAATTTAGTCTAAAACAATGTGCTGACACTAGACATGACCATAAAAGTAATAATTTGCACTCCTGGGGCAGTTTTGTTGACAAAATTGAAATAGCTCAAAATTGAGAAATTTCAACAGGCGGCCGGTCATGGATTTTTCCCAAAATGTAAGCGTTTCTGAATCACTAGGAAATTAGTCTAAAACAATGTGCTGACACTAGACATGACCATAAAAGTAATAATTTGCACTCCTGGGTGCAGTTTTGTTGACAAAATTGAGATAGCTCAAAATTGAGAAATTTCAACAGGCGGCCGGTCATGGATTTTCCCCAAAATATAAGAGTTTCTAAATCACTAGAAATTTAGTCTAAAACAATGTGCTGACAATAGACATGACCATAAAAGTAATAATTTGCACTCCTGGGGCAGTTTTGTTGACAAAATTGAGATAGCTCAAAATTGAGAAATTTCAACAGGCGGCCGGTCATGGATTTTCCCCAAAATATAAGAGTTTCTAAATCACTAGGAATTTAGTCTAAAACAATGTGCTGACACTAGACATGACCATAAAAGTAATAATTTGCACTCCTGGGGCAGTTTTGTTGACAAAATTGAGATAGCTCAAAAGTGAGAAATTTCAACAGGCGGCGGGTCATGGAATTTTCCCAAAATTTAAAAGTTTCTTAATCACTAGAAATTTAGTCTAAAACAATGTGCTGACACTAGACATGACCATAAAAGTAATAATTTGCACTCCTGGGGCAGTTTTGTTGACAAAATTGAAATAGCTCAAAATTGAGAAATTTCAACAGGCGGCCGGTCATGGATTTTTCCCAAAATGTAAGCGTTTCTGAATCACTAGGAAATTAGTCTAAAACAATGTGCTGACACTAGACATGACCATAAAAGTAATAATTTGCACTCCTGGGTGCAGTTTTGTTGACAAAATTGAGATAGCTCAAAATTGAGAAATTTCAACAGGCGGCCGGTCATGGATTTTCCCCAAAATATAAGAGTTTCTAAATCACTAGAAATTTAGTCTAAAACAATGTGCTGACAATAGACATGACCATAAAAGTAATAATTTGCACTCCTGGGGCAGTTTTGTTGACAAAATTGAGATAGCTCAAAATTGAGAAATTTCAACAGGCGGCGGATCATGGATTTTCCCCAAAATATAATAGTTTATGAATCACTAGGAATTTAGTCTAAAACAACGTGCTGACACTAGACATGACCATAAAATTAATAATTTGCACTGCTTTTGCAGTTTTGTTGACGCAATTGAGATAGCTCAAAATTGAGAAATTTCAACAGCCGGCCGGTCATGGATTTTCCCCAAAATATAAGAGTTTCTAAATCACTAGAAATTTAGTCTAAAACAATGTGCTGACAATAGACATGACCATAAAAGTAATAATTTGCACTCCTGGGGCAGTTTTGTTGACAAAATTGAGATAGCTCAAAAGTGAGAAATTTCAACAGGCGGCGGGTCATGGAATTTTCCCAAAATTTAACAGTTTCTGAATCACTAGGAAATTAGTCTAAAACAATGTGCTGACACTAGACATGACCATACAAGTAATAATTTGCACTCCTGGGGCAGTTTTGTTGACAAAATTGAGATAGCTCAAAAGTGAGAAATTTCAACAGGCGGCGGGTCATGGAATTTTCCCAAAATTTAACAGTTTCTGAATCACTAGGAAATTAGTCTAAAACAATGTGCTGACACTAGACATGACCATAAAAGTAATAATTTGCACTCCTTTTGCAGTTTTGTTGACAAAATTGAGATAGCTCAAAATTGAGAAATTTCAACAGGCGGCCGGTCATGGATTTTTCCCAAAATATAAGAGTTTCTAAATCACTAGGAATTTAGTCTAAAACAATGTGCTGACACTAGACATGACCATAAAAGTAATAATTTGCACTCCTGGGGCAGTTTTGTTGACAAAATTGAGATAGCTCAAAAGTGAGAAATTTCAACAGGCGGCGGGTCATGGAATTTTCCCAAAATTTAAAAGTTTCTTAATCACTAGAAATTTAGTCTAAAACAATGTGCTGACACTAGACATGACCATAAAAGTAATAATTTGCACTCCTGGGGCAGTTTTGTTGACAAAATTGAAATAGCTCAAAATTGAGAAATTTCAACAGGCGGCCGGTCATGGATTTTTCCCAAAATGTAAGCGTTTCTGAATCACTAGGAAATTAGTCTAAAACAATGTGCTGACACTAGACATGACCATAAAAGTAATAATTTGCACTCCTGGGTGCAGTTTTGTTGACAAAATTGAGATAGCTCAAAATTGAGAAATTTCAACAGGCGGCCGGTCATGGATTTTCCCCAAAATATAAGAGTTTCTAAATCACTAGAAATTTAGTCTAAAACAATGTGCTGACAATAGACATGACCATAAAAGTAATAATTTGCACTCCTGGGGCAGTTTTGTTGACAAAATTGAGATAGCTCAAAATTGAGAAATTTCAACAGGCGGCGGATCATGGATTTTCCCCAAAATATAATAGTTTATGAATCACTAGGAATTTAGTCTAAAACAACGTGCTGACACTAGACATGACCATAAAATTAATAATTTGCACTGCTTTTGCAGTTTTGTTGACGCAATTGAGATAGCTCAAAATTGAGAAATTTCAACAGCCGGCCGGTCATGGATTTTCCCCAAAATATAAGAGTTTCTAAATCACTAGAAATTTAGTCTAAAACAATGTGCTGACAATAGACATGACCATAAAAGTAATAATTTGCACTCCTGGGGCAGTTTTGTTGACAAAATTGAGATAGCTCAAAATTGAGAAATTTCAACAGGCGGCGGATCATGGATTTTCCCCAAAATATAATAGTTTATGAATCACTAGGAATTTAGTCTAAAACAACGTGCTGACACTAGACATGACCATAAAATTAATAATTTGCACTGCTTTTGCAGTTTTGTTGACGCAATTGAGATAGCTCAAAATTGAGAAATTTCAACAGCCGGCCGGTCATGGATTTTCCCCAAAATAGAGTTTCTAAATCACTAGGAATTTAGTCTAAAACAATGTGCTGACACTAGACATGACCATACAAGTAATAATTTGCACTCCTGGGGCAGTTTTGTTGACAAAATTGAGATAGCTCAAAATTGAGAAATTTCAACAGGCGGCGGGTCATGGATTTTTCCCAAAATATAAGAGTTTCTAAATCACTAGGAATTTAGTCTAAAACAATGTGCTGACACTAGACATGACCATAAAAGTAATAATTTGCACTCCTGGGGCAGTTTTGTTGACAAAATTGAGATAGCTCAAAAGTGAGAAATTTCAACAGGCGGCGGGTCATGGAATTTTCCCAAAATTTAACAGTTTCTGAATCACTAGGAAATTAGTCTAAAACAATGTGCTGACACTAAACATGACCATAAAAGTAATAATTTGCACTCCTGGGGCAGTTTTGTTGACAAAATTGAGATAGCTCAAAAGTGAGAAATTTCAACAGGCGGCGGGTCATGGAATTTTCCCAAAATTTTACAGTTTCTGAATCACTAGGAAATTAGTCTAAAACAATGTGCTGACACTAGACATGACCATAAAAGTAATAATTTGCACTCCTTTTGCAGTTTTGTTGACAAAATTGAGATAGCTCAAAATTGAGAAATTTCAACAGGCGGCCGGTCATGGATTTTTCCCAAAATATAAGAGTTTCTAAATCACTAGGAATTTAGTCTAAAACAATGTGCTGACACTAGACATGACCATAAAAGTAATAATTTGCACTCCTGGGGCAGTTTTGTTGACAAAATTGAGATAGCTCAAAATTGAGAAATTTCATCAGGCGGCGGATCATGGATTTTTCCCAAAATATAATAGTTTATGAATCACTACGAATGTAGTCTAAAACAATGTGCTGTTACTAGACATGACCATACAAGTAATAATTTGCACTCCTGGGGCAGTTTTGTTGACAAAATTGAGATAGCTCAAAATTGAGAAATTTCTACAGGCGGCCGGTCATGGATTTTCCCCAAAATATAAGAGTTTCTAAATCACTTGGAAATTAGTCTAAAACAAAGTGCTGACACTAGACATGACCATAAAAGTAATAATTTGCACTCCTGGGGCAGTTTTGTTGACAAAATTGAGATAGCTCAAAATTGAGAAATTTCAACAGGCGGCCGGTCATGGATTTTTCCCAAAATATAAGAGTTTCTAAATCACTAGGAATTTAGTCTAAAACAATGTGCTGACACTAGACATGACCATAAAAGTAATAATTTGCACTCCTGGGGCAGTTTTGTTGACAAAATTGAGATAGCTCAAAATTGAGAAATTTCAACAGGAGGCCGGTCATGGATTTTTCCCAAAATATAAGAGTTTCTAAACCACTAGGAATTTAGTCTAAAACAATGTGCTGACACTAGACATGACCATACAAGTAATAATTTGCACTCCTGGGGCAGTTTTGTTGACAAAATTGAGATAGCTCAAAATTGAGAAATTTCATCAGGCGGCGGATCATGTATTTTTTCCCAAAATATAAGAGTTTATGAATCACTAGGAATGTAGTCTAAAAGAAAGTGCTGACACTAGACATGACCATACAAGTAATAATTTGCACTCCTGGGGCAGTTTTGTTGACAAAATTGAGATAGCTCAAAATTGAGAAATTTCATCAGGCGGCGGGTCATGGAATTTTCCCAAAATTTAACAGTTTCTGAATCACTAGGAAATTAGTCTAAAACAATGTGCTGACACTAGACATGACCATACAAGTAATAATTTGCACTCCTGGGGCAGTTTTGTTGACAAAATTGAGATAGCTCAAAATTGAGAAATTTCAATAGGCGGCCGGTCATGGATTTTTCCCAAAATATAAGAGTTTCTAAATCACTAGGAATTTAGTCTAAAACAATGTGCTGACACTAGACATGACCATACAAGTAATAATTTGCACTCCTGGGGCAGTTTTGTTGACAAAATTGAGATAGCTCAAAATTGAGAAATTTCAACAGGCGGCCGGTCATGGATTTTTCCCAAAATATAAGAGTTTCTAAATCACTAGGAATTTAGTCTAAAACAATGTGCTGACACTAGACATGACCATACAAGTAATAATTTGCACTCCTGGGGCAGTTTTGTTGACAAAATTGAGATAGCTCAAAATTGAGAAATTTCATCAGGCGGCGGATCATGGATTTTTCCCAAAATATAAGAGTTTATGAATCACTAGGAATGTAGTCTAAAAGAAAGTGCTGACACTAGACATGACCATACAAGTAATAATTTGCACTCCTGGGGCAGTTTTGTTGACAAAATTGAGATAGCTCAAAATTGAGAAATTTCATCAGGCGGCGGATCATGGATTTTTCCCAAAATATAAGAGTTTCTAAATCACTAGGAATTTAGTCTAAAACAATGTGCTGACACTAGACATGGCCATAAAAGTAATAATTTGCACTCCTGGGGCAGTTTTGTTGACAAAATTGAGATAGCTCAAAAGTGAGATATTTCAACAGGCGGCGGGTCATGGAATTTTCCCAAAATTTAACAGTTTCTGAATCACTAGGAAATTAGTCTAAAACAATGTGCTGACACTAGACATGACCATACAAGTAATAATTTGCACTCCTGGGGCAGTTTTGTTGACAAAATTGAGATAGCTCAAAATTGAGAAATTTCAACAGGCGGCCGGTCATGGATTTTTCCCAAAATATAAGAGTTTCTAAATCACTAGGAATTTAGTCTAAAACAATGTGCTGACACTAGACATGACCATACAAGTAATAATTTGCACTCCTGGGGCAGTTTTGTTGACAAAATTGAGATAGCTCAAAATTGAGAAATTTCATCAGGCGGCGGATCATGGATTTTTCCCAAAATATAAGAGTTTATGAATCACTAGGAATGTAGTCTAAAAGAAAGTGCTGACACTAGACATGACCATACAAGTAATAATTTGCACTCCTGGGGCAGTTTTGTTGACAAAATTGAGATAGCTCAAAATTGAGAAATTTCATCAGGCGGCGGATCATGGATTTTTCCCAAAATATAATAGTTTATGAATCACTAGGAATGTAGTCTAAAACAAAGTGCTGACACTAGACATGACCATACAAGTAATAATTTGCACTCCTGGGGCAGTTTTGTTGACAAAATTGAGATAGCTCAAAATTGAGAAATTTCAACAGGCGGCCGGTCATGGATTTTTCCCAAAATATAAGAGTTTCTAAATCACTAGGAATTTAGTCTAAAACAATGTGCTGACACTAGACATGACCATAAAAGTAATAATTTGCACTCCTGGGGCAGTTTTGTTGACAAAATTGAGATAGCTCAAAAGTGAGAAATTTCAACAGGCGGCGGGTCATGGAATTTTCCCAAAATTTAACAGTTTCTGAATCACTAGGAAATTAGTCTAAAACAATGTGCTGACACTAAACATGACCATAAAAGTAATAATTTGCACTCCTGGGGCAGTTTTGTTGACAAAATTGAGATAGCTCAAAAGTGAGAAATTTCAACAGGCGGCGGGTCATGGAATTTTCCCAAAATTTTACAGTTTCTGAATCACTAGGAAATTAGTCTAAAACAATGTGCTGACACTAGACATGACCATAAAAGTAATAATTTGCACTCCTTTTGCAGTTTTGTTGACAAAATTGAGATAGCTCAAAATTGAGAAATTTCAACAGGCGGCCGGTCATGGATTTTTCCCAAAATATAAGAGTTTCTAAATCACTAGGAATTTAGTCTAAAACAATGTGCTGACACTAGACATGACCATAAAAGTAATAATTTGCACTCCTGGGGCAGTTTTGTTGACAAAATTGAGATAGCTCAAAAGTGAGAAATTTCAACAGGCGGCGGGTCATGGAATTTTCCCAAAATTTAACAGTTTCTAAATCACTTGAAATTTAGTCTAAAACAATGTGCTGACACTAGACATAACCATAAAAGTAATAATTTGCACTCCTGGGGCAGTTTTGTTGACAAAATTGAGATAGCTCAAAATTGAGAAATTTCAATAGGCGGCCGGTCATGGATTTTCCATAAAATATAAGAGTTTCTAAATCACTAGGAATTTAGTCTAAAACAATGTGCTGACACTAGACATGACCATACAAGTAATAATTTGCACTCCTGGGGCAGTTTTGTTGACAAAATTGAGATAGCTCAAAATTGAGAAATATCAACAGGCGGCGGGTCATGGAATTTTCCCAAAATTTAACAGTGTCTGAATCACTAGGAAATTAGTCTAAAAGAAAGTGCTGACACTAGACATGACCATACAAGTAATAATTTGCACTCCTGGGGCAGTTTTGTTGACAAAATTGAGATAGCTCAAAATTGAGAAATTTCATCAGGCGGCGGATCATGGATTTTTCCCAAAATATAATAGTTTATGAATCACTAGGAAGTTAGTCTAAAACAACGTGCTGACACTAGACATGACCATAAAAGTAATAATTTGCACTCCTGGGACAGTTTTGTTGACAAAATTGAGATAGCTCAAAAGTGAGAAATTTCAACAGGCGGCGGGTCATGGAATTTTCCCAAAATTTAAAAGTTTCTGAATCACTAGGAAATTAGTCTAAAACAATGTGCTGACACTAGACATGACCATAAAAGTAATAATTTGCACTCCTTTTGCAGTTTTGTTGACAAAATTGAGATAGCTCAAAATTGAGAAATTTCAACAGGCGGCCGGTCATGGATTTTTCCCAAAATATAAGAGTTTCTAAATCACTAGGAATTTAGTCTAAAACAATGTGCTGACACTAGACATGACCATAAAAGTAATAATTTGCACTCCTGGGGCAGTTTTGTTGACAAAATTGAGATAGCTCAAAATTGAGAAATTTCAACAGGAGGCCGGTCATGGATTTTTCCCAAAATATAAGAGTTTCTAAATCACTAGGAATTTAGTCTAAAACAATGTGCTGACACTAGACATGACCATACAAGTAATAATTTGCACTCCTGGGGCAGTTTTGTTGACAAAATTGAGATAGCTCAAAATTGAGAAATTTCATCAGGCGGTGGATCATGGATTTTTTCCCAAAATATAAGAGTTTATGAATCACTAGGAATGTAGTCTAAAAGAAAGTGCTGACACTAGACATGACCATACAAGTAATAATTTGCACTCCTGGGGCAGTTTTGTTGACAAAATTGAGATAGCTCAAAATTGAGAAATTTCATCAGGCGGCGGATCATGGATTTTTCCCAAAATATAATAGTTTATGAATCACTAGGAATGTAGTCTAAAACAAAGTGCTGACACTAGACATGACCATACAAGTAATAATTTGCACTCCTGGGGCAGTTTTGTTGACAAAATTGAGATAGCTCAAAATTGAGAAATTTCAACAGGCGGCGGGTCATGGAATTTTCCCAAAATTTAACAGTTTCTAAATCACTTGAAATTTAGTCTAAAACAATGTGCTGACACTAGACATAACCATAAAAGTAATAATTTGCACTCCTGGGGCAGTTTTGTTGACAAAATTGAGATAGCTCAAAATTGAGAAATTTCAATAGGCGGCCGGTCATGGATTTTCCATAAAATATAAGAGTTTCTAAATCACTAGGAATTTAGTCTAAAACAATGTGCTGACACTAGACATGACCATACAAGTAATAATTTGCACTCCTGGGGCAGTTTTGTTGACAAAATTGAGATAGCTCAAAATTGAGAAATATCAACAGGCGGCGGGTCATGGAATTTTCCCAAAATTTAACAGTGTCTGAATCACTAGGAAATTAGTCTAAAAGAAAGTGCTGACACTAGACATGACCATACAAGTAATAATTTGCACTCCTGGGGCAGTTTTGTTGACAAAATTGAGATAGCTCAAAATTGAGAAATTTCATCAGGCGGCGGATCATGGATTTTTCCCAAAATATAATAGTTTATGAATCACTAGGAAGTTAGTCTAAAACAACGTGCTGACACTAGACATGACCATAAAAGTAATAATTTGCACTCCTGGGACAGTTTTGTTGACAAAATTGAGATAGCTCAAAAGTGAGAAATTTCAACAGGCGGCGGGTCATGGAATTTTCCCAAAATTTAAAAGTTTCTGAATCACTAGGAAATTAGTCTAAAACAATGTGCTGACACTAGACATGACCATAAAAGTAATAATTTGCACTCCTTTTGCAGTTTTGTTGACAAAATTGAGATAGCTCAAAATTGAGAAATTTCAACAGGCGGCCGGTCATGGATTTTTCCCAAAATATAAGAGTTTCTAAATCACTAGGAATTTAGTCTAAAACAATGTGCTGACACTAGACATGACCATAAAAGTAATAATTTGCACTCCTGGGGCAGTTTTGTTGACAAAATTGAGATAGCTCAAAATTGAGAAATTTCAACAGGAGGCCGGTCATGGATTTTTCCCAAAATATAAGAGTTTCTAAATCACTAGGAATTTAGTCTAAAACAATGTGCTGACACTAGACATGACCATACAAGTAATAATTTGCACTCCTGGGGCAGTTTTGTTGACAAAATTGAGATAGCTCAAAATTGAGAAATTTCATCAGGCGGTGGATCATGGATTTTTTCCCAAAATATAAGAGTTTATGAATCACTAGGAATGTAGTCTAAAAGAAAGTGCTGACACTAGACATGACCATACAAGTAATAATTTGCACTCCTGGGGCAGTTTTGTTGACAAAATTGAGATAGCTCAAAATTGAGAAATTTCATCAGGCGGCGGATCATGGATTTTTCCCAAAATATAATAGTTTATGAATCACTAGGAATGTAGTCTAAAACAAAGTGCTGACACTAGACATGACCATACAAGTAATAATTTGCACTCCTGGGGCAGTTTTGTTGACAAAATTGAGATAGCTCAAAATTGAGAAATTTCAACAGGCGGCGGGTCATGGAATTTTCCCAAAATTTAACAGTTTCTGAATCACTAGGAAATTAGTCTAAAACAATGTGCTGACACTAGACATGACCATACAAGTAATAATTTGCACTCCTGGGGCAGTTTTGTTGACAAAATTGAGATAGCTCAAAATTGAGAAATTTCAACAGGCGGCCGGTCATGGATTTTTCCCAAAATATAAGAGTTTCTAAATCACTAGGAATTTAGTCTAAAACAATGTGCTGACACTAGACATGACCATACAAGTAATAATTTGCACTCCTGGGGCAGTTTTGTTGACAAAATTGAGATAGCTCAAAATTGAGAAATTTCATCAGGCGGCGGATCATGGATTTTTCCCAAAATATAAGAGTTTATGAATCACTAGGAATGTAGTCTAAAAGAAAGTGCTGACACTAGACATGACCATACAAGTAATAATTTGCACTCCTGGGGCAGTTTTGTTGACAAAATTGAGATAGCTCAAAATTGAGAAATTTCATCAGGCGGCGGGTCATGGAATTTTCCCAAAATTTAACAGTGTCTGAATCACTAGGAAATTAGTCTAAAAGAAAGTGCTGACACTAGACATGACCATACAAGTAATAATTTGCACTCCTGGGGCAGTTTTGTTGACAAAATTGAGATAGCTCAAAATTGAGAAATTTCTACAGGCGGCCGGTCATGGATTTTCCCCAAAATATAAGAGTTTCTAAATCACTAGGAAATTAGTCTAAAACAAAGTGCTGACACTAGACATGACCATAAAAGTAATAATTTGCACTCCTGGGGCAGTTTTGTTGACAAAATTGAGATAGCTCAAAAGTGAGAAATTTCAACAGGCGGCGGGTCATGGAATTTTCCCAAAATTTAAAAGTTTCTGAATCACTAGGAAATTAGTCTAAAACAATGTGCTGACACTAGACATGACCATAAAAGTAATAATTTGCACTCCTTTTGCAGTTTTGTTGACAAAATTGAGATAGCTCAAAATTGAGAAATTTCAACAGGCGGCCGGTCATGGATTTTTCCCAAAATATAAGAGTTTCTAAATCACTAGGAATTTAGTCTAAAACAATGTGCTGACACTAGACATGACCATAAAAGTAATAATTTGCACTCCTGGGGCAGTTTTGTTGACAAAATTGAGATAGCTCAAAATTGAGAAATTTCAACAGGAGGCCGGTCATGGATTTTTCCCAAAATATAAGAGTTTCTAAATCACTAGGAATGTAGTCTAAAAGAAAGTGCTGACACTAGACATGACCATACAAGTAATAATTTGCACTCCTGGGGCAGTTTTGTTGACAAAATTGAGATAGCTCAAAATTGAGAAATTTCATCAGGCGGCGGGTCATGGATTTTTCCCAAAATATAATAGTTTATGAATCACTAGGAATGTAGTCTAAAACAAAGTGCTGACACTAGACATGACCATACAAGTAATAATTTGCACTCCTGGGGCAGTTTTGTTGACAAAATTGAGATAGCTCAAAATTGAGAAATTTCAACAGGCGGCGGGTCATGGAATTTTCCCAAAATTTAACAGTTTCTGAATCACTAGGAAATTAGTCTAAAACAATGTGCTGACACTAGACATGACCATACAAGTAATAATTTGCACTCCTGGGGCAGTTTTGTTGACAAAATTGAGATAGCTCAAAATTGAGAAATTTCAACAGGCGGCCGGTCATGGATTTTTCCCAAAATATAAGAGTTTCTAAATCACTAGGAATTTAGTCTAAAACAATGTGCTGACACTAGACATGACCATACAAGTAATAATTTGCACTCCTGGGGCAGTTTTGTTGACAAAATTGAGATAGCTCAAAATTGAGAAATTTCATCAGGCGGCGGATCATGGATTTTTCCCAAAATATAAGAGTTTATGAATCACTAGGAATGTAGTCTAAAAGAAAGTGCTGACACTAGACATGACCATACAAGTAATAATTTGCACTCCTGGGGCAGTTTTGTTGACAAAATTGAGATAGCTCAAAATTGAGAAATTTCATCAGGCGGCGGATCATGGATTTTTCCCAAAATATAAGAGTTTCTAAATCACTAGGAATTTAGTCTAAACCAATGTGCTGACACTAGACATGGCCATAAAAGTAATAATTTGCACTCCTGGGGCAGTTTTGTTGACAAAATTGAGATAGCTCAAAAGTGAGATATTTCAACAGGCGGCGGGTCATGGAATTTTCCCAAAATTTAACAGTTTCTGAATCACTAGGAAATTAGTCTAAAACAATGTGCTGACACTAGACATGACCATACAAGTAATAATTTGCACTCCTGGGGCAGTTTTGTTGACAAAATTGAGATAGCTCAAAATTGAGAAATTTCAACAGGCGGCCGGTCATGGATTTTTCCCAAAATATAAGAGTTTCTAAATCACTAGGAATTTAGTCTAAAACAATGTGCTGACACTAGACATGACCATACAAGTAATAATTTGCACTCCTGGGGCAGTTTTGTTGACAAAATTGAGATAGCTCAAAATTGAGAAATTTCATCAGGCGGCGGATCATGGATTTTTCCCAAAATATAAGAGTTTATGAATCACTAGGAATGTAGTCTAAAAGAAAGTGCTGACACTAGACATGACCATACAAGTAATAATTTGCACTCCTGGGGCAGTTTTGTTGACAAAATTGAGATAGCTCAAAATTGAGAAATTTCATCAGGCGGCGGATCATGGATTTTTCCCAAAATATAATAGTTTATGAATCACTAGGAATGTAGTCTAAAACAAAGTGCTGACACTAGACATGACCATACAAGTAATAATTTGCACTCCTGGGGCAGTTTTGTTGACAAAATTGAGATAGCTCAAAATTGAGAAATTTCAACAGGCGGCCGGTCATGGATTTTTCCCAAAATATAAGAGTTTCTAAATCACTAGGAATTTAGTCTAAAACAATGTGCTGACACTAGACATGACCATAAAAGTAATAATTTGCACTCCTGGGGCAGTTTTGTTGACAAAATTGAGATAGCTCAAAAGTGAGAAATTTCAACAGGCGGCGGGTCATGGAATTTTCCCAAAATTTAACAGTTTCTGAATCACTAGGAAATTAGTCTAAAACAATGTGCTGACACTAGACATGACCATAAAAGTAATAATTTGCACTCCTGGGGCAGTTTTGTTGACAAAATTGAGATAGCTCAAAAGTGAGAAATTTCAACAGGCGGCGGGTCATGGAATTTTCCCAAAATTTTACAGTTTCTGAATCACTAGGAAATTAGTCTAAAACAATGTGCTGACACTAGACATGACCATAAAAGTAATAATTTGCACTCCTTTTGCAGTTTTGTTGACAAAATTGAGATAGCTCAAAATTGAGAAATTTCAACAGGCGGCCGGTCATGGATTTTTCCCAAAATATAAGAGTTTCTAAATCACTAGGAATTTAGTCTAAAACAATGTGCTGACACTAGACATGACCATAAAAGTAATAATTTGCACTCCTGGGGCAGTTTTGTTGACAAAATTGAGATAGCTCAAAAGTGAGAAATTTCAACAGGCGGCGGGTCATGGAATTTTCCCAAAATTTAACAGTTTCTAAATCACTAGAAATTTAGTCTAAAACAATGTGCTGACACTAGACATAACCATAAAAGTAATAATTTGCACTCCTGGGGCAGTTTTGTTGACAAAATTGAGATAGCTCAAAATTGAGAAATTTCAACAGGCGGCCGGTCATGGATTTTCCATAAAATATAAGAGTTTCTAAATCACTAGGAATTTAGTCTAAAACAATGTGCTGACACTAGACATGACCATACAAGTAATAATTTGCACTCCTGGGGCAGTTTTGTTGACAAAATTGAGATAGCTCAAAATTGAGAAATATCAACAGGCGGCGGGTCATGGAATTTTCCCAAAATTTAACAGTGTCTGAATCACTAGGAAATTAGTCTAAAAGAAAGTGCTGACACTAGACATGACCATACAAGTAATAATTTGTACTCCTGGGGCAGTTTTGTTGACAAAATTGAGATAGCTCAAAATTGAGAAATTTCATCAGGCGGCGGATCATGGATTTTTCCCAAAATATAATAGTTTATGAATCACTAGGAAGTTAGTCTAAAACAACGTGCTGACACTAGACATGACCATAAAAGTAATAATTTGCACTCCTGGGACAGTTTTGTTGACAAAATTGAGATAGCTCAAAAGTGAGAAATTTCAACAGGCGGCGGGTCATGGAATTTTCCCAAAATTTAAAAGTTTCTGAATCACTAGGAAATTAGTCTAAAACAATGTGCTGACACTAGACATGACCATAAAAGTAATAATTTGCACTCCTTTTGCAGTTTTGTTGACAAAATTGAGAAATTTCAACAGGCGGCCGGTCATGGATTTTTCCCAAAATATAAGAGTTTCTAAATCACTAGGAATTTAGTCTAAAACAATGTGCTGACACTAGACATGACCATAAAAGTAATAATTTGCACTCCTGGGGCAGTTTTGTTGACAAAATTGAGATAGCTCAAAATTGAGAAATTTCATCAGGCGGCGGATCATGGATTTTTCCCAAAATATAAGAGTTTATGAATCACTAGGAAATTAGTCTAAAAGAAAGTGCTGACACTAGACATGACCATACAAGTAATAATTTGCACTCCTGGGGCAGTTTTGTTGACAAAATTGAGATAGCTCAAAATTGAGAAATTTCATCAGGCGGCGGATCATGGATTTTTCCCAAAATATAAGAGTTTATGAATCACTAGGAATGTAGTCTAAAAGAAAGTGCTGACACTAGACATGACCATACAAGTAATAATTTGCACTCCTGGGGCAGTTTTGTTGACAATTGAGATAGCTCAAAATTGAGAAATTTCATCAGGCGGCGGATCATGGATTTTTCCCAAAATATAATAGTTTATGAATCACTACGAATGTAGTCTAAAACAATGTGCTGTTACTAGACATGACCATACAAGTAATAATTTGCACTCCTGGGGAAGTTTTGTTGACAAAATTGAGATAGCTCAAAATTGAGAAATTTCTACAGGCGGCCGGTCATGGATTTTCCCCAAAATATAAGAGTTTCTAAATCACTAGGAAATTAGTCTAAAACAAAGTGCTGACACTAGACATGACCATAAAAGTAATAATTTGCACTCCTGGGGCAGTTTTGTTGACAAAATTGAGATAGCTCAAAAGTGAGAAATTTCAACAGGCGGCGGGTCATGGAATTTTCCCAAAATTTAAAAGTTTCTGAATCACTAGGAAATTAGTCTAAAACAATGTGCTGACACTAGACATGACCATAAAAGTAATAATTTGCACTCCTTTTGCAGTTTTGTTGACAAAATTGAGATAGCTCAAAATTGAGAAATTTCAACAGGCGGCCGGTCATGGATTTTTCCCAAAATATAAGAGTTTCTAAATCACTAGGAATTTAGTCTAAAACAATGTGCTGACACTAGACATGACCATAAAAGTAATAATTTGCACTCCTGGGGCAGTTTTGTTGACAAAATTGAGATAGCTCAAAATTGAGAAATTTCAACAGGAGGCCGGTCATGGATTTTTCCCAAAATATAAGAGTTTCTAAATCACTAGGAATTTAGTCTAAAACAATGTGCTGACACTAGACATGACCATACAAGTAATAATTTGCACTCCTGGGGCAGTTTTGTTGACAAAATTGAGATAGCTCAAAATTGAGAAATTTCATCAGGCGGCGGATCATGGATTTTTCCCAAAATATAATAGTTTATGAATCACTAGGAATGTAGTCTAAAACAAAGTGCTGACACTAGACATGACCATACAAGTAATAATTTGCACTCCTGGGGCAGTTTTGTTGACAAAATTGAGATAGCTCAAAATTGAGAAATTTCATCAGGCGGCGGATCATGGATTTTTCCCAAAATATAATAGTTTATGAATCACTACGAATGTAGTCTAAAACAATGTGCTGTTACTAGACATGACCATACAAGTAATAATTTGCACTCCTGGGGAAGTTTTGTTGACAAAATTGAGATAGCTCAAAATTGAGAAATTTCTACAGGCGGCCGGTCATGGATTTTCCCCAAAATATAAGAGTTTCTAAATCACTAGGAAATTAGTCTAAAACAAAGTGCTGACACTAGACATGACCATAAAAGTAATAATTTGCACTCCTGGGGCAGTTTTGTTGACAAAATTGAGATATCTCAAAAGTGAGAAATTTCAACAGGCGGCGGGTCATGGAATTTTCCCAAAATTTAAAAGTTTCTGAATCACTAGGAAATTAGTCTAAAACAATGTGCTGACACTAGACATGACCATAAAAGTAATAATTTGCACTCCTTTTGCAGTTTTGTTGACAAAATTGAGATAGCTCAAAATTGAGAAATTTCAACAGGCGGCCGGTCATGGATTTTTCCCAAAATATAAGAGTTTCTAAATCACTAGGAATTTAGTCTAAAACAATGTGCTGACACTAGACATGACCATAAAAGTAATAATTTGCACTCCTGGGGCAGTTTTGTTGACAAAATTGAGATAGCTCAAAATTGAGAAATTTCAACAGGAGGCCGGTCATGGATTTTTCCCAAAATATAAGAGTTTCTAAATCACTAGGAATTTAGTCTAAAACAATGTGCTGACACTAGACATGACCATACAAGTAATAATTTGCACTCCTTTTGCAGTTTTGTTGACAAAATTGAGATAGCTCAAAATTGAGAAATTTCATCAGGCGGCGGATCATGGATTTTTCCCAAAATATAAGAGTTTATGAATCACTAGGAATGTAGTCTAAAAGAAAGTGCTGACACTAGACATGACCATACAAGTAATAATTTGCACTCCTGGGGCAGTTTTGTTGACAAAATTGAGATAGCTCAAAATTGAGAAATTTCATCAGGCGGCGGATCATGGATTTTTCCCAAAATATAATAGTTTATGAATCACTAGGAATGTAGTCTAAAACAAAGTGCTGACACTAGACATGACCATACAAGTAATAATTTGCACTCCTGGGGCAGTTTTGTTGACAAAATTGAGATAGCTCAAAATTGAGAAATTTCATCAGGCGGCGGATCATGGATTTTTCCCAAAATATAATAGTTTATGAATCACTACGAATGTAGTCTAAAACAATGTGCTGTTACTAGACATGACCATACAAGTAATAATTTGCACTCCTGGGGCAGTTTTGTTGACAAAATTGAGATAGCTCAAAATTGAGAAATTTCTACAGGCGGCCGGTCATGGATTTTCCCCAAAATATAAGAGTTTCTAAATCACTAGGAAATTAGTCTAAAACAAAGTGCTGACACTAGACATGACCATAAAAGTAATAATTTGCACTCCTGGGGCAGTTTTGTTGACAAAATTGAGATAGCTCAAAAGTGAGAAATTTCAACAGGCGGCCGGTCATGGATTTTCCCCAAAATATAAGAGTTTCTAAATCACTAGAAATTTAGTCTAAAACAATGTGCTGACACTAGACATGACCATAAAAGTAATAATTTGCACTCCTGGGGCAGTTTTGTTGACAAAATTGAGATAGCTCAAAATTGAGAAATTTCAACAGCCGGCCGGTCATGGATTTTCCCCAAAATATAAGAGTTTCTAAATCACTAGAAATTTAGACTAAAACAATGTGCTGACACTAGACATAACCATAAAAGTAATAATTTGCACTCCTGGGGCAGTTTTGTTGACAAAATTGAGATAGCTCAAAATTGAGAAATTTCATCAGGCGGCGGATCATGGATTTTTCCCAAAATATAAGAGTTTATGAATCACTAGGAAATTAGTCTAAAAGAAAGTGCTGACACTAGACATGACCATACAAGTAATAATTTGCACTCCTGGGGCAGTTTTGTTGACAAAATTGAGATAGCTCAAAATTGAGAAATTTCATCAGGCGGCGGATCATGGATTTTTCCCAAAATATAAGAGTTTATGAATCACTAGGAATGTAGTCTAAAAGAAAGTGCTGACACTAGACATGACCATACAAGTAATAATTTGCACTCCTGGGGCAGTTTTGTTGACAAAATTGAGATAGCTCAAAATTGAGAAATTTCTACAGGCGGCCGGTCATGGATTTTCCCCAAAATATAAGAGTTTCTAAATCACTAGGAAATTAGTCTAAAACAAAGTGCTGACACTAGACATGACCATAAAAGTAATAATTTGCACTCCTGGGGCAGTTTTGTTGACAAAATTGAGATAGCTCAAAAGTGAGAAATTTCAACAGGCGGCGGGTCATGGAATTTTCCCAAAATTTAAAAGTTTCTGAATCACTAGGAAATTAGTCTAAAACAATGTGCTGACACTAGACATGACCATAAAAGTAATAATTTGCACTCCTTTTGCAGTTTTGTTGACAAAATTGAGATAGCTCAAAATTGAGAAATTTCAACAGGCGACGGATCATGGATTTTCCCCAAAATATAATAGTTTATGAATCACTAGGAAGTTAGTCTAAAACAACGTGCTGACACTAGACATGACCATACAAGTAATAATTTGCACTCCTGGGGCAGTTTTGTTGACAAAATTGAGATAGCTCAAAATTGAGAAATTTCAACAGCCGGCCGGTCATGGATTTTCCCCAAAATATAAGAGTTTCTAAATCACTAGAAATTTAGTCTAAAACAATGTGCTGACACTAGACATGACCATAAAAGTAATAATTTGCACTCCTGGGGCAGTTTTGTTGACAAAATTGAGATAGCTCAAAATTGAGAAATTTCAACAGCCGGCCGGTCATGGATTTTCCCCAAAATATAAGAGTTTCTAAATCACTAGAAATTTAGACTAAAACAATGTGCTGACACTAGACATAACCATAAAAGTAATAATTTGCACTCCTGGGGCAGTTTTGTTGACAAAATTGAGATAGCTCAAAATTGAGAAATTTCATCAGGCGGCGGATCATGGATTTTTCCCAAAATATAAGAGTTTATGAATCACTAGGAAATTAGTCTAAAAGAAAGTGCTGACACTAGACATGACCATACAAGTAATAATTTGCACTCCTGGGGCAGTTTTGTTGACAAAATTGAGATAGCTCAAAATTGAGAAATTTCATCAGGCGGCGGATCATGGATTTTTCCCAAAATATAAGAGTTTATGAATCACTAGGAATGTAGTCTAAAAGAAAGTGCTGACACTAGACATGACCATACAAGTAATAATTTGCACTCCTGGGGCAGTTTTGTTGACAAAATTGAGATAGCTCAAAATTGAGAAATTTCATCAGGCGGCGGATCATGGATTTTTCCCAAAATATAATAGTTTATGAATCACTAGGAATGTAGTCTAAAAGAAAGTGCTGACACTAGACATGACCATACAAGTAATAATTTGCACTCCTGGGGCAGTTTTGTTGACAAAATTGAGATAGCTCAAAATTGAGAAATTTCATCAGGCGGCGGATCATGGATTTTTCCCAAAATATAATAGTTTATGAATCACTAGGAATGTAGTCTAAAACAAAGTGCTGACACTAGACATGACCATACAAGTAATAATTTGCACTCCTGGGGCAGTTTTGTTGACAAAATTGAGATAGCTCAAAATTGAGAAATTTCAACAGGCGGCCGGTCATGGATTTTTCCCAAAATATAAGAGTTTCTAAATCACTAGGAATTTAGTCTAAAACAATGTGCTGACACTAGACATGACCATAAAAGTAATAATTTGCACTCCTGGGGCAGTTTTGTTGACAAAATTGAGATAGCTCAAAAGTGAGAAATTTCAACAGGCGGCGGGTCATGGAATTTTCCCAAAATATAATAGTTTATGAATCACTAGGAAATTAGTCTAAAACAATGTGCTGACACTAGACATGACCATACGAGTAATAATTTGCACTCCTGGGGCAGTTTTGTTGACAAAATTGAGATAGCTCAAAATTGAGAAATTTCAACAGGCGGCCGGTCATGGATTTTTCCCAAAATATAAGAGTTTCTAAATCACTAGGAATTTAGTCTAAAACAATGTGCTGACACTAGACATGACCATAAAAGTAATAATTTGCACTCCTGGGGCAGTTTTGTTGACAAAATTGAGATAGCTCAAAAGTGAGAAATTTCAACAGGCGGCGGGTCATGGAATTTTCCCAAAATTTTACAGTTTCTGAATCACTAGGAAATTAGTCTAAAACAATGTGCTGACACTAGACATGACCATAAAAGTAATAATTTGCACTCCTTTTGCAGTTTTGTTGACAAAATTGAGATAGCTCAAAATTGAGAAATTTCAACAGGCGGCCGGTCATGGATTTTCCCCAAAATATAAGAGTTTCTAAATCACTAGAAATTTAGTCTAAAACAATGTGCTGACACTAGACATGACCATAAAAGTAATAATTTGCACTCCTGGGGCAGTTTTGTTGACAAAATTGAGATAGCTCAAAATTGAGAAATTTCAACAGCCGGCCGGTCATGGATTTTCCCCAAAATATAAGAGTTTCTAAATCACTAGAAATTTAGACTAAAACAATGTGCTGACACTAGACATAACCATAAAAGTAATAATTTGCACTCCTGGGGCAGTTTTGTTGACAAAATTGAGATAGCTCAAAATTGAGAAATTTCATCAGGCGGCGGATCATGGATTTTTCCCAAAATATAAGAGTTTATGAATCACTAGGAAATTAGTCTAAAAGAAAGTGCTGACACTAGACATGACCATACAAGTAATAATTTGCACTCCTGGGGCAGTTTTGTTGACAAAATTGAGATAGCTCAAAATTGAGAAATTTCATCAGGCGGCGGATCATGGATTTTTCCCAAAATATAAGAGTTTATGAATCACTAGGAATGTAGTCTAAAAGAAAGTGCTGACACTAGACATGACCATACAAGTAATAATTTGCACTCCTGGGGCAGTTTTGTTGACAAAATTGAGATAGCTCAAAATTGAGAAATTTCTACAGGCGGCCGGTCATGGATTTTCCCCAAAATATAAGAGTTTCTAAATCACTAGGAAATTAGTCTAAAACAAAGTGCTGACACTAGACATGACCATAAAAGTAATAATTTGCACTCCTGGGGCAGTTTTGTTGACAAAATTGAGATAGCTCAAAAGTGAGAAATTTCAACAGGCGGCGGGTCATGGAATTTTCCCAAAATTTAAAAGTTTCTGAATCACTAGGAAATTAGTCTAAAACAATGTGCTGACACTAGACATGACCATAAAAGTAATAATTTGCACTCCTTTTGCAGTTTTGTTGACAAAATTGAGATAGCTCAAAATTGAGAAATTTCAACAGGCGGCCGGTCATGGATTTTTCCCAAAATATAAGAGTTTCTAAATCACTAGGAATTTAGTCTAAAACAATGTGCTGACACTAGACATGACCATACAAGTAATAATTTGCACTCCTGGGGCAGTTTTGTTGACAAAATTGAGATAGCTCAAAATTGAGAAATTTCATCAGGCGGCGGATCATGGATTTTTCCCAAAATATAAGAGTTTATGAATCACTAGGAATGTAGTCTAAAAGAAAGTGCTGACACTAGACATGACCATACAAGTAATAATTTGCACTCCTGGGGCAGTTTTGTTGACAAAATTGAGATAGCTCAAAATTGAGAAATTTCATCAGGCGGCGGATCATGGATTTTTCCCAAAATATAATAGTTTATGAATCACTAGGAATGTAGTCTAAAACAAAGTGCTGACACTAGACATGACCATACAAGTAATAATTTGCACTCCTGGGGCAGTTTTGTTGACAAAATTGAGATAGCTCAAAAGTGAGAAATTTCAACAGGCGGCGGGTCATGGAATTTTCCCAAAATTTAACAGTTTCTGAATCACTAGGAAATTAGTCTAAAACAATGTGCTGACACTAGACATGACCATAAAAGTAATAATTTGCACTCCTGGGGCAGTTTTGTTGACAAAATTGAGATAGCTCAAAAGTGAGAAATTTCAACAGGCGGCGGGTCATGGAATTTTCCCAAAATTTAACAGTTTCTGAATCACTAGGAAATTAGTCTAAAACAATGTGCTGACACTAGACATGACCATAAAAGTAATAATTTGCACTCCTTTTGCAGTTTTGTTGACAAAATTGAGATAGCTCAAAATTGAGAAATTTCAACAGGCGACGGATCATGGATTTTCCCCAAAATATAATAGTTTATGAATCACTAGGAAGTTAGTCTAAAACAACGTGCTGACACTAGACATGACCATACAAGTAATAATTTGCACTCCTGGGGCAGTTTTGTTGACAAAATTGAGATAGCTCAAAATTGAGAAATTTCAACAGCCGGCCGGTCATGGATTTTCCCCAAAATATAAGAGTTTCTAAATCACTAGAAATTTAGTCTAAAACAATGTGCTGACACTAGACATGACCATAAAAGTAATAATTTGCACTCCTGGGGCAGTTTTGTTGACAAAATTGAGATAGC
Organism: Cepaea hortensis; assembly: GCA_963921405.1. Taxonomy (NCBI): domain Eukaryota; kingdom Metazoa; phylum Mollusca; class Gastropoda; order Stylommatophora; family Helicidae; genus Cepaea; species Cepaea hortensis. The sequence continues at coordinate 152,925,174 of OY992879.1, forward strand.
TCAAAATTGAGAAATTTCAACAGCCGGCCGGTCATGGATTTTCCCCAAAATATAAGAGTTTCTAAATCACTAGAAATTTAGACTAAAACAATGTGCTGACACTAGACATAACCATAAAAGTAATAATTTGCACTCCTGGGGCAGTTTTGTTGACAAAATTGAGATAGCTCAAAATTGAGAAATTTCATCAGGCGGCGGATCATGGATTTTTCCCAAAATATAAGAGTTTATGAATCACTAGGAAATTAGTCTAAAAGAAAGTGCTGACACTAGACATGACCATACAAGTAATAATTTGCACTCCTGGGGCAGTTTTGTTGACAAAATTGAGATAGCTCAAAATTGAGAAATTTCATCAGGCGGCGGATCATGGATTTTTCCCAAAATATAAGAGTTTATGAATCACTAGGAATGTAGTCTAAAAGAAAGTGCTGACACTAGACATGACCATACAAGTAATAATTTGCACTCCTGGGGCAGTTTTGTTGACAAAATTGAGATAGCTCAAAATTGAGAAATTTCTACAGGCGGCCGGTCATGGATTTTCCCCAAAATATAAGAGTTTCTAAATCACTAGGAAATTAGTCTAAAACAAAGTGCTGACACTAGACATGACCATAAAAGTAATAATTTGCACTCCTGGGGCAGTTTTGTTGACAAAATTGAGATAGCTCAAAAGTGAGAAATTTCAACAGGCGGCGGGTCATGGAATTTTCCCAAAATTTAAAAGTTTCTGAATCACTAGGAAATTAGTCTAAAACAATGTGCTGACACTAGACATGACCATAAAAGTAATAATTTGCACTCCTTTTGCAGTTTTGTTGACAAAATTGAGATAGCTCAAAATTGAGAAATTTCAACAGGCGGCCGGTCATGGATTTTTCCCAAAATATAAGAGTTTCTAAATCACTAGGAATTTAGTCTAAAACAATGTGCTGACACTAGACATGACCATACAAGTAATAATTTGCACTCCTGGGGCAGTTTTGTTGACAAAATTGAGATAGCTCAAAAGTGAGAAATTTCTACAGGCGGCCGGTCATGGAATTTTCCCAAAATTTTACAGTTTCTGAATCACTAGGAAATTAGTCTAAAACAATGTGCTGACACTAGACATGACCATAAAAGTAATAATTTGCACTCCTTTTGCAGTTTTGTTGACAAAATTGAGATAGCTCAAAATTGAGAAATTTCAACAGGCGGCCGGTCATGGATTTTTCCCAAAATATAAGAGTTTCTAAATCACTAGGAATTTAGTCTAAAACAATGTGCTGACACTAGACATGACCATAAAAGTAATAATTTGCACTCCTGGGGCAGTTTTGTTGACAAAATTGAGATAGCTCAAAAGTGAGAAATTTCAACAGGCGGCGGGTCATGGAATTTTCCCAAAATTTAACAGTTTCTAAATCACTAGAAATTTAGTCTAAAACAATGTGCTGACACTAGACATAACCATAAAAGTAATAATTTGCACTCCTGGGGCAGTTTTGTTGACAAAATTGAGATAGCTCAAAATTGAGAAATTTCAACAGGCGGCCGGTCATGGATTTTCCATAAAATATAAGAGTTTCTAAATCACTAGGAATTTAGTCTAAAACAATGTGCTGACACTAGACATGACCATACAAGTAATAATTTGCACTCCTGGGGCAGTTTTGTTGACAAAATTGAGATAGCTCAAAATTGAGAAATATCAACAGGCGGCGGGTCATGGAATTTTCCCAAAATTTAACAGTGTCTGAATCACTAGGAAATTAGTCTAAAAGAAAGTGCTGACACTAGACATGACCATACAAGTAATAATTTGTACTCCTGGGGCAGTTTTGTTGACAAAATTGAGATAGCTCAAAATTGAGAAATTTCATCAGGCGGCGGATCATGGATTTTTCCCAAAATATAATAGTTTATGAATCACTAGGAAGTTAGTCTAAAACAACGTGCTGACACTAGACATGACCATAAAAGTAATAATTTGCACTCCTGGGACAGTTTTGTTGACAAAATTGAGATAGCTCAAAAGTGAGAAATTTCAACAGGCGGCGGGTCATGGAATTTTCCCAAAATTTAAAAGTTTCTGAATCACTAGGAAATTAGTCTAAAACAATGTGCTGACACTAGACATGACCATAAAAGTAATAATTTGCACTCCTTTTGCAGTTTTGTTGACAAAATTGAGAAATTTCAACAGGCGGCCGGTCATGGATTTTTCCCAAAATATAAGAGTTTCTAAATCACTAGGAATTTAGTCTAAAACAATGTGCTGACACTAGACATGACCATAAAAGTAATAATTTGCACTCCTGGGGCAGTTTTGTTGACAAAATTGAGATAGCTCAAAATTGAGAAATTTCATCAGGCGGCGGATCATGGATTTTTCCCAAAATATAAGAGTTTATGAATCACTAGGAAATTAGTCTAAAAGAAAGTGCTGACACTAGACATGACCATACAAGTAATAATTTGCACTCCTGGGGCAGTTTTGTTGACAAAATTGAGATAGCTCAAAATTGAGAAATTTCATCAGGCGGCGGATCATGGATTTTTCCCAAAATATAAGAGTTTATGAATCACTAGGAATGTAGTCTAAAAGAAAGTGCTGACACTAGACATGACCATACAAGTAATAATTTGCACTCCTGGGGCAGTTTTGTTGACAATTGAGATAGCTCAAAATTGAGAAATTTCATCAGGCGGCGGATCATGGATTTTTCCCAAAATATAATAGTTTATGAATCACTACGAATGTAGTCTAAAACAATGTGCTGTTACTAGACATGACCATACAAGTAATAATTTGCACTCCTGGGGAAGTTTTGTTGACAAAATTGAGATAGCTCAAAATTGAGAAATTTCTACAGGCGGCCGGTCATGGATTTTCCCCAAAATATAAGAGTTTCTAAATCACTAGGAAATTAGTCTAAAACAAAGTGCTGACACTAGACATGACCATAAAAGTAATAATTTGCACTCCTGGGGCAGTTTTGTTGACAAAATTGAGATAGCTCAAAAGTGAGAAATTTCAACAGGCGGCGGGTCATGGAATTTTCCCAAAATTTAAAAGTTTCTGAATCACTAGGAAATTAGTCTAAAACAATGTGCTGACACTAGACATGACCATAAAAGTAATAATTTGCACTCCTTTTGCAGTTTTGTTGACAAAATTGAGATAGCTCAAAATTGAGAAATTTCAACAGGCGGCCGGTCATGGATTTTTCCCAAAATATAAGAGTTTCTAAATCACTAGGAATTTAGTCTAAAACAATGTGCTGACACTAGACATGACCATAAAAGTAATAATTTGCACTCCTGGGGCAGTTTTGTTGACAAAATTGAGATAGCTCAAAATTGAGAAATTTCAACAGGAGGCCGGTCATGGATTTTTCCCAAAATATAAGAGTTTCTAAATCACTAGGAATTTAGTCTAAAACAATGTGCTGACACTAGACATGACCATACAAGTAATAATTTGCACTCCTGGGGCAGTTTTGTTGACAAAATTGAGATAGCTCAAAATTGAGAAATTTCATCAGGCGGCGGATCATGGATTTTTCCCAAAATATAATAGTTTATGAATCACTAGGAATGTAGTCTAAAACAAAGTGCTGACACTAGACATGACCATACAAGTAATAATTTGCACTCCTGGGGCAGTTTTGTTGACAAAATTGAGATAGCTCAAAATTGAGAAATTTCATCAGGCGGCGGATCATGGATTTTTCCCAAAATATAATAGTTTATGAATCACTACGAATGTAGTCTAAAACAATGTGCTGTTACTAGACATGACCATACAAGTAATAATTTGCACTCCTGGGGAAGTTTTGTTGACAAAATTGAGATAGCTCAAAATTGAGAAATTTCTACAGGCGGCCGGTCATGGATTTTCCCCAAAATATAAGAGTTTCTAAATCACTAGGAAATTAGTCTAAAACAAAGTGCTGACACTAGACATGACCATAAAAGTAATAATTTGCACTCCTGGGGCAGTTTTGTTGACAAAATTGAGATATCTCAAAAGTGAGAAATTTCAACAGGCGGCGGGTCATGGAATTTTCCCAAAATTTAAAAGTTTCTGAATCACTAGGAAATTAGTCTAAAACAATGTGCTGACACTAGACATGACCATAAAAGTAATAATTTGCACTCCTTTTGCAGTTTTGTTGACAAAATTGAGATAGCTCAAAATTGAGAAATTTCAACAGGCGGCCGGTCATGGATTTTTCCCAAAATATAAGAGTTTCTAAATCACTAGGAATTTAGTCTAAAACAATGTGCTGACACTAGACATGACCATAAAAGTAATAATTTGCACTCCTGGGGCAGTTTTGTTGACAAAATTGAGATAGCTCAAAATTGAGAAATTTCAACAGGAGGCCGGTCATGGATTTTTCCCAAAATATAAGAGTTTCTAAATCACTAGGAATTTAGTCTAAAACAATGTGCTGACACTAGACATGACCATACAAGTAATAATTTGCACTCCTTTTGCAGTTTTGTTGACAAAATTGAGATAGCTCAAAATTGAGAAATTTCATCAGGCGTCGGATCATGGATTTTTCCCAAAATATAAGAGTTTATGAATCACTAGGAATGTAGTCTAAAAGAAAGTGCTGACACTAGACATGACCATACAAGTAATAATTTGCACTCCTGGGGCAGTTTTGTTGACAAAATTGAGATAGCTCAAAATTGAGAAATTTCATCAGGCGGCGGATCATGGATTTTTCCCAAAATATAATAGTTTATGAATCACTAGGAATGTAGTCTAAAACAAAGTGCTGACACTAGACATGACCATACAAGTAATAATTTGCACTCCTGGGGCAGTTTTGTTGACAAAATTGAGATAGCTCAAAATTGAGAAATTTCATCAGGCGGCGGATCATGGATTTTTCCCAAAATATAATAGTTTATGAATCACTACGAATGTAGTCTAAAACAATGTGCTGTTACTAGACATGACCATACAAGTAATAATTTGCACTCCTGGGGCAGTTTTGTTGACAAAATTGAGATAGCTCAAAATTGAGAAATTTCTACAGGCGGCCGGTCATGGATTTTCCCCAAAATATAAGAGTTTCTAAATCACTAGGAAATTAGTCTAAAACAAAGTGCTGACACTAGACATGACCATAAAAGTAATAATTTGCACTCCTGGGGCAGTTTTGTTGACAAAATTGAGATAGCTCAAAAGTGAGAAATTTCAACAGGCGGCCGGTCATGGATTTTCCCCAAAATATAAGAGTTTCTAAATCACTAGAAATTTAGTCTAAAACAATGTGCTGACACTAGACATGACCATAAAAGTAATAATTTGCACTCCTGGGGCAGTTTTGTTGACAAAATTGAGATAGCTCAAAATTGAGAAATTTCAACAGCCGGCCGGTCATGGATTTTCCCCAAAATATAAGAGTTTCTAAATCACTAGAAATTTAGACTAAAACAATGTGCTGACACTAGACATAACCATAAAAGTAATAATTTGCACTCCTGGGGCAGTTTTGTTGACAAAATTGAGATAGCTCAAAATTGAGAAATTTCATCAGGCGGCGGATCATGGATTTTTCCCAAAATATAAGAGTTTATGAATCACTAGGAAATTAGTCTAAAAGAAAGTGCTGACACTAGACATGACCATACAAGTAATAATTTGCACTCCTGGGGCAGTTTTGTTGACAAAATTGAGATAGCTCAAAATTGAGAAATTTCATCAGGCGGCGGATCATGGATTTTTCCCAAAATATAAGAGTTTATGAATCACTAGGAATGTAGTCTAAAAGAAAGTGCTGACACTAGACATGACCATACAAGTAATAATTTGCACTCCTGGGGCAGTTTTGTTGACAAAATTGAGATAGCTCAAAATTGAGAAATTTCTACAGGCGGCCGGTCATGGATTTTCCCCAAAATATAAGAGTTTCTAAATCACTAGGAAATTAGTCTAAAACAAAGTGCTGACACTAGACATGACCATAAAAGTAATAATTTGCACTCCTGGGGCAGTTTTGTTGACAAAATTGAGATAGCTCAAAAGTGAGAAATTTCAACAGGCGGCGGGTCATGGAATTTTCCCAAAATTTAAAAGTTTCTGAATAACTAGGAAATTAGTCTAAAACAATGTGCTGACACTAGACATGACCATAAAAGTAATAATTTGCACTCCTTTTGCAGTTTTGTTGACAAAATTGAGATAGCTCAAAATTGAGAAATTTCAACAGGCGACGGATCATGGATTTTCCCCAAAATATAATAGTTTATGAATCACTAGGAAGTTAGTCTAAAACAACGTGCTGACACTAGACATGACCATACAAGTAATAATTTGCACTCCTGGGGCAGTTTTGTTGACAAAATTGAGATAGCTCAAAATTGAGAAATTTCAACAGCCGGCCGGTCATGGATTTTCCCCAAAATATAAGAGTTTCTAAATCACTAGAAATTTAGTCTAAAACAATGTGCTGACACTAGACATGACCATAAAAGTAATAATTTGCACTCCTGGGGCAGTTTTGTTGACAAAATTGAGATAGCTCAAAATTGAGAAATTTCAACAGCCGGCCGGTCATGGATTTTCCCCAAAATATAAGAGTTTCTAAATCACTAGAAATTTAGACTAAAACAATGTGCTGACACTAGACATAACCATAAAAGTAATAATTTGCACTCCTGGGGCAGTTTTGTTGACAAAATTGAGATAGCTCAAAATTGAGAAATTTCATCAGGCGGCGGATCATGGATTTTTCCCAAAATATAAGAGTTTATGAATCACTAGGAAATTAGTCTAAAAGAAAGTGCTGACACTAGACATGACCATACAAGTAATAATTTGCACTCCTGGGGCAGTTTTGTTGACAAAATTGAGATAGCTCAAAATTGAGAAATTTCATCAGGCGGCGGATCATGGATTTTTCCCAAAATATAAGAGTTTATGAATCACTAGGAATGTAGTCTAAAAGAAAGTGCTGACACTAGACATGACCATACAAGTAATAATTTGCACTCCTGGGGCAGTTTTGTTGACAAAATTGAGATAGCTCAAAATTGAGAAATTTCATCAGGCGGCGGATCATGGATTTTTCCCAAAATATAATAGTTTATGAATCACTAGGAATGTAGTCTAAAAGAAAGTGCTGACACTAGACATGACCATACAAGTAATAATTTGCACTCCTGGGGCAGTTTTGTTGACAAAATTGAGATAGCTCAAAATTGAGAAATTTCATCAGGCGGCGGATCATGGATTTTTCCCAAAATATAATAGTTTATGAATCACTAGGAATGTAGTCTAAAACAAAGTGCTGACACTAGACATGACCATACAAGTAATAATTTGCACTCCTGGGGCAGTTTTGTTGACAAAATTGAGATAGCTCAAAATTGAGAAATTTCAACAGGCGGCCGGTCATGGATTTTTCCCAAAATATAAGAGTTTCTAAATCACTAGGAATTTAGTCTAAAACAATGTGCTGACACTAGACATGACCATAAAAGTAATAATTTGCACTCCTGGGGCAGTTTTGTTGACAAAATTGAGATAGCTCAAAAGTGAGAAATTTCAACAGGCGGCGGGTCATGGAATTTTCCCAAAATATAATAGTTTATGAATCACTAGGAAATTAGTCTAAAACAATGTGCTGACACTAGACATGACCATACGAGTAATAATTTGCACTCCTGGGGCAGTTTTGTTGACAAAATTGAGATAGCTCAAAATTGAGAAATTTCAACAGGCGGCCGGTCATGGATTTTTCCCAAAATATAAGAGTTTCTAAATCACTAGGAATTTAGTCTAAAACAATGTGCTGACACTAGACATGACCATAAAAGTAATAATTTGCACTCCTGGGGCAGTTTTGTTGACAAAATTGAGATAGCTCAAAAGTGAGAAATTTCAACAGGCGGCGGGTCATGGAATTTTCCCAAAATTTTACAGTTTCTGAATCACTAGGAAATTAGTCTAAAACAATGTGCTGACACTAGACATGACCATAAAAGTAATAATTTGCACTCCTTTTGCAGTTTTGTTGACAAAATTGAGATAGCTCAAAATTGAGAAATTTCAACAGGCGGCCGGTCATGGATTTTCCCCAAAATATAAGAGTTTCTAAATCACTAGAAATTTAGTCTAAAACAATGTGCTGACACTAGACATGACCATAAAAGTAATAATTTGCACTCCTGGGGCAGTTTTGTTGACAAAATTGAGATAGCTCAAAATTGAGAAATTTCAACAGCCGGCCGGTCATGGATTTTCCCCAAAATATAAGAGTTTCTAAATCACTAGAAATTTAGACTAAAACAATGTGCTGACACTAGACATAACCATAAAAGTAATAATTTGCACTCCTGGGGCAGTTTTGTTGACAAAATTGAGATAGCTCAAAATTGAGAAATTTCATCAGGCGGCGGATCATGGATTTTTCCCAAAATATAAGAGTTTATGAATCACTAGGAAATTAGTCTAAAAGAAAGTGCTGACACTAGACATGACCATACAAGTAATAATTTGCACTCCTGGGGCAGTTTTGTTGACAAAATTGAGATAGCTCAAAATTGAGAAATTTCATCAGGCGGCGGATCATGGATTTTTCCCAAAATATAAGAGTTTATGAATCACTAGGAATGTAGTCTAAAAGAAAGTGCTGACACTAGACATGACCATACAAGTAATAATTTGCACTCCTGGGGCAGTTTTGTTGACAAAATTGAGATAGCTCAAAATTGAGAAATTTCTACAGGCGGCCGGTCATGGATTTTCCCCAAAATATAAGAGTTTCTAAATCACTAGGAAATTAGTCTAAAACAAAGTGCTGACACTAGACATGACCATAAAAGTAATAATTTGCACTCCTGGGGCAGTTTTGTTGACAAAATTGAGATAGCTCAAAAGTGAGAAATTTCAACAGGCGGCGGGTCATGGAATTTTCCCAAAATTTAAAAGTTTCTGAATCACTAGGAAATTAGTCTAAAACAATGTGCTGACACTAGACATGACCATAAAAGTAATAATTTGCACTCCTTTTGCAGTTTTGTTGACAAAATTGAGATAGCTCAAAATTGAGAAATTTCAACAGGCGGCCGGTCATGGATTTTTCCCAAAATATAAGAGTTTCTAAATCACTAGGAATTTAGTCTAAAACAATGTGCTGACACTAGACATGACCATACAAGTAATAATTTGCACTCCTGGGGCAGTTTTGTTGACAAAATTGAGATAGCTCAAAATTGAGAAATTTCATCAGGCGGCGGATCATGGATTTTTCCCAAAATATAAGAGTTTATGAATCACTAGGAATGTAGTCTAAAAGAAAGTGCTGACACTAGACATGACCATACAAGTAATAATTTGCACTCCTGGGGCAGTTTTGTTGACAAAATTGAGATAGCTCAAAATTGAGAAATTTCATCAGGCGGCGGATCATGGATTTTTCCCAAAATATAATAGTTTATGAATCACTAGGAATGTAGTCTAAAACAAAGTGCTGACACTAGACATGACCATACAAGTAATAATTTGCACTCCTGGGGCAGTTTTGTTGACAAAATTGAGATAGCTCAAAAGTGAGAAATTTCAACAGGCGGCGGGTCATGGAATTTTCCCAAAATTTAACAGTTTCTGAATCACTAGGAAATTAGTCTAAAACAATGTGCTGACACTAGACATGACCATAAAAGTAATAATTTGCACTCCTGGGGCAGTTTTGTTGACAAAATTGAGATAGCTCAAAAGTGAGAAATTTCAACAGGCGGCGGGTCATGGAATTTTCCCAAAATTTAACAGTTTCTGAATCACTAGGAAATTAGTCTAAAACAATGTGCTGACACTAGACATGACCATAAAAGTAATAATTTGCACTCCTTTTGCAGTTTTGTTGACAAAATTGAGATAGCTCAAAATTGAGAAATTTCAACAGGCGACGGATCATGGATTTTCCCCAAAATATAATAGTTTATGAATCACTAGGAAGTTAGTCTAAAACAACGTGCTGACACTAGACATGACCATACAAGTAATAATTTGCACTCCTGGGGCAGTTTTGTTGACAAAATTGAGATAGCTCAAAATTGAGAAATTTCAACAGCCGGCCGGTCATGGATTTTCCCCAAAATATAAGAGTTTCTAAATCACTAGAAATTTAGTCTAAAACAATGTGCTGACACTAGACATGACCATAAAAGTAATAATTTGCACTCCTGGGGCAGTTTTGTTGACAAAATTGAGATAGCTCAAAATTGAGAAATTTCAACAGCCGGCCGGTCATGGATTTTCCCCAAAATATAAGAGTTTCTAAATCACTAGAAATTTAGACTAAAACAATGTGCTGACACTAGACATAACCATAAAAGTAATAATTTGCACTCCTGGGGCAGTTTTGTTGACAAAATTGAGATAGCTCAAAATTGAGAAATTTCATCAGGCGGCGGATCATGGATTTTTCCCAAAATATAAGAGTTTATGAATCACTAGGAAATTAGTCTAAAAGAAAGTGCTGACACTAGACATGACCATACAAGTAATAATTTGCACTCCTGGGGCAGTTTTGTTGACAAAATTGAGATAGCTCAAAATTGAGAAATTTCATCAGGCGGCGGATCATGGATTTTTCCCAAAATATAAGAGTTTATGAATCACTAGGAATGTAGTCTAAAAGAAAGTGCTGACACTAGACATGACCATACAAGTAATAATTTGCACTCCTGGGGCAGTTTTGTTGACAAAATTGAGATAGCTCAAAATTGAGAAATTTCTACAGGCGGCCGGTCATGGATTTTCCCCAAAATATAAGAGTTTCTAAATCACTAGGAAATTAGTCTAAAACAAAGTGCTGACACTAGACATGACCATAAAAGTAATAATTTGCACTCCTGGGGCAGTTTTGTTGACAAAATTGAGATAGCTCAAAAGTGAGAAATTTCAACAGGCGGCGGGTCATGGAATTTTCCCAAAATTTAAAAGTTTCTGAATCACTAGGAAATTAGTCTAAAACAATGTGCTGACACTAGACATGACCATAAAAGTAATAATTTGCACTCCTTTTGCAGTTTTGTTGACAAAATTGAGATAGCTCAAAATTGAGAAATTTCAACAGGCGGCCGGTCATGGATTTTTCCCAAAATATAAGAGTTTCTAAATCACTAGGAATTTAGTCTAAAACAATGTGCTGACACTAGACATGACCATACAAGTAATAATTTGCACTCCTGGGGCAGTTTTGTTGACAAAATTGAGATAGCTCAAAATTGAGAAATTTCATCAGGCGGCGGATCATGGATTTTTCCCAAAATATAAGAGTTTATGAATCACTAGGAATGTAGTCTAAAAGAAAGTGCTGACACTAGACATGACCATACAAGTAATAATTTGCACTCCTGGGGCAGTTTTGTTGACAAAATTGAGATAGCTCAAAATTGAGAAATTTCATCAGGCGGCGGATCATGGATTTTTCCCAAAATATAATAGTTTATGAATCACTAGGAATGTAGTCTAAAACAAAGTGCTGACACTAGACATGACCATACAAGTAATAATTTGCACTCCTGGGGCAGTTTTGTTGACAAAATTGAGATAGCTCAAAAGTGAGAAATTTCAACAGGCGGCGGGTCATGGAATTTTCCCAAAATTTAACAGTTTCTGAATCACTAGGAAATTAGTCTAAAACAATGTGCTGACACTAGACATGACCATAAAAGTAATAATTTGCACTCCTGGGGCAGTTTTGTTGACAAAATTGAGATAGCTCAAAAGTGAGAAATTTCAACAGGCGGCGGGTCATGGAATTTTCCCAAAATTTAACAGTTTCTGAATCACTAGGAAATTAGTCTAAAACAATGTGCTGACACTAGACATGACCATAAAAGTAATAATTTGCACTCCTTTTGCAGTTTTGTTGACAAAATTGAGATAGCTCAAAATTGAGAAATTTCAACAGGCGACGGATCATGGATTTTCCCCAAAATATAATAGTTTATGAATCACTAGGAAGTTAGTCTAAAACAACGTGCTGACACTAGACATGACCATACAAGTAATAATTTGCACTCCTGGGGCAGTTTTGTTGACAAAATTGAGATAGCTCAAAATTGAGAAATTTCAACAGCCGGCCGGTCATGGATTTTCCCCAAAATATAAGAGTTTCTAAATCACTAGAAATTTAGTCTAAAACAATGTGCTGACACTAGACATGACCATAAAAGTAATAATTTGCACTCCTGGGGCAGTTTTGTTGACAAAATTGAGATAGCTCAAAATTGAGAAATTTCAACAGCCGGCCGGTCATGGATTTTCCCCAAAATATAAGAGTTTCTAAATCACTAGAAATTTAGACTAAAACAATGTGCTGACACTAGACATAACCATAAAAGTAATAATTTGCACTCCTGGGGCAGTTTTGTTGACAAAATTGAGATAGCTCAAAATTGAGAAATTTCATCAGGCGGCGGATCATGGATTTTTCCCAAAATATAAGAGTTTATGAATCACTAGGAAATTAGTCTAAAAGAAAGTGCTGACACTAGACATGACCATACAAGTAATAATTTGCACTCCTGGGGCAGTTTTGTTGACAAAATTGAGATAGCTCAAAATTGAGAAATTTCATCAGGCGGCGGATCATGGATTTTTCCCAAAATATAAGAGTTTATGAATCACTAGGAAATTAGTCTAAAACAAAGTGCTGACACTAGACATGACCATAAAAGTAATAATTTGCACTCCTGGGGCAGTTTTGTTGACAAAATTGAGATAGCTCAAAAGTGAGAAATTTCAACAGGCGGCGGGTCATGGAATTTTCCCAAAATTTAAAAGTTTCTGAATCACTAGGAAATTAGTCTAAAACAATGTGCTGACACTAGACATGACCATAAAAGTAATAATTTGCACTCCTTTTGCAGTTTTGTTGACAAAATTGAGATAGCTCAAAATTGAGAAATATCAACAGGCGACGGATCATGGATTTTCCCCAAAATATAATAGTTTATGAATCACTAGGAAGTTAGTCTAAAACAACGTGCTGACACTAGACATGACCATACAAGTAATAATTTGCACTCCTGGGGCAGTTTTGTTGACAAAATTGAGATAGCTCAAAATTGAGAAATTTCAACAGCCGGCCGGTCATGGATTTTCCCCAAAATATAAGAGTTTCTAAATCACTAGAAATTTAGTCTAAAACAATGTGCTGACACTAGACATGACCATAAAAGTAATAATTTGCACTCCTGGGGCAGTTTTGTTGACAAAATTGAGATAGCTCAAAATTGAGAAATTTCAACAGCCGGCCGGTCATGGATTTTCCCCAAAATATAAGAGTTTCTAAATCACTAGAAATTTAGACTAAAACAATGTGCTGACACTAGACATAACCATAAAAGTAATAATTTGCACTCCTGGGGCAGTTTTGTTGACAAAATTGAGATAGCTCAAAATTGAGAAATTTCATCAGGCGGCGGATCATGGATTTTTCCCAAAATATAAGAGTTTATGAATCACTAGGAATGTAGTCTAAAACAAAGTGCTGACACTAGACATGACCATACAAGTAATAATTTGCACTCCTGGGGCAGTTTTGTTGACAAAATTGAGATAGCTCAAAATTGAGAAATTTCAACAGGCGGCCGGTCATGGATTTTTCCCAAAATATAAGAGTTTCTAAATCACTAGGAATTTAGTCTAAAACAATGTGCTGACACTAGACATGACCATAAAAGTAATAATTTGCACTCCTGGGGCAGTTTTGTTGACAAAATTGAGATAGCTCAAAATTGAGAAATTTCAACAGGCGGCGGGTCATGGAATTTTCCCAAAATTTAACAGTTTCTAAATCACTAGGAAATTAGTCTAAAACAATGTTCTGACACTAGACATGACCATAAAAGTAATAATTTGCACTCCTGGGGCAGTTTTGTTGACAAAATTGAGATAGCTCAAAAGTGAGAAATTTCAACAGGCGGCGGGTCATGGAATTTTCCCAAAATTTAAAAGTTTCTGAATCACTAGCACTAGGAAATTAGTCTAAAACAATGTGCTGACACTAGACATGACCATAAAAGTAATAATTTGCACTCCTTTTGCAGTTTTGTTGACAAAATTGAGATAGCTCAAAATTGAGAAATTTCAACAGGCGACGGATCATGGATTTTCCCCAAAATATAATAGTTTATGAATCACTAGGAAGTTAGTCTAAAACAACGTGCTGACACTAGACATGACCATACAAGTAATAATTTGCACTCCTGGGGCAGTTTTGTTGACAAAATTGAGATAGCTCAAAATTGAGAAATTTCAACAGCCGGCCGGTCATGGATTTTCCCCAAAATATAAGAGTTTCTAAATCACTAGAAATTTAGTCTAAAACAATGTGCTGACACTAGACATGACCATAAAAGTAATAATTTGCACTCCTGGGGCAGTTTTGTTGACAATATTGAGATAGCTCAAAATTGAGAAATTTCAACAGCCGGCCGGTCATGGATTTTCCCCAAAATATAAGAGTTTCTAAATCACTAGAAATTTAGACTAAAACAATGTGCTGACACTAGACATAACCATAAAAGTAATAATTTGCACTCCTGGGGCAGTTTTGTTGACAAAATTGAGATAGCTCAAAATTGAGAAATTTCATCAGGCGGCGGATCATGGATTTTTCCCAAAATATAAGAGTTTATGAATCACTAGGAAATTAGTCTAAAAGAAAGTGCTGACACTAGACATGACCATACAAGTAATAATTTGCACTCCTGGGGCAGTTTTGTTGACAAAATTGAGATAGCTCAAAATTGAGAAATTTCATCAGGCGGCGGATCATGGATTTTTCCCAAAATATAAGAGTTTATGAATCACTAGGAATGTAGTCTAAAAGAAAGTGCTGACACTAGACATGACCATACAAGTAATAATTTGCACTCCTGGGGCAGTTTTGTTGACAAAATTGAGATAGCTCAAAATTGAGAAATTTCTACAGGCGGCCGGTCATGGATTTTCCCCAAAATATAAGAGTTTCTAAATCACTAGGAAATTAGTCTAAAACAAAGTGCTGACACTAGACATGACCATAAAAGTAATAATTTGCACTCCTGGGGCAGTTTTGTTGACAAAATTGAGATAGCTCAAAAGTGAGAAATTTCAACAGGCGGCGGGTCATGGAATTTTCCCAAAATTTAAAAGTTTCTGAATCACTAGGAAATTAGTCTAAAACAATGTGCTGACACTAGACATGACCATAAAAGTAATAATTTGCACTCCTTTTGCAGTTTTGTTGACAAAATTGAGATAGCTCAAAATTGAGAAATTTCAACAGGCGGCGGGTCATGGAATTTTCCCAAAATTTAACAGTTTCTAAATCACTAGGAAATTAGTCTAAAACAATGTGCTGACACTAGACATGACCATAAAAGTAATAATTTGCACTCCTGTTGCAGTTTTGTTGACAAAATTGAGATAGCTCAAAAGTGAGAAATTTCAACAGGCGGCGGGTCATGGAATTTTCCCAAAATTTAAAAGTTTCTGAATCACTAGCACTAGGAAATTAGTCTAAAACAATGTGCTGACACTAGACATGACCATAAAAGTAATAATTTGCACTCCTTTTGCAGTTTTGTTGACAAAATTGAGATAGCTCAAAATTGAGAAATTTCAACAGGCGACGGATCATGGATTTTCCCCAAAATATAATAGTTTATGAATCACTAGGAAGTTAGTCTAAAACAACGTGCTGACACTAGACATGACCATACAAGTAATAATTTGCACTCCTGGGGCAGTTTTGTTGACAAAATTGAGATAGCTCAAAATTGAGAAATTTCAACAGCCGGCCGGTCATGGATTTTCCCCAAAATATAAGAGTTTCTAAATCACTAGAAATTTAGTCTAAAACAATGTGCTGACACTAGACATGACCATAAAAGTAATAATTTGCACTCCTGGGGCAGTTTTGTTGACAATATTGAGATAGCTCAAAATTGAGAAATTTCAACAGCCGGCCGGTCATGGATTTTCCCCAAAATATAAGAGTTTCTAAATCACTAGAAATTTAGACTAAAACAATGTGCTGACACTAGACATAACCATAAAAGTAATAATTTGCACTCCTGGGGCAGTTTTGTTGACAAAATTGAGATAGCTCAAAATTGAGAAATTTCATCAGGCGGCGGATCATGGATTTTTCCCAAAATATAAGAGTTTATGAATCACTAGGAAATTAGTCTAAAAGAAAGTGCTGACACTAGACATGACCATACAAGTAATAATTTGCACTCCTGGGGCAGTTTTGTTGACAAAATTGAGATAGCTCAAAATTGAGAAATTTCATCAGGCGGCGGATCATGGATTTTTCCCAAAATATAAGAGTTTATGAATCACTAGGAATGTAGTCTAAAAGAAAGTGCTGACACTAGACATGACCATACAAGTAATAATTTGCACTCCTGGGGCAGTTTTGTTGACAAAATTGAGATAGCTCAAAATTGAGAAATTTCTACAGGCGGCCGGTCATGGATTTTCCCCAAAATATAAGAGTTTCTAAATCACTAGGAAATTAGTCTAAAACAAAGTGCTGACACTAGACATGACCATAAAAGTAATAATTTGCACTCCTGGGGCAGTTTTGTTGACAAAATTGAGATAGCTCAAAAGTGAGAAATTTCAACAGGCGGCGGGTCATGGAATTTTCCCAAAATTTAAAAGTTTCTGAATCACTAGGAAATTAGTCTAAAACAATGTGCTGACACTAGACATGACCATAAAAGTAATAATTTGCACTCCTTTTGCAGTTTTGTTGACAAAATTGAGATAGCTCAAAATTGAGAAATTTCAACAGGCGACGGATCATGGATTTTCCCCAAAATATAATAGTTTATGAATCACTAGGAAGTTAGTCTAAAACAACGTGCTGACACTAGACATGACCATACAAGTAATAATTTGCACTCCTGGGGCAGTTTTGTTGACAAAATTGAGATAGCTCAAAATTGAGAAATTTCAACAGCCGGCCGGTCATGGATTTCCCCCAAAATATAAGAGTTTCTAAATCACTAGAAATTTAGTCTAAAACAATGTGCTGACACTAGACATGACCATAAAAGTAATAATTTGCACTCCTGGGGCAGTTTTGTTGACAAAATTGAGATAGCTCAAAATTGAGAAATTTCAACAGCCGGCCGGTCATGGATTTTCCCCAAAATATAAGAGTTTCTAAATCACTAGAAATTTAGACTAAAACAATGTGCTGACACTAGACATAACCATAAAAGTAATAATTTGCACTCCTGGGGCAGTTTTGTTGACAAAATTGAGATAGCTCAAAATTGAGAAATTTCATCAGGCGGCGGATCATGGATTTTTCCCAAAATATAAGAGTTTATGAATCACTAGGAAATTAGTCTAAAAGAAAGTGCTGACACTAGACATGACCATACAAGTAATAATTTGCACTCCTGGGGCAGTTTTGTTGACAAAATTGAGATAGCTCAAAATTGAGAAATTTCTACAGGCGGCCGGTCATGGATTTTCCCCAAAATATAAGAGTTTCTAAATCACTAGGAAATTAGTCTAAAACAAAGTGCTGACACTAGACATGACCATAAAAGTAATAATTTGCACTCCTGGGGCAGTTTTGTTGACAAAATTGAGATAGCTCAAAAGTGAGAAATTTCAACAGGCGGCGGGTCATGGAATTTTCCCAAAATTTAAAAGTTTCTGAATCACTAGGAAATTAGTCTAAAACAATGTGCTGACACTAGACATGACCATAAAAGTAATAATTTGCACTCCTTTTGCAGTTTTGTTGACAAAATTGAGATAGCTCAAAAGTGAGAAATTTCAACAGGCGGCGGGTCATGGAATTTTCCCAAAATTTAAAAGTTTCTGAATCACTAGCACTAGGAAATTAGTCTAAAACAATGTGCTGACACTAGACATGACCATACAAGTAATAATTTGCACTCCTGGGGCAGTTTTGTTGACAAAATTGAGATAGCTCAAAATTGAGAAATTTCAACAGCCGGCCGGTCATGGATTTTCCCCAAAATATAAGAGTTTCTAAATCACTAGAAATTTAGTCTAAAACAATGTGCTGACACTAGACATGACCATAAAAGTAATAATTTGCACTCCTGGGGCAGTTTTGTTGACAAAATTGAGATAGCTCAAAATTGAGAAATTTCAACAGCCGGCCGGTCATGGATTTTCCCCAAAATATAAGAGTTTCTAAATCACTAGAAATTTAGACTAAAACAATGTGCTGACACTAGACATAACCATAAAAGTAATAATTTGCACTCCTGGGGCAGTTTTGTTGACAAAATTGAGATAGCTCAAAATTGAGAAATTTCATCAGGCGGCGGATCATGGATTTTTCCCAAAATATAAGAGTTTATGAATCACTAGGAATGTAGTCTAAAAGAAAGTGCTGACACTAGACATGACCATACAAGTAATAATTTGCACTCCTGGGGCAGTTTTGTTGACAAAATTGAGATAGCTCAAAATTGAGAAATTTCTACAGGCGGCCGGTCATGGATTTTCCCCAAAATATAAGAGTTTCTAAATCACTAGGAAATTAGTCTAAAACAAAGTGCTGACACTAGACATGACCATAAAAGTAATAATTTGCACTCCTGGGGCAGTTTTGTTGACAAAATTGAGATAGCTCAAAAGTGAGAAATTTCAACAGGCGGCGGGTCATGGAATTTTCCCAAAATTTAAAAGTTTCTGAATCACTAGGAAATTAGTCTAAAACAATGTGCTGACACTAGACATGACCATAAAAGTAATAATTTGCACTCCTTTTGCAGTTTTGTTGACAAAATTGAGATAGCTCAAAATTGAGAAATTTCAACAGGCGGCGGGTCATGGAATTTTCCCAAAATTTAACAGTTTCTAAATCACTAGGAAATTAGTCTAAAACAATGTGCTGACACTAGACATGACCATAAAAGTAATAATTTGCACTCCTGTTGCAGTTTTGTTGACAAAATTGAGATAGCTCAAAAGTGAGAAATTTCAACAGGCGGCGGGTCATGGAATTTTCCCAAAATTTAAAAGTTTCTGAATCACTAGCACTAGGAAATTAGTCTAAAACAATGTGCTGACACTAGACATGACCATAAAAGTAATAATTTGCACTCCTTTTGCAGTTTTGTTGACAAAATTGAGATAGCTCAAAATTGAGAAATTTCAACAGGCGACGGATCATGGATTTTCCCCAAAATATAATAGTTTATGAATCACTAGGAAGTTAGTCTAAAACAACGTGCTGACACTAGACATGACCATACAAGTAATAATTTGCACTCCTGGGGCAGTTTTGTTGACAAAATTGAGATAGCTCAAAATTGAGAAATTTCAACAGCCGGCCGGTCATGGATTTTCCCCAAAATATAAGAGTTTCTAAATCACTAGAAATTTAGTCTAAAACAATGTGCTGACACTAGACATGACCATAAAAGTAATAATTTGCACTCCTGGGGCAGTTTTGTTGACAATATTGAGATAGCTCAAAATTGAGAAATTTCAACAGCCGGCCGGTCATGGATTTTCCCCAAAATATAAGAGTTTCTAAATCACTAGAAATTTAGACTAAAACAATGTGCTGACACTAGACATAACCATAAAAGTAATAATTTGCACTCCTGGGGCAGTTTTGTTGACAAAATTGAGATAGCTCAAAATTGAGAAATTTCATCAGGCGGCGGATCATGGATTTTTCCCAAAATATAAGAGTTTATGAATCACTAGGAAATTAGTCTAAAAGAAAGTGCTGACACTAGACATGACCATACAAGTAATAATTTGCACTCCTGGGGCAGTTTTGTTGACAAAATTGAGATAGCTCAAAATTGAGAAATTTCATCAGGCGGCGGATCATGGATTTTTCCCAAAATATAAGAGTTTATGAATCACTAGGAATGTAGTCTAAAAGAAAGTGCTGACACTAGACATGACCATACAAGTAATAATTTGCACTCCTGGGGCAGTTTTGTTGACAAAATTGAGATAGCTCAAAATTGAGAAATTTCTACAGGCGGCCGGTCATGGATTTTCCCCAAAATATAAGAGTTTCTAAATCACTAGGAAATTAGTCTAAAACAAAGTGCTGACACTAGACATGACCATAAAAGTAATAATTTGCACTCCTGGGGCAGTTTTGTTGACAAAATTGAGATAGCTCAAAAGTGAGAAATTTCAACAGGCGGCGGGTCATGGAATTTTCCCAAAATTTAAAAGTTTCTGAATCACTAGGAAATTAGTCTAAAACAATGTGCTGACACTAGACATGACCATAAAAGTAATAATTTGCACTCCTTTTGCAGTTTTGTTGACAAAATTGAGATAGCTCAAAATTGAGAAATTTCAACAGGCGACGGATCATGGATTTTCCCCAAAATATAATAGTTTATGAATCACTAGGAAGTTAGTCTAAAACAACGTGCTGACACTAGACATGACCATACAAGTAATAATTTGCACTCCTGGGGCAGTTTTGTTGACAAAATTGAGATAGCTCAAAATTGAGAAATTTCAACAGCCGGCCGGTCATGGATTTTCCCCAAAATATAAGAGTTTCTAAATCACTAGAAATTTAGTCTAAAACAATGTGCTGACACTAGACATGACCATAAAAGTAATAATTTGCACTCCTGGGGCAGTTTTGTTGACAAAATTGAGATAGCTCAAAATTGAGAAATTTCAACAGCCGGCCGGTCATGGATTTTCCCCAAAATATAAGAGTTTCTAAATCACTAGAAATTTAGACTAAAACAATGTGCTGACACTAGACATAACCATAAAAGTAATAATTTGCACTCCGGGGGCAGTTTTGTTGACAAAATTGAGATAGCTCAAAATTGAGAAATTTCATCAGGCGGCGGATCATGGATTTTTCCCAAAATATAAGAGTTTATGAATCACTAGGAAATTAGTCTAAAAGAAAGTGCTGACACTAGACATGACCATACAAGTAATAATTTGCACTCCTGGGGCAGTTTTGTTGACAAAATTGAGATAGCTCAAAATTGAGAAATTTCATCAGGCGGCGGATCATGGATTTTTCCCAAAATATAAGAGTTTATGAATCACTAGGAATGTAGTCTAAAAGAAAGTGCTGACACTAGACATGACCATACAAGTAATAATTTGCACTCCTGGGGCAGTTTTGTTGACAAAATTGAGATAGCTCAAAATTGAGAAATTTCTACAGGCGGCCGGTCATGGATTTTCCCCAAAATATAAGAGTTTCTAAATCACTAGGAAATTAGTCTAAAACAAAGTGCTGACACTAGACATGACCATAAAAGTAATAATTTGCACTCCTGGGGCAGTTTTGTTGACAAAATTGAGATAGCTCAAAAGTGAGAAATTTCAACAGGCGGCGGGTCATGGAATTTTCCCAAAATTTAAAAGTTTCTGAATCACTAGGAAATTAGTCTAAAACAATGTGCTGACACTAGACATGACCATAAAAGTAATAATTTGCACTCCTTTTGCAGTTTTGTTGACAAAATTGAGATAGCTCAAAAGTGAGAAATTTCAACAGGCGGCGGGTCATGGAATTTTCCCAAAATTTAAAAGTTTCTGAATCACTAGCACTAGGAAATTAGTCTAAAACAATGTGCTGACACTAGACATGACCATAAAAGTAATAATTTGCACTCCTTTTGCAGTTTTGTTGACAAAATTGAGATAGCTCAAAATTGAGAAATTTCAACAGGCGACGGATCATGGATTTTCCCCAAAATATAATAGTTTATGAATCACTAGGAAGTTAGTCTAAAACAACGTGCTGACACTAGACATGACCATACAAGTAATAATTTGCACTCCTGGGGCAGTTTTGTTGACAAAATTGAGATAGCTCAAAATTGAGAAATTTCAACAGCCGGCCGGTCATGGATTTTCCCCAAAATATAAGAGTTTCTAAATCACTAGAAATTTAGTCTAAAACAATGTGCTGACACTAGACATGACCATAAAAGTAATAATTTGCACTCCTGGGGCAGTTTTGTTGACAATATTGAGATAGCTCAAAATTGAGAAATTTCAACAGCCGGCCGGTCATGGATTTTCCCCAAAATATAAGAGTTTCTAAATCACTAGAAATTTAGACTAAAACAATGTGCTGACACTAGACATAACCATAAAAGTAATAATTTGCACTCCTGGGGCAGTTTTGTTGACAAAATTGAGATAGCTCAAAATTGAGAAATTTCATCAGGCGGCGGATCATGGATTTTTCCCAAAATATAAGAGTTTATGAATCACTAGGAAATTAGTCTAAAAGAAAGTGCTGACACTAGACATGACCATACAAGTAATAATTTGCACTCCTGGGGCAGTTTTGTTGACAAAATTGAGATAGCTCAAAATTGAGAAATTTCATCAGGCGGCGGATCATGGATTTTTCCCAAAATATAAGAGTTTATGAATCACTAGGAATGTAGTCTAAAAGAAAGTGCTGACACTAGACATGACCATACAAGTAATAATTTGCACTCCTGGGGCAGTTTTGTTGACAAAATTGAGATAGCTCAAAATTGAGAAATTTCTACAGGCGGCCGGTCATGGATTTTCCCCAAAATATAAGAGTTTCTAAATCACTAGGAAATTAGTCTAAAACAAAGTGCTGACACTAGACATGACCATAAAAGTAATAATTTGCACTCCTGGGGCAGTTTTGTTGACAAAATTGAGATAGCTCAAAAGTGAGAAATTTCAACAGGCGGCGGGTCATGGAATTTTCCCAAAATTTAAAAGTTTCTGAATCACTAGGAAATTAGTCTAAAACAATGTGCTGACACTAGACATGACCATAAAAGTAATAATTTGCACTCCTTTTGCAGTTTTGTTGACAAAATTGAGATAGCTCAAAATTGAGAAATTTCAACAGGCGACGGATCATGGATTTTCCCCAAAATATAATAGTTTATGAATCACTAGGAAGTTAGTCTAAAACAACGTGCTGACACTAGACATGACCATACAAGTAATAATTTGCACTCCTGGGGCAGTTTTGTTGACAAAATTGAGATAGCTCAAAATTGAGAAATTTCAACAGCCGGCCGGTCATGGATTTTCCCCAAAATATAAGAGTTTCTAAATCACTAGAAATTTAGTCTAAAACAATGTGCTGACACTAGACATGACCATAAAAGTAATAATTTGCACTCCTGGGGCAGTTTTGTTGACAAAATTGAGATAGCTCAAAATTGAGAAATTTCAACAGCCGGCCGGTCATGGATTTTCCCCAAAATATAAGAGTTTCTAAATCACTAGAAATTTAGACTAAAACAATGTGCTGACACTAGACATAACCATAAAAGTAATAATTTGCACTCCTGGGGCAGTTTTGTTGACAAAATTGAGATAGCTCAAAATTGAGAAATTTCATCAGGCGGCGGATCATGGATTTTTCCCAAAATATAAGAGTTTATGAATCACTAGGAAATTAGTCTAAAAGAAAGTGCTGACACTAGACATGACCATACAAGTAATAATTTGCACTCCTGGGGCAGTTTTGTTGACAAAATTGAGATAGCTCAAAATTGAGAAATTTCATCAGGCGGCGGATCATGGATTTTTCCCAAAATATAAGAGTTTATGAATCACTAGGAATGTAGTCTAAAAGAAAGTGCTGACACTAGACATGACCATACAAGTAATAATTTGCACTCCTGGGGCAGTTTTGTTGACAAAATTGAGATAGCTCAAAATTGAGAAATTTCTACAGGCGGCCGGTCATGGATTTTCCCCAAAATATAAGAGTTTCTAAATCACTAGGAAATTAGTCTAAAACAAAGTGCTGACACTAGACATGACCATAAAAGTAATAATTTGCACTCCTGGGGCAGTTTTGTTGACAAAATTGAGATAGCTCAAAAGTGAGAAATTTCAACAGGCGGCGGGTCATGGAATTTTCCCAAAATTTAAAAGTTTCTGAATCACTAGGAAATTAGTCTAAAACAATGTGCTGACACTAGACATGACCATAAAAGTAATAATTTGCACTCCTTTTGCAGTTTTGTTGACAAAATTGAGATAGCTCAAAATTGAGAAATTTCAACAGGCGGCGGGTCATGGAATTTTCCCAAAATTTAAAAGTTTCTGAATCACTAGGAAATTAGTCTAAAACAATGTGCTGACACTAGACATGACCATAAAAGTAATAATTTGCACTCCTTTTGCAGTTTTGTTGACAAAATTGAGATAGCTCAAAATTGAGAAATTTCAACAGGCGACGGATCATGGATTTTCCCCAAAATATAATAGTTTATGAATCACTAGGAAGTTAGTCTAAAACAACGTGCTGACACTAGACATGACCATACAAGTAATAATTTGCACTCCTGGGGCAGTTTTGTTGACAAAATTGAGATAGCTCAAAATTGAGAAATTTCAACAGCCGGCCGGTCATGGATTTTCCCCAAAATATAAGAGTTTCTAAATCACTAGAAATTTAGTCTAAAACAATGTGCTGACACTAGACATGACCATAAAAGTAATAATTTGCACTCCTGGGGCAGTTTTGTTGACAAAATTGAGATAGCTCAAAATTGAGAAATTTCAACAGCCGGCCGGTCATGGATTTTCCCCAAAATATAAGAGTTTCTAAATCACTAGAAATTTAGACTAAAACAATGTGCTGACACTAGACATAACCATAAAAGTAATAATTTGCACTCCTGGGGCAGTTTTGTTGACAAAATTGAGATAGCTCAAAATTGAGAAATTTCATCAGGCGGCGGATCATGGATTTTTCCCAAAATATAAGAGTTTATGAATCACTAGGAAATTAGTCTAAAAGAAAGTGCTGACACTAGACATGACCATACAAGTAATAATTTGCACTCCTGGGGCAGTTTTGTTGACAAAATTGAGATAGCTCAAAATTGAGAAATTTCATCAGGCGGCGGATCATGGATTTTTCCCAAAATATAAGAGTTTATGAATCACTAGGAATGTAGTCTAAAAGAAAGTGCTGACACTAGACATGACCATACAAGTAATAATTTGCACTCCTGGGGCAGTTTTGTTGACAAAATTGAGATAGCTCAAAATTGAGAAATTTCTACAGGCGGCCGGTCATGGATTTTCCCCAAAATATAAGAGTTTCTAAATCACTAGGAAATTAGTCTAAAACAAAGTGCTGACACTAGACATGACCATAAAAGTAATAATTTGCACTCCTGGGGCAGTTTTGTTGACAAAATTGAGATAGCTCAAAAGTGAGAAATTTCAACAGGCGGCGGGTCATGGAATTTTCCCAAAATTTAAAAGTTTCTGAATCACTAGGAAATTAGTCTAAAACAATGTGCTGACACTAGACATGACCATAAAAGTAATAATTTGCACTCCTTTTGCAGTTTTGTTGACAAAATTGAGATAGCTCAAAATTGAGAAATTTCAACAGGCGGCGGGTCATGGAATTTTCCCAAAATTTAAAAGTTTCTGAATCACTAGGAAATTAGTCTAAAACAATGTGCTGACACTAGACATGACCATAAAAGTAATAATTTGCACTCCTTTTGCAGTTTTGTTGACAAAATTGAGATAGCTCAAAATTGAGAAATTTCAACAGGCGACGGATCATGGATTTTCCCCAAAATATAAGAGTTTATGAATCACTAGGAAATTAGTCTAAAAGAAAGTGCTGACACTAGACATGACCATACAAGTAATAATTTGCACTCCTGGGGCAGTTTTGTTGACAAAATTGAGATAGCTCAAAATTGAGAAATTTCATCAGGCGGCGGATCATGGATTTTTCCCAAAATATAAGAGTTTATGAATCACTAGGAATGTAGTCTAAAAGAAAGTGCTGACACTAGACATGACCATACAAGTAATAATTTGCACTCCTGGGGCAGTTTTGTTGACAAAATTGAGATAGCTCAAAATTGAGAAATTTCTACAGGCGGCCGGTCATGGATTTTCCCCAAAATATAAGAGTTTCTAAATCACTAGGAAATTAGTCTAAAACAAAGTGCTGACACTAGACATGACCATAAAAGTAATAATTTGCACTCCTGGGGCAGTTTTGTTGACAAAATTGAGATAGCTCAAAAGTGAGAAATTTCAACAGGCGGCGGGTCATGGAATTTTCCCAAAATTTAAAAGTTTCTGAATCACTAGGAAATTAGTCTAAAACAATGTGCTGACACTAGACATGACCATAAAAGTAATAATTTGCACTCCTTTTGCAGTTTTGTTGACAAAATTGAGATAGCTCAAAATTGAGAAATTTCAACAGGCGGCGGGTCATGGAATTTTCCCAAAATTTAAAAGTTTCTGAATCACTAGGAAATTAGTCTAAAACAATGTGCTGACACTAGACATGACCATAAAAGTAATAATTTGCACTCCTTTTGCAGTTTTGTTGACAAAATTGAGATAGCTCAAAATTGAGAAATTTCAACAGGCGACGGATCATGGATTTTCCCCAAAATATAATAGTTTATGAATCACTAGGAAGTTAGTCTAAAACAACGTGCTGACACTAGACATGACCATACAAGTAATAATTTGCACTCCTGGGGCAGTTTTGTTGACAAAATTGAGATAGCTCAAAATTGAGAAATTTCAACAGCCGGCCGGTCATGGATTTTCC
The DNA here is from genome assembly GCA_963921405.1 of Cepaea hortensis. NCBI lineage: Eukaryota > Metazoa > Mollusca > Gastropoda > Stylommatophora > Helicidae > Cepaea > Cepaea hortensis. Next base: position 152,951,774 of record OY992879.1, read on the forward strand.
CCAAAATATAAGAGTTTCTAAATCACTAGAAATTTAGTCTAAAACAATGTGCTGACACTAGACATGACCATAAAAGTAATAATTTGCACTCCTGGGGCAGTTTTGTTGACAAAATTGAGATAGCTCAAAATTGAGAAATTTCAACAGCCGGCCGGTCATGGATTTTCCCCAAAATATAAGAGTTTCTAAATCACTAGAAATTTAGACTAAAACAATGTGCTGACACTAGACATAACCATAAAAGTAATAATTTGCACTCCTGGGGCAGTTTTGTTGACAAAATTGAGATAGCTCAAAATTGAGAAATTTCATCAGGCGGCGGATCATGGATTTTTCCCAAAATATAAGAGTTTATGAATCACTAGGAAATTAGTCTAAAAGAAAGTGCTGACACTAGACATGACCATACAAGTAATAATTTGCACTCCTGGGGCAGTTTTGTTGACAAAATTGAGATAGCTCAAAATTGAGAAATTTCATCAGGCGGCGGATCATGGATTTTTCCCAAAATATAAGAGTTTATGAATCACTAGGAATGTAGTCTAAAAGAAAGTGCTGACACTAGACATGACCATACAAGTAATAATTTGCACTCCTGGGGCAGTTTTGTTGACAAAATTGAGATAGCTCAAAATTGAGAAATTTCTACAGGCGGCCGGTCATGGATTTTCCCCAAAATATAAGAGTTTCTAAATCACTAGGAAATTAGTCTAAAACAAAGTGCTGACACTAGACATGACCATAAAAGTAATAATTTGCACTCCTGGGGCAGTTTTGTTGACAAAATTGAGATAGCTCAAAAGTGAGAAATTTCAACAGGCGGCGGGTCATGGAATTTTCCCAAAATTTAAAAGTTTCTGAATCACTAGGAAATTAGTCTAAAACAATGTGCTGACACTAGACATGACCATAAAAGTAATAATTTGCACTCCTTTTGCAGTTTTGTTGACAAAATTGAGATAGCTCAAAATTGAGAAATTTCAACAGGCGGCGGGTCATGGAATTTTCCCAAAATTTAAAAGTTTCTGAATCACTAGGAAATTAGTCTAAAACAATGTGCTGACACTAGACATGACCATAAAAGTAATAATTTGCACTCCTTTTGCAGTTTTGTTGACAAAATTGAGATAGCTCAAAATTGAGAAATTTCAACAGGCGACGGATCATGGATTTTCCCCAAAATATAATAGTTTATGAATCACTAGGAAGTTAGTCTAAAACAACGTGCTGACACTAGACATGACCATACAAGTAATAATTTGCACTCCTGGGGCAGTTTTGTTGACAAAATTGAGATAGCTCAAAATTGAGAAATTTCAACAGCCGGCCGGTCATGGATTTTCCCCAAAATATAAGAGTTTCTAAATCACTAGAAATTTAGACTAAAACAATGTGCTGACACTAGACATAACCATAAAAGTAATAATTTGCACTCCTGGGGCAGTTTTGTTGACAAAATTGAGATAGCTCAAAATTGAGAAATTTCATCAGGCGGCGGATCATGGATTTTTCCCAAAATATAAGAGTTTATGAATCACTAGGAAATTAGTCTAAAAGAAAGTGCTGACACTAGACATGACCATACAAGTAATAATTTGCACTCCTGGGGCAGTTTTGTTGACAAAATTGAGATAGCTCAAAATTGAGAAATTTCATCAGGCGGCGGATCATGGATTTTTCCCAAAATATAAGAGTTTATGAATCACTAGGAATGTAGTCTAAAAGAAAGTGCTGACACTAGACATGACCATACAAGTAATAATTTGCACTCCTGGGGCAGTTTTGTTGACAAAATTGAGATAGCTCAAAATTGAGAAATTTCTACAGGCGGCCGGTCATGGATTTTCCCCAAAATATAAGAGTTTCTAAATCACTAGGAAATTAGTCTAAAACAAAGTGCTGACACTAGACATGACCATAAAAGTAATAATTTGCACTCCTGGGGCAGTTTTGTTGACAAAATTGAGATAGCTCAAAAGTGAGAAATTTCAACAGGCGGCGGGTCATGGAATTTTCCCAAAATTTAAAAGTTTCTGAATCACTAGGAAATTAGTCTAAAACAATGTGCTGACACTAGACATGACCATAAAAGTAATAATTTGCACTCCTTTTGCAGTTTTGTTGACAAAATTGAGATAGCTCAAAATTGAGAAATTTCAACAGGCGGCGGGTCATGGAATTTTCCCAAAATTTAAAAGTTTCTGAATCACTAGGAAATTAGTCTAAAACAATGTGCTGACACTAGACATGACCATAAAAGTAATAATTTGCACTCCTTTTGCAGTTTTGTTGACAAAATTGAGATAGCTCAAAATTGAGAAATTTCAACAGGCGACGGATCATGGATTTTCCCCAAAATATAATAGTTTATGAATCACTAGGAAGTTAGTCTAAAATAACGTGCTGACACTAGACATGACCATACAAGTAATAATTTGCACTCCTGGGGCAGTTTTGTTGACAAAATTGAGATAGCTCAAAATTGAGAAATTTCAACAGCCGGCCGGTCATGGATTTTCCCCAAAATATAAGAGTTTCTAAATCACTAGAAATTTAGTCTAAAACAATGTGCTGACACTAGACATGACCATAAAAGTAATAATTTGCACTCCTGGGGCAGTTTTGTTGACAAAATTGAGATAGCTCAAAATTGAGAAATTTCAACAGCCGGCCGGTCATGGATTTTCCCCAAAATATAAGAGTTTCTAAATCACTAGAAATTTAGACTAAAACAATGTGCTGACACTAGACATAACCATAAAAGTAATAATTTGCACTCCTGGGGCAGTTTTGTTGACAAAATTGAGATAGCTCAAAATTGAGAAATTTCATCAGGCGGCGGATCATGGATTTTTCCCAAAATATAAGAGTTTATGAATCACTAGGAAATTAGTCTAAAAGAAAGTGCTGACACTAGACATGACCATACAAGTAATAATTTGCACTCCTGGGGCAGTTTTGTTGACAAAATTGAGATAGCTCAAAATTGAGAAATTTCAACAGGCGGCGGATCATGGATTTTTCCCAAAATATAAGAGTTTATGAATCACTAGGAATGTAGTCTAAAAGAAAGTGCTGACACTAGACATGACCATACAAGTAATAATTTGCACTCCTGGGGCAGTTTTGTTGACAAAATTGAGATAGCTCAAAATTGAGAAATTTCTACAGGCGGCCGGTCATGGATTTTCCCCAAAATATAAGAGTTTCTAAATCACTAGGAAATTAGTCTAAAACAAAGTGCTGACACTAGACATGACCATAAAAGTAATAATTTGCACTCCTGGGGCAGTTTTGTTGACAAAATTGAGATAGCTCAAAAGTGAGAAATTTCAACAGGCGGCGGGTCATGGAATTTTCCCAAAATTTAAAAGTTTCTGAATCACTAGGAAATTAGTCTAAAACAATGTGCTGACACTAGACATGACCATAAAAGTAATAATTTGCACTCCTTTTGCAGTTTTGTTGACAAAATTGAGATAGCTCAAAATTGAGAAATTTCAACAGGCGGCGGGTCATGGAATTTTCCCAAAATTTAAAAGTTTCTGAATCACTAGGAAATTAGTCTAAAACAATGTGCTGACACTAGACATGACCATAAAAGTAATAATTTGCACTCCTTTTGCAGTTTTGTTGACAAAATTGAGATAGCTCAAAATTGAGAAATTTCAACAGGCGACGGATCATGGATTTTCCCCAAAATATAAGAGTTTATGAATCACTAGGAAATTAGTCTAAAAGAAAGTGCTGACACTAGACATGACCATACAAGTAATAATTTGCACTCCTGGGGCAGTTTTGTTGACAAAATTGAGATAGCTCAAAATTGAGAAATTTCATCAGGCGGCGGATCATGGATTTTTCCCAAAATATAAGAGTTTATGAATCACTAGGAATGTAGTCTAAAAGAAAGTGCTGACACTAGACATGACCATACAAGTAATAATTTGCACTCCTGGGGCAGTTTTGTTGACAAAATTGAGATAGCTCAAAATTGAGAAATTTCTACAGGCGGCCGGTCATGGATTTTCCCCAAAATATAAGAGTTTCTAAATCACTAGGAAATTAGTCTAAAACAAAGTGCTGACACTAGACATGACCATAAAAGTAATAATTTGCACTCCTGGGGCAGTTTTGTTGACAAAATTGAGATAGCTCAAAAGTGAGAAATTTCAACAGGAGGCGGGTCATGGAATTTTCCCAAAATTTAAAAGTTTCTGAATCACTAGGAAATTAGTCTAAAACAATGTGCTGACACTAGACATGACCATAAAAGTAATAATTTGCACTCCTTTTGCAGTTTTGTTGACAAAATTGAGATAGCTCAAAATTGAGAAATTTCATCAGGCGGCGGATCATGGATTTTTCCCAAAATATAAGAGTTTATGAATCACTAGGAATGTAGTCTAAAAGAAAGTGCTGACACTAGACATGACCATACAAGTAATAATTTGCACTCCTGGGGCAGTTTTGTTGACAAAATTGAGATAGCTCAAAATTGAGAAATTTCTACAGGCGGCCGGTCATGGATTTTCCCCAAAATATAAGAGTTTCTAAATCACTAGGAAATTAGTCTAAAACAAAGTGCTGACACTAGACATGACCATAAAAGTAATAATTTGCACTCCTGGGGCAGTTTTGTTGACAAAATTGAGATAGCTCAAAAGTGAGAAATTTCAACAGGCGGCGGGTCATGGAATTTTCCCAAAATTTAAAAGTTTCTGAATCACTAGGAAATTAGTCTAAAACAATGTGCTGACACTAGACATGACCATAAAAGTAATAATTTGCACTCCTTTTGCAGTTTTGTTGACAAAATTGAGATAGCTCAAAATTGAGAAATTTCAACAGGCGACGGATCATGGATTTTCCCCAAAATATAATAGTTTATGAATCACTAGGAAGTTAGTCTAAAACAACGTGCTGACACTAGACATGACCATACAAGTAATAATTTGCACTCCTGGGGCAGTTTTGTTGACAAAATTGAGATAGCTCAAAATTGAGAAATTTCAACAGCCGGCCGGTCATGGATTTTCCCCAAAATATAAGAGTTTCTAAATCACTAGAAATTTAGTCTAAAACAATGTGCTGACACTAGACATGACCATAAAAGTAATAATTTGCACTCCTGGGGCAGTTTTGTTGACAAAATTGAGATAGCTCAAAATTGAGAAATTTCAACAGCCGGCCGGTCATGGATTTTCCCCAAAATATAAGAGTTTCTAAATCACTAGAAATTTAGACTAAAACAATGTGCTGACACTAGACATAACCATAAAAGTAATAATTTGCACTCCTGGGGCAGTTTTGTTGACAAAATTGAGATAGCTCAAAATTGAGAAATTTCATCAGGCGGCGGATCATGGATTTTTCCCAAAATATAAGAGTTTATGAATCACTAGGAAATTAGTCTAAAAGAAAGTGCTGACACTAGACATGACCATACAAGTAATAATTTGCACTCCTGGGGCAGTTTTGTTGACAAAATTGAGATAGCTCAAAATTGAGAAATTTCATCAGGCGGCGGATCATGGATTTTTCCCAAAATATAAGAGTTTATGAATCACTAGGAATGTAGTCTAAAAGAAAGTGCTGACACTAGACATGACCATACAAGTAATAATTTGCACTCCTGGGGCAGTTTTGTTGACAAAATTGAGATAGCTCAAAATTGAGAAATTTCTACAGGCGGCCGGTCATGGATTTTCCCCAAAATATAAGAGTTTCTAAATCACTAGGAAATTAGTCTAAAACAAAGTGCTGACACTAGACATGACCATAAAAGTAATAATTTGCACTCCTGGGGCAGTTTTGTTGACAAAATTGAGATAGCTCAAAAGTGAGAAATTTCAACAGGCGGCGGGTCATGGAATTTTCCCAAAATTTAAAAGTTTCTGAATCACTAGGAAATTAGTCTAAAACAATGTGCTGACACTAGACATGACCATAAAAGTAATAATTTGCACTCCTTTTGCAGTTTTGTTGACAAAATTGAGATAGCTCAAAATTGAGAAATTTCAACAGGCGGCGGGTCATGGAATTTTCCCAAAATTTAAAAGTTTCTGAATCACTAGGAAATTAGTCTAAAACAATGTGCTGACACTAGACATGACCATAAAAGTAATAATTTGCACTCCTTTTGCAGTTTTGTTGACAAAATTGAGATAGCTCAAAATTGAGAAATTTCAACAGGCGACGGATCATGGATTTTCCCCAAAATATAAGAGTTTATGAATCACTAGGAAATTAGTCTAAAAGAAAGTGCTGACACTAGACATGACCATACAAGTAATAATTTGCACTCCTGGGGCAGTTTTGTTGACAAAATTGAGATAGCTCAAAATTGAGAAATTTCATCAGGCGGCGGATCATGGATTTTTCCCAAAATATAAGAGTTTATGAATCACTAGGAATGTAGTCTAAAAGAAAGTGCTGACACTAGACATGACCATACAAGTAATAATTTGCACTCCTGGGGCAGTTTTGTTGACAAAATTGAGATAGCTCAAAATTGAGAAATTTCTACAGGCGGCCGGTCATGGATTTTCCCCAAAATATAAGAGTTTCTAAATCACTAGGAAATTAGTCTAAAACAAAGTGCTGACACTAGACATGACCATAAAAGTAATAATTTGCACTCCTGGGGCAGTTTTGTTGACAAAATTGAGATAGCTCAAAAGTGAGAAATTTCAACAGGCGGCGGGTCATGGAATTTTCCCAAAATTTAAAAGTTTCTGAATCACTAGGAAATTAGTCTAAAACAATGTGCTGACACTAGACATGACCATAAAAGTAATAATTTGCACTCCTTTTGCAGTTTTGTTGACAAAATTGAGATAGCTCAAAATTGAGAAATTTCATCAGGCGGCGGATCATGGATTTTTCCCAAAATATAAGAGTTTATGAATCACTAGGAATGTAGTCTAAAAGAAAGTGCTGACACTAGACATGACCATACAAGTAATAATTTGCACTCCTGGGGCAGTTTTGTTGACAAAATTGAGATAGCTCAAAATTGAGAAATTTCTACAGGCGGCCGGTCATGGATTTTCCCCAAAATATAAGAGTTTCTAAATCACTAGGAAATTAGTCTAAAACAAAGTGCTGACACTAGACATGACCATAAAAGTAATAATTTGCACTCCTGGGGCAGTTTTGTTGACAAAATTGAGATAGCTCAAAAGTGAGAAATTTCAACAGGCGGCGGGTCATGGAATTTTCCCAAAATTTAAAAGTTTCTGAATCACTAGGAAATTAGTCTAAAACAATGTGCTGACACTAGACATGACCATAAAAGTAATAATTTGCACTCCTTTTGCAGTTTTGTTGACAAAATTGAGATAGCTCAAAATTGAGAAATTTCAACAGGCGGCGGGTCATGGAATTTTCCCAAAATTTAAAAGTATCTGAATCACTAGGAAATTAGTCTAAAACAATGTGCTGACACTAGACATGACCATAAAAGTAATAATTTGCACTCCTTTTGCAGTTTTGTTGACAAAATTGAGATAGCTCAAAATTGAGAAATTTCAACAGGCGACGGGTCATGGATTTTCCCCAAAATATAATAGTTTATGAATCACTAGGAAGTTAGTCTAAAACAACGTGCTGACACTAGACATGACCATACAAGTAATAATTTGCACTCCTGGGGCAGTTTTGTTGACAAAATTGAGATAGCTCAAAATTGAGAAATTTCAACAGCCGGCCGGTCATGGATTTTCCCCAAAATATAAGAGTTTCTAAATCACTAGAAATTTAGTCTAAAACAATGTGCTGACACTAGACATGACCATAAAAGTAATAATTTGCACTCCTGGGGCAGTTTTGTTGACAAAATTGAGATAGCTCAAAATTGAGAAATTTCAACAGCCGGCCGGTCATGGATTTTCCCCAAAATATAAGAGTTTCTAAATCACTAGAAATTTAGACTAAAACAATGTGCTGACACTAGACATAACCATAAAAGTAATAATTTGCACTCCTGGGGCAGTTTTGTTGACAAAATTGAGATAGCTCAAAATTGAGAAATTTCATCAGGCGGCGGATCATGGATTTTTCCCAAAATATAAGAGTTTATGAATCACTAGGAAATTAGTCTAAAAGAAAGTGCTGACACTAGACATGACCATACAAGTAATAATTTGCACTCCTGGGGCAGTTTTGTTGACAAAATTGAGATAGCTCAAAATTGAGAAATTTCATCAGGCGGCGGATCATGGATTTTTCCCAAAATATAAGAGTTTATGAATCACTAGGAATGTAGTCTAAAAGAAAGTGCTGACACTAGACATGACCATACAAGTAATAATTTGCACTCCTGGGGCAGTTTTGTTGACAAAATTGAGATAGCTCAAAATTGAGAAATTTCTACAGGCGGCCGGTCATGGATTTTCCCCAAAATATAAGAGTTTCTAAATCACTAGGAAATTAGTCTAAAACAAAGTGCTGACACTAGACATGACCATAAAAGTAATAATTTGCACTCCTGGGGCAGTTTTGTTGACAAAATTGAGATAGCTCAAAAGTGAGAAATTTCAACAGGCGGCGGGTCATGGAATTTTCCCAAAATTTAAAAGTTTCTGAATCACTAGGAAATTAGTCTAAAACAATGTGCTGACACTAGACATGACCATAAAAGTAATAATTTGCACTCCTTTTGCAGTTTTGTTGACAAAATTGAGATAGCTCAAAATTGAGAAATTTCAACAGGCGGCGGGTCATGGAATTTTCCCAAAATTTAAAAGTTTCTGAATCACTAGGAAATTAGTCTAAAACAATGTGCTGACACTAGACATGACCATAAAAGTAATAATTTGCACTCCTTTTGCAGTTTTGTTGACAAAATTGAGATAGCTCAAAATTGAGAAATTTCAACAGGCGACGGATCATGGATTTTCCCCAAAATATAAGAGTTTATGAATCACTAGGAAATTAGTCTAAAAGAAAGTGCTGACACTAGACATGACCATACAAGTAATAATTTGCACTCCTGGGGCAGTTTTGTTGACAAAATTGAGATAGCTCAAAATTGAGAAATTTCATCAGGCGGCGGATCATGGATTTTTCCCAAAATATAAGAGTTTATGAATCACTAGGAATGTAGTCTAAAAGAAAGTGCTGACACTAGACATGACCATACAAGTAATAATTTGCACTCCTGGGGCAGTTTTGTTGACAAAATTGAGATAGCTCAAAATTGAGAAATTTCTACAGGCGGCCGGTCATGGATTTTCCCCAAAATATAAGAGTTTCTAAATCACTAGGAAATTAGTCTAAAACAAAGTGCTGACACTAGACATGACCATAAAAGTAATAATTTGCACTCCTGGGGCAGTTTTGTTGACAAAATTGAGATAGCTCAAAAGTGAGAAATTTCAACAGGCGGCGGGTCATGGAATTTTCCCAAAATTTAAAAGTTTCTGAATCACTAGGAAATTAGTCTAAAACAATGTGCTGACACTAGACATGACCATAAAAGTAATAATTTGCACCCCTTTTGCAGTTTTGTTGACAAAATTGAGATAGCTCAAAATTGAGAAATTTCAACAGGCGGCGGGTCATGGAATTTTCCCAAAATTTAAAAGTTTCTGAATCACTAGGAAATTAGTCTAAAACAATGTGCTGACACTAGACATGACCATAAAAGTAATAATTTGCACTCCTTTTGCAGTTTTGTTGACAAAATTGAGATAGCTCAAAATTGAGAAATTTCAACAGGCGACGGATCATGGATTTTCCCCAAAATATAATAGTTTATGAATCACTAGGAAGTTAGTCTAAAACAACGTGCTGACACTAGACATGACCATACAAGTAATAATTTGCACTCCTGGGGCAGTTTTGTTGACAAAATTGAGATAGCTCAAAATTGAGAAATTTCAACAGCCGGCCGGTCATGGATTTTCCCCAAAATATAAGAGTTTCTAAATCACTAGAAATTTAGTCTAAAACAATGTGCTGACACTAGACATGACCATAAAAGTAATAATTTGCACTCCTGGGGCAGTTTTGTTGACAAAATTGAGATAGCTCAAAATTGAGAAATTTCAACAGCCGGCCGGTCATGGATTTTCCCCAAAATATAAGAGTTTCTAAATCACTAGAAATTTAGACTAAAACAATGTGCTGACACTAGACATAACCATAAAAGTAATAATTTGCACTCCTGGGGCAGTTTTGTTGACAAAATTGAGATAGCTCAAAATTGAGAAATTTCATCAGGCGGCGGATCATGGATTTTTCCCAAAATATAAGAGTTTATGAATCACTAGGAAATTAGTCTAAAAGAAAGTGCTGACACTAGACATGACCATACAAGTAATAATTTGCACTCCTGGGGCAGTTTTGTTGACAAAATTGAGATAGCTCAAAATTGAGAAATTTCATCAGGCGGCGGATCATGGATTTTTCCCAAAATATAAGAGTTTATGAATCACTAGGAATGTAGTCTAAAAGAAAGTGCTGACACTAGACATGACCATACAAGTAATAATTTGCACTCCTGGGGCAGTTTTGTTGACAAAATTGAGATAGCTCAAAATTGAGAAATTTCTACAGGCGGCCGGTCATGGATTTTCCCCAAAATATAAGAGTTTCTAAATCACTAGGAAATTAGTCTAAAACAAAGTGCTGACACTAGACATGACCATAAAAGTAATAATTTGCACTCCTGGGGCAGTTTTGTTGACAAAATTGAGATAGCTCAAAAGTGAGAAATTTCAACAGGCGGCGGGTCATGGAATTTTCCCAAAATTTAAAAGTTTCTGAATCACTAGGAAATTAGTCTAAAACAATGTGCTGACACTAGACATGACCATAAAAGTAATAATTTGCACTCCTTTTGCAGTTTTGTTGACAAAATTGAGATAGCTCAAAATTGAGAAATTTCAACAGGCGGCGGGTCATGGAATTTTCCCAAAATTTAAAAGTTTCTGAATCACTAGGAAATTAGTCTAAAACAATGTGCTGACACTAGACATGACCATAAAAGTAATAATTTGCACTCCTTTTGCAGTTTTGTTGACAAAATTGAGATAGCTCAAAATTGAGAAATTTCAACAGGCGACGGATCATGGATTTTCCCCAAAATATAAGAGTTTATGAATCACTAGGAAATTAGTCTAAAAGAAAGTGCTGACACTAGACATGACCATACAAGTAATAATTTGCACTCCTGGGGCAGTTTTGTTGACAAAATTGAGATAGCTCAAAATTGAGAAATTTCATCAGGCGGCGGATCATGGATTTTTCCCAAAATATAAGAGTTTATGAATCACTAGGAATGTAGTCTAAAAGAAAGTGCTGACACTAGACATGACCATACAAGTAATAATTTGCACTCCTGGGGCAGTTTTGTTGACAAAATTGAGATAGCTCAAAATTGAGAAATTTCAACAGGCGACGGATCATGGATTTTCCCCAAAATATAATAGTTTATGAATCACTAGGAAGTTAGTCTAAAACAACGTGCTGACACTAGACATGACCATACAAGTAATAATTTGCACTCCTGGGGCAGTTTTGTTGACAAAATTGAGATAGCTCAAAATTGAGAAATTTCAACAGCCGGCCGGTCATGGATTTTCCCCAAAATATAAGAGTTTCTAAATCACTAGAAATTTAGTCTAAAACAATGTGCTGACACTAGACATGACCATAAAAGTAATAATTTGCACTCCTGGGGCAGTTTTGTTGACAATATTGAGATAGCTCAAAATTGAGAAATTTCAACAGCCGGCCGGTCATGGATTTTCCCCAAAATATAAGAGTTTCTAAATCACTAGAAATTTAGACTAAAACAATGTGCTGACACTAGACATAACCATAAAAGTAATAATTTGCACTCCTGGGGCAGTTTTGTTGACAAAATTGAGATAGCTCAAAATTGAGAAATTTCATCAGGCGGCGGATCATGGATTTTTCCCAAAATATAAGAGTTTATGAATCACTAGGAAATTAGTCTAAAAGAAAGTGCTGACACTAGACATGACCATACAAGTAATAATTTGCACTCCTGGGGCAGTTTTGTTGACAAAATTGAGATAGCTCAAAATTGAGAAATTTCATCAGGCGGCGGATCATGGATTTTTCCCAAAATATAAGAGTTTATGAATCACTAGGAATGTAGTCTAAAAGAAAGTGCTGACACTAGACATGACCATACAAGTAATAATTTGCACTCCTGGGGCAGTTTTGTTGACAAAATTGAGATAGCTCAAAATTGAGAAATTTCTACAGGCGGCCGGTCATGGATTTTCCCCAAAATATAAGAGTTTCTAAATCACTAGGAAATTAGTCTAAAACAAAGTGCTGACACTAGACATGACCATAAAAGTAATAATTTGCACTCCTGGGGCAGTTTTGTTGACAAAATTGAGATAGCTCAAAAGTGAGAAATTTCAACAGGCGGCGGGTCATGGAATTTTCCCAAAATTTAAAAGTTTCTGAATCACTAGGAAATTAGTCTAAAACAATGTGCTGACACTAGACATGACCATAAAAGTAATAATTTGCACTCCTTTTGCAGTTTTGTTGACAAAATTGAGATAGCTCAAAATTGAGAAATTTCAACAGGCGACGGATCATGGATTTTCCCCAAAATATAATAGTTTATGAATCACTAGGAAGTTAGTCTAAAACAACGTGCTGACACTAGACATGACCATACAAGTAATAATTTGCACTCCTGGGGCAGTTTTGTTGACAAAATTGAGATAGCTCAAAATTGAGAAATTTCAACAGCCGGCCGGTCATGGATTTTCCCCAAAATATAAGAGTTTCTAAATCACTAGAAATTTAGTCTAAAACAATGTGCTGACACTAGACATGACCATAAAAGTAATAATTTGCACTCCTGGGGCAGTTTTGTTGACAAAATTGAGATAGCTCAAAATTGAGAAATTTCAACAGCCGGCCGGTCATGGATTTTCCCCAAAATATAAGAGTTTCTAAATCACTAGAAATTTAGACTAAAACAATGTGCTGACACTAGACATAACCATAAAAGTAATAATTTGCACTCCTGGGGCAGTTTTGTTGACAAAATTGAGATAGCTCAAAATTGAGAAATTTCATCAGGCGGCGGATCATGGATTTTTCCCAAAATATAAGAGTTTATGAATCACTAGGAAATTAGTCTAAAAGAAAGTGCTGACACTAGACATGACCATACAAGTAATAATTTGCACTCCTGGGGCAGTTTTGTTGACAAAATTGAGATAGCTCAAAATTGAGAAATTTCATCAGGCCGCGGATCATGGATTTTTCCCAAAATATAAGAGTTTATGAATCACTAGGAATGTAGTCTAAAAGAAAGTGCTGACACTAGACATGACCATACAAGTAATAATTTGCACTCCTGGGGCAGTTTTGTTGACAAAATTGAGATAGCTCAAAATTGAGAAATTTCTACAGGCGGCCGGTCATGGATTTTCCCCAAAATATAAGAGTTTCTAAATCACTAGGAAATTAGTCTAAAACAAAGTGCTGACACTAGACATGACCATAAAAGTAATAATTTGCACTCCTGGGGCAGTTTTGTTGACAAAATTGAGATAGCTCAAAAGTGAGAAATTTCAACAGGCGGCGGGTCATGGAATTTTCCCAAAATTTAAAAGTTTCTGAATCACTAGGAAATTAGTCTAAAACAATGTGCTGACACTAGACATGACCATAAAAGTAATAATTTGCACTCCTTTTGCAGTTTTGTTGACAAAATTGAGATAGCTCAAAATTGAGAAATTTCAACAGGCGGCGGGTCATGGAATTTTCCCAAAATTTAAAAGTTTCTGAATCACTAGGAAATTAGTCTAAAACAATGTGCTGACACTAGACATGACCATAAAAGTAATAATTTGCACTCCTTTTGCAGTTTTGTTGACAAAATTGAGATAGCTCAAAATTGAGAAATTTCAACAGGCGACGGATCATGGATTTTCCCCAAAATATAATAGTTTATGAATCACTAGGAAGTTAGTCTAAAACAACGTGCTGACACTAGACATGACCATACAAGTAATAATTTGCACTCCTGGGGCAGTTTTGTTGACAAAATTGAGATAGCTCAAAATTGAGAAATTTCAACAGCCGGCCGGTCATGGATTTTCCCCAAAATATAAGAGTTTCTAAATCACTAGAAATTTAGTCTAAAACAATGTGCTGACACTAGACATGACCATAAAAGTAATAATTTGCACTCCTGGGGCAGTTTTGTTGACAAAATTGAGATAGCTCAAAATTGAGAAATTTCAACAGCCGGCCGGTCATGGATTTTCCCCAAAATATAAGAGTTTCTAAATCACTAGAAATTTAGACTAAAACAATGTGCTGACACTAGACATAACCATAAAAGTAATAATTTGCACTCCTGGGGCAGTTTTGTTGACAAAATTGAGATAGCTCAAAATTGAGAAATTTCATCAGGCGGCGGATCATGGATTTTTCCCAAAATATAAGAGTTTATGAATCACTAGGAAATTAGTCTAAAAGAAAGTGCTGACACTAGACATGACCATACAAGTAATAATTTGCACTCCTGGGGCAGTTTTGTTGACAAAATTGAGATAGCTCAAAATTGAGAAATTTCATCAGGCGGCGGATCATGGATTTTTCCCAAAATATAAGAGTTTATGAATCACTAGGAATGTAGTCTAAAAGAAAGTGCTGACACTAGACATGACCATACAAGTAATAATTTGCACTCCTGGGGCAGTTTTGTTGACAAAATTGAGATAGCTCAAAATTGAGAAATTTCTACAGGCGGCCGGTCATGGATTTTCCCCAAAATATAAGAGTTTCTAAATCACTAGGAAATTAGTCTAAAACAAAGTGCTGACACTAGACATGACCATAAAAGTAATAATTTGCACTCCTGGGGCAGTTTTGTTGACAAAATTGAGATAGCTCAAAAGTGAGAAATTTCAACAGGCGGCGGGTCATGGAATTTTCCCAAAATTTAAAAGTTTCTGAATCACTAGGAAATTAGTCTAAAACAATGTGCTGACACTAGACATGACCATAAAAGTAATAATTTGCACTCCTTTTGCAGTTTTGTTGACAAAATTGAGATAGCTCAAAATTGAGAAATTTCAACAGGCGGCGGGTCATGGAATTTTCCCAAAATTTAAAAGTTTCTGAATCACTAGGAAATTAGTCTAAAACAATGTGCTGACACTAGACATGACCATAAAAGTAATAATTTGCACTCCTTTTGCAGTTTTGTTGACAAAATTGAGATAGCTCAAAATTGAGAAATTTCAACAGGCGACGGATCATGGATTTTCCCCAAAATATAAGAGTTTATGAATCACTAGGAAATTAGTCTAAAAGAAAGTGCTGACACTAGACATGACCATACAAGTAATAATTTGCACTCCTGGGGCAGTTTTGTTGACAAAATTGAGATAGCTCAAAATTGAGAAATTTCATCAGGCGGCGGATCATGGATTTTTCCCAAAATATAAGAGTTTATGAATCACTAGGAATGTAGTCTAAAAGAAAGTGCTGACACTAGACATGACCATACAAGTAATAATTTGCACTCCTGGGGCAGTTTTGTTGACAAAATTGAGATAGCTCAAAATTGAGAAATTTCTACAGGCGGCCGGTCATGGATTTTCCCCAAAATATAAGAGTTTCTAAATCACTAGGAAATTAGTCTAAAACAAAGTGCTGACACTAGACATGACCATAAAAGTAATAATTTGCACTCCTGGGGCAGTTTTGTTGACAAAATTGAGATAGCTCAAAAGTGAGAAATTTCAACAGGCGGCGGGTCATGGAATTTTCCCAAAATTTAAAAGTTTCTGAATCACTAGGAAATTAGTCTAAAACAATGTGCTGACACTAGACATGACCATAAAAGTAATAATTTGCACTCCTTTTGCAGTTTTGTTGACAAAATTGAGATAGCTCAAAATTGAGAAATTTCAACAGGCGGCGGGTCATGGAATTTTCCCAAAATTTAAAAGTTTCTGAATCACTAGGAAATTAGTCTAAAACAATGTGCTGACACTAGACATGACCATAAAAGTAATAATTTGCACTCCTTTTGCAGTTTTGTTGACAAAATTGAGATAGCTCAAAATTGAGAAATTTCAACAGGCGACGGATCATGGATTTTCCCCAAAATATAATAGTTTATGAATCACTAGGAAGTTAGTCTAAAACAACGTGCTGACACTAGACATGACCATACAAGTAATAATTTGCACTCCTGGGGCAGTTTTGTTGACAAAATTGAGATAGCTCAAAATTGAGAAATTTCAACAGCCGGCCGGTCATGGATTTTCCCCAAAATATAAGAGTTTCTAAATCACTAGAAATTTAGTCTAAAACAATGTGCTGACACTAGACATGACCATAAAAGTAATAATTTGCACTCCTGGGGCAGTTTTGTTGACAAAATTGAGATAGCTCAAAATTGAGAAATTTCAACAGCCGGCCGGTCATGGATTTTCCCCAAAATATAAGAGTTTCTAAATCACTAGAAATTTAGACTAAAACAATGTGCTGACACTAGACATAACCATAAAAGTAATAATTTGCACTCCTGGGGCAGTTTTGTTGACAAAATTGAGATAGCTCAAAATTGAGAAATTTCATCAGGCGGCGGATCATGGATTTTTCCCAAAATATAAGAGTTTATGAATCACTAGGAAATTAGTCTAAAAGAAAGTGCTGACACTAGACATGACCATACAAGTAATAATTTGCACTCCTGGGGCAGTTTTGTTGACAAAATTGAGATAGCTCAAAATTGAGAAATTTCATCAGGCGGCGGATCATGGATTTTTCCCAAAATATAAGAGTTTATGAATCACTAGGAATGTAGTCTAAAAGAAAGTGCTGACACTAGACATGACCATACAAGTAATAATTTGCACTCCTGGGGCAGTTTTGTTGACAAAATTGAGATAGCTCAAAATTGAGAAATTTCTACAGGCGGCCGGTCATGGATTTTCCCCAAAATATAAGAGTTTCTAAATCACTAGGAAATTAGTCTAAAACAAAGTGCTGACACTAGACATGACCATAAAAGTAATAATTTGCACTCCTGGGGCAGTTTTGTTGACAAAATTGAGATAGCTCAAAAGTGAGAAATTTCAACAGGCGGCGGGTCATGGAATTTTCCCAAAATTTAAAAGTTTCTGAATCACTAGGAAATTAGTCTAAAACAATGTGCTGACACTAGACATGACCATAAAAGTAATAATTTGCACTCCTTTTGCAGTTTTGTTGACAAAATTGAGATAGCTCAAAATTGAGAAATTTCAACAGGCGGCGGGTCATGGAATTTTCCCAAAATTTAAAAGTTTCTGAATCACTAGGAAATTAGTCTAAAACAATGTGCTGACACTAGACATGACCATAAAAGTAATAATTTGCACTCCTTTTGCAGTTTTGTTGACAAAATTGAGATAGCTCAAAATTGAGAAATTTCAACAGGCGACGGATCATGGATTTTCCCCAAAATATAATAGTTTATGAATCACTAGGAAGTTAGTCTAAAACAACGTGCTGACACTAGACATGACCATACAAGTAATAATTTGCACTCCTGGGGCAGTTTTGTTGACAAAATTGAGATAGCTCAAAATTGAGAAATTTCAACAGCCGGCCGGTCATGGATTTTCCCCAAAATATAAGAGTTTCTAAATCACTAGAAATTTAGTCTAAAACAATGTGCTGACACTAGACATGACCATAAAAGTAATAATTTGCACTCCTGGGGCAGTTTTGTTGACAAAATTGAGATAGCTCAAAATTGAGAAATTTCAACAGCCGGCCGGTCATGGATTTTCCCCAAAATATAAGAGTTTCTAAATCACTAGAAATTTAGACTAAAACAATGTGCTGACACTAGACATAACCATAAAAGTAATAATTTGCACTCCTGGGGCAGTTTTGTTGACAAAATTGAGATAGCTCAAAATTGAGAAATTTCATCAGGCGGCGGATCATGGATTTTTCCCAAAATATAAGAGTTTATGAATCACTAGGAAATTAGTCTAAAAGAAAGTGCTGACACTAGACATGACCATACAAGTAATAATTTGCACTCCTGGGGCAGTTTTGTTGACAAAATTGAGATAGCTCAAAATTGAGAAATTTCATCAGGCGGCGGATCATGGATTTTTCCCAAAATATAAGAGTTTATGAATCACTAGGAATGTAGTCTAAAAGAAAGTGCTGACACTAGACATGACCATACAAGTAATAATTTGCACTCCTGGGGCAGTTTTGTTGACAAAATTGAGATAGCTCAAAATTGAGAAATTTCTACAGGCGGCCGGTCATGGATTTTCCCCAAAATATAAGAGTTTCTAAATCACTAGGAAATTAGTCTAAAACAAAGTGCTGACACTAGACATGACCATAAAAGTAATAATTTGCACTCCTGGGGCAGTTTTGTTGACAAAATTGAGATAGCTCAAAAGTGAGAAATTTCAACAGGCGGCGGGTCATGGAATTTTCCCAAAATTTAAAAGTTTCTGAATCACTAGGAAATTAGTCTAAAACAATGTGCTGACACTAGACATGACCATAAAAGTAATAATTTGCACTCCTTTTGCAGTTTTGTTGACAAAATTGAGATAGCTCAAAATTGAGAAATTTCAACAGGCGGCGGGTCATGGAATTTTCCCAAAATTTAAAAGTTTCTGAATCACTAGGAAATTAGTCTAAAACAATGTGCTGACACTAGACATGACCATAAAAGTAATAATTTGCACTCCTTTTGCAGTTTTGTTGACAAAATTGAGATAGCTCAAAATTGAGAAATTTCAACAGGCGACGGATCATGGATTTTCCCCAAAATATAATAGTTTATGAATCACTAGGAAGTTAGTCTAAAACAACGTGCTGACACTAGACATGACCATACAAGTAATAATTTGCACTCCTGGGGCAGTTTTGTTGACAAAATTGAGATAGCTCAAAATTGAGAAATTTCAACAGCCGGCCGGTCATGGATTTTCCCCAAAATATAAGAGTTTCTAAATCACTAGAAATTTAGTCTAAAACAATGTGCTGACACTAGACATGACCATAAAAGTAATAATTTGCACTCCTGGGGCAGTTTTGTTGACAAAATTGAGATAGCTCAAAATTGAGAAATTTCAACAGCCGGCCGGTCATGGATTTTCCCCAAAATATAAGAGTTTCTAAATCACTAGAAATTTAGACTAAAACAATGTGCTGACACTAGACATAACCATAAAAGTAATAATTTGCACTCCTGGGGCAGTTTTGTTGACAAAATTGAGATAGCTCAAAATTGAGAAATTTCATCAGGCGGCGGATCATGGATTTTTCCCAAAATATAAGAGTTTATGAATCACTAGGAAATTAGTCTAAAAGAAAGTGCTGACACTAGACATGACCATACAAGTAATAATTTGCACTCCTGGGGCAGTTTTGTTGACAAAATTGAGATAGCTCAAAATTGAGAAATTTCATCAGGCGGCGGATCATGGATTTTTCCCAAAATATAAGAGTTTATGAATCACTAGGAATGTAGTCTAAAAGAAAGTGCTGACACTAGACATGACCATACAAGTAATAATTTGCACTCCTGGGGCAGTTTTGTTGACAAAATTGAGATAGCTCAAAATTGAGAAATTTCTACAGGCGGCCGGTCATGGATTTTCCCCAAAATATAAGAGTTTCTAAATCACTAGGAAATTAGTCTAAAACAAAGTGCTGACACTAGACATGACCATAAAAGTAATAATTTGCACTCCTGGGGCAGTTTTGTTGACAAAATTGAGATAGCTCAAAAGTGAGAAATTTCAACAGGCGGCGGGTCATGGAATTTTCCCAAAATTTAAAAGTTTCTGAATCACTAGGAAATTAGTCTAAAACAATGTGCTGACACTAGACATGACCATAAAAGTAATAATTTGCACTCCTTTTGCAGTTTTGTTGACAAAATTGAGATAGCTCAAAATTGAGAAATTTCAACAGGCGGCGGGTCATGGAATTTTCCCAAAATTTAAAAGTTTCTGAATCACTAGGAAATTAGTCTAAAACAATGTGCTGACACTAGACATGACCATAAAAGTAATAATTTGCACTCCTTTTGCAGTTTTGTTGACAAAATTGAGATAGCTCAAAATTGAGAAATTTCAACAGGCGACGGATCATGGATTTTCCCCAAAATATAAGAGTTTATGAATCACTAGGAAATTAGTCTAAAAGAAAGTGCTGACACTAGACATGACCATACAAGTAATAATTTGCACTCCTGGGGCAGTTTTGTTGACAAAATTGAGATAGCTCAAAATTGAGAAATTTCATCAGGCGGCGGATCATGGATTTTTCCCAAAATATAAGAGTTTATGAATCACTAGGAATGTAGTCTAAAAGAAAGTGCTGACACTAGACATGACCATACAAGTAATAATTTGCACTCCTGGGGCAGTTTTGTTGACAAAATTGAGATAGCTCAAAATTGAGAAATTTCTACAGGCGGCCGGTCATGGATTTTCCCCAAAATATAAGAGTTTCTAAATCACTAGGAAATTAGTCTAAAACAAAGTGCTGACACTAGACATGACCATAAAAGTAATAATTTGCACTCCTGGGGCAGTTTTGTTGACAAAATTGAGATAGCTCAAAAGTGAGAAATTTCAACAGGCGGCGGGTCATGGAATTTTCCCAAAATTTAAAAGTTTCTGAATCACTAGGAAATTAGTCTAAAACAATGTGCTGACACTAGACATGACCATAAAAGTAATAATTTGCACTCCTTTTGCAGTTTTGTTGACAAAATTGAGATAGCTCAAAATTGAGAAATTTCAACAGGCGGCGGGTCATGGAATTTTCCCAAAATTTAAAAGTTTCTGAATCACTAGGAAATTAGTCTAAAACAATGTGCTGACACTAGACATGACCATAAAAGTAATAATTTGCACTCCTTTTGCAGTTTTGTTGACAAAATTGAGATAGCTCAAAATTGAGAAATTTCATCAGGCGGCGGATCATGGATTTTTCCCAAAATATAAGAGTTTATGAATCACTAGGAAATTAGTCTAAAAGAAAGTGCTGACACTAGACATGACCATACAAGTAATAATTTGCACTCCTGGGGCAGTTTTGTTGACAAAATTGAGATAGCTCAAAATTGAGAAATTTCATCAGGCGGCGGATCATGGATTTTTCCCAAAATATAAGAGTTTATGAATCACTAGGAATGTAGTCTAAAAGAAAGTGCTGACACTAGACATGACCATACAAGTAATAATTTGCACTCCTGGGGCAGTTTTGTTGACAAAATTGAGATAGCTCAAAATTGAGAAATTTCTACAGGCGGCCGGTCATGGATTTTCCCCAAAATATAAGAGTTTCTAAATCACTAGGAAATTAGTCTAAAACAAAGTGCTGACACTAGACATGACCATAAAAGTAATAATTTGCACTCCTGGGGCAGTTTTGTTGACAAAATTGAGATAGCTCAAAAGTGAGAAATTTCAACAGGCGGCGGGTCATGGAATTTTCCCAAAATTTAAAAGTTTCTGAATCACTAGGAAATTAGTCTAAAACAATGTGCTGACACTAGACATGACCATAAAAGTAATAATTTGCACTCCTTTTGCAGTTTTGTTGACAAAATTGAGATAGCTCAAAATTGAGAAATTTCAACAGGCGACGGATCATGGATTTTCCCCAAAATATAATAGTTTATGAATCACTAGGAAATTAGTCTAAAAGAAAGTGCTGACACTAGACATGACCATACAAGTAATAATTTGCACTCCTGGGGCAGTTTTGTTGACAAAATTGAGATAGCTCAAAATTGAGAAATTTCATCAGGCGGCGGATCATGGATTTTTCCCAAAATATAAGAGTTTATGAATCACTAGGAATGTAGTCTAAAAGAAAGTGCTGACACTAGACATGACCATACAAGTAATAATTTGCACTCCTGGGGCAGTTTTGTTGACAAAATTGAGATAGCTCAAAATTGAGAAATTTCTACAGGCGGCCGGTCATGGATTTTCCCCAAAATATAAGAGTTTCTAAATCACTAGGAAATTAGTCTAAAACAAAGTGCTGACACTAGACATGACCATAAAAGTAATAATTTGCACTCCTGGGGCAGTTTTGTTGACAAAATTGAGATAGCTCAAAAGTGAGAAATTTCAACAGGCGGCGGGTCATGGAATTTTCCCAAAATTTAAAAGTTTCTGAATCACTAGGAAATTAGTCTAAAACAATGTGCTGACACTAGACATGACCATAAAAGTAATAATTTGCACTCCTTTTGCAGTTTTGTTGACAAAATTGAGATAGCTCAAAATTGAGAAATTTCAACAGGCGACGGATCATGGATTTTCCCCAAAATATAATAGTTTATGAATCACTAGGAAGTTAGTCTAAAACAACGTGCTGACACTAGACATGACCATAAAAGTAATAATTTGCACTCCTGGGGCAGTTTTGTTGACAAAATTGAGATAGCTCAAAATTGAGAAATTTCAACAGCCGGCCGGTCATGGATTTTCCCCAAAATATAAGAGTTTCTAAATCACTAGAAATTTAGACTAAAACAATGTGCTGACACTAGACATAACCATAAAAGTAATAATTTGCACTCCTGGGGCAGTTTTGTTGACAAAATTGAGATAGCTCAAAATTGAGAAATTTCATCAGGCGGCGGATCATGGATTTTTCCCAAAATATAAGAGTTTATGAATCACTAGGAAATTAGTCTAAAAGAAAGTGCTGACACTAGACATGACCATACAAGTAATAATTTGCACTCCTGGGGCAGTTTTGTTGACAAAATTGAGATAGCTCAAAATTGAGAAATTTCATCAGGCGGCGGATCATGGATTTTTCCCAAAATATAAGAGTTTATGAATCACTAGGAATGTAGTCTAAAAGAAAGTGCTGACACTAGACATGACCATACAAGTAATAATTTGCACTCCTGGGGCAGTTTTGTTGACAAAATTGAGATAGCTCAAAATTGAGAAATTTCTACAGGCGGCCGGTCATGGATTTTCCCCAAAATATAAGAGTTTCTAAATCACTAGGAAATTAGTCTAAAACAAAGTGCTGACACTAGACATGACCATAAAAGTAATAATTTGCACTCCTGGGGCAGTTTTGTTGACAAAATTGAGATAGCTCAAAAGTGAGAAATTTCAACAGGCGGCGGGTCATGGAATTTTCCCAAAATTTAAAAGTTTCTGAATCACTAGGAAATTAGTCTAAAACAATGTGCTGACACTAGACATGACCATAAAAGTAATAATTTGCACTCCTTTTGCAGTTTTGTTGACAAAATTGAGATAGCTCAAAATTGAGAAATTTCAACAGGCGGCGGGTCATGGAATTTTCCCAAAATTTAAAAGTTTCTGAATCACTAGGAAATTAGTCTAAAACAATGTGCTGACACTAGACATGACCATAAAAGTAATAATTTGCACTCCTTTTGCAGTTTTGTTGACAAAATTGAGATAGCTCAAAATTGAGAAATTTCAACATGCGACGGATCATGGATTTTCCCCAAAATATAATAGTTTATGAATCACTAGGAAGTTAGTCTAAAACAACGTGCTGACACTAGACATGACCATACAAGTAATAATTTGCACTCCTGGGGCAGTTTTGTTGACAAAATTGAGATAGCTCAAAATTGAGAAATTTCAACAGCCGGCCGGTCATGGATTTTCCCCAAAATATAAGAGTTTCTAAATCACTAGAAATTTAGTCTAAAACAATGTGCTGACACTAGACATGACCATAAAAGTAATAATTTGCACTCCTGGGGCAGTTTTGTTGACAAAATTGAGATAGCTCAAAATTGAGAAATTTTAACAGCCGGCCGGTCATGGATTTTCCCCAAAATATAAGAGTTTCTAAATCACTAGAAATTTAGACTAAAACAATGTGCTGACACTAGACATAACCATAAAAGTAATAATTTGCACTCCTGGGGCAGTTTTGTTGACAAAATTGAGATAGCTCAAAATTGAGAAATTTCATCAGGCGGCGGATCATGGATTTTTCCCAAAATATAAGAGTTTATGAATCACTAGGAATGTAGTCTAAAAGAAAGTGCTGACACTAGACATGACCATACAAGTAATAATTTGCACTCCTGGGGCAGTTTTGTTGACAAAATTGAGATAGCTCAAAAGTGAGAAATTTCAACAGGCGGCGGGTCATGGAATTTTCCCAAAATTTAACAGTTTCTGAATCACTAGGAAATTAGTCTAAAACAATGTGCTGACACTAGACATGACCATAAAAGTAATAATTTGCACTCCTTTTGCAGTTTTGTTGACAAAATTGAGATAGCTCAAAATTGAGAAATTTCAACAGGCGACGGATCATGGATTTTCCCCAAAATATAATAGTTTATGAATCACTAGGAAATTAGTCTAAAACAAAGTGCTGACACTAGACATGACCATAAAAGTAATAATTTGCACTCCTGGGGCAGTTTTGTTGACAAAATTGAGATAGCTCAAAAGTGAGAAATTTCAACAGGCGGCGGGTCATGGAATTTTCCCAAAATTTAAAAGTTTCTGAATCACTAGGAAATTAGTCTAAAACAATGTGCTGACACTAGACATGACCATAAAAGTAATAATTTGCACTCCTTTTGCAGTTTTGTTGACAAAATTGAGATAGCTCAAAATTGAGAAATTTCAACAGGCGGCGGGTCATGGAATTTTCCCAAAATTTAAAAGTTTCTGAATCACTAGGAAATTAGTCTAAAACAATGTGCTGACACTAGACATGACCATAAAAGTAATAATTTGCACTCCTTTTGCAGTTTTGTTGACAAAATTGAGATAGCTCAAAATTGAGAAATTTCAACAGGCGACGGATCATGGATTTTCCCCAAAATATAATAGTTTATGAATCACTAGGAAGTTAGTCTAAAACAACGTGCTGACACTAGACATGACCATACAAGTAATAATTTGCACTCCTGGGGCAGTTTTGTTGACAAAATTGAGATAGCTCAAAATTGAGAAATTTCAACAGCCGGCCGGTCATGGATTTTCCCCAAAATATAAGAGTTTCTAAATCACTAGAAATTTAGTCTAAAACAATGTGCTGACACTAGACATGACCATAAAAGTAATAATTTGCACTCCTGGGGCAGTTTTGTTGACAAAATTGAGATAGCTCAAAATTGAGAAATTTCAACAGCCGGCCGGTCATGGATTTTCCCCAAAATATAAGAGTTTCTAAATCACTAGAAATTTAGACTAAAACAATGTGCTGACACTAGACATAACCATAAAAGTAATAATTTGCACTCCTGGGGCAGTTTTGTTGACAAAATTGAGATAGCTCAAAATTGAGAAATTTCATCAGGCGGCGGATCATGGATTTTTCCCAAAATATAAGAGTTTATGAATCACTAGGAAATTAGTCTAAAAGAAAGTGCTGACACTAGACATGACCATACAAGTAATAATTTGCACTCCTGGGGCAGTTTTGTTGACAAAATTGAGATAGCTCAAAATTGAGAAATTTCATCAGGCGGCGGATCATGGATTTTTCCCAAAATATAAGAGTTTATGAATCACTAGGAATGTAGTCTAAAAGAAAGTGCTGACACTAGACATGACCATACAAGTAATAATTTGCACTCCTGGGGCAGTTTTGTTGACAAAATTGAGATAGCTCAAAATTGAGAAATTTCTACAGGCGGCCGGTCATGGATTTTCCCCAAAATATAAGAGTTTCTAAATCACTAGGAAATTAGTCTAAAACAAAGTGCTGACACTAGACATGACCATAAAAGTAATAATTTGCACTCCTGGGGCAGTTTTGTTGACAAAATTGAGATAGCTCAAAAGTGAGAAATTTCAACAGGCGGCGGGTCATGGAATTTTCCCAAAATTTAAAAGTTTCTGAATCACTAGGAAATTAGTCTAAAACAATGTGCTGACACTAGACATGACCATAAAAGTAATAATTTGCACTCCTTTTGCAGTTTTGTTGACAAAATTGAGATAGCTCAAAATTGAGAAATTTCAACAGGCGGCGGGTCATGGAATTTTCCCAAAATTTAAAAGTTTCTGAATCACTAGGAAATTAGTCTAAAACAATGTGCTGACACTAGACATGACCATAAAAGTAATAATTTGCACTCCTTTTGCAGTTTTGTTGACAAAATTGAGATAGCTCAAAATTGAGAAATTTCAACAGGCGACGGATCATGGATTTTCCCCAAAATATAAGAGTTTATGAATCACTAGGAAATTAGTCTAAAAGAAAGTGCTGACACTAGACATGACCATACAAGTAATAATTTGCACTCCTGGGGCAGTTTTGTTGACAAAATTGAGATAGCTCAAAATTGAGAAATTTCATCAGGCGGCGGATCATGGATTTTTCCCAAAATATAAGAGTTTATGAATCACTAGGAATGTAGTCTAAAAGAAAGTGCTGACACTAGACATGACCATACAAGTAATAATTTGCACTCCTGGGGCAGTTTTGTTGACAAAATTGAGATAGCTCAAAATTGGGAAATTTCTACAGGCGGCCGGTCATGGATTTTCCCCAAAATATAAGAGTTTCTAAATCACTAGGAAATTAGTCTAAAACAAAGTGCTGACACTAGACATGACCATAAAAGTAATAATTTGCACTCCTGGGGCAGTTTTGTTGACAAAATTGAGATAGCTCAAAAGTGAGAAATTTCAACAGGCGGCGGGTCATGGAATTTTCCCAAAATTTAAAAGTTTCTGAATCACTAGGAAATTAGTCTAAAACAATGTGCTGACACTAGACATGACCATAAAAGTAATAATTTGCACTCCTTTTGCAGTTTTGTTGACAAAATTGAGATAGCTCAAAATTGAGAAATTTCAACAGGCGGCGGGTCATGGAATTTTCCCAAAATTTAAAAGTTTCTGAATCACTAGGAAATTAGTCTAAAACAATGTGCTGACACTAGACATGACCATAAAAGTAATAATTTGCACTCCTTTTGCAGTTTTGTTGACAAAATTGAGATAGCTCAAAATTGAGAAATTTCATCAGGCGGCGGATCATGGATTTTTCCCAAAATATAAGAGTTTATGAATCACTAGGAAATTAGTCTAAAAGAAAGTGCTGACACTAGACATGACCATACAAGTAATAATTTGCACTCCTGGGGCAGTTTTGTTGACAAAATTGAGATAGCTCAAAATTGAGAAATTTCATCAGGCGGCGGATCATGGATTTTTCCCAAAATATAAGAGTTTATGAATCACTAGGAATGTAGTCTAAAAGAAAGTGCTGACACTAGACATGACCATACAAGTAATAATTTGCACTCCTGGGGCAGTTTTGTTGACAAAATTGAGATAGCTCAAAATTGAGAAATTTCTACAGGCGGCCGGTCATGGATTTTCCCCAAAATATAAGAGTTTCTAAATCACTAGGAAATTAGTCTAAAACAAAGTGCTGACACTAGACATGACCATAAAAGTAATAATTTGCACTCCTTTTGCAGTTTTGTTGACAAAATTGAGATAGCTCAAAATTGAGAAATTTCAACAGGCGACGGATCATGGATTTTCCCCAAAATATAATAGTTTATGAATCACTAGGAAGTTAGTCTAAAACAACGTGCTGACACTAGACATGACCATACAAGTAATAATTTGCACTCCTGGGGCAGTTTTGTTGACAAAATTGAGATAGCTCAAAATTGAGAAATTTCAACAGCCGGCCGGTCATGGATTTTCCCCAAAATATAAGAGTTTCTAAATCACTAGAAATTTAGTCTAAAACAATGTGCTGACACTAGACATGACCATAAAAGTAATAATTTGCACTCCTGGGGCAGTTTTGTTGACAAAATTGAGATAGCTCAAAATTGAGAAATTTCAACAGCCGGCCGGTCATGGATTTTCCCCAAAATATAAGAGTTTCTAAATCACTAGAAATTTAGACTAAAACAATGTGCTGACACTAGACATAACCATAAAAGTAATAATTTGCACTCCTGGGGCAGTTTTGTTGACAAAATTGAGATAGCTCAAAATTGAGAAATTTCATCAGGCGGCGGATCATGGATTTTTCCCAAAATATAAGAGTTTATGAATCACTAGGAAATTAGTCTAAAAGAAAGTGCTGACACTAGACATGACCATACAAGTAATAATTTGCACTCCTGGGGCAGTTTTGTTGACAAAATTGAGATAGCTCAAAATTGAGAAATTTCATCAGGCGGCGGATCATGGATTTTTCCCAAAATATAAGAGTTTATGAATCACTAGGAATGTAGTCTAAAAGAAAGTGCTGACACTAGACATGACCATACAAGTAATAATTTGCACTCCTGGGGCAGTTTTGTTGACAAAATTGAGATAGCTCAAAAGTGAGAAATTTCAACAGGCGGCGGGTCATGGAATTTTCCCAAAATTTAAAAGTTTCTGAATCACTAGGAAATTAGTCTAAAACAATGTGCTGACACTAGACATGACCATAAAAGTAATAATTTGCACTCCTTTTGCAGTTTTGTTGACAAAATTGAGATAGCTCAAAATTGAGAAATTTCAACAGGCGGCGGGTCATGGAATTTTCCCAAAATTTAAAAGTTTCTGAATCACTAGGAAATTAGTCTAAAACAATGTGCTGACACTAGACATGACCATAAAAGTAATAATTTGCACTCCTTTTGCAGTTTTGTTGACAAAATTGAGATAGCTCAAAATTGAGAAATTTCAACAGGCGGCCGGTCATGGATTTTTCCCAAAATATAAGAGTTTCTAAATCACTAGGAATTTAGTCTAAAACAATGTGCTGACACTAGACATGACCATAAAAGTAATAATTTGCACTCCTGGGGCAGTTTTGTTGACAAAATTGAGATAGCTCAAAATTGAGAAATTTCAACAGGAGGCCGGTCATGGATTTTACCCAAAATATAAGAGTTTCTAAATCACTAGGAATTTAGTCTAAAACAATGTGCTGACACTAGACATGACCATACAAGTAATAATTTGCACTCCTGGGGCAGTTTTGTTGACAAAATTGAGATAGCTCAAAATTGAGAAATTTCATCAGGCGGCGGATCATGGATTTTTCCCAAAATATAAGAGTTTATGAATCACTAGGAATGTAGTCTAAAAGAAAGTGCTGACACTAGACATGACCATACAAGTAATAATTTGCACTCCTGGGGCAGTTTTGTTGACAAAATTGAGATAGCTCAAAATTGAGAAATTTCATCAGGCGGCGGATCATGGATTTTTCCCAAAATATAATAGTTTATGAATCACTAGGAATGTAGTCTAAAACAAAGTGCTGACACTAGACATGACCATACAAGTAATAATTTGCACTCCTGGGGCAGTTTTGTTGACAAAATTGAGATAGCTCAAAAGTGAGAAATTTCAACAGGCGGCGGGTCATGGAATTTTCCCAAAATTTAAAAGTTTCTGAATCACTAGGAAATTAGTCTAAAACAATGTGCTGACACTAGACAAGACCATACAAGTAATAATTTGCACTCCTGGGGCAGTTTTGTTGACAAAATTGAGATAGCTCAAAATTGAGAAATTTCAACAGGCGGCCGGTCATGGATTTTTCCCAAAATATAAGAGTTTCTAAATCACTAGGAATTTAGTCTAAAACAATGTGCTGACACTAGACATGACCATACAAGTAATAATTTGCACTCCTGGGGCAGTTTTGTTGACAAAATTGAGATAGCTCAAAATTGAGAAATTTCATCAGGCGGCGGATCATGGATTTTTCCCAAAATATAAGAGTTTATGAATCACTAGGAATGTAGTCTAAAAGAAAGTGCTGACACTAGACATGACCATACAAGTAATAATTTGCACTCCTGGGGCAGTTTTGTTGACAAAATTGAGATAGCTCAAAATTGAGAAATTTCATCAGGCGGCGGATCATGGATTTTTCCCAAAATATAATAGTTTATGAATCACTAGGAATGTAGTCTAAAACAAAGTGCTGACACTAGACATGACCATACAAGTAATAATTTGCACTCCTGGGGCAGTTTTGTTGACAAAATTGAGATAGCTCAAAATTGAGAAATTTCAACAGGCGGCCGGTCATGGATTTTTCCCAAAATATAAGAGTTTCTAAATCACTAGGAATTTAGTCTAAAACAATGTGCTGACACTAGACATGACCATAAAAGTAATAATTTGCACTCCTGGGGCAGTTTTGTTGACAAAATTGAGATAGCTCAAAAGTGAGAAATTTCAACAGGCGGCGGGTCATGGAATTTTCCCAAAATTTAACAGTTTCTGAATCACTAGGAAATTAGTCTAAAACAATGTGCTGACACTAGACATGACCATAAAAGTAATAATTTGCACTCCTGGGGCAGTTTTGTTGACAAAATTGAGATAGCTCAAAAGTGAGAAATTTCAACAGGCGGCGGGTCATGGAATTTTCCCAAAATTTAACAGTTTCTGAATCACTAGGAAATTAGTCTAAAACAATGTGCTGACACTAGACATGACCATACAAGTAATAATTTGCACTCCTGGGGCAGTTTTGTTGACAAAATTGAGATAGCTCAAAATTGAGAAATTTCATCAGGCGGCGGATCATGGATTTTTCCCAAAATATAAGAGTTTATGAATCACTAGGAATGTAGTCTAAAAGAAAGTGCTGACACTAGACATGACCATACAAGTAATAATTTGCACTCCTGGGGCAGTTTTGTTGACAAAATTGAGATAGCTCAAAATTGAGAAATTTCATCAGGCGGCGGATCATGGATTTTTCCCAAAATATAATAGTTTATGAATCACTAGGAATGTAGTCTAAAACAAAGTGCTGACACTAGACATGACCATACAAGTAATAATTTGCACTCTTGGGGCAGTTTTGTTGACAAAATTGAGATAGCTCAAAATTGAGAAATTTCAACAGGCGGCCGGTCATGGATTTTTCCCAAAATATAAGAGTTTCTAAATCACTAGGAATTTAGTCTAAAACAATGTGCTGACACTAGACATGACCATACAAGTAATAATTTGCACTCCTGGGGCAGTTTTGTTGACAAAATTGAGATAGCTCAAAATTGAGAAATTTCATCAGGCGGCGGATCATGGATTTTTCCCAAAATATAAGAGTTTCTAAATCACTAGGAATTTAGTCTAAAACAATGTGCTGACACTAGACATGACCATACAAGTAATAATTTGCACTCCTGGGGCAGTTTTGTTGACAAAATTGAGATAGCTCAAAATTGAGAAATTTCATCAGGCGGCGGATCATGGATTTTTCCCAAAATATAAGAGTTTATGAATCACTAGGAATGTAG
The DNA here is from genome assembly GCA_963921405.1 of Cepaea hortensis. Taxonomy (NCBI): domain Eukaryota; kingdom Metazoa; phylum Mollusca; class Gastropoda; order Stylommatophora; family Helicidae; genus Cepaea; species Cepaea hortensis. The sequence continues at coordinate 152,983,059 of OY992879.1, forward strand.
TCTAAAAGAAAGTGCTGACACTAGACATGACCATACAAGTAATAATTTGCACTCCTGGGGCAGTTTTGTTGACAAAATTGAGATAGCTCAAAATTGAGAAATTTCATCAGGCGGCGGATCATGGATTTTTCCCAAAATATAGTAGTTTATGAATCACTAGGAATGTAGTCTAAAACAAAGTGCTGACACTAGACATGACCATACAAGTAATAATTTGCACTCCTGGGGCAGTTTTGTTGACAAAATTGAGATAGCTCAAAATTGAGAAATTTCAACAGGCGGCCGGTCATGGATTTTTCCCAAAATATAAGAGTTTCTAAATCACTAGGAATTTAGTCTAAAACAATGTGCTGACACTAGACATGGCCATAAAAGTAATAATTTGCACTCCTGGGGCAGTTTTGTTGACAAAATTGAGATAGCTCAAAAGTGAGATATTTCAACAGGCGGCGGGTCATGGAATTTTCCCAAAATTTAACAGTTTCTGAATCACTAGGAAATTAGTCTAAAACAATGTGCTGACACTAGACATGACCATACAAGTAATAATTTGCACTCCTGGGGCAGTTTTGTTGACAAAATTGAGATAGCTCAAAATTGAGAAATTTCAACAGGCGGCCGGTCATGGATTTTTCCCAAAATATAAGAGTTTCTAAATCACTAGGAATTTAGTCTAAAACAATGTGCTGACACTAGACATGACCATACAAGTAATAATTTGCACTCCTGGGGCAGTTTTGTTGACAAAATTGAGATAGCTCAAAATTGAGAAATTTCATCAGGCGGCGGATCATGGATTTTTCCCAAAATATAAGAGTTTATGAATCACTAGGAATGTAGTCTAAAAGAAAGTGCTGACACTAGACATGACCATACAAGTAATAATTTGCACTCCTGGGGCAGTTTTGTTGACAAAATTGAGATAGCTCAAAATTGAGAAATTTCATCAGGCGGCGGATCATGGATTTTTCCCAAAATATAATAGTTTATGAATCACTAGGAATGTAGTCTAAAACAAAGTGCTGACACTAGACATGACCATACAAGTAATAATTTGCACTCCTGGGGCAGTTTTGTTGACAAAATTGAGATAGCTCAAAATTGAGAAATTTCATCAGGCGGCGGATCATGGATTTTTCCCAAAATATAATAGTTTATGAATCACTAGGAATGTAGTCTAAAACAATGTGCTGACACTAGACATGACCATACAAGTAATAATTTGCACTCCTGGGGCAGTTTTGTTGACAAAATTGAGATAGCTCAAAATTGAGAAATTTCATCAGGCGGCGGATCATGGATTTTTCCCAAAATATAAGAGTTTATGAATCACTAGGAATGTAGTCTAAAAGAAAGTGCTGACACTAGACATGACCATACAAGTAATAATTTGCACTCCTGGGGCAGTTTTGTTGACAAAATTGAGATAGCTCAAAATTGAGAAATTTCATCAGGCGGCGGATCATGGATTTTTCCCAAAATATAATAGTTTATGAATCACTAGGAATGTAGTCTAAAACAAAGTGCTGACACTAGACATGACCATACAAGTAATAATTTGCACTCCTGGGGCAGTTTTGTTGACAAAATTGAGATAGCTCAAAATTGAGAAATTTCAACAGGCGGCCGGTCATGGATTTTCCCCAAAATATAAGAGTTTCTAAATCACTAGGAATTTAGTCTAAAACAATGTGCTGACACTAGACATGACCATACAAGTAATAATTTGCACTCCTGGGGCAGTTTTGTTGACAAAATTGAGATAGCTCAAAATTGAGAAATTTCATCAGGCGTCGGATCATGGATTTTTCCCAAAATATAATAGTTTATGAATCACTAGGAATGTAGTCTAAAACAAAGTGCTGACACTAGACATGACCATACAAGTAATAATTTGCACTCCTGGGGCAGTTTTGTTGACAAAATTGAGATAGCTCAAAATTGAGAAATTTCATCAGGCGGCGGATCATGGATTTTTCCCAAAATATAATAGTTTATGAATCACTACGAATGTAGTCTAAAACAATGTGCTGTTACTAGACATGACCATACAAGTAATAATTTGCACTCCTGGGGCAGTTTTGTTGACAAAATTGAGATAGCTCAAAATTGAGAAATTTCTACAGGCGGCCGGTCATGGATTTTTCCCAAAATATAAGAGTTTCTAAATCACTAGGAATTTAGTCTAAAACAATGTGCTGACACTAGACATGACCATAAAAGTAATAATTTGCACTCCTGGGGCAGTTTTGTTGACAAAATTGAGATAGCTCAAAAGTGAGAAATTTCAACAGGCGGCGGGTCATGGAATTTTCCCAAAATTTAACAGTTTCTGAATCACTAGGAAATTAGTCTAAAACAATGTGCTGACACTAGACATGACCATACAAGTAATAATTTGCACTCCTGGGGCAGTTTTGTTGACAAAATTGAGATAGCTCAAAATTGAGAAATTTCATCAGGCGGCGGATCATGGATTTTTCCCAAAATATAAGAGTTTATGAATCACTAGGAATGTAGTCTAAAAGAAAGTGCTGACACTAGACATGACCATACAAGTAATAATTTGCACTCCTGGGGCAGTTTTGTTGACAAAATTGAGATAGCTCAAAATTGATAAATTTCATCAGGCGGCGGATCATGGATTTTTCCCAAAATATAATAGTTTATGAATCACTAGGAATGTAGTCTAAAACAAAGTGCTGACACTAGACATGACCATACAAGTAATAATTTGCACTCCTGGGGCAGTTTTGTTGACAAAATTGAGATAGCTCAAAATTGAGAAATTTCATCAGGCGGCGGATCATGGATTTTTCCCAAAATATAATAGTTTATGAATCACTACGAATGTAGTCTAAAACAATGTGCTGTTACTAGACATGACCATACAAGTAATAATTTGCACTCCTGGGGCAGTTTTGTTGACAAAATTGAGATAGCTCAAAATTGAGAAATTTCTACAGGCGGCCGGTCATGGATTTTTCCCAAAATATAAGAGTTTCTAAATCACTAGGAATTTAGTCTAAAACAATGTGCTGACACTAGACATGACCATAAAAGTAATAATTTGCACTCCTGGGGCAGTTTTGTTGACAAAATTGAGATAGCTCAAAATTGAGAAATTTCATCAGGCGTCGGATCATGGATTTTTCCCAAAATATAATAGTTTATGAATCACTAGGAATGTAGTCTAAAACAAAGTGCTGACACTAGACATGACCATACAAGTAATAATTTGCACTCCTGGGGCAGTTTTGTTGACAAAATTGAGATAGCTCAAAATTGAGAAATTTCATCAGGCGGCGGATCATGGATTTTTCCCAAAATATAATAGTTTATGAATCACTACGAATGTAGTCTAAAACAATGTGCTGTTACTAGACATGACCATACAAGTAATAATTTGCACTCCTGGGGCAGTTTTGTTGACAAAATTGAGATAGCTCAAAATTGAGAAATTTCTACAGGCGGCCGGTCATGGATTTTTCCCAAAATATAAGAGTTTCTAAATCACTAGGAATTTAGTCTAAAACAATGTGCTGACACTAGACATGACCATAAAAGTAATAATTTGCACTCCTGGGGCAGTTTTGTTGACAAAATTGAGATAGCTCAAAAGTGAGAAATTTCAACAGGCGGCGGGTCATGGAATTTTCCCAAAATTTAACAGTTTCTGAATCACTAGGAAATTAGTCTAAAACAATGTGCTGACACTAGACATGACCATACAAGTAATAATTTGCACTCCTGGGGCAGTTTTGTTGACAAAATTGAGATAGCTCAAAATTGAGAAATTTCATCAGGCGGCGGATCATGGATTTTTCCCAAAATATAAGAGTTTATGAATCACTAGGAATGTAGTCTAAAAGAAAGTGCTGACACTAGACATGACCATACAAGTAATAATTTGCACTCCTGGGGCAGTTTTGTTGACAAAATTGAGATAGCTCAAAATTGAGAAATTTCATCAGGCGGCGGATCATGGATTTTTCCCAAAATATAATAGTTTATGAATCACTAGGAATGTAGTCTAAAACAAAGTGCTGACACTAGACATGACCATACAAGTAATAATTTGCACTCCTGGGGCAGTTTTGTTGACAAAATTGAGATAGCTCAAAATTGAGAAATTTCAACAGGCGGCCGGTCATGGATTTTTCCCAAAATATAAGAGTTTCTAAATCACTAGGAATTTAGTCTAAAACAATGTGCTGACACTAGACATGACCATACAAGTAATAATTTGCACTCCTGGGGCAGTTTTGTTGACAAAATTGAGATAGCTCAAAATTGAGAAATTTCAACAGGAGGCCGGTCATGGATTTTACCCAAAATATAAGAGTTTCTAAATCACTAGGAATTTAGTCTAAAACAATGTGCTGACACTAGACATGACCATACAAGTAATAATTTGCACTCCTGGGGCAGTTTTGTTGACAAAATTGAGATAGCTCAAAATTGAGAAATTTCATCAGGCGGCGGATCATGGATTTTTCCCAAAATATAAGAGTTTATGAATCACTAGGAATGTAGTCTAAAAGAAAGTGCTGACACTAGACATGACCATACAAGTAATAATTTGCACTCCTGGGGCAGTTTTGTTGACAAAATTGAGATAGCTCAAAATTGAGAAATTTCATCAGGCGGCGGATCATGGATTTTTCCCAAAATATAATAGTTTATGAATCACTAGGAATGTAGTCTAAAACAAAGTGCTGACACTAGACATGACCATACAAGTAATAATTTGCACTCCTGGGGCAGTTTTGTTGACAAAATTGAGATAGCTCAAAAGTGAGAAATTTCAACAGGCGGCGGGTCATGGAATTTTCCCAAAATTTAAAAGTTTCTGAATCACTAGGAAATTAGTCTAAAACAATGTGCTGACACTAGACAAGACCATACAAGTAATAATTTGCACTCCTGGGGCAGTTTTGTTGACAAAATTGAGATAGCTCAAAATTGAGAAATTTCAACAGGCGGCCGGTCATGGATTTTTCCCAAAATATAAGAGTTTCTAAATCACTAGGAATTTAGTCTAAAACAATGTGCTGACACTAGACATGACCATACAAGTAATAATTTGCACTCCTGGGGCAGTTTTGTTGACAAAATTGAGATAGCTCAAAATTGAGAAATTTCATCAGGCGGCGGATCATGGATTTTTCCCAAAATATAAGAGTTTATGAATCACTAGGAATGTAGTCTAAAAGAAAGTGCTGACACTAGACATGACCATACAAGTAATAATTTGCACTCCTGGGGCAGTTTTGTTGACAAAATTGAGATAGCTCAAAATTGAGAAATTTCATCAGGCGGCGGATCATGGATTTTTCCCAAAATATAATAGTTTATGAATCACTAGGAATGTAGTCTAAAACAAAGTGCTGACACTAGACATGACCATACAAGTAATAATTTGCACTCCTGGGGCAGTTTTGTTGACAAAATTGAGATAGCTCAAAATTGAGAAATTTCAACAGGCGGCCGGTCATGGATTTTTCCCAAAATATAAGAGTTTCTAAATCACTAGGAATTTAGTCTAAAACAATGTGCTGACACTAGACATGACCATAAAAGTAATAATTTGCACTCCTGGGGCAGTTTTGTTGACAAAATTGAGATAGCTCAAAAGTGAGAAATTTCAACAGGCGGCGGGTCATGGAATTTTCCCAAAATTTAACAGTTTCTGAATCACTAGGAAATTAGTCTAAAACAATGTGCTGACACTAGACATGACCATAAAAGTAATAATTTGCACTCCTGGGGCAGTTTTGTTGACAAAATTGAGATAGCTCAAAAGTGAGAAATTTCAACAGGCGGCGGGTCATGGAATTTTCCCAAAATTTAACAGTTTCTGAATCACTAGGAAATTAGTCTAAAACAATGTGCTGACACTAGACATGACCATACAAGTAATAATTTGCACTCCTGGGGCAGTTTTGTTGACAAAATTGAGATAGCTCAAAATTGAGAAATTTCATCAGGCGGCGGATCATGGATTTTTCCCAAAATATAAGAGTTTATGAATCACTAGGAATGTAGTCTAAAAGAAAGTGCTGACACTAGACATGACCATACAAGTAATAATTTGCACTCCTGGGGCAGTTTTGTTGACAAAATTGAGATAGCTCAAAATTGAGAAATTTCATCAGGCGGCGGATCATGGATTTTTCCCAAAATATAATAGTTTATGAATCACTAGGAATGTAGTCTAAAACAAAGTGCTGACACTAGACATGACCATACAAGTAATAATTTGCACTCCTGGGGCAGTTTTGTTGACAAAATTGAGATAGCTCAAAATTGAGAAATTTCAACAGGCGGCCGGTCATGGATTTTTCCCAAAATATAAGAGTTTCTAAATCACTAGGAATTTAGTCTAAAACAATGTGCTGACACTAGACATGACCATACAAGTAATAATTTGCACTCCTGGGGCAGTTTTGTTGACAAAATTGAGATAGCTCAAAATTGAGAAATTTCATCAGGCGGCGGATCATGGATTTTTCCCAAAATATAAGAGTTTCTAAATCACTAGGAATTTAGTCTAAAACAATGTGCTGACACTAGACATGACCATACAAGTAATAATTTGCACTCCTGGGGCAGTTTTGTTGACAAAATTGAGATAGCTCAAAATTGAGAAATTTCATCAGGCGGCGGATCATGGATTTTTCCCAAAATATAAGAGTTTATGAATCACTAGGAATGTAGTCTAAAAGAAAGTGCTGACACTAGACATGACCATACAAGTAATAATTTGCACTCCTGGGGCAGTTTTGTTGACAAAATTGAGATAGCTCAAAATTGAGAAATTTCATCAGGCGGCGGATCATGGATTTTTCCCAAAATATAGTAGTTTATGAATCACTAGGAATGTAGTCTAAAACAAAGTGCTGACACTAGACATGACCATACAAGTAATAATTTGCACTCCTGGGGCAGTTTTGTTGACAAAATTGAGATAGCTCAAAATTGAGAAATTTCAACAGGCGGCCGGTCATGGATTTTTCCCAAAATATAAGAGTTTCTAAATCACTAGGAATTTAGTCTAAAACAATGTGCTGACACTAGACATGGCCATAAAAGTAATAATTTGCACTCCTGGGGCAGTTTTGTTGACAAAATTGAGATAGCTCAAAAGTGAGATATTTCAACAGGCGGCGGGTCATGGAATTTTCCCAAAATTTAACAGTTTCTGAATCACTAGGAAATTAGTCTAAAACAATGTGCTGACACTAGACATGACCATACAAGTAATAATTTGCACTCCTGGGGCAGTTTTGTTGACAAAATTGAGATAGCTCAAAATTGAGAAATTTCAACAGGCGGCCGGTCATGGATTTTTCCCAAAATATAAGAGTTTCTAAATCACTAGGAATTTAGTCTAAAACAATGTGCTGACACTAGACATGACCATACAAGTAATAATTTGCACTCCTGGGGCAGTTTTGTTGACAAAATTGAGATAGCTCAAAATTGAGAAATTTCATCAGGCGGCGGATCATGGATTTTTCCCAAAATATAAGAGTTTATGAATCACTAGGAATGTAGTCTAAAAGAAAGTGCTGACACTAGACATGACCATACAAGTAATAATTTGCACTCCTGGGGCAGTTTTGTTGACAAAATTGAGATAGCTCAAAATTGAGAAATTTCATCAGGCGGCGGATCATGGATTTTTCCCAAAATATAATAGTTTATGAATCACTAGGAATGTAGTCTAAAACAAAGTGCTGACACTAGACATGACCATACAAGTAATAATTTGCACTCCTGGGGCAGTTTTGTTGACAAAATTGAGATAGCTCAAAATTGAGAAATTTCATCAGGCGGCGGATCATGGATTTTTCCCAAAATATAATAGTTTATGAATCACTAGGAATGTAGTCTAAAACAAAGTGCTGACACTAGACATGACCATACAAGTAATAATTTGCACTCCTGGGGCAGTTTTGTTGACAAAATTGAGATAGCTCAAAATTGAGAAATTTCAACAGGCGGCCGGTCATGGATTTTCCCCAAAATATAAGAGTTTCTAAATCACTAGGAATTTAGTCTAAAACAATGTGCTGACACTAGACATGACCATACAAGTAATAATTTGCACTCCTGGGGCAGTTTTGTTGACAAAATTGAGATAGCTCAAAATTGAGAAATTTCATCAGGCGTCGGATCATGGATTTTTCCCAAAATATAATAGTTTATGAATCACTAGGAATGTAGTCTAAAACAAAGTGCTGACACTAGACATGACCATACAAGTAATAATTTGCACTCCTGGGGCAGTTTTGTTGACAAAATTGAGATAGCTCAAAATTGAGAAATTTCATCAGGCGGCGGATCATGGATTTTTCCCAAAATATAATAGTTTATGAATCACTACGAATGTAGTCTAAAACAATGTGCTGTTACTAGACATGACCATACAAGTAATAATTTGCACTCCTGGGGCAGTTTTGTTGACAAAATTGAGATAGCTCAAAATTGAGAAATTTCTACAGGCGGCCGGTCATGGATTTTTCCCAAAATATAAGAGTTTCTAAATCACTAGGAATTTAGTCTAAAACAATGTGCTGACACTAGACATGACCATAAAAGTAATAATTTGCACTCCTGGGGCAGTTTTGTTGACAAAATTGAGATAGCTCAAAAGTGAGAAATTTCAACAGGCGGCGGGTCATGGAATTTTCCCAAAATTTAACAGTTTCTGAATCACTAGGAAATTAGTCTAAAACAATGTGCTGACACTAGACATGACCATACAAGTAATAATTTGCACTCCTGGGGCAGTTTTGTTGACAAAATTGAGATAGCTCAAAATTGAGAAATTTCATCAGGCGGCGGATCATGGATTTTTCCCAAAATATAAGAGTTTATGAATCACTAGGAATGTAGTCTAAAAGAAAGTGCTGACACTAGACATGACCATACAAGTAATAATTTGCACTCCTGGGGCAGTTTTGTTGACAAAATTGAGATAGCTCAAAATTGAGAAATTTCATCAGGCGGCGGATCATGGATTTTTCCCAAAATATAATAGTTTATGAATCACTAGGAATGTAGTCTAAAACAAAGTGCTGACACTAGACATGACCATACAAGTAATAATTTGCACTCCTGGGGCAGTTTTGTTGACAAAATTGAGATAGCTCAAAATTGAGAAATTTCAACAGGCGGCCGGTCATGGATTTTTCCCAAAATATAAGAGTTTCTAAATCACTAGGAATTTAGTCTAAAACAATGTGCTGACACTAGACATGACCATACAAGTAATAATTTGCACTCCTGGGGCAGTTTTGTTGACAAAATTGAGATAGCTCAAAATTGAGAAATTTCATCAGGCGGCGGATCATGGATTTTTCCCAAAATATAAGAGTTTCTAAATCACTAGGAATTTAGTCTAAAACAATGTGCTGACACTAGACATGACCATACAAGTAATAATTTGCACTCCTGGGGCAGTTTTGTTGACAAAATTGAGATAGCTCAAAATTGAGAAATTTCATCAGGCGGCGGATCATGGATTTTTCCCAAAATATAAGAGTTTATGAATCACTAGGAATGTAGTCTAAAAGAAAGTGCTGACACTAGACATGACCATACAAGTAATAATTTGCACTCCTGGGGCAGTTTTGTTGACAAAATTGAGATAGCTCAAAATTGAGAAATTTCATCAGGCGGCGGATCATGGATTTTTCCCAAAATATAGTAGTTTATGAATCACTAGGAATGTAGTCTAAAACAAAGTGCTGACACTAGACATGACCATACAAGTAATAATTTGCACTCCTGGGGCAGTTTTGTTGACAAAATTGAGATAGCTCAAAATTGAGAAATTTCAACAGGCGGCCGGTCATGGATTTTTCCCAAAATATAAGAGTTTCTAAATCACTAGGAATTTAGTCTAAAACAATGTGCTGACACTAGACATGGCCATAAAAGTAATAATTTGCACTCCTGGGGCAGTTTTGTTGACAAAATTGAGATAGCTCAAAAGTGAGATATTTCAACAGGCGGCGGGTCATGGAATTTTCCCAAAATTTAACAGTTTCTGAATCACTAGGAAATTAGTCTAAAACAATGTGCTGACACTAGACATGACCATACAAGTAATAATTTGCACTCCTGGGGCAGTTTTGTTGACAAAATTGAGATAGCTCAAAATTGAGAAATTTCAACAGGCGGCCGGTCATGGATTTTTCCCAAAATATAAGAGTTTCTAAATCACTAGGAATTTAGTCTAAAACAATGTGCTGACACTAGACATGACCATACAAGTAATAATTTGCACTCCTGGGGCAGTTTTGTTGACAAAATTGAGATAGCTCAAAATTGAGAAATTTCATCAGGCGGCGGATCATGGATTTTTCCCAAAATATAAGAGTTTATGAATCACTAGGAATGTAGTCTAAAAGAAAGTGCTGACACTAGACATGACCATACAAGTAATAATTTGCACTCCTGGGGCAGTTTTGTTGACAAAATTGAGATAGCTCAAAATTGAGAAATTTCATCAGGCGGCGGATCATGGATTTTTCCCAAAATATAATAGTTTATGAATCACTAGGAATGTAGTCTAAAACAAAGTGCTGACACTAGACATGACCATACAAGTAATAATTTGCACTCCTGGGGCAGTTTTGTTGACAAAATTGAGATAGCTCAAAATTGAGAAATTTCAACAGGCGGCCGGTCATGGATTTTCCCCAAAATATAAGAGTTTCTAAATCACTAGGAATTTAGTCTAAAACAATGTGCTGACACTAGACATGACCATACAAGTAATAATTTGCACTCCTGGGGCAGTTTTGTTGACAAAATTGAGATAGCTCAAAATTGAGAAATTTCATCAGGCGTCGGATCATGGATTTTTCCCAAAATATAATAGTTTATGAATCACTAGGAATGTAGTCTAAAACAAAGTGCTGACACTAGACATGACCATACAAGTAATAATTTGCACTCCTGGGGCAGTTTTGTTGACAAAATTGAGATAGCTCAAAATTGAGAAATTTCATCAGGCGGCGGATCATGGATTTTTCCCAAAATATAATAGTTTATGAATCACTACGAATGTAGTCTAAAACAATGTGCTGTTACTAGACATGACCATACAAGTAATAATTTGCACTCCTGGGGCAGTTTTGTTGACAAAATTGAGATAGCTCAAAATTGAGAAATTTCTACAGGCGGCCGGTCATGGATTTTTCCCAAAATATAAGAGTTTCTAAATCACTAGGAATTTAGTCTAAAACAATGTGCTGACACTAGACATGACCATAAAAGTAATAATTTGCACTCCTGGGGCAGTTTTGTTGACAAAATTGAGATAGCTCAAAAGTGAGAAATTTCAACAGGCGGCGGGTCATGGAATTTTCCCAAAATTTAACAGTTTCTGAATCACTAGGAAATTAGTCTAAAACAATGTGCTGACACTAGACATGACCATACAAGTAATAATTTGCACTCCTGGGGCAGTTTTGTTGACAAAATTGAGATAGCTCAAAATTGAGAAATTTCATCAGGCGGCGGATCATGGATTTTTCCCAAAATATAAGAGTTTATGAATCACTAGGAATGTAGTCTAAAAGAAAGTGCTGACACTAGACATGACCATACAAGTAATAATTTGCACTCCTGGGGCAGTTTTGTTGACAAAATTGAGATAGCTCAAAATTGAGAAATTTCATCAGGCGGCGGATCATGGATTTTTCCCAAAATATAATAGTTTATGAATCACTAGGAATGTAGTCTAAAACAAAGTGCTGACACTAGACATGACCATACAAGTAATAATTTGCACTCCTGGGGCAGTTTTGTTGACAAAATTGAGATAGCTCAAAATTGAGAAATTTCAACAGGCGGCCGGTCATGGATTTTTCCCAAAATATAAGAGTTTCTAAATCACTAGGAATTTAGTCTAAAACAATGTGCTGACACTAGACATGACCATACAAGTAATAATTTGCACTCCTGGGGCAGTTTTGTTGACAAAATTGAGATAGCTCAAAATTGAGAAATTTCATCAGGCGGCGGATCATGGATTTTTCCCAAAATATAAGAGTTTCTAAATCACTAGGAATTTAGTCTAAAACAATGTGCTGACACTAGACATGACCATACAAGTAATAATTTGCACTCCTGGGGCAGTTTTGTTGACAAAATTGAGATAGCTCAAAATTGAGAAATTTCATCAGGCGGCGGATCATGGATTTTTCCCAAAATATAAGAGTTTATGAATCACTAGGAATGTAGTCTAAAAGAAAGTGCTGACACTAGACATGACCATACAAGTAATAATTTGCACTCCTGGGGCAGTTTTGTTGACAAAATTGAGATAGCTCAAAATTGAGAAATTTCATCAGGCGGCGGATCATGGATTTTTCCCAAAATATAGTAGTTTATGAATCACTAGGAATGTAGTCTAAAACAAAGTGCTGACACTAGACATGACCATACAAGTAATAATTTGCACTCCTGGGGCAGTTTTGTTGACAAAATTGAGATAGCTCAAAATTGAGAAATTTCAACAGGCGGCCGGTCATGGATTTTTCCCAAAATATAAGAGTTTCTAAATCACTAGGAATTTAGTCTAAAACAATGTGCTGACACTAGACATGGCCATAAAAGTAATAATTTGCACTCCTGGGGCAGTTTTGTTGACAAAATTGAGATAGCTCAAAAGTGAGATATTTCAACAGGCGGCGGGTCATGGAATTTTCCCAAAATTTAACAGTTTCTGAATCACTAGGAAATTAGTCTAAAACAATGTGCTGACACTAGACAAGACCATACAAGTAATAATTTGCACTCCTGGGGCAGTTTTGTTGACAAAATTGAGATAGCTCAAAATTGAGAAATTTCAACAGGCGGCCGGTCATGGATTTTTCCCAAAATATAAGAGTTTCTAAATCACTAGGAATTTAGTCTAAAACAATGTGCTGACACTAGACATGACCATACAAGTAATAATTTGCACTCCTGGGGCAGTTTTGTTGACAAAATTGAGATAGCTCAAAATTGAGAAATTTCATCAGGCGGCGGATCATGGATTTTTCCCAAAATATAAGAGTTTATGAATCACTAGGAATGTAGTCTAAAAGAAAGTGCTGACACTAGACATGACCATACAAGTAATAATTTGCACTCCTGGGGCAGTTTTGTTGACAAAATTGAGATAGCTCAAAATTGAGAAATTTCATCAGGCGGCGGATCATGGATTTTTCCCAAAATATAATAGTTTATGAATCACTAGGAATGTAGTCTAAAACAAAGTGCTGACACTAGACATGACCATACAAGTAATAATTTGCACTCCTGGGGCAGTTTTGTTGACAAAATTGAGATAGCTCAAAATTGAGAAATTTCAACAGGCGGCCGGTCATGGATTTTTCCCAAAATATAAGAGTTTCTAAATCACTAGGAATTTAGTCTAAAACAATGTGCTGACACTAGACATGACCATAAAAGTAATAATTTGCACTCCTGGGGCAGTTTTGTTGACAAAATTGAGATAGCTCAAAAGTGAGAAATTTCAACAGGCGGCGGGTCATGGAATTTTCCCAAAATTTAACAGTTTCTGAATCACTAGGAAATTAGTCTAAAACAATGTGCTGACACTAGACATGACCATAAAAGTAATAATTTGCACTCCTGGGGCAGTTTTGTTGACAAAATTGAGATAGCTCAAAAGTGAGAAATTTCAACAGGCGGCGGGTCATGGAATTTTCCCAAAATTTAAAAGTTTCTGAATCACTAGGAAATTAGTCTAAAACAATGTGCTGACACTAGACATGACCATAAAAGTAATAATTTGCACTCCTTTTGCAGTTTTGTTGACAAAATTGAGATAGCTCAAAATTGAGAAATTTCAACAGGCGACGGATCATGGATTTTCCCCAAAATATAATAGTTTATGAATCACTAGGAAGTTAGTCTAAAACAACGTGCTGACACTAGACATGACCATACAAGTAATAATTTGCACTCCTGGGGCAGTTTTGTTGACAAAATTGAGATAGCTCAAAATTGAGAAATTTCAACAGCCGGCCGGTCATGGATTTTCCCCAAAATATAAGAGTTTCTAAATCACTAGAAATTTAGTCTAAAACAATGTGCTGACACTAGACATGACCATAAAAGTAATAATTTGCACTCCTGGGGCAGTTTTGTTGACAAAATTGAGATAGCTCAAAATTGAGAAATTTCAACAGCCGGCCGGTCATGGATTTTCCCCAAAATATAAGAGTTTCTAAATCACTAGAAATTTAGACTAAAACAATGTGCTGACACTAGACATAACCATAAAAGTAATAATTTGCACTCCTGGGGCAGTTTTGTTGACAAAATTGAGATAGCTCAAAATTGAGAAATTTCATCAGGCGGCGGATCATGGATTTTTCCCAAAATATAAGAGTTTATGAATCACTAGGAATGTAGTCTAAAAGAAAGTGCTGACACTAGACATGACCATACAAGTAATAATTTGCACTCCTGGGGCAGTTTTGTTGACAAAATTGAGATAGCTCAAAATTGAGAAATTTCATCAGGCGGCGGATCATGGATTTTTCCCAAAATATAAGAGTTTATGAATCACTAGGAATGTAGTCTAAAAGAAAGTGCTGACACTAGACATGACCATACAAGTAATAATTTGCACTCCTGGGGCAGTTTTGTTGACAAAATTGAGATAGCTCAAAATTGAGAAATTTCTACAGGCGGCCGGTCATGGATTTTCCCCAAAATATAAGAGTTTCTAAATCACTAGGAAATTAGTCTAAAACAAAGTGCTGACACTAGACATGACCATAAAAGTAATAATTTGCACTCCTGGGGCAGTTTTGTTGACAAAATTGAGATAGCTCAAAAGTGAGAAATTTCAACAGGCGGCGGGTCATGGAATATTCCCAAAATTTAAAAGTTTCTGAATCACTAGGAAATTAGTCTAAAACAATGTGCTGACACTAGACATGACCATAAAAGTAATAATTTGCACTCCTTTTGCAGTTTTGTTGACAAAATTGAGATAGCTCAAAATTGAGAAATTTCAACAGGCGACGGATCATGGATTTTCCCCAAAATATAATAGTTTATGAATCACTAGGAAGTTAGTCTAAAACAACGTGCTGACACTAGACATGACCATACAAGTAATAATTTGCACTCCTGGGGCAGTTTTGTTGACAAAATTGAGATAGCTCAAAATTGAGAAATTTCAACAGCCGGCCGGTCATGGATTTTCCCCAAAATATAAGAGTTTCTAAATCACTAGAAATTTAGTCTAAAACAATGTGCTGACACTAGACATGACCATAAAAGTAATAATTTGCACTCCTGGGGCAGTTTTGTTGACAAAATTGAGATAGCTCAAAATTGAGAAATTTCAACAGGCGGCCGGTCATGGATTTTTCCCAAAATATAAGAGTTTCTAAATCACTAGGAATTTAGTCTAAAACAATGTGCTGACACTAGACATGACCATAAAAGTAATAATTTGCACTCCTGGGGCAGTTTTGTTGACAAAATTGAGATAGCTCAAAAGTGAGAAATTTCAACAGGCGGCGGGTCATGGAATTTTCCCAAAATTTAAAAGTTTCTGAATCACTAGGAAATTAGTCTAAAACAATGTGCTGACACTAGACATGACCATAAAAGTAATAATTTGCACTCCTTTTGCAGTTTTGTTGACAAAATTGAGATAGCTCAAAATTGAGAAATTTCAACAGGCGACGGATCATGGATTTTCCCCAAAATATAATAGTTTATGAATCACTAGGAAGTTAGTCTAAAACAACGTGCTGACACTAGACATGACCATACAAGTAATAATTTGCACTCCTGGGGCAGTTTTGTTGACAAAATTGAGATAGCTCAAAATTGAGAAATTTCAACAGCCGGCCGGTCATGGATTTTCCCCAAAATATAAGAGTTTCTAAATCACTAGAAATTTAGTCTAAAACAATGTGCTGACACTAGACATGACCATAAAAGTAATAATTTGCACTCCTGGGGCAGTTTTGTTGACAAAATTGAGATAGCTCAAAATTGAGAAATTTCAACAGCCGGCCGGTCATGGATTTTCCCCAAAATATAAGAGTTTCTAAATCACTAGAAATTTAGACTAAAACAATGTGCTGACACTAGACATAACCATAAAAGTAATAATTTGCACTCCTGGGGCAGTTTTGTTGACAAAATTGAGATAGCTCAAAATTGAGAAATTTCATCAGGCGGCGGATCATGGATTTTTCCCAAAATATAAGAGTTTATGAATCACTAGGAAATTAGTCTAAAAGAAAGTGCTGACACTAGACATGACCATACAAGTAATAATTTGCACTCCTGGGGCAGTTTTGTTGACAAAATTGAGATAGCTCAAAATTGAGAAATTTCATCAGGCGGCGGATCATGGATTTTTCCCAAAATATAAGAGTTTATGAATCACTAGGAATGTAGTCTAAAAGAAAGTGCTGACACTAGACATGACCATACAAGTAATAATTTGCACTCCTGGGGCAGTTTTGTTGACAAAATTGAGATAGCTCAAAATTGAGAAATTTCTACAGGCGGCCGGTCATGGATTTTCCCCAAAATATAAGAGTTTCTAAATCACTAGGAAATTAGTCTAAAACAAAGTGCTGACACTAGACATGACCATAAAAGTAATAATTTGCACTCCTGGGGCAGTTTTGTTGACAAAATTGAGATAGCTCAAAAGTGAGAAATTTCAACAGGCGGCGGGTCATGGAATTTTCCCAAAATTTAAAAGTTTCTGAATCACTAGGAAATTAGTCTAAAACAATGTGCTGACACTAGACATGACCATAAAAGTAATAATTTGCACTCCTTTTGCAGTTTTGTTGACAAAATTGAGATAGCTCAAAATTGAGAAATTTCAACAGGCGGCAGGTCATGGATTTTTCCCAAAATATAAGAGTTTCTAAATCACTAGGAATTTAGTCTAAAACAATGTGCTGACACTAGACATGACCATAAAAGTAATAATTTGCACTCCTGGGGCAGTTTTGTTGACAAAATTGAGATAGCTCAAAATTGAGAAATTTCAACAGGAGGCCGGTCATGGATTTTACCCAAAATATAAGAGTTTCTAAATCACTAGGAATTTAGTCTAAAACAATGTGCTGACACTAGACATGGCCATAAAAGTAATAATTTGCACTCCTGGGGCAGTTTTGTTGACAAAATTGAGATAGCTCAAAAGTGAGATATTTCAACAGGCGGCGGGTCATGGAATTTTCCCAAAATTTAACAGTTTCTGAATCACTAGGAAATTAGTCTAGAACAATGTGCTGACACTAGACAAGACCATACAAGTAATAATTTGCACTCCTGGGGCAGTTTTGTTGACAAAATTGAGATAGCTCAAAATTGAGAAATTTCAACAGGCGGCCGGTCATGGATTTTTCCCAAAATATAAGAGTTTCTAAATCACTAGGAATTTAGTCTAAAACAATGTGCTGACACTAGACATGACCATACAAGTAATAATTTGCACTCCTGGGGCAGTTTTGTTGACAAAATTGAGATAGCTCAAAATTGAGAAATTTCATCAGGCGGCGGATCATGGATTTTTCCCAAAATATAAGAGTTTATGAATCACTAGGAATGTAGTCTAAAAGAAAGTGCTGACACTAGACATGACCATACAAGTAATAATTTGCACTCCTGGGGCAGTTTTGTTGACAAAATTGAGATAGCTCAAAATTGAGAAATTTCATCAGGCGGCGGATCATGGATTTTTCCCAAAATATAAGAGTTTATGAATCACTAGGAATGTAGTCTAAAACAAAGTGCTGACACTAGACATGACCATACAAGTAATAATTTGCACTCCTGGGGCAGTTTTGTTGACAAAATTGAGATAGCTCAAAATTGAGAAATTTCAACAGGCGGCCGGTCATGGATTTTTCCCAAAATATAAGAGTTTCTAAATCACTAGGAATTTAGTCTAAAACAATGTGCTGACACTAGACATGACCATAAAAGTAATAATTTGCACTCCTGGGGCAGTTTTGTTGACAAAATTGAGATAGCTCAAAAGTGAGAAATTTCAACAGGCGGCGGGTCATGGAATTTTCCCAAAATTTAACAGTTTCTGAATCACTAGGAAATTAGTCTAAAACAATGTGCTGACACTAGACATGACCATAAAAGTAATAATTTGCACTCCTGGGGCAGTTTTGTTGACAAAATTGAGATAGCTCAAAAGTGAGAAATTTCAACAGGCGGCGGGTCATGGAATTTTCCCAAAATTTAACAGTTTCTGAATCACTAGGAAATTAGTCTAAAACAATGTGCTGACACTAGACATGACCATAAAAGTAATAATTTGCACTCCTTTTGCAGTTTTGTTGACAAAATTGAGATAGCTCAAAATTGAGAAATTTCAACAGGCGACGGATCATGGATTTTCCCCAAAATATAATAGTTTATGAATCACTAGGAAGTTAGTCTAAAACAACGTGCTGACACTAGACATGACCATACAAGTAATAATTTGCACTCCTGGGGCAGTTTTGTTGACAAAATTGAGATAGCTCAAAATTGAGAAATTTCAACAGCCGGCCGGTCATGGATTTTCCCCAAAATATAAGAGTTTCTAAATCACTAGAAATTTAGTCTAAAACAATGTGCTGACACTAGACATGACCATAAAAGTAATAATTTGCACTCCTGGGGCAGTTTTGTTGACAAAATTGAGATAGCTCAAAATTGAGAAATTTCAACAGCCGGCCGGTCATGGATTTTCCCCAAAATATAAGAGTTTCTAAATCACTAGAAATTTAGACTAAAACAATGTGCTGACACTAGACATAACCATAAAAGTAATAATTTGCACTCCTGGGGCAGTTTTGTTGACAAAATTGAGATAGCTCAAAATTGAGAAATTTCATCAGGCGGCGGATCATGGATTTTTCCCAAAATATAAGAGTTTATGAATCACTTGGAAATTAGTCTAAAAGAAAGTGCTGACACTAGACATGACCATACAAGTAATAATTTGCACTCCTGGGGCAGTTTTGTTGACAAAATTGAGATAGCTCAAAATTGAGAAATTTCATCAGGCGGCGGATCATGGATTTTTCCCAAAATATAAGAGTTTATGAATCACTAGGAATGTAGTCTAAAAGAAAGTGCTGACACTAGACATGACCATACAAGTAATAATTTGCACTCCTGGGGCAGTTTTGTTGACAAAATTGAGATAGCTCAAAATTGAGAAATTTCTACAGGCGGCCGGTCATGGATTTTCCCCAAAATATAAGAGTTTCTAAATCACTAGGAAATTAGTCTAAAACAAAGTGCTGACACTAGACATGACCATAAAAGTAATAATTTGCACTCCTGGGGCAGTTTTGTTGACAAAATTGAGATAGCTCAAAAGTGAGAAATTTCAACAGGCGGCGGGTCATGGAATTTTCCCAAAATTTAAAAGTTTCTGAATCACTAGGAAATTAGTCTAAAACAATGTGCTGACACTAGACATGACCATAAAAGTAATAATTTGCACTCCTTTTGCAGTTTTGTTGACAAAATTGAGATAGCTCAAAATTGAGAAATTTCAACAGGCGACGGATCATGGATTTTCCCCAAAATATAATAGTTTATGAATCACTAGGAAGTTAGTCTAAAACAACGTGCTGACACTAGACATGACCATACAAGTAATAATTTGCACTCCTGGGGCAGTTTTGTTGACAAAATTGAGATAGCTCAAAATTGAGAAATTTCAACAGCCGGCCGGTCATGGATTTTCCCCAAAATATAAGAGTTTCTAAATCACTAGAAATTTAGTCTAAAACAATGTGCTGACACTAGACATGACCATAAAAGTAATAATTTGCACTCCTGGGGCAGTTTTGTTGACAAAATTGAGATAGCTCAAAATTGAGAAATTTCAACAGCCGGCCGGTCATGGATTTTCCCCAAAATATAAGAGTTTCAAAATCACTAGAAATTTAGACTAAAACAATGTGCTGACACTAGACATAACCATAAAAGTAATAATTTGCACTCCTGGGGCAGTTTTGTTGACAAAATTGAGATAGCTCAAAATTGAGAAATTTCATCAGGCGGCGGATCATGGATTTTTCCCAAAATATAAGAGTTTATGAATCACTAGGAAATTAGTCTAAAAGAAAGTGCTGACACTAGACATGACCATACAAGTAATAATTTGCACTCCTGGGGCAGTTTTGTTGACAAAATTGAGATAGCTCAAAATTGAGAAATTTCATCAGGCGGCGGATCATGGATTTTTCCCAAAATATAAGAGTTTATGAATCACTAGGAATGTAGTCTAAAAGAAAGTGCTGACACTAGACATGACCATACAAGTAATAATTTGCACTCCTGGGGCAGTTTTGTTGACAAAATTGAGATAGCTCAAAATTGAGAAATTTCTACAGGCGGCCGGTCATGGATTTTCCCCAAAATATAAGAGTTTCTAAATCACTAGGAAATTAGTCTAAAACAAAGTGCTGACACTAGACATGACCATAAAAGTAATAATTTGCACTCCTGGGGCAGTTTTGTTGACAAAATTGAGATAGCTCAAAAGTGAGAAATTTCAACAGGCGGCGGGTCATGGAATTTTCCCAACATTTAAAAGTTTCTGAATCACTAGGAAATTAGTCTAAAACAATGTGCTGACACTAGACATGACCATAAAAGTAATAATTTGCACTCCTTTTGCAGTTTTGTTGACAAAATTGAGATAGCTCAAAATTGAGAAATTTCAACAGGCGGCCGGTCATGGATTTTTCCCAAAATATAAGAGTTTCTAAATCACTAGGAATTTAGTCTAAAACAATGTGCTGACACTAGACATGACCATAAAAGTAATAATTTGCACTCCTGGGGCAGTTTTGTTGACAAAATTGAGATAGCTCAAAATTGAGAAATTTCAACAGGAGGCCGGTCATGGATTTTACCCAAAATATAAGAGTTTCTAAATCACTAGGAATTTAGTCTAAAACAATGTGCTGACACTAGACATGACCATACAAGTAATAATTTGCACTCCTGGGGCAGTTTTGTTGACAAAATTGAGATAGCTCAAAATTGAGAAATTTCATCAGGCGGCGGATCATGGATTTTTCCCAAAATATAAGAGTTTATGAATCACTAGGAATGTAGTCTAAAAGAAAGTGCTGACACTAGACATGACCATACAAGTAATAATTTGCACTCCTGGGGCAGTTTTGTTGACAAAATTGAGATAGCTCAAAATTGAGAAATTTCATCAGGCGGCGGATCATGGATTTTTCCCAAAATATAATAGTTTATGAATCACTAGGAATGTAGTCTAAAACAAAGTGCTGACACTAGACATGACCATACAAGTAATAATTTGCACTCCTGGGGCAGTTTTGTTGACAAAATTGAGATAGCTCAAAAGTGAGAAATTTCAACAGGCGGCGGGTCATGGAATTTTCCCAAAATTTAAAAGTTTCTGAATCACTAGGAAATTAGTCTAAAACAATGTGCTGACACTAGACATGACCATACAAGTAATAATTTGCACTCCTGGGGCAGTTTTGTTGACAAAATTGAGATAGCTCAAAATTGAGAAATTTCAACAGGCGGCCGGTCATGGATTTTTCCCAAAATATAAGAGTTTCTAAATCACTAGGAATTTAGTCTAAAACAATGTGCTGACACTATACATGACCATACAAGTAATAATTTGCACTCCTGGGGCAGTTTTGTTGACAAAATTGAGATAGCTCAAAATTGAGAAATTTCATCAGGCAGCGGATCATGGATTTTTCCCAAAATATAAGAGTTTATGAATCACTAGGAAATTAGTCTAAAAGAAAGTGCTGACACTAGACATGACCATACAAGTAATAATTTGCACTCCTGGGGCAGTTTTGTTGACAAAATTGAGATAGCTCAAAATTGAGAAATTTCATCAGGCGGCGGATCATGGATTTTTCCCAAAATATAAGAGTTTATGAATCACTAGGAATGTAGTCTAAAAGAAAGTGCTGACACTAGACATGACCATACAAGTAATAATTTGCACTCCTGGGGCAGTTTTGTTGACAAAATTGAGATAGCTCAAAATTGAGAAATTTCTACAGGCGGCCGGTCATGGATTTTCCCCAAAATATAAGAGTTTCTAAATCACTAGGAAATTAGTCTAAAACAAAGTGCTGACACTAGACATGACCATAAAAGTAATAATTTGCACTCCTGGGGCAGTTTTGTTGACAAAATTGAGATAGCTCAAAAGTGAGAAATTTCAACAGGCGGCGGGTCATGGAATTTTCCCAAAATTTAAAAGTTTCTGAATCACTAGGAAATTAGTCTAAAACAATGTGCTGACACTAGACATGACCATAAAAGTAATAATTTGCACTCCTTTTGCAGTTTTGTTGACAAAATTGAGATAGCTCAAAATTGAGAAATTTCAACAGGCGGCCGGTCATGGATTTTTCCCAAAATATAAGAGTTTCTAAATCACTAGGAATTTAGTCTAAAACAATGTGCTGACACTAGACATGACCATAAAAGTAATAATTTGCACTCCTGGGGCAGTTTTGTTGACAAAATTGAGATAGCTCAAAATTGAGAAATTTCAACAGGAGGCCGGTCATGGATTTTACCCAAAATATAAGAGTTTCTAAATCACTAGGAGTTTAGTCTAAAACAATGTGCTGACACTAGACATGACCATACAAGTAATAATTTGCACTCCTGGGGCAGTTTTGTTGACAAAATTGAGATAGCTCAAAATTGAGAAATTTCATCAGGCGGCGGATCATGGATTTTTCCCAAAATATAAGAGTTTATGAATCACTAGGAATGTAGTCTAAAAGAAAGTGCTGACACTAGACATGACCATACAAGTAATAATTTGCACTCCTGGGGCAGTTTTGTTGACAAAATTGAGATAGCTCAAAATTGAGAAATTTCATCAGGCGGCGGATCATGGATTTTTCCCAAAATATAATAGTTTATGAATCACTAGGAATGTAGTCTAAAACAAAGTGCTGACACTAGACATGACCATACAAGTAATAATTTGCACTCCTGGGGCAGTTTTGTTGACAAAATTGAGATAGCTCAAAAGTGAGAAATTTCAACAGGCGGCGGGTCATGGAATTTTCCCAAAATTTAAAAGTTTCTGAATCACTAGGAAATTAGTCTAAAACAATGTGCTGACACTAGACATGACCATACAAGTAATAATTTGCACTCCTGGGGCAGTTTTGTTGACAAAATTGAGATAGCTCAAAATTGAGAAATTTCAACAGGCGGCCGGTCATGGATTTTTCCCAAAATATAAGAGTTTCTAAATCACTAGGAATTTAGTCTAAAACAATGTGCTGACACTAGACATGACCATACAAGTAATAATTTGCACTCCTGGGGCAGTTTTGTTGACAAAATTGAGATAGCTCAAAATTGAGAAATTTCATCAGGCGGCGGATCATGGATTTTTCCCAAAATATAAGAGTTTATGAATCACTAGGAATGTAGTCTAAAAGAAAGTGCTGACACTAGACATGACCATACAAGTAATAATTTGCACTCCTGGGGCAGTTTTGTTGACAAAATTGAGATAGCTCAAAATTGAGAAATTTCATCAGGCGGCGGATCATGGATTTTTCCCAAAATATAAGAGTTTATGAATCACTAGGAATGTAGTCTAAAAGAAAGTGCTGACACTAGACATGACCATACAAGTAATAATTTGCACTCCTGGGGCAGTTTTGTTGACAAAATTGAGATAGCTCAAAATTGAGAAATTTCTACAGGCGGCCGGTCATGAATTTTCCCCAAAATATAAGAGTTTCTAAATCACTAGGAAATTAGTCTAAAACAAAGTGCTGACACTAGACATGACCATAAAAGTAATAATTTGCACTCCTGGGGCAGTTTTGTTGACAAAATTGAGATAGCTCAAAAGTGAGAAATTTCAACAGGCGGCGGGTCATGGAATTTTCCCAAAATTTAAAAGTTTCTGAATCACTAGGAAATTAGTCTAAAACAATGTGCTGACACTAGACATGACCATAAAAGTAATAATTTGCACTCCTTTTGCAGTTTTGTTGACAAAATTGAGATAGCTCAAAATTGAGAAATTTCAACAGGCGACGGATCATGGATTTTCCCCAAAATATAATAGTTTATGAATCACTAGGAAGTTAGTCTAAAACAACGTGCTGACACTAGACATGACCATACAAGTAATAATTTGCACTCCTGGGGCAGTTTTGTTGACAAAATTGAGATAGCTCAAAATTGAGAAATTTCAACAGCCGGCCGGTCATGGATTTTCCCCAAAATATAAGAGTTTCTAAATCACTAGAAATTTAGTCTAAAACAATGTGCTGACACTAGACATGACCATAAAAGTAATAATTTGCACTCCTGGGGCAGTTTTGTTGACAAAATTGAGATAGCTCAAAATTGAGAAATTTCAACAGCCGGCCGGTCATGGATTTTCCCCAAAATATAAGAGTTTCTAAATCACTAGAAATTTAGACTAAAACAATGTGCTGACACTAGACATAACCATAAAAGTAATAATTTGCACTCCTGGGGCAGTTTTGTTGACAAAATTGAGATAGCTCAAAATTGAGAAATTTCATCAGGCGGCGGATCATGGATTTTTCCCAAAATATAAGAGTTTATGAATCACTAGGAAATTAGTCTAAAAGAAAGTGCTGACACTAGACATGACCATACAAGTAATAATTTGCACTCCTGGGGCAGTTTTGTTGACAAAATTGAGATAGCTCAAAATTGAGAAATTTCATCAGGCGGCGGATCATGGATTTTTCCCAAAATATAAGAGTTTATGAATCACTAGGAATGTAGTCTAAAAGAAAGTGCTGACACTAGACATGACCATACAAGTAATAATTTGCACTCCTGGGGCAGTTTTGTTGACAAAATTGAGATAGCTCAAAATTGAGAAATTTCTACAGGCGGCCGGTCATGGATTTTCCCCAAAATATAAGAGTTTCTAAATCACTAGGAAATTAGTCTAAAACAAAGTGCTGACACTAGACATGACCATAAAAGTAATAATTTGCACTCCTGGGGCAGTTTTGTTGACAAAATTGAGATAGCTCAAAAGTGAGAAATTTCAACAGGCGGCGGGTCATGGAATTTTCCCAAAATTTAAAAGTTTCTGAATCACTAGGAAATTAGTCTAAAACAATGTGCTGACACTAGACATGACCATAAAAGTAATAATTTGCACTCCTTTTGCAGTTTTGTTGACAAAATTGAGATAGCTCAAAATTGAGAAATTTCAACAGGCGGCCGGTCATGGATTTTTCCCAAAATATAAGAGTTTCTAAATCACTAGGAATTTAGTCTAAAACAATGTGCTGACACTAGACATGACCATAAAAGTAATAATTTGCACTCCTGGGGCAGTTTTGTTGACAAAATTGAGATAGCTCAAAATTGAGAAATTTCAACAGGAGGCCGGTCATGGATTTTACCCAAAATATAAGAGTTTCTAAATCACTAGGAATTTAGTCTAAAACAATGTGCTGACACTAGACATGACCATACAAGTAATAATTTGCACTCCTGGGGCAGTTTTGTTGACAAAATTGAGATAGCTCAAAATTGAGAAATTTCATCAGGCGGCGGATCATGGATTTTTCCCAAAATATAAGAGTTTATGAATCACTAGGAATGTAGTCTAAAAGAAAGTGCTGACACTAGACATGACCATACAAGTAATAATTTGCACTCCTGGGGCAGTTTTGTTGACAAAATTGAGATAGCTCAAAATTGAGAAATTTCATCAGGCGGCGGATCATGGATTTTTCCCAAAATATAATAGTTTATGAATCACTAGGAATGTAGTCTAAAACAAAGTGCTGACACTAGACATGACCATACAAGTAATAATTTGCACTCCTGGGGCAGTTTTGTTGACAAAATTGAGATAGCTCAAAAGTGAGAAATTTCAACAGGCGGCGGGTCATGGAATTTTCCCAAAATTTAAAAGTTTCTGAATCACTAGGAAATTAGTCTAAAACAATGTGCTGACACTAGACATGACCATACAAGTAATAATTTGCACTCCTGGGGCAGTTTTGTTGACAAAATTGAGATAGCTCAAAATTGAGAAATTTCAACAGGCGGCCGGTCATGGATTTTTCCCAAAATATAAGAGTTTCTAAATCACTAGGAATTTAGTCTAAAACAATGTGCTGACACTAGACATGACCATACAAGCAATAATTTGCACTCCTGGGGCAGTTTTGTTGACAAAATTGAGATAGCTCAAAATTGAGAAATTTCATCAGGCGGCGGATCATGGATTTTTCCCAAAATATAAGAGTTTATGAATCACTAGGAATGTAGTCTAAAAGAAAGTGCTGACACTAGACATGACCATACAAGTAATAATTTGCACTCCTGGGGCAGTTTTGTTGACAAAATTGAGATAGCTCAAAATTGAGAAATTTCATCAGGCGGCGGATCATGGATTTTTCCCAAAATATAATAGTTTATGAATCACTAGGAATGTAGTCTAAAACAAAGTGCTGACACTAGACATGACCATACAAGTAATAATTTGCACTCCTGGGGCAGTTTTGTTGACAAAATTGAGATAGCTCAAAATTGAGAAATTTCAACAGGCGGCCGGTCATGGATTTTTCCCAAAATATAAGAGTTTCTAAATCACTAGGAATTTAGTCTAAAACAATGTGCTGACACTAGACATGACCATAAAAGTAATAATTTGCACTCCTGGGGCAGTTTTGTTGACAAAATTGAGATAGCTCAAAAGTGAGAAATTTCAACAGGCGGCGGGTCATGGAATTTTCCCAAAATTTAACAGTTTCTGAATCACTAGGAAATTAGTCTAAAACAATGTGCTGACACTAGACATGACCATAAAAGTAATAATTTGCACTTCTGGGGCAGTTTTGTTGACAAAATTGAGATAGCTCAAAAGTGAGAAATTTCAACAGGCGGCGGGTCATGGAATTTTCCCAAAATTTAAAAGTTTCTGAATCACTAGGAAATTAGTCTAAAACAATGTGCTGACACTAGACATGACCATAAAAGTAATAATTTGCACTCCTTTTGCAGTTTTGTTGACAAAATTGAGATAGCTCAAAATTGAGAAATTTCAACAGGCGACGGATCATGGATTTTCCCCAAAATATAATAGTTTATGAATCACTAGGAAGTTAGTCTAAAACAACGTGCTGACACTAGACATGACCATACAAGTAATAATTTGCACTCCTGGGGCAGTTTTGTTGACAAAATTGAGATAGCTCAAAATTGAGAAATTTCAACAGCCGGCCGGTCATGGATTTTCCCCAAAATATAAGAGTTTCTAAATCACTAGAAATTTAGTCTAAAACAATGTGCTGACACTAGACATGACCATAAAAGTAATAATTTGCACTCCTGGGGCAGTTTTGTTGACAAAATTGAGATAGCTCAAAATTGAGAAATTTCAACAGCCGGCCGGTCATGGATTTTCCCCAAAATATAAGAGTTTCTAAATCACTAGAAATTTAGACTAAAACAATGTGCTGACACTAGACATAACCATAAAAGTAATAATTTGCACTCCTGGGGCAGTTTTGTTGACAAAATTGAGATAGCTCAAAATTGAGAAATTTCATCAGGCGGCGGATCATGGATTTTTCCCAAAATATAAGAGTTTATGAATCACTAGGAAATTAGTCTAAAAGAAAGTGCTGACACTAGACATGACCATACAAGTAATAATTTGCACTCCTGGGGCAGTTTTGTTGACAAAATTGAGATAGCTCAAAATTGAGAAATTTCATCAGGCGGCGGATCATGGATTTTTCCCAAAATATAAGAGTTTATGAATCACTAGGAATGTAGTCTAAAAGAAAGTGCTGACACTAGACATGACCATACAAGTAATAATTTGCACTCCTGGGGCAGTTTTGTTGACAAAATTGAGATAGCTCAAAATTGAGAAATTTCTACAGGCGGCCGGTCATGGATTTTCCCCAAAATATAAGAGTTTCTAAATCACTAGGAAATTAGTCTAAAACAAAGTGCTGACACTAGACATGACCATAAAAGTAATAATTTGCACTCCTGGGGCAGTTTTGTTGACAAAATTGAGATAGCTCAAAAGTGAGAAATTTCAACAGGCGGCGGGTCATGGAATTTTCCCAAAATTTAAAAGTTTCTGAATCACTAGGAAATTAGTCTAAAACAATGTGCTGACACTAGACATGACCATAAAAGTAATAATTTGCACTCCTTTTGCAGTTTTGTTGACAAAATTGAGATAGCTCAAAATTGAGAAATTTCAACAGGCGGCCGGTCATGGATTTTTCCCAAAATATAAGAGTTTCTAAATCACTAGGAATTTAGTCTAAAACAATGTGCTGACACTAGACATGACCATAAAAGTAATAATTTGCACTCCTGGGGCAGTTTTGTTGACAAAATTGAGATAGCTCAAAATTGAGAAATTTCAACAGGAGGCCGGTCATGGATTTTACCCAAAATATAAGAGTTTCTAAATCACTAGGAATTTAGTCTAAAACAATGTGCTGACACTAGACATGACCATACAAGTAATAATTTGCACTCCTGGGGCAGTTTTGTTGACAAAATTGAGATAGCTCAAAATTGAGAAATTTCATCAGGCGGCGGATCATGGATTTTTCCCAAAATATAAGAGTTTATGAATCACTAGGAATGTAGTCTAAAAGAAAGTGCTGACACTAGACATGACCATACAAGTAATAATTTGCACTCCTGGGGCAGTTTTGTTGACAAAATTGAGATAGCTCAAAATTGAGAAATTTCATCAGGCGGCGGATCATGGATTTTTCCCAAAATATAATAGTTTATGAATCACTAGGAATGTAGTCTAAAACAAAGTGCTGACACTAGACATGACCATACAAGTAATAATTTGCACTCCTGGGGCAGTTTTGTTGACAAAATTGAGATAGCTCAAAAGTGAGAAATTTCAACAGGCGGCGGGTCATGGAATTTTCCCAAAATTTAAAAGTTTCTGAATCACTAGGAAATTAGTCTAAAACAATGTGCTGACACTAGACATGACCATACAAGTAATAATTTGCACTCCTGGGGCAGTTTTGTTGACAAAATTGAGATAGCTCAAAATTGAGAAATTTCAACAGGCGGCCGGTCATGGATTTTTCCCAAAATATAAGAGTTTCTAAATCACTAGGAATTTAGTCTAAAACAATGTGCTGACACTAGACATGACCATACAAGTAATAATTTGCACTCCTGGGGCAGTTTTGTTGACAAAATTGAGATAGCTCAAAATTGAGAAATTTCATCAGGCGGCGGATCATGGATTTTTCCCAAAATATAAGAGTTTATGAATCACTAGGAATGTAGTCTAAAAGAAAGTGCTGACACTAGACATGACCATACAAGTAATAATTTGCACTCCTGGGGCAGTTTTGTTGACAAAATTGAGATAGCTCAAAATTGAGAAATTTCATCAGGCGGCGGATCATGGATTTTTCCCAAAATATAGTAGTTTATGAATCACTAGGAATGTAGTCTAAAACAAAGTGCTGACACTAGACATGACCATACAAGTAATAATTTGCACTCCTGGGGCAGTTTTGTTGACAAAATTGAGATAGCTCAAAATTGAGAAATTTCAACAGGCGGCCGGTCATGGATTTTTCCCAAAATATAAGAGTTTCTAAATCACTAGGAATTTAGTCTAAAACAATGTGCTGACACTAGACATGGCCATAAAAGTAATAATTTGCACTCCTGGGGCAGTTTTGTTGACAAAATTGAGATAGCTCAAAAGTGAGATATTTCAACAGGCGGCGGGTCATGGAATTTTCCCAAAATTTAACAGTTTCTGAATCACTAGGAAATTAGTCTAAAACAATGTGCTGACACTAGACAAGACCATACAAGTAATAATTTGCACTCCTGGGGCAGTTTTGTTGACAAAATTGAGATAGCTCAAAATTGAGAAATTTCAACAGGCGGCCGGTCATGGATTTTTCCCAAAATATAAGAGTTTCTAAATCACTAGGAATTTAGTCTAAAACAATGTGCTGACACTAGACATGACCATACAAGTAATAATTTGCACTCCTGGGGCAGTTTTGTTGACAAAATTGAGATAGCTCAAAATTGAGAAATTTCATCAGGCGGCGGATCATGGATTTTTCCCAAAATATAAGAGTTTATGAATCACTAGGAATGTAGTCTAAAAGAAAGTGCTGACACTAGACATGACCATACAAGTAATAATTTGCACTCCTGGGGCAGTTTTGTTGACAAAATTGAGATAGCTCAAAATTGAGAAATTTCATCAGGCGGCGGATCATGGATTTTTCCCAAAATATAAGAGTTTATGAATCACTAGGAATGTAGTCTAAAACAAAGTGCTGACACTAGACATGACCATACAAGTAATAATTTGCACTCCTGGGGCAGTTTTGTTGACAAAATTGAGATAGCTCAAAATTGAGAAATTTCATCAGGCGGCGGATCATGGATTTTTCCCAAAATATAATAGTTTATGAATCACTAGGAATGTAGTCTAAAACAAAGTGCTGACACTAGACATGACCATACAAGTAATAATTTGCACTCCTGGGGCAGTTTTGTTGACAAAATTGAGATAGCTCAAAATTGAGAAATTTCAACAGGCGGCCGGTCATGGATTTTTCCCAAAATATAAGAGTTTCTAAATCACTAGGAATTTAGTCTAAAACAATGTGCTGACACTAGACATGACCATAAAAGTAATAATTTGCACTCCTGGGGCAGTTTTGTTGACAAAATTGAGATAGCTCAAAAGTGAGAAATTTCAACAGGCGGCGGGTCATGGAATTTTCCCAAAATTTAACAGTTTCTGAATCACTAGGAAATTAGTCTAAAACAATGTGCTGACACTAGACATGACCATAAAAGTAATAATTTGCACTTCTGGGGCAGTTTTGTTGACAAAATTGAGATAGCTCAAAAGTGAGAAATTTCAACAGGCGGCGGGTCATGGAATTTTCCCAAAATTTAAAAGTTTCTGAATCACTAGGAAATTAGTCTAAAACAATGTGCTGACACTAGACATGACCATAAAAGTAATAATTTGCACTCCTTTTGCAGTTTTGTTGACAAAA
Source organism: Cepaea hortensis (assembly GCA_963921405.1). NCBI lineage: Eukaryota > Metazoa > Mollusca > Gastropoda > Stylommatophora > Helicidae > Cepaea > Cepaea hortensis. The sequence continues at coordinate 153,014,216 of OY992879.1, forward strand.
TTGAGATAGCTCAAAATTGAGAAATTTCAACAGGCGACGGATCATGGATTTTCCCCAAAATATAATAGTTTATGAATCACTAGGAAGTTAGTCTAAAACAACGTGCTGACACTAGACATGACCATACAAGTAATAATTTGCACTCCTGGGGCAGTTTTGTTGACAAAATTGAGATAGCTCAAAATTGAGAAATTTCAACAGCCGGCCGGTCATGGATTTTCCCCAAAATATAAGAGTTTCTAAATCACTAGAAATTTAGTCTAAAACAATGTGCTGACACTAGACATGACCATAAAAGTAATAATTTGCACTCCTGGGGCAGTTTTGTTGACAAAATTGAGATAGCTCAAAATTGAGAAATTTCAACAGCCGGCCGGTCATGGATTTTCCCCAAAATATAAGAGTTTCTAAATCACTAGAAATTTAGACTAAAACAATGTGCTGACACTAGACATAACCATAAAAGTAATAATTTGCACTCCTGGGGCAGTTTTGTTGACAAAATTGAGATAGCTCAAAATTGAGAAATTTCATCAGGCGGCGGATCATGGATTTTTCCCAAAATATAAGAGTTTATGAATCACTAGGAAATTAGTCTAAAAGAAAGTGCTGACACTAGACATGACCATACAAGTAATAATTTGCACTCCTGGGGCAGTTTTGTTGACAAAATTGAGATAGCTCAAAATTGAGAAATTTCATCAGGCAGCGGATCATGGATTTTTCCCAAAATATAAGAGTTTATGAATCACTAGGAATGTAGTCTAAAAGAAAGTGCTGACACTAGACATGACCATACAAGTAATAATTTGCACTCCTGGGGCAGTTTCGTTGACAAAATTGAGATAGCTCAAAATTGAGAAATTTCTACAGGCGGCCGGTCATGGATTTTCCCCAAAATATAAGAGTTTCTAAATCACTAGGAAATTAGTCTAAAACAAAGTGCTGACACTAGACATGACCATAAAAGTAATAATTTGCACTCCTGGGGCAGTTTTGTTGACAAAATTGAGATAGCTCAAAAGTGAGAAATTTCAACAGGCGGCGGGTCATGGAATTTTCCCAAAATTTAAAAGTTTCTGAATCACTAGGAAATTAGTCTAAAACAATGTGCTGACACTAGACATGACCATAAAAGTAATAATTTGCACTCCTTTTGCAGTTTTGTTGACAAAATTGAGATAGCTCAAAATTGAGAAATTTCAACAGGCGGCCGGTCATGGATTTTTCCCAAAATATAAGAGTTTCTAAATCACTAGGAATTTAGTCTAAAACAATGTGCTGACACTAGACATGACCATAAAAGTAATAATTTGCACTCCTGGGGCAGTTTTGTTGACAAAATTGAGATAGCTCAAAATTGAGAAATTTCAACAGGAGGCCGGTCATGGATTTTACCCAAAATATAAGAGTTTCTAAATCACTAGGAATTTAGTCTAAAACAATGTGCTGACACTAGACATGACCATACAAGTAATAATTTGCACTCCTGGGGCAGTTTTGTTGACAAAATTGAGATAGCTCAAAATTGAGAAATTTCATCAGGCGGCGGATCATGGATTTTTCCCAAAATATAAGAGTTTATGAATCACTAGGAATGTAGTCTAAAAGAAAGTGCTGACACTAGACATGACCATACAAGTAATAATTTGCACTCCTGGGGCAGTTTTGTTGACAAAATTGAGATAGCTCAAAATTGAGAAATTTCATCAGGCGGCGGATCATGGATTTTTCCCAAAATATAATAGTTTATGAATCACTAGGAATGTAGTCTAAAACAAAGTGCTGACACTAGACATGACCATACAAGTAATAATTTGCACTCCTGGGGCAGTTTTGTTGACAAAATTGAGATAGCTCAAAAGTGAGAAATTTCAACAGGCGGCGTGTCATGGAATTTTCCCAAAATTTAAAAGTTTCTGAATCACTAGGAAATTAGTCTAAAACAATGTGCTGACACTAGAAATGACCATACAAGTAATAATTTGCACTCCTGGGGCAGTTTTGTTGACAAAATTGAGATAGCTCAAAATTGAGAAATTTCAACAGGCGGCCGGTCATGGATTTTTCCCAAAATATAAGAGTTTCTAAATCACTAGGAATTTAGTCTAAAACAATGTGCTGACACTAGACATGACCATACAAGTAATAATTTGCACTCCTGGGGCAGTTTTGTTGACAAAATTGAGATAGCTCAAAATTGAGAAATTTCATCAGGCGGCGGATCATGGATTTTTCCCAAAATATAAGAGTTTATGAATCACTAGGAATGTAGTCTAAAAGAAAGTGCTGACACTAGACATGACCATACAAGTAATAATTTGCACTCCTGGGGCAGTTTTGTTGACAAAATTGAGATAGCTCAAAATTGAGAAATTTCATCAGGCGGCGGATCATGGATTTTTCCCAAAATATAGTAGTTTATGAATCACTAGGAATGTAGTCTAAAACAAAGTGCTGACACTAGACATGACCATACAAGTAATAATTTGCACTCCTGGGGCAGTTTTGTTGACAAAATTGAGATAGCTCAAAATTGAGAAATTTCAACAGGCGGCCGGTCATGGATTTTTCCCAAAATATAAGAGTTTCTAAATCACTAGGAATTTAGTCTAAAACAATGTGCTGACACTAGACATGGCCATAAAAGTAATAATTTGCACTCCTGGGGCAGTTTTGTTGACAAAATTGAGATAGCTCAAAAGTGAGATATTTCAACAGGCGGCGGGTCATGGAATTTTCCCAAAATTTAACAGTTTCTGAATCACTAGGAAATTAGTCTAAAACAATGTGCTGACACTAGACAAGACCATACAAGTAATAATTTGCACTCCTGGGGCAGTTTTGTTGACAAAATTGAGATAGCTCAAAATTGAGAAATTTCAACAGGCGGCCGGTCATGGATTTTTCCCAAAATATAAGAGTTTCTAAATCACTAGGAATTTAGTCTAAAACAATGTGCTGACACTAGACATGACCATACAAGTAATAATTTGCACTCCTGGGGCAGTTTTGTTGACAAAATTGAGATAGCTCAAAATTGAGAAATTTCATCAGGCGGCGGATCATGGATTTTTCCCAAAATATAAGAGTTTATGAATCACTAGGAATGTAGTCTAAAAGAAAGTGCTGACACTAGACATGACCATACAAGTAATAATTTGCACTCCTGGGGCAGTTTTGTTGACAAAATTGAGATAGCTCAAAATTGAGAAATTTCATCAGGCGGCGGATCATGGATTTTTCCCAAAATATAATAGTTTATGAATCACTAGGAAGTTAGTCTAAAACAACGTGCTGACACTAGACATGACCATACAAGTAATAATTTGCACTCCTGGGGCAGTTTTGTTGACAAAATTGAGATAGCTCAAAATTGAGAAATTTCAACAGCCGGCCGGTCATGGATTTTCCCCAAAATATAAGAGTTTCTAAATCACTAGAAATTTAGTCTAAAACAATGTGCTGACACTAGACATGACCATAAAAGTAATAATTTGCACTCCTGGGGCAGTTTTGTTGACAAAATTGAGATAGCTCAAAATTGAGAAATTTCAACAGCCGGCCGGTCATGGATTTTCCCCAAAATATAAGAGTTTCTAAATCACTAGAAATTTAGACTAAAACAATGTGCTGACACTAGACATAACCATAAAAGTAATAATTTGCACTCCTGGGGCAGTTTTGTTGACAAAATTGAGATAGCTCAAAATTGAGAAATTTCATCAGGCGGCGGATCATGGATTTTTCCCAAAATATAAGAGTTTATGAATCACTAGGAAATTAGTCTAAAAGAAAGTGCTGACACTAGACATGACCATACAAGTAATAATTTGCACTCCTGGGGCAGTTTTGTTGACAAAATTGAGATAGCTCAAAATTGAGAAATTTCATCAGGCGGCGGATCATGGATTTTTCCCAAAATATAAGAGTTTATGAATCACTAGGAATGTAGTCTAAAAGAAAGTGCTGACACTAGACATGACCATACAAGTAATAATTTGCACTCCTGGGGCAGTTTTGTTGACAAAATTGAGATAGCTCAAAATTGAGAAATTTCTACAGGCGGCCGGTCATGGATTTTCCCCAAAATATAAGAGTTTCTAAATCACTAGGAAATTAGTCTAAAACAAAGTGCTGACACTAGACATGACCATAAAAGTAATAATTTGCACTCCTGGGGCAGTTTTGTTGACAAAATTGAGATAGCTCAAAAGTGAGAAATTTCAACAGGCGGCGGGTCATGGAATTTTCCCAAAATTTAAAAGTTTCTGAATCACTAGGAAATTAGTCTAAAACAATGTGCTGACACTAGACATGACCATAAAAGTAATAATTTGCACTCCTTTTGCAGTTTTGTTGACAAAATTGAGATAGCTCAAAATTGAGAAATTTCAACAGGCGACGGATCATGGATTTTCCCCAAAATATAATAGTTTATGAATCACTAGGAAGTTAGTCTAAAACAACGTGCTGACACTAGACATGACCATACAAGTAATAATTTGCACTCCTGGGGCAGTTTTGTTGACAAAATTGAGATAGCTCAAAATTGAGAAATTTCAACAGCCGGCCGGTCATGGATTTTCCCCAAAATATAAGAGTTTCTAAATCACTAGAAATTTAGTCTAAAACAATGTGCTGACACTAGACATGACCATAAAAGTAATAATTTGCACTCCTGGGGCAGTTTTGTTGACAAAATTGAGATAGCTCAAAATTGAGAAATTTCAACAGCCGGCCGGTCATGGATTTTCCCCAAAATATAAGAGTTTCTAAATCACTAGAAATTTAGACTAAAACAATGTGCTGACACTAGACATAACCATAAAAGTAATAATTTGCACTCCTGGGGCAGTTTTGTTGACAAAATTGAGATAGCTCAAAATTGAGAAATTTCATCAGGCGGCGGATCATGGATTTTTCCCAAAATATAAGAGTTTATGAATCACTAGGAAATTAGTCTAAAAGAAAGTGCTGACACTAGACATGACCATACAAGTAATAATTTGCACTCCTGGGGCAGTTTTGTTGACAAAATTGAGATAGCTCAAAATTGAGAAATTTCATCAGGCGGCGGATCATGGATTTTTCCCAAAATATAAGAGTTTATGAATCACTAGGAATGTAGTCTAAAAGAAAGTGCTGACACTAGACATGACCATACAAGTAATAATTTGCACTCCTGGGGCAGTTTTGTTGACAAAATTGAGATAGCTCAAAATTGAGAAATTTCTACAGGCGGCCGGTCATGGATTTTCCCCAAAATATAAGAGTTTCTAAATCACTAGGAAATTAGTCTAAAACAAAGTGCTGACACTAGACATGACCATAAAAGTAATAATTTGCACTCCTGGGGCAGTTTTGTTGACAAAATTGAGATAGCTCGAAAGTGAGAAATTTCAACAGGCGGCGGGTCATGGAATTTTCCCAAAATTTAAAAGTTTCTGAATCACTAGGAAATTAGTCTAAAACAATGTGCTGACACTAGACATGACCATAAAAGTAATAATTTGCACTCCTTTTGCAGTTTTGTTGACAAAATTGAGATAGCTCAAAATTGAGAAATTTCAACAGGCGGCCGGTCATGGATTTTTCCCAAAATATAAGAGTTTCTAAATCACTAGGAATTTAGTCTAAAACAATGTGCTGACACTAGACATGACCATAAAAGTAATAATTTGCACTCCTGGGGCAGTTTTGTTGACAAAATTGAGATAGCTCAAAATTGAGAAATTTCAACAGGAGGCCGGTCATGGATTTTACCCAAAATATAAGAGTTTCTAAATCACTAGGAATTTAGTCTAAAACAATGTGCTGACACTAGACATGACCATACAAGTAATAATTTGCACTCCTGGGGCAGTTTTGTTGACAAAATTGAGATAGCTCAAAATTGAGAAATTTCATCAGGCGGCGGATCATGGATTTTTCCCAAAATATAAGAGTTTATGAATCACTAGGAATGTAGTCTAAAAGAAAGTGCTGACACTAGACATGACCATACAAGTAATAATTTGCACTCCTGGGGCAGTTTTGTTGACAAAATTGAGATAGCTCAAAATTGAGAAATTTCATCAGGCGGCGGATCATGGATTTTTCCCAAAATATAATAGTTTATGAATCACTAGGAATGTAGTCTAAAACAAAGTGCTGACACTAGACATGACCATACAAGTAATAATTTGCACTCCTGGGGCAGTTTTGTTGACAAAATTGAGATAGCTCAAAAGTGAGAAATTTCAACAGGCGGCGGGTCATGGAATTTTCCCAAAATTTAAAAGTTTCTGAATCACTAGGAAATTAGTCTAAAACAATGTGCTGACACTAGACATGACCATACAAGTAATAATTTGCACTCCTGGGGCAGTTTTGTTGACAAAATTGAGATAGCTCAAAATTGAGAAATTTCAACAGGCGGCCGGTCATGGATTTTTCCCAAAATATAAGAGTTTCTAAATCACTAGGAATTTAGTCTAAAACAATGTGCTGACACTAGACATGACCATACAAGTAATAATTTGCACTCCTGGGGCAGTTTTGTTGACAAAATTGAGATAGCTCAAAATTGAGAAATTTCATCAGGCGGCGGATCATGGATTTTTCCCAAAATATAAGAGTTTATGAATCACTAGGAATGTAGTCTAAAAGAAAGTGCTGACACTAGACATGACCATACAAGTAATAATTTGCACTCCTGGGGCAGTTTTGTTGACAAAATTGAGATAGCTCAAAATTGAGAAATTTCATCAGGCGGCGGATCATGGATTTTTCCCAAAATATAATAGTTTATGAATCACTAGGAATGTAGTCTAAAACAAAGTGCTGACACTAGACATGACCATACAAGTAATAATTTGCACTCCTGGGGCAGTTTTGTTGACAAAATTGAGATAGCTCAAAATTGAGAAATTTCAACAGGCGGCCGGTCATGGATTTTTCCCAAAATATAAGAGTTTCTAAATCACTAGGAATTTAGTCTAAAACAATGTGCTGACACTAGACATGACCATAAAAGTAATAATTTGCACTCCTGGGGCAGTTTTGTTGACAAAATTGAGATAGCTCAAAAGTGAGAAATTTCAACAGGCGGCGGGTCATGGAATTTTCCCAAAATTTAACAGTTTCTGAATCACTAGGAAATTAGTCTAAAACAATGTGCTGACACTAGACATGACCATAAAAGTAATAATTTGCACTTCTGGGGCAGTTTTGTTGACAAAATTGAGATAGCTCAAAAGTGAGAAATTTCAACAGGCGGCGGGTCATGGAATTTTCCCAAAATTTAAAAGTTTCTGAATCACTAGGAAATTAGTCTAAAACAATGTGCTGACACTAGACATGACCATAAAAGTAATAATTTGCACTCCTTTTGCAGTTTTGTTGACAAAATTGAGATAGCTCAAAATTGAGAAATTTCAACAGGCGACGGATCATGGATTTTCCCCAAAATATAATAGTTTATGAATCACTAGGAAGTTAGTCTAAAACAACGTGCTGACACTAGACATGACCATACAAGTAATAATTTGCACTCCTGGGGCAGTTTTGTTGACAAAATTGAGATAGCTCAAAATTGAGAAATTTCAACAGCCGGCCGGTCATGGATTTTCCCCAAAATATAAGAGTTTCTAAATCACTAGAAATTTAGTCTAAAACAATGTGCTGACACTAGACATGACCATAAAAGTAATAATTTGCACTCCTGGGGCAGTTTTGTTGACAAAATTGAGATAGCTCAAAATTGAGAAATTTCAACAGCCGGCCGGTCATGGATTTTCCCCAAAATATAAGAGTTTCTAAATCACTAGAAATTTAGACTAAAACAATGTGCTGACACTAGACATAACCATAAAAGTAATAATTTGCACTCCTGGGGCAGTTTTGTTGACAAAATTGAGATAGCTCAAAATTGAGAAATTTCATCAGGCGGCGGATCATGGATTTTTCCCAAAATATAAGAGTTTATGAATCACTAGGAAATTAGTCTAAAAGAAAGTGCTGACACTAGACATGACCATACAAGTAATAATTTGCACTCCTGGGGCAGTTTTGTTGACAAAATTGAGATAGCTCAAAAGTGAGAAATTTCAACAGGCGGCGGGTCATGGAATTTTCCCAAAATTTAAAAGTTTCTGAATCACTAGGAAATTAGTCTAAAACAATGTGCTGACACTAGACATGACCATACAAGTAATAATTTGCACTCCTGGGGCAGTTTTGTTGACAAAATTTAGATAGCTCAAAATTGAGAAATTTCAACAGGCGGCCGGTCATGGATTTTTCCCAAAATATAAGAGTTTCTAAATCACTAGGAATTTAGTCTAAAACAATGTGCTGACACTAGACATGACCATACAAGTAATAATTTGCACTCCTGGGGCAGTTTTGTTGACAAAATTGAGATAGCTCAAAATTGAGAAATTTCATCAGGCGGCGGATCATGGATTTTTCCCAAAATATAAGAGTTTATGAATCACTAGGAATGTAGTCTAAAAGAAAGTGCTGACACTAGACATGACCATACAAGTAATAATTTGCACTCCTGGGGCAGTTTTGTTGACAAAATTGAGATAGCTCAAAATTGAGAAATTTCATCAGGCGGCGGATCATGGATTTTTCCCAAAATATAATAGTTTATGAATCACTAGGAATGTAGTCTAAAACAAAGTGCTGACACTAGACATGACCATACAAGTAATAATTTGCACTCCTGGGGCAGTTTTGTTGACAAAATTGAGATAGCTCAAAATTGAGAAATTTCAACAGGCGGCCGGTCATGGATTTTTCCCAAAATATAAGAGTTTCTAAATCACTAGGAATTTAGTCTAAAACAATGTGCTGACACTAGACATGACCATAAAAGTAATAATTTGCACTCCTGGGGCAGTTTTGTTGACAAAATTGAGATAGCTCAAAAGTGAGAAATTTCAACAGGCGGCGGGTCATGGAATTTTCCCAAAATTTAACAGTTTCTGAATCACTAGGAAATTAGTCTAAAACAATGTGCTGACACTAGACATGACCATAAAAGTAATAATTTGCACTTCTGGGGCAGTTTTGTTGACAAAATTGAGATAGCTCAAAAGTGAGAAATTTCAACAGGCGGCGGGTCATGGAATTTTCCCAAAATTTAAAAGTTTCTGAATCACTAGGAAATTAGTCTAAAACAATGTGCTGACACTAGACATGACCATAAAAGTAATAATTTGCACTCCTTTTGCAGTTTTGTTGACAAAATTGAGATAGCTCAAAATTGAGAAATTTCAACAGGCGACGGATCATGGATTTTCCCCAAAATATAATAGTTTATGAATCACTAGGAAGTTAGTCTAAAACAACGTGCTGACACTAGACATGACCATACAAGTAATAATTTGCACTCCTGGGGCAGTTTTGTTGACAAAATTGAGATAGCTCAAAATTGAGAAATTTCAACAGCCGGCCGGTCATGGATTTTCCCCAAAATATAAGAGTTTCTAAATCACTAGAAATTTAGTCTAAAACAATGTGCTGACACTAGACATGACCATAAAAGTAATAATTTGCACTCCTGGGGCAGTTTTGTTGACAAAATTGAGATAGCTCAAAATTGAGAAATTTCAACAGCCGGCCGGTCATGGATTTTCCCCAAAATATAAGAGTTTCTAAATCACTAGAAATTTAGACTAAAACAATGTGCTGACACTAGACATAACCATAAAAGTAATAATTTGCACTCCTGGGGCAGTTTTGTTGACAAAATTGAGATAGCTCAAAATTGAGAAATTTCATCAGGCGGCGGATCATGGATTTTTCCCAAAATATAAGAGTTTATGAATCACTAGGAAATTAGTCTAAAAGAAAGTGCTGACACTAGACATGACCATACAAGTAATAATTTGCACTCCTGGGGCAGTTTTGTTGACAAAATTGAGATAGCTCAAAATTGAGAAATTTCATCAGGCGGCGGATCATGGATTTTTCCCAAAATATAAGAGTTTATGAATCACTAGGAATGTAGTCTAAAAGAAAGTGCTGACACTAGACATGACCATACAAGTAATAATTTGCACTCCTGGGGCAGTTTTGTTGACAAAATTGAGATAGCTCAAAATTGAGAAATTTCTACAGGCGGCCGGTCATGGATTTTCCCCAAAATATAAGAGTTTCTAAATCACTAGGAAATTAGTCTAAAACAAAGTGCTGACACTAGACATGACCATAAAAGTAATAATTTGCACTCCTGGGGCAGTTTTGTTGACAAAATTGAGATAGCTCAAAAGTGAGAAATTTCAACAGGCGGCGGGTCATGGAATTTTCCCAAAATTTAAAAGTTTCTGAATCACTAGGAAATTAGTCTAAAACAATGTGCTGACACTAGACATGACCATAAAAGTAATAATTTGCACTCCTTTTGCAGTTTTGTTGACAAAATTGAGATAGCTCAAAATTGAGAAATTTCAACAGGCGGCCGGTCATGGATTTTTCCCAAAATATAAGAGTTTCTAAATCACTAGGAATTTAGTCTAAAACAATGTGCTGACACTAGACATGACCATAAAAGTAATAATTTGCACTCCTGGGGCAGTTTTGTTGACAAAATTGAGATAGCTCAAAAGTGAGAAATTTCAACAGGCGGCGGGTCATGGAATTTTCCCAAAATTTAAAAGTTTCTGAATCACTAGGAAATTAGTCTAAAACAATGTGCTGACACTAGACATGACCATAAAAGTAATAATTTGCACTCCTTTTGCAGTTTTGTTGACAAAATTGAGATAGCTCAAAATTGAGAAATTTCAACAGGCGACGGATCATGGATTTTCCCCAAAATATAATAGTTTATGAATCACTAGGAAGTTAGTCTAAAACAACGTGCTGACACTAGACATGACCATACAAGTAATAATTTGCACTCCTGGGGCAGTTTTGTTGACAAAATTGAGATAGCTCAAAATTGAGAAATTTCAACAGCCGGCCGGTCATGGATTTTCCCCAAAATATAAGAGTTTCTAAATCACTAGAAATTTAGTCTAAAACAATGTGCTGACACTAGACATGACCATAAAAGTAATAATTTGCACTCCTGGGGCAGTTTTGTTGACAAAATTGAGATAGCTCAAAATTGAGAAATTTCAACAGCCGGCCGGTCATGGATTTTCCCCAAAATATAAGAGTTTCTAAATCACTAGAAATTTAGACTAAAACAATGTGCTGACACTAGACATAACCATAAAAGTAATAATTTGCACTCCTGGGGCAGTTTTGTTGACAAAATTGAGATAGCTCAAAATTGAGAAATTTCATCAGGCGGCGGATCATGGATTTTTCCCAAAATATAATAGTTTATGAATCACTAGGAATGTAGTCTAAAACAAAGTGCTGACACTAGACATGACCATACAAGTAATAATTTGCACTCCTGGGGCAGTTTTGTTGACAAAATTGAGATAGCTCAAAATTGAGAAATTTCAACAGGCGGCCGGTCATGGATTTTTCCCAAAATATAAGAGTTTCTAAATCACTAGGAATTTAGTCTAAAACAATGTGCTGACACTAGACATGACCATAAAAGTAATAATTTGCACTCCTGGGGCAGTTTTGTTGACAAAATTGAGATAGCTCAAAAGTGAGAAATTTCAACAGGCGGCGGGTCATGGAATTTTCCCAAAATTTAACAGTTTCTGAATCACTAGGAAATTAGTCTAAAACAATGTGCTGACACTAGACATGACCATAAAAGTAATAATTTGCACTTCTGGGGCAGTTTTGTTGACAAAATTGAGATAGCTCAAAAGTGAGAAATTTCAACAGGCGGCGGGTCATGGAATTTTCCCAAAATTTAAAAGTTTCTGAATCACTAGGAAATTAGTCTAAAACAATGTGCTGACACTAGACATGACCATAAAAGTAATAATTTGCACTCCTTTTGCAGTTTTGTTGACAAAATTGAGATAGCTCAAAATTGAGAAATTTCAACAGGCGACGGATCATGGATTTTCCCCAAAATATAATAGTTTATGAATCACTAGGAAGTTAGTCTAAAACAACGTGCTGACACTAGACATGACCATACAAGTAATAATTTGCACTCCTGGGGCAGTTTTGTTGACAAAATTGAGATAGCTCAAAATTGAGAAATTTCAACAGCCGGCCGGTCATGGATTTTCCCCAAAATATAAGAGTTTCTAAATCACTAGAAATTTAGTCTAAAACAATGTGCTGACACTAGACATGACCATAAAAGTAATAATTTGCACTCCTGGGGCAGTTTTGTTGACAAAATTGAGATAGCTCAAAATTGAGAAATTTCAACAGCCGGCCGGTCATGGATTTTCCCCAAAATATAAGAGTTTCTAAATCACTAGAAATTTAGACTAAAACAATGTGCTGACACTAGACATAACCATAAAAGTAATAATTTGCACTCCTGGGGCAGTTTTGTTGACAAAATTGAGATAGCTCAAAATTGAGAAATTTCATCAGGCGGCGGATCATGGATTTTTCCCAAAATATAAGAGTTTATGAATCACTAGGAAATTAGTCTAAAAGAAAGTGCTGACACTAGACATGACCATACAAGTAATAATTTGCACTCCTGGGGCAGTTTTGTTGACAAAATTGAGATAGCTCAAAAGTGAGAAATTTCAACAGGCGGCGGGTCATGGAATTTTCCCAAAATTTAAAAGTTTCTGAATCACTAGGAAATTAGTCTAAAACAATGTGCTGACACTAGACATGACCATACAAGTAATAATTTGCACTCCTGGGGCAGTTTTGTTGACAAAATTGAGATAGCTCAAAATTGAGAAATTTCAACAGGCGGCCGGTCATGGATTTTTCCCAAAATATAAGAGTTTCTAAATCACTAGGAATTTAGTCTAAAACAATGTGCTGACACTAGACATGACCATACAAGTAATAATTTGCACTCCTGGGGCAGTTTTGTTGACAAAATTGAGATAGCTCAAAATTGAGAAATTTCATCAGGCGGCGGATCATGGATTTTTCCCAAAATATAAGAGTTTATGAATCACTAGGAATGTAGTCTAAAAGAAAGTGCTGACACTAGACATGACCATACAAGTAATAATTTGCACTCCTGGGGCAGTTTTGTTGACAAAATTGAGATAGCTCAAAATTGAGAAATTTCATCAGGCGGCGGATCATGGATTTTTCCCAAAATATAATAGTTTATGAATCACTAGGAATGTAGTCTAAAACAAAGTGCTGACACTAGACATGACCATACAAGTAATAATTTGCACTCCTGGGGCAGTTTTGTTGACAAAATTGAGATAGCTCAAAATTGAGAAATTTCAACAGGCGGCCGGTCATGGATTTTTCCCAAAATATAAGAGTTTCTAAATCACTAGGAATTTAGTCTAAAACAATGTGCTGACACTAGACATGACCATAAAAGTAATAATTTGCACTCCTGGGGCAGTTTTGTTGACAAAATTGAGATAGCTCAAAAGTGAGAAATTTCAACAGGCGGCGGGTCATGGAATTTTCCCAAAATTTAAAAGTTTCTGAATCACTAGGAAATTAGTCTAAAACAATGTGCTGACACTAGACATGACCATAAAAGTAATAATTTGCACTCCTTTTGCAGTTTTGTTGACAAAATTGAGATAGCTCAAAATTGAGAAATTTCAACAGGCGACGGATCATGGATTTTCCCCAAAATATAATAGTTTATGAATCACTAGGAAGTTAGTCTAAAACAACGTGCTGACACTAGACATGACCATACAAGTAATAATTTGCACTCCTGGGGCAGTTTTGTTGACAAAATTGAGATAGCTCAAAATTGAGAAATTTCAACAGCCGGCCGGTCATGGATTTTCCCCAAAATATAAGAGTTTCTAAATCACTAGAAATTTAGTCTAAAACAATGTGCTGACACTAGACATGACCATAAAAGTAATAATTTGCACTCCTGGGGCAGTTTTGTTGACAAAATTGAGATAGCTCAAAATTGAGAAATTTCAACAGCCGGCCGGTCATGGATTTTCCCCAAAATATAAGAGTTTCTAAATCACTAGAAATTTAGACTAAAACAATGTGCTGACACTAGACATAACCATAAAAGTAATAATTTGCACTCCTGGGGCAGTTTTGTTGACAAAATTGAGATAGCTCAAAATTGAGAAATTTCATCAGGCGGCGGATCATGGATTTTTCCCAAAATATAAGAGTTTATGAATCACTAGGAAATTAGTCTAAAAGAAAGTGCTGACACTAGACATGACCATACAAGTAATAATTTGCACTCCTGGGGCAGTTTTGTTGACAAAATTGAGATAGCTCAAAAGTGAGAAATTTCAACAGGCGGCGGGTCATGGAATTTTCCCAAAATTTAAAAGTTTCTGAATCACTAGGAAATTAGTCTAAAACAATGTGCTGACACTAGACATGACCATACAAGTAATAATTTGCACTCCTGGGGCAGTTTTGTTGACAAAATTGAGATAGCTCAAAATTGAGAAATTTCAACAGGCGGCCGGTCATGGATTTTTCCCAAAATATAAGAGTTTCTAAATCACTAGGAATTTAGTCTAAAACAATGTGCTGACACTAGACATGACCATACAAGTAATAATTTGCACTCCTGGGGCAGTTTTGTTGACAAAATTGAGATAGCTCAAAATTGAGAAATTTCATCAGGCGGCGGATCATGGATTTTTCCCAAAATATAAGAGTTTATGAATCACTAGGAATGTAGTCTAAAAGAAAGTGCTGACACTAGACATGACCATACAAGTAATAATTTGCACTCCTGGGGCAGTTTTGTTGACAAAATTGAGATAGCTCAAAATTGAGAAATTTCATCAGGCGGCGGATCATGGATTTTTCCCAAAATATAATAGTTTATGAATCACTAGGAATGTAGTCTAAAACAAAGTGCTGACACTAGACATGACCATACAAGTAATAATTTGCACTCCTGGGGCAGTTTTGTTGACAAAATTGAGATAGCTCAAAATTGAGAAATTTCAACAGGCGGCCGGTCATGGATTTTTCCCAAAATATAAGAGTTTCTAAATCACTAGGAATTTAGTCTAAAACAATGTGCTGACACTAGACATGACCATAAAAGTAATAATTTGCACTCCTGGGGCAGTTTTGTTGACAAAATTGAGATAGCTCAAAAGTGAGAAATTTCAACAGGCGGCGGGTCATGGAATTTTCCCAAAATTTAACAGTTTCTGAATCACTAGGAAATTAGTCTAAAACAATGTGCTGACACTAGACATGACCATAAAAGTAATAATTTGCACTTCTGGGGCAGTTTTGTTGACAAAATTGAGATAGCTCAAAAGTGAGAAATTTCAACAGGCGGCGGGTCATGGAATTTTCCCAAAATTTAAAAGTTTCTGAATCACTAGGAAATTAGTCTAAAACAATGTGCTGACACTAGACATGACCATAAAAGTAATAATTTGCACTCCTTTTGCAGTTTTGTTGACAAAATTGAGATAGCTCAAAATTGAGAAATTTCAACAGGCGACGGATCATGGATTTTCCCCAAAATATAATAGTTTATGAATCACTAGGAAGTTAGTCTAAAACAACGTGCTGACACTAGACATGACCATACAAGTAATAATTTGCACTCCTGGGGCAGTTTTGTTGACAAAATTGAGATAGCTCAAAATTGAGAAATTTCAACAGCCGGCCGGTCATGGATTTTCCCCAAAATATAAGAGTTTCTAAATCACTAGAAATTTAGTCTAAAACAATGTGCTGACACTAGACATGACCATAAAAGTAATAATTTGCACTCCTGGGGCAGTTTTGTTGACAAAATTGAGATAGCTCAAAATTGAGAAATTTCAACAGCCGGCCGGTCATGGATTTTCCCCAAAATATAAGAGTTTCTAAATCACTAGAAATTTAGACTAAAACAATGTGCTGACACTAGACATAACCATAAAAGTAATAATTTGCACTCCTGGGGCAGTTTTGTTGACAAAATTGAGATAGCTCAAAATTGAGAAATTTCATCAGGCGGCGGATCATGGATTTTTCCCAAAATATAAGAGTTTATGAATCACTAGGAAATTAGTCTAAAAGAAAGTGCTGACACTAGACATGACCATACAAGTAATAATTTGCACTCCTGGGGCAGTTTTGTTGACAAAATTGAGATAGCTCAAAATTGAGAAATTTCATCAGGCGGCGGATCATGGATTTTTCCCAAAATATAAGAGTTTATGAATCACTAGGAATGTAGTCTAAAAGAAAGTGCTGACACTAGACATGACCATACAAGTAATAATTTGCACTCCTGGGGCAGTTTTGTTGACAAAATTGAGATAGCTCAAAATTGAGAAATTTCTACAGGCGGCCGGTCATGGATTTTCCCCAAAATATAAGAGTTTCTAAATCACTAGGAAATTAGTCTAAAACAAAGTGCTGACACTAGACATGACCATAAAAGTAATAATTTGCACTCCTGGGGCAGTTTTGTTGACAAAATTGAGATAGCTCAAAAGTGAGAAATTTCAACAGGCGGCGGGTCATGGAATTTTCCCAAAATTTAAAAGTTTCTGAATCACTAGGAAATTAGTCTAAAACAATGTGCTGACACTAGACATGACCATAAAAGTAATAATTTGCACTCCTTTTGCAGTTTTGTTGACAAAATTGAGATAGCTCAAAATTGAGAAATTTCAACAGGCGGCCGGTCATGGATTTTTCCCAAAATATAAGAGTTTCTAAATCACTAGGAATTTAGTCTAAAACAATGTGCTGACACTAGACATGACCATAAAAGTAATAATTTGCACTCCTGGGGCAGTTTTGTTGACAAAATTGAGATAGCTCAAAAGTGAGAAATTTCAACAGGCGGCGGGTCATGGAATTTTCCCAAAATTTAAAAGTTTCTGAATCACTAGGAAATTAGTCTAAAACAATGTGCTGACACTAGACATGACCATAAAAGTAATAATTTGCACTCCTTTTGCAGTTTTGTTGACAAAATTGAGATAGCTCAAAATTGAGAAATTTCAACAGGCGACGGATCATGGATTTTCCCCAAAATATAATAGTTTATGAATCACTAGGAAGTTAGTCTAAAACAACGTGCTGACACTAGACATGACCATACAAGTAATAATTTGCACTCCTGGGGCAGTTTTGTTGACAAAATTGAGATAGCTCAAAATTGAGAAATTTCAACAGCCGGCCGGTCATGGATTTTCCCCAAAATATAAGAGTTTCTAAATCACTAGAAATTTAGTCTAAAACAATGTGCTGACACTAGACATGACCATAAAAGTAATAATTTGCACTCCTGGGGCAGTTTTGTTGACAAAATTGAGATAGCTCAAAATTGAGAAATTTCAACAGCCGGCCGGTCATGGATTTTCCCCAAAATATAAGAGTTTCTAAATCACTAGAAATTTAGACTAAAACAATGTGCTGACACTAGACATAACCATAAAAGTAATAATTTGCACTCCTGGGGCAGTTTTGTTGACAAAATTGAGATAGCTCAAAATTGAGAAATTTCATCAGGCGGCGGATCATGGATTTTTCCCAAAATATAAGAGTTTATGAATCACTAGGAAATTAGTCTAAAAGAAAGTGCTGACACTAGACATGACCATACAAGTAATAATTTGCACTCCTGGGGCAGTTTTGTTGACAAAATTGAGATAGCTCAAAATTGAGAAATTTCATCAGGCGGCGGATCATGGATTTTTCCCAAAATATAAGAGTTTATGAATCACTAGGAATGTAGTCTAAAAGAAAGTGCTGACACTAGACATGACCATACAAGTAATAATTTGCACTCCTGGGGCAGTTTTGTTGACAAAATTGAGATAGCTCAAAATTGAGAAATTTCTACAGGCGGCCGGTCATGGATTTTCCCCAAAATATAAGAGTTTCTAAATCACTAGGAAATTAGTCTAAAACAAAGTGCTGACACTAGACATGACCATAAAAGTAATAATTTGCACTCCTGGGGCAGTTTTGTTGACAAAATTGAGATAGCTCAAAAGTGAGAAATTTCAACAGGCGGCGGGTCATGGAATTTTCCCAAAATTTAAAAGTTTCTGAATCACTAGGAAATTAGTCTAAAACAATGTGCTGACACTAGACATGACCATAAAAGTAATAATTTGCACTCCTTTTGCAGTTTTGTTGACAAAATTGAGATAGCTCAAAATTGAGAAATTTCAACAGCCGGCCGGTCATGGATTTTCCCCAAAATATAAGAGTTTCTAAATCACTAGAAATTTAGACTAAAACAATGTGCTGACACTAGACATAATCATAAAAGTAATAATTTGCACTCCTGGGGCAGTTTTGTTGACAAAATTGAGATAGCTCAAAATTGAGAAATTTCATCAGGCGGCGGATCATGGATTTTTCCCAAAATATAAGAGTTTATGAATCACTAGGAAATTAGTCTAAAAGAAAGTGCTGACACTAGACATGACCATACAAGTAATAATTTGCACTCCTGGGGCAGTTTTGTTGACAAAATTGAGATAGCTCAAAATTGAGAAATTTCATCAGGCGGCGGATCATGGATTTTTCCCAAAATATAAGAGTTTATGAATCACTAGGAATGTAGTCTAAAAGAAAGTGCTGACACTAGACATGACCATACAAGTAATAATTTGCACTCCTGGGGCAGTTTTGTTGACAAAATTGAGATAGCTCAAAAGTGAGAAATTTCAACAGGCGGCGGGTCATGGAATTTTCCCAAAATTTAAAAGTTTCTGAATCACTAGGAAATTAGTCTAAAACAATGTGCTGACACTAGACATGACCATAAAAGTAATAATTTGCACTCCTTTTGCAGTTTTGTTGACAAAATTGAGATAGCTCAAAATTGAGAAATTTCAACAGGCGGCCGGTCATGGATTTTTCCCAAAATATAAGAGTTTCTAAATCACTAGGAATTTAGTCTAAAACAATGTGCTGACACTAGACATGACCATAAAAGTAATAATTTGCACTCCTGGGGCAGTTTTGTTGACAAAATTGAGATAGCTCAAAAGTGAGAAATTTCAACAGGCGGCGGGTCATGGAATTTTCCCAAAATTTAAAAGTTTCTGAATCACTAGGAAATTAGTCTAAAACAATGTGCTGACACTAGACATGACCATAAAAGTAATAATTTGCACTCCTTTTGCAGTTTTGTTGACAAAATTGAGATAGCTCAAAATTGAGAAATTTCAACAGGCGACGGATCATGGATTTTCCCCAAAATATAATAGTTTATGAATCACTAGGAAGTTAGTCTAAAACAACGTGCTGACACTAGACATGACCATACAAGTAATAATTTGCACTCCTGGGGCAGTTTTGTTGACAAAATTGAGATAGCTCAAAATTGAGAAATTTCAACAGCCGGCCGGTCATGGATTTTCCCCAAAATATAAGAGTTTCTAAATCACTAGAAATTTAGTCTAAAACAATGTGCTGACACTAGACATGACCATAAAAGTAATAATTTGCACTCCTGGGGCAGTTTTGTTGACAAAATTGAGATAGCTCAAAATTGAGAAATTTCAACAGCCGGCCGGTCATGGATTTTCCCCAAAATATAAGAGTTTCTAAATCACTAGAAATTTAGACTAAAACAATGTGCTGACACTAGACATAACCATAAAAGTAATAATTTGCACTCCTGGGGCAGTTTTGTTGACAAAATTGAGATAGCTCAAAATTGAGAAATTTCATCAGGCGGCGGATCATGGATTTTTCCCAAAATATAAGAGTTTATGAATCACTAGGAAATTAGTCTAAAAGAAAGTGCTGACACTAGACATGACCATACAAGTAATAATTTGCACTCCTGGGGCAGTTTTGTTGACAAAATTGAGATAGCTCAAAATTGAGAAATTTCATCAGGCGGCGGATCATGGATTTTTCCCAAAATATAAGAGTTTATGAATCACTAGGAATGTAGTCTAAAAGAAAGTGCTGACACTAGACATGACCATACAAGTAATAATTTGCACTCCTGGGGCAGTTTTGTTGACAAAATTGAGATAGCTCAAAATTGAGAAATTTCTACAGGCGGCCGGTCATGGATTTTCCCCAAAATATAAGAGTTTCTAAATCACTAGGAAATTAGTCTAAAACAAAGTGCTGACACTAGACATGACCATAAAAGTAATAATTTGCACTCCTGGGGCAGTTTTGTTGACAAAATTGAGATAGCTCAAAAGTGAGAAATTTCAACAGGCGGCGGGTCATGGAATTTTCCCAAAATTTAAAAGTTTCTGAATCACTAGGAAATTAGTCTAAAACAATGTGCTGACACTAGACATGACCATAAAAGTAATAATTTGCACTCCTTTTGCAGTTTTGTTGACAAAATTGAGATAGCTCAAAATTGAGAAATTTCAACAGCCGGCCGGTCATGGATTTTCCCCAAAATATAAGAGTTTCTAAATCACTAGAAATTTAGACTAAAACAATGTGCTGACACTAGACATAATCATAAAAGTAATAATTTGCACTCCTGGGGCAGTTTTGTTGACAAAATTGAGATAGCTCAAAATTGAGAAATTTCATCAGGCGGCGGATCATGGATTTTTCCCAAAATATAAGAGTTTATGAATCACTAGGAAATTAGTCTAAAAGAAAGTGCTGACACTAGACATGACCATACAAGTAATAATTTGCACTCCTGGGGCAGTTTTGTTGACAAAATTGAGATAGCTCAAAATTGAGAAATTTCATCAGGCGGCGGATCATGGATTTTTCCCAAAATATAAGAGTTTATGAATCACTAGGAATGTAGTCTAAAAGAAAGTGCTGACACTAGACATGACCATACAAGTAATAATTTGCACTCCTGGGGCAGTTTTGTTGACAAAATTGAGATAGCTCAAAATTGAGAAATTTCTACAGGCGGCCGGTCATGGATTTTCCCCAAAATATAAGAGTTTCTAAATCACTAGGAAATTAGTCTAAAACAAAGTGCTGACACTAGACATGACCATAAAAGTAATAATTTGCACTCCTGGGGCAGTTTTGTTGACAAAATTGAGATAGCTCAAAAGTGAGAAATTTCAACAGGCGGCGGGTCATGGAATTTTCCCAAAATTTAAAAGTTTCTGAATCACTAGGAAATTAGTCTAAAACAATGTGCTGACACTAGACATGACCATAAAAGTAATAATTTGCACTCCTTTTGCAGTTTTGTTGACAAAATTGAGATAGCTCAAAATTGAGAAATTTCAACAGGCGACGGATCATGGATTTTCCCCAAAATATAATAGTTTATGAATCACTAGGAAGTTAGTCTAAAACAACGTGCTGACTCTAGACATGACCATACAAGTAATAATTTGCACTCCTGGGGCAGTTTTGTTGACAAAATTGAGATAGCTCAAAATTGAGAAATTTCAACAGCCGGCCGGTCATGGATTTTCCCCAAAATATAAGAGTTTCTAAATCACTAGAAATTTAGTCTAAAACAATGTGCTGACACTAGACATGACCATAAAAGTAATAATTTGCACTCCTGGGGCAGTTTTGTTGACAAAATTGAGATAGCTCAAAATTGAGAAATTTCAACAGCCGGCCGGTCATGGATTTTCCCCAAAATATAAGAGTTTCTAAATCACTAGAAATTTAGACTAAAACAATGTGCTGACACTAGACATAACCATAAAAGTAATAATTTGCACTCCTGGGGCAGTTTTGTTGACAAAATTGAGATAGCTCAAAATTGAGAAATTTCATCAGGCGGCGGATCATGGATTTTTCCCAAAATATAATAGTTTATGAATCACTAGGAATGTAGTCTAAAACAAAGTGCTGACACTAGACATGACCATACAAGTAATAATTTGCACTACTGGGGCAGTTTTGTTGACAAAATTGAGATAGCTCAAAATTGAGAAATTTCAACAGGCGGCCGGTCATGGATTTTTCCCAAAATATAAGAGTTTCTAAATCACTAGGAATTTAGTCTAAAACAATGTGCTGACACTAGACATGACCATACAAGTAATAATTTGCACTCCTGGGGCAGTTTTGTTGACAAAATTGAGATAGCTCAAAATTGAGAAATTTCATCAGGCTGCGGATCATGGATTTTTCCCAAAATATAAGAGTTTATGAATCACTAGGAATGTAGTCTAAAAGAAAGTGCTGACACTAGACATGACCATACAAGTAATAATTTGCACTCCTGGGGCAGTTTTGTTGACAAAATTGAGATAGCTCAAAATTGAGAAATTTCATCAGGCGGCGGATCATGGATTTTTCCCAAAATATAATAGTTTATGAATCACTAGGAATGTAGTCTAAAACAAAGTGCTGACACTAGACATGACCATACAAGTAATAATTTGCACTCCTGGGGCAGTTTTGTTGACAAAATTGAGATAGCTCAAAAGTGAGAAATTTCAACAGGCGGCGGGTCATGGAATTTTCCCAAAATTTAAAAGTTTCTGAATCACTAGGAAATTAGTCTAAAACAATGTGCTGACACTAGACATGACCATAAAAGTAATAATTTGCACTCCTTTTGCAGTTTTGTTGACAAAATTGAGATAGCTCAAAATTGAGAAATTTCAACAGGCGGCCGGTCATGGATTTTTCCCAAAATATAAGAGTTTCTAAATCACTAGGAATTTAGTCTAAAACAATGTGCTGACACTAGACATGACCATAAAAGTAATAATTTGCACTCCTGGGGCAGTTTTGTTGACAAAATTGAGATAGCTCAAAATTGAGAAATTTCAACAGGAGGCCGGTCATGGATTTTACCCAAAATATAAGAGTTTCTAAATCACTAGGAATGTAGTCTAAAACAAAGTGCTGACACTAGACATGACCATACAAGTAATAATTTGCACTCCTGGGGCAGTTTTGTTGACAAAATTGAGATAGCTCAAAATTGAGAAATTTCAACAGGCGGCCGGTCATGGATTTTTCCCAAAATATAAGAGTTTCTAAATCACTAGGAATTTAGTCTAAAACAATGTGCTGACACTAGACATGACCATACAAGTAATAATTTGCACTCCTGGGGCAGTTTTGTTGACAAAATTGAGATAGCTCAAAATTGAGAAATTTCATCAGGCTGCGGATCATGGATTTTTCCCAAAATATAAGAGTTTATGGATCACTAGGAATGTAGTCTAAAAGAAAGTGCTGACACTAGACATGACCATACAAGTAATAATTTGCACTCCTGGGGCAGTTTTGTTGACAAAATTGAGATAGCTCAAAATTGAGAAATTTCAACAGGCGGCCGGTCATGGATTTTTCCCAAAATATAAGAGTTTCTAAATCACTAGGAATTTAGTCTAAAACAATGTGCTGACACTAGACATGACCATACAAGTAATAATTTGCACTCCTGGGGCAGTTTTGTTGACAAAATTGAGATAGCTCAAAATTGAGAAATTTCATCAGGCGGCGGATCATGGATTTTTCCCAAAATATAAGAGTTTATGAATCACTAGGAATGTAGTCTAAAAGAAAGTGCTGACACTAGACATGACCATACAAGTAATAATTTGCACTCCTGGGGCAGTTTTGTTGACAAAATTGAGATAGCTCAAAATTGAGAAATTTCATCAGGCGGCGGATCATGGATTTTTCCCAAAATATAATAGTTTATGAATCACTAGGAATGTAGTCTAAAACAAAGTGCTGACACTAGACATGACCATACAAGTAATAATTTGCACTCCTGGGGCAGTTTTGTTGACAAAATTGAGATAGCTCAAAATTGAGAAATTTCAACAGCCGGCCGGTCATGGATTTTCCCCAAAATATAAGAGTTTCTAAATCACTAGAAATTTAGACTAAAACAATGTGCTGACACTAGACATAACCATAAAAGTAATAATTTGCACTCCTGGGGCAGTTTTGTTGACAAAATTGAGATAGCTCAAAATTGAGAAATTTCATCAGGCGGCGGATCATGGATTTTTCCCAAAATATAAGAGTTTATGAATCACTAGGAAATTAGTCTAAAAGAAAGTGCTGACACTAGACATGACCATACAAGTAATAATTTGCACTCCTGGGGCAGTTTTGTTGACAAAATTGAGATAGCTCAAAATTGAGAAATTTCATCAGGCGGCGGATCATGGATTTTTCCCAAAATATAAGAGTTTATGAATCACTAGGAATGTAGTCTAAAAGAAAGTGCTGACACTAGACATGACCATACAAGTAATAATTTGCACTCCTGGGGCAGTTTTGTTGACAAAATTGAGATAGCTCAAAATTGAGAAATTTCTACAGGCGGCCGGTCATGGATTTTCCCCAAAATATAAGAGTTTCTAAATCACTAGGAAATTAGTCTAAAACAAAGTGCTGACACTAGACATGACCATAAAAGTAATAATTTGCACTCCTGGGGCAGTTTTGTTGACAAAATTGAGATAGCTCAAAAGTGAGAAATTTCAACAGGCGGCGGGTCATGGAATTTTCCCAAAATTTAAAAGTTTCTGAATCACTAGGAAATTAGTCTAAAACAATGTGCTGACACTAGACATGACCATAAAAGTAATAATTTGCACTCCTTTTGCAGTTTTGTTGACAAAATTGAGATAGCTCAAAATTGAGAAATTTCAACAGGCGGCCGGTCATGGATTTTTCCCAAAATATAAGAGTTTCTAAATCACTAGGAATTTTGTCTAAAACAATGTGCTGACACTAGACATGACCATAAAAGTAATAATTTGCACTCCTGGGGCAGTTTTGTTGACAAAATTGAGATAGCTCAAAATTGAGAAATTTCAACAGGAGGCCGGTCATGGAATTTTCCCAAAATTTAAAAGTTTCTGAATCACTAGGAAATTAGTCTAAAACAATGTGCTGACACTAGACATGACCATAAAAGTAATAATTTGCACTCCTTTTGCAGTTTTGTTGACAAAATTGAGATAGCTCAAAATTGAGAAATTTCAACAGGCGGCCGGTCATGGATTTTTCCCAAAATATAAGAGTTTCTAAATCACTAGGAATTTAGTCTAAAACAATGTGCTGACACTAGACATGACCATAAAAGTAATAATTTGCACTCCTGGGGCAGTTTTGTTGACAAAATTGAGATAGCTCAAAATTGAGAAATTTCAACAGGAGGCCGGTCATGGATTTTACCCAAAATATAAGAGTTTCTAAATCACTAGGAATTTAGTCTAAAACAATGTGCTGACACTAGACATGACCATACAAGTAATAATTTGCACTCCTGGGGCAGTTTTGTTGACAAAATTGAGATAGCTCAAAATTGAGAAATTTCATCAGGCGGCGGATCATGGATTTTTCCCAAAATATAAGAGTTTATGAATCACTAGGAATGTAGTCTAAAAGAAAGTGCTGACACTAGACATGACCATACAAGTAATAATTTGCACTCCTGGGGCAGTTTTGTTGACAAAATTGAGATAGCTCAAAATTGAGAAATTTCATCAGGCGGCGGATCATGGATTTTTCCCAAAATATAATAGTTTATGAATCACTAGGAATGTAGTCTAAAACAAAGTGCTGACACTAGACATGACCATACAAGTAATAATTTGCACTCCTGGGGCAGTTTTGTTGACAAAATTGAGATAGCTCAAAAGTGAGAAATTTCAACAGGCGGCGGGTCATGGAATTTTCCCAAAATTTAAAAGTTTCTGAATCACTAGGAAATTAGTCTAAAACAATGTGCTGACACTAGACATGACCATACAAGTAATAATTTGCACTCCTGGGGCAGTTTTGTTGACAAAATTGAGATAGCTCAAAATTGAGAAATTTCAACAGGCGGCCGGTCATGGATTTTTCCCAAAATATAAGAGTTTCTAAATCACTAGGAATTTAGTCTAAAACAATGTGCTGACACTAGACATGACCATACAAGTAATAATTTGCACTCCTGGGGCAGTTTTGTTGACAAAATTGAGATAGCTCAAAATTGAGAAATTTCATCAGGCGGCGGATCATGGATTTTTCCCAAAATATAAGAGTTTATGAATCACTAGGAATGTAGTCTAAAAGAAAGTGCTGACACTAGACATGACCATACAAGTAATAATTTGCACTCCTGGGGCAGTTTTGTTGACAAAATTGAGATAGCTCAAAATTGAGAAATTTCATCAGGCGGCGGATCATGGATTTTTCCCAAAATATAATAGTTTATGAATCACTAGGAATGTAGTCTAAAACAAAGTGCTGACACTAGACATGACCATACAAGTAATAATTTGCACTCCTGGGGCAGTTTTGTTGACAAAATTGAGATAGCTCAAAATTGAGAAATTTCAACAGGCGGCCGGTCATGGATTTTTCCCAAAATATAAGAGTTTCTAAATCACTAGGAATTTAGTCTAAAACAATGTGCTGACACTAGACATGACCATAAAAGTAATAATTTGCACTCCTGGGGCAGTTTTGTTGACAAAATTGAGATAGCTCAAAAGTGAGAAATTTCAACAGGCGGCGGGTCATGGAATTTTCCCAAAATTTAACAGTTTCTGAATCACTAGGAAATTAGTCTAAAACAATGTGCTGACACTAGACATGACCATAAAAGTAATAATTTGCACTCCTGGGGCAGTTTTGTTGACAAAATTGAGATAGCTCAAAATTGAGAAATTTCAACAGGCGGCCGGTCATGGATTTTTCCCAAAATATAAGAGTTTCTAAATCACTAGGAATTTAGTCTAAAACAATGTGCTGACACTAGACATGACCATAAAAGTAATAATTTGCACTCCTGGGGCAGTTTTGTTGACAAAATTGAGATAGCTCAAAAGTGAGAAATTTCAACAGGCGGCGGGTCATGGAATTTTCCCAAAATTTAACAGTTTCTGAATCACTAGGAAATTAGTCTAAAACAATGTGCTGACACTAGACATGACCATAAAAGTAATAATTTGCACTCCTGGGGCAGTTTTGTTGACAAAATTGAGATAGCTCAAAAGTGAGAAATTTCAACAGGCGGCGGGTCATGGAATTTTCCCAAAATTTAACAGTTTCTGAATCACTAGGAAATTAGTCTAAAACAATGTGCTGACACTAGACATGACCATACAAGTAATAATTTGCACTCCTTTTGCAGTTTTGTTGACAAAATTGAGATAGCTCAAAATTGAGAAATTTCAACAGGCGACGGATCATGGATTTTCCCCAAAATATAATAGTTTATGAATCACTAGGAAGTTAGTCTAAAACAACGTGCTGACACTAGACATGACCATACAAGTAATAATTTGCACTCCTGGGGCAGTTTTGTTGACAAAATTGAGATAGCTCAAAATTGAGAAATTTCAACAGCCGGCCGGTCATGGATTTTCCCCAAAATATAAGAGTTTCTAAATCACTAGAAATTTAGTCTAAAACAATGTGCTGACACTAGACATGACCATAAAAGTAATAATTTGCACTCCTGGGGCAGTTTTGTTGACAAAATTGAGATAGCTCAAAATTGAGAAATTTCAACAGCCGGCCGGTCATGGATTTTCCCCAAAATATAAGAGTTTCTAAATCACTAGAAATTTAGACTAAAACAATGTGCTGACACTAGACATAATCATAAAAGTAATAATTTGCACTCCTGGGGCAGTTTTGTTGACAAAATTGAGATAGCTCAAAATTGAGAAATTTCATCAGGCGGCGGATCATGGATTTTTCCCAAAATATAAGAGTTTATGAATCACTAGGAAATTAGTCTAAAAGAAAGTGCTGACACTAGACATGACCATACAAGTAATAATTTGCACTCCTGGGGCAGTTTTGTTGACAAAATTGAGATAGCTCAAAATTGAGAAATTTCATCAGGCGGCGGATCATGGATTTTTCCCAAAATATAAGAGTTTATGAATCACTAGGAATGTAGTCTAAAAGAAAGTGCTGACACTAGACATGACCATAAAAGTAATAATTTGCACTCCTGGGGCAGTTTTGTTGACAAAATTGAGATAGCTCAAAATTGAGAAATTTCTACAGGCGGCCGGTCATGGATTTTCCCCAAAATATAAGAGTTTCTAAATCACTAGAAATTTAGACTAAAACAATGTGCTGACACTAGACATAACCATAAAAGTAATAATTTGCACTCCTGGGGCAGTTTTGTTGACAAAATTGAGATAGCTCAAAATTGAGAAATTTCATCAGGCGGCGGATCATGGATTTTTCCCAAAATATAAGAGTTTATGAATCACTAGGAAATTAGTCTAAAAGAAAGTGCTGACACTAGACATGACCATACAAGTAATAATTTGCACTCCTGGGGCAGTTTTGTTGACAAAATTGAGATAGCTCAAAATTGAGAAATTTCATCAGGCGGCGGATCATGGATTTTTCCCAAAATATAAGAGTTTATGAATCACTAGGAATGTAGTCTAAAAGAAAGTGCTGACACTAGACATGACCATACAAGTAATAATTTGCACTCCTGGGGCAGTTTTGTTGACAAAATTGAGATAGCTCAAAATTGAGAAATTTCTACAGGCGGCCGGTCATGGATTTTCCCCAAAATATAAGAGTTTCTAAATCACTAGGAAATTAGTCTAAAACAAAGTGCTGACACTAGACATGACCATAAAAGTAATAATTTGCACTCCTGGGGCAGTTTTGTTGACAAAATTGAGATAGCTCAAAAGTGAGAAATTTCAACAGGCGGCGGGTCATGGAATTTTCCCAAAATTTAAAAGTTTCTGAATCACTAGGAAATTAGTCTAAAACAATGTGCTGACACTAGACATGACCATAAAAGTAATAATTTGCACTCCTTTTGCAGTTTTGTTGACAAAATTGAGATAGCTCAAAATTGAGAAATTTCAACAGCCGGCCGGTCATGGATTTTCCCCAAAATATAAGAGTTTCTAAATCACTAGAAATTTAGACTAAAACAATGTGCTGACACTAGACATAATCATAAAAGTAATAATTTGCACTCCTGGGGCAGTTTTGTTGACAAAATTGAGATAGCTCAAAATTGAGAAATTTCATCAGGCGGCGGATCATGGATTTTTCCCAAAATATAAGAGTTTATGAATCACTAGGAAATTAGTCTAAAAGAAAGTGCTGACACTAGACATGACCATACAAGTAATAATTTGCACTCCTGGGGCAGTTTTGTTGACAAAATTGAGATAGCTCAAAATTGAGAAATTTCATCAGGCGGCGGATCATGGATTTTTCCCAAAATATAAGAGTTTATGAATCACTAGGAATGTAGTCTAAAAGAAAGTGCTGACACTAGACATGACCATACAAGTAATAATTTGCACTCCTGGGGCAGTTTTGTTGACAAAATTGAGATAGCTCAAAATTGAGAAATTTCTACAGGCGGCCGGTCATGGATTTTCCCCAAAATATAAGAGTTTCTAAATCACTAGGAAATTAGTCTAAAACAAAGTGCTGACACTAGACATGACCATAAAAGTAATAATTTGCACTCCTGGGGCAGTTTTGTTGACAAAATTGAGATAGCTCAAAAGTGAGAAATTTCAACAGGCGGCGGGTCATGGAATTTTCCCAAAATTTAAAAGTTTCTGAATCACTAGGAAATTAGTCTAAAACAATGTGCTGACACTAGACATGACCATAAAAGTAATAATTTGCACTCCTTTTGCAGTTTTGTTGACAAAATTGAGATAGCTCAAAATTGAGAAATTTCAACAGGCGACGGATCATGGATTTTCCCCAAAATATAATAGTTTATGAATCACTAGGAAGTTAGTCTAAAACAACGTGCTGACTCTAGACATGACCATACAAGTAATAATTTGCACTCCTGGGGCAGTTTTGTTGACAAAATTGAGATAGCTCAAAATTGAGAAATTTCAACAGCCGGCCGGTCATGGATTTTCCCCAAAATATAAGAGTTTCTAAATCACTAGAAATTTAGTCTAAAACAATGTGCTGACACTAGACATGACCATAAAAGTAATAATTTGCACTCCTGGGGCAGTTTTGTTGACAAAATTGAGATAGCTCAAAATTGAGAAATTTCAACAGCCGGCCGGTCATGGATTTTCCCCAAAATATAAGAGTTTCTAAATCACTAGAAATTTAGACTAAAACAATGTGCTGACACTAGACATAACCATAAAAGTAATAATTTGCACTCCTGGGGCAGTTTTGTTGACAAAATTGAGATAGCTCAAAATTGAGAAATTTCATCAGGCGGCGGATCATGGATTTTTCCCAAAATATAATAGTTTATGAATCACTAGGAATGTAGTCTAAAACAAAGTGCTGACACTAGACATGACCATACAAGTAATAATTTGCACTACTGGGGCAGTTTTGTTGACAAAATTGAGATAGCTCAAAATTGAGAAATTTCAACAGGCGGCCGGTCATGGATTTTTCCCAAAATATAAGAGTTTCTAAATCACTAGGAATTTAGTCTAAAACAATGTGCTGACACTAGACATGACCATACAAGTAATAATTTGCACTCCTGGGGCAGTTTTGTTGACAAAATTGAGATAGCTCAAAATTGAGAAATTTCATCAGGCTGCGGATCATGGATTTTTCCCAAAATATAAGAGTTTATGAATCACTAGGAATGTAGTCTAAAAGAAAGTGCTGACACTAGACATGACCATACAAGTAATAATTTGCACTCCTGGGGCAGTTTTGTTGACAAAATTGAGATAGCTCAAAATTGAGAAATTTCATCAGGCGGCGGATCATGGATTTTTCCCAAAATATAATAGTTTATGAATCACTAGGAATGTAGTCTAAAACAAAGTGCTGACACTAGACATGACCATACAAGTAATAATTTGCACTCCTGGGGCAGTTTTGTTGACAAAATTGAGATAGCTCAAAAGTGAGAAATTTCAACAGGCGGCGGGTCATGGAATTTTCCCAAAATTTAAAAGTTTCTGAATCACTAGGAAATTAGTCTAAAACAATGTGCTGACACTAGACATGACCATAAAAGTAATAATTTGCACTCCTTTTGCAGTTTTGTTGACAAAATTGAGATAGCTCAAAATTGAGAAATTTCAACAGGCGGCCGGTCATGGATTTTTCCCAAAATATAAGAGTTTCTAAATCACTAGGAATTTAGTCTAAAACAATGTGCTGACACTAGACATGACCATAAAAGTAATAATTTGCACTCCTGGGGCAGTTTTGTTGACAAAATTGAGATAGCTCAAAATTGAGAAATTTCAACAGGAGGCCGGTCATGGATTTTACCCAAAATATAAGAGTTTCTAAATCACTAGGAATGTAGTCTAAAACAAAGTGCTGACACTAGACATGACCATACAAGTAATAATTTGCACTCCTGGGGCAGTTTTGTTGACAAAATTGAGATAGCTCAAAATTGAGAAATTTCAACAGGCGGCCGGTCATGGATTTTTCCCAAAATATAAGAGTTTATGGATCACTAGGAATGTAGTCTAAAAGAAAGTGCTGACACTAGACATGACCATACAAGTAATAATTTGCACTCCTGGGGCAGTTTTGTTGACAAAATTGAGATAGCTCAAAATTGAGAAATTTCAACAGGCGGCCGGTCATGGATTTTTCCCAAAATATAAGAGTTTCTAAATCACTAGGAATTTAGTCTAAAACAATGTGCTGACACTAGACATGACCATACAAGTAATAATTTGCACTCCTGGGGCAGTTTTGTTGACAAAATTGAGATAGCTCAAAATTGAGAAATTTCATCAGGCGGCGGATCATGGATTTTTCCCAAAATATAAGAGTTTATGAATCACTAGGAATGTAGTCTAAAAGAAAGTGCTGACACTAGACATGACCATACAAGTAATAATTTGCACTCCTGGGGCAGTTTTGTTGACAAAATTGAGATAGCTCAAAATTGAGAAATTTCATCAGGCGGCGGATCATGGATTTTTCCCAAAATATAATAGTTTATGAATCACTAGGAATGTAGTCTAAAACAAAGTGCTGACACTAGACATGACCATACAAGTAATAATTTGCACTCCTGGGGCAGTTTTGTTGACAAAATTGAGATAGCTCAAAATTGAGAAATTTCAACAGCCGGCCGGTCATGGATTTTCCCCAAAATATAAGAGTTTCTAAATCACTAGAAATTTAGACTAAAACAATGTGCTGACACTAGACATAACCATAAAAGTAATAATTTGCACTCCTGGGGCAGTTTTGTTGACAAAATTGAGATAGCTCAAAATTGAGAAATTTCATCAGGCGGCGGATCATGGATTTTTCCCAAAATATAAGAGTTTATGAATCACTAGGAAATTAGTCTAAAAGAAAGTGCTGACACTAGACATGACCATACAAGTAATAATTTGCACTCCTGGGGCAGTTTTGTTGACAAAATTGAGATAGCTCAAAATTGAGAAATTTCATCAGGCGGCGGATCATGGATTTTTCCCAAAATATAAGAGTTTATGAATCACTAGGAATGTAGTCTAAAAGAAAGTGCTGACACTAGACATGACCATACAAGTAATAATTTGCACTCCTGGGGCAGTTTTGTTGACAAAATTGAGATAGCTCAAAATTGAGAAATTTCTACAGGCGGCCGGTCATGGATTTTCCCCAAAATATAAGAGTTTCTAAATCACTAGGAAATTAGTCTAAAACAAAGTGCTGACACTAGACATGACCATAAAAGTAATAATTTGCACTCCTGGGGCAGTTTTGTTGACAAAATTGAGATAGCTCAAAAGTGAGAAATTTCAACAGGCGGCGGGTCATGGAATTTTCCCAAAATTTAAAAGTTTCTGAATCACTAGGAAATTAGTCTAAAACAATGTGCTGACACTAGACATGACCATAAAAGTAATAATTTGCACTCCTTTTGCAGTTTTGTTGACAAAATTGAGATAGCTCAAAATTGAGAAATTTCAACAGGCGGCCGGTCATGGATTTTTCCCAAAATATAAGAGTTTCTAAATCACTAGGAATTTAGTCTAAAACAATGTGCTGACACTAGACATGACCATAAAAGTAATAATTTGCACTCCTGGGGCAGTTTTGTTGACAAAATTGAGATAGCTCAAAATTGAGAAATTTCAACAGGAGGCCGGTCATGGAATTTTCCCAAAATTTAAAAGTTTCTGAATCACTAGGAAATTAGTCTAAAACAATGTGCTGACACTAGACATGACCATAAAAGTAATAATTTGCACTCCTTTTGCAGTTTTGTTGACAAAATTGAGATAGCTCAAAATTGAGAAATTTCAACAGGCGGCCGGTCATGGATTTTTCCCAAAATATAAGAGTTTCTAAATCACTAGGAATTTAGTCTAAAACAATGTGCTGACACTAGACATGACCATAAAAGTAATAATTTGCACTCCTGGGGCAGTTTTGTTGACAAAATTGAGATAGCTCAAAATTGAGAAATTTCAACAGGAGGCCGGTCATGGATTTTACCCAAAATATAAGAGTTTCTAAATCACTAGGAATTTAGTCTAAAACAATGTGCTGACACTAGACATGACCATACAAGTAATAATTTGCACTCCTGGGGCAGTTTTGTTGACAAAATTGAGATAGCTCAAAATTGAGAAATTTCATCAGGCGGCGGATCATGGATTTTTCCCAAAATATAAGAGTTTATGAATCACTAGGAATGTAGTCTAAAAGAAAGTGCTGACACTAGACATGACCATACAAGTAATAATTTGCACTCCTGGGGCAGTTTTGTTGACAAAATTGAGATAGCTCAAAATTGAGAAATTTCATCAGGCGGCGGATCATGGATTTTTCCCAAAATATAATAGTTTATGAATCACTAGGAATGTAGTCTAAAACAAAGTGCTGACACTAGACATGACCATACAAGTAATAATTTGCACTCCTGGGGCAGTTTTGTTGACAAAATTGAGATAGCTCAAAAGTGAGAAATTTCAACAGGCGGCGGGTCATGGAATTTTCCCAAAATTTAAAAGTTTCTGAATCACTAGGAAATTAGTCTAAAACAATGTGCTGACACTAGACATGACCATACAAGTAATAATTTGCACTCCTGGGGCAGTTTTGTTGACAAAATTGAGATAGCTCAAAATTGAGAAATTTCAACAGGCGGCCGGTCATGGATTTTTCCCAAAATATAAGAGTTTCTAAATCACTAGGAATTTAGTCTAAAACAATGTGCTGACACTAGACATGACCATACAAGTAATAATTTGCACTCCTGGGGCAGTTTTGTTGACAAAATTGAGATAGCTCAAAATTGAGAAATTTCATCAGGCGGCGGATCATGGATTTTTCCCAAAATATAAGAGTTTATGAATCACTAGGAATGTAGTCTAAAAGAAAGTGCTGACACTAGACATGACCATACAAGTAATAATTTGCACTCCTGGGGCAGTTTTGTTGACAAAATTGAGATAGCTCAAAATTGAGAAATTTCATCAGGCGGCGGATCATGGATTTTTCCCAAAATATAATAGTTTATGAATCACTAGGAATGTAGTCTAAAACAAAGTGCTGACACTAGACATGACCATACAAGTAATAATTTGCACTCCTGGGGCAGTTTTGTTGACAAAATTGAGATAGCTCAAAATTGAGAAATTTCAACAGGCGGCCGGTCATGGATTTTTCCCAAAATATAAGAGTTTCTAAATCACTAGGAATTTAGTCTAAAACAATGTGCTGACACTAGACATGACCATAAAAGTAATAATTTGCACTCCTGGGGCAGTTTTGTTGACAAAATTGAGATAGCTCAAAAGTGAGAAATTTCAACAGGCGGCGGGTCATGGAATTTTCCCAAAATTTAACAGTTTCTGAATCACTAGGAAATTAGTCTAAAACAATGTGCTGACACTAGACATGACCATAAAAGTAATAATTTGCACTCCTGGGGCAGTTTTGTTGACAAAATTGAGATAGCTCAAAATTGAGAAATTTCAACAGGCGGCCGGTCATGGATTTTTCCCAAAATATAAGAGTTTCTAAATCACTAGGAATTTAGTCTAAAACAATGTGCTGACACTAGACATGACCATAAAAGTAATAATTTGCACTCCTGGGGCAGTTTTGTTGACAAAATTGAGATAGCTCAAAAGTGAGAAATTTCAACAGGCGGCGGGTCATGGAATTTTCCCAAAATTTAACAGTTTCTGAATCACTAGGAAATTAGTCTAAAACAATGTGCTGACACTAGACATGACCATAAAAGTAATAATTTGCACTCCTGGGGCAGTTTTGTTGACAAAATTGAGATAGCTCAAAAGTGAGAAATTTCAACAGGCGGCGGGTCATGGAATTTTCCCAAAATTTAACAGTTTCTGAATCACTAGGAAATTAGTCTAAAACAATGTGCTGACACTAGACATGACCATACAAGTAATAATTTGCACTCCTTTTGCAGTTTTGTTGACAAAATTGAGATAGCTCAAAATTGAGAAATTTCAACAGGCGACGGATCATGGATTTTCCCCAAAATATAATAGTTTATGAATCACTAGGAAGTTAGTCTAAAACAACGTGCTGACACTAGACATGACCATACAAGTAATAATTTGCACTCCTGGGGCAGTTTTGTTGACAAAATTGAGATAGCTCAAAATTGAGAAATTTCAACAGCCGGCCGGTCATGGATTTTCCCCAAAATATAAGAGTTTCTAAATCACTAGAAATTTAGTCTAAAACAATGTGCTGACACTAGACATGACCATAAAAGTAATAATTTGCACTCCTGGGGCAGTTTTGTTGACAAAATTGAGATAGCTCAAAATTGAGAAATTTCAACAGCCGGCCGGTCATGGATTTTCCCCAAAATATAAGAGTTTCTAAATCACTAGAAATTTAGACTAAAACAATGTGCTGACACTAGACATAATCATAAAAGTAATAATTTGCACTCCTGGGGCAGTTTTGTTGACAAAATTGAGATAGCTCAAAATTGAGAAATTTCATCAGGCGGCGGATCATGGATTTTTCCCAAAATATAAGAGTTTATGAATCACTAGGAATGTAGTCTAAAAGAAAGTGCTGACACTAGACATGACCATACAAGTAATAATTTGCACTCCTGGGGCAGTTTTGTTGACAAAATTGAGATAGCTCAAAATTGAGAAATTTCTACAGGCGGCCGGTCATGGATTTTCCCCAAAATATAAGAGTTTCTAAATCACTAGGAAATTAGTCTAAAACAAAGTGCTGACACTAAACATGACCATAAAAGTAATAATTTGCACTCCTGGGGCAGTTTTGTTGACAAAATTGAGATAGCTCAAAAGTGAGAAATTTCAACAGGCGGCGGGTCATGGAATTTTCCCAAAATTTAAAAGTTTCTGAATCACTAGGAAATTAGTCTAAAACAATGTGCTGACACTAGACATGACCATAAAAGTAATAATTTGCACTCCTTTTGCAGTTTTGTTGACAAAATTGAGATAGCTCAAAATTGAGAAATTTCAACAGGCGACGGATCATGGATTTTCCCCAAAATATAATAGTTTATGAATCACTAGGAAGTTAGTCTAAAACAACGTGCTGACTCTAGACATGACCATACAAGTAATAATTTGCACTCCTGGGGCAGTTTTGTTGACAAAATTGAGATAGCTCAAAATTGAGAAATTTCAACAGCCGGCCGGTCATGGATTTTCCCCAAAATATAAGAGTTTCTAAATCACTAGAAATTTAGTCTAAAACAATGTGCTGACACTAGACATGACCATAAAAGTAATAATTTGCACTCCTGGGGCAGTTTTGTTGACAAAATTGAGATAGCTCAAAATTGAGAAATTTCAACAGCCGGCCGGTCATGGATTTTCCCCAAAATATAAGAGTTTCTAAATCACTAGAAATTTAGACTAAAACAATGTGCTGACACTAGACATAACCATAAAAGTAATAATTTGCACTCCTGGGGCAGTTTTGTTGACAAAATTGAGATAGCTCAAAATTGAGAAATTTCATCAGGCGGCGGATCATGGATTTTTCCCAAAATATAATAGTTTATGAATCACTAGGAATGTAGTCTAAAACAAAGTGCTGACACTAGACATGACCATACAAGTAATAATTTGCACTACTGGGGCAGTTTTGTTGACAAAATTGAGATAGCTCAAAATTGAGAAATTTCAACAGGCGGCCGGTCATGGATTTTTCCCAAAATATAAGAGTTTCTAAATCACTAGGAATTTAGTCTAAAACAATGTGCTGACACTAGACATGACCATACAAGTAATAATTTGCACTCCTGGGGCAGTTTTGTTGACAAAATTGAGATAGCTCAAAATTGAGAAATTTCATCAGGCTGCGGATCATGGATTTTTCCCAAAATATAAGAGTTTATGAATCACTAGGAATGTAGTCTAAAAGAAAGTGCTGACACTAGACATGACCATACAAGTAATAATTTGCACTCCTGGGGCAGTTTTGTTGACAAAATTGAGATAGCTCAAAATTGAGAAATTTCATCAGGCGGCGGATCATGGATTTTTCCCAAAATATAATAGTTTATGAATCACTAGGAATGTAGTCTAAAACAAAGTGCTGACACTAGACATGACCATACAAGTAATAATTTGCACTCCTGGGGCAGTTTTGTTGACAAAATTGAGATAGCTCAAAAGTGAGAAATTTCAACAGGCGGCGGGTCATGGAATTTTCCCAAAATTTAAAAGTTTCTGAATCACTAGGAAATTAGTCTAAAACAATGTGCTGACACTAGACATGACCATAAAAGTAATAATTTGCACTCCTTTTGCAGTTTTGTTGACAAAATTGAGATAGCTCAAAATTGAGAAATTTCAACAGGCGGCCGGTCATGGATTTTTCCCAAAATATAAGAGTTTCTAAATCACTAGGAATTTAGTCTAAAACAATGTGCTGACACTAGACATGACCATAAAAGTAATAATTTGCACTCCTGGGGCAGTTTTGTTGACAAAATTGAGATAGCTCAAAATTGAGAAATTTCAACAGGAGGCCGGTCATGGATTTTACCCAAAATATAAGAGTTTCTAAATCACTAGGAATGTAGTCTAAAACAAAGTGCTGACACTAGACATGACCATACATGTAATAATTTGCACTCCTGGGGCAGTTTTGTTGACAAAATTGAGATAGCTCAAAATTGAGAAATTTCAACAGGCGGCCGGTCATGGATTTTTCCCAAAATATAAGAGTTTCTAAATCACTAGGAATTTAGTCTAAAACAATGTGCTGACACTAGACATGACCATACAAGTAATAATTTGCACTCCTGGGGCAGTTTTGTTGACAAAATTGAGATAGCTCAAAATTGAGAAATTTCATCAGGCTGCGGATCATGGATTTTTCCCAAAATATAAGAGTTTATGGATCACTAGGAATGTAGTCTAAAAGAAAGTGCTGACACTAGACATGACCATACAAGTAATAATTTGCACTCCTGGGGCAGTTTTGTTGACAAAATTGAGATAGCTCAAAATTGAGAAATTTCAACAGGCGGCCGGTCATGGATTTTTCCCAAAATATAAGAGTTTCTAAATCACTAGGAATTTAGTCTAAAACAATGTGCTGACACTAGACATGACCATACAAGTAATAATTTGCACTCCTGGGGCAGTTTTGTTGACAAAATTGAGATAGCTCAAAATTGAGAAATTTCATCAGGCGGCGGATCATGGATTTTTCCCAAAATATAAGAGTTTATGAATCACTAGGAATGTAGTCTAAAAGAAAGTGCTGACACTAGACATGACCATACAAGTAATAATTTGCACTCCTGGGGCAGTTTTGTTGACAAAATTGAGATAGCTCAAAATTGAGAAATTTCATCAGGCGGCGGATCATGGATTTTTCCCAAAATATAATAGTTTATGAATCACTAGGAATGTAGTCTAAAACAAAGTGCTGACACTAGACATGACCATACAAGTAATAATTTGCACTCCTGGGGCAGTTTTGTTGACAAAATTGAGATAGCTCAAAATTGAGAAATTTCAACAGGCGGCCGGTCATGGATTTTTCCCAAAATATAAGAGTTTCTAAATCACTAGGAATTTAGTCTAAAACAATGTGCTGACACTAGACATGACCATACAAGTAATAATTTGCACTCCTGGGGCAGTTTTGTTGACAAAATTGAGATAGCTCAAAATTGAGAAATTTCATCAGGCGGCGGATCATGGATTTTTCCCAAAATATAATAGTTTATGAATCACTAGGAATGTAGTCTAAAACAAAGTGCTGACACTAGACATGACCATACAAGTAATAATTTGCACTCCTGGGGCAGTTTTGTTGACAACATTGAGATAGCTCAAAAGTGAGAAATTTCAACAGGCGGCGGGTCATGGAATTTTCCCAAAATTTAAAAGTTTCTGAATCACTAGGAAATTAGTCTAAAACAATGTGCTGACACTAGACATGACCATAAAAGTAATAATTTGCACTCCTTTTGCAGTTTTGTTGACAAAATTGAGATAGCTCAAAATTGAGAAATTTCAACAGGCGGCCGGTCATGGATTTTTCCCAAAATATAAGAGTTTCTAAATCACTAGGAATTTAGTCTAAAACAATGTGCTGACACTAGACATGACCATAAAAGTAATAATTTGCACTCCTGGGGCAGTTTTGTTGACAAAATTGAGATAGCTCAAAAGTGAGAAATTTCAACAGGCGGCGGGTCATGGAATTTTCCCAAAATT
Source organism: Cepaea hortensis (assembly GCA_963921405.1). Taxonomy (NCBI): domain Eukaryota; kingdom Metazoa; phylum Mollusca; class Gastropoda; order Stylommatophora; family Helicidae; genus Cepaea; species Cepaea hortensis. Next base: position 153,053,758 of record OY992879.1, read on the forward strand.
TAACAGTTTCTGAATCACTAGGAAATTAGTCTAAAACAATGTGCTGACACTAGACATGACCATAAAAGTAATAATTTGCACTCCTGGGGCAGTTTTGTTGACAAAATTGAGATAGCTCAAAAGTGAGAAATTTCAACAGGCGGCGGGTCATGGAATTTTCCCAAAATTTAACAGTTTCTGAATCACTAGGAAATTAGTCTAAAACAATGTGCTGACACTAGACATGACCATAAAAGTAATAATTTGCACTCCTTTTGCAGTTTTGTTGACAAAATTGAGATAGCTCAAAATTGAGAAATTTCAACAGGCGACGGATCATGGATTTTCCCCAAAATATAATAGTTTATGAATCACTAGGAAGTTAGTCTAAAACAACGTGCTGACACTAGACATGACCATACAAGTAATAATTTGCACTCCTGGGGCAGTTTTGTTGACAAAATTGAGATAGCTCAAAATTGAGAAATTTCAACAGCCGGCCGGTCATAGATTTTCCCCAAAATATAAGAGTTTCTAAATCACTAGAAATTTAGTCTAAAACAATGTGCTGACACTAGACATGACCATAAAAGTAATAATTTGCACTCCTGGGGCAGTTTTGTTGACAAAATTGAGATAGCTCAAAATTGAGAAATTTCAACAGCCGGCCGGTCATGGATTTTCCCCAAAATATAAGAGTTTCTAAATCACTAGAAATTTAGACTAAAACAATGTGCTGACACTAGACATAACCATAAAAGTAATAATTTGCACTCCTGGGGCAGTTTTGTTGACAAAATTGAGATAGCTCAAAATTGAGAAATTTCATCAGGCGGCGGATCATGGATTTTTCCCAAAATATAAGAGTTTATGAATCACTAGGAAATTAGTCTAAAAGAAAGTGCTGACACTAGACATGACCATACAAGTAATAATTTGCACTCCTGGGGCAGTTTTGTTGACAAAATTGAGATAGCTAAAAATTGAGAAATTTCATCAGGCGGCGGATCATGGATTTTTCCCAAAATATAAGAGTTTATGAATCACTAGGAATGTAGTCTAAAAGAAAGTGCTGACACTAGACATGACCATACAAGTAATAATTTGCACTCCTGGGGCAGTTTTGTTGACAAAATTGAGATAGCTCAAAATTGAGAAATTTCATCAGGCGGCGGATCATGGATTTTCCCCAAAATATAATAGTTTATGAATCACTAGGAATGTAGTCTAAAACAAAGTGCTGACACTAGACATGACCATACAAGTAATAATTTGCACTCCTGGGGCAGTTTTGTTGACAAAATTGAGATAGCTCAAAATTGAGAAATTTCAACAGGCGGCCGGTCATGGATTTTTCCCAAAATATAAGAGTTTCTAAATCACTAGGAATTTAGTCTAAAACAATGTGCTGACACTAGACATGACCATAAAAGTAATAATTTGCACTCCTGGGGCAGTTTTGTTGACAAAATTGAGATAGCTCAAAATTGAGAAATTTCAACAGGCGGCCGGTCATGGATTTTTCCCAAAATATAAGAGTTTCTAAATCACTAGGAATTTAGTCTAAAACAATGTGCTGACACTAGACATGACCATAAAAGTAATAATTTGCACTCCTGGGGCAGTTTTGTTGACAAAATTGAGATAGCTCAAAATTGAGAAATTTCAACAGGAGGCCGGTCATGGATTTTACCCAAAATATAAGAGTTTCTAAATCACTAGGAATTTAGTCTAAAACAATGTGCTGACACTAGACATGACCATACAAGTAATAATTTGCACTCCTGGGGCAGTTTTGTTGACAAAATTGAGATAGCTCAAAATTGAGAAATTTCATCAGGCGGCGGATCATGGATTTTTCCCAAAATATAAGAGTTTATGAATCACTAGGAATGTAGTCTAAAAGAAAGTGCTGACACTAGACATGACCATACAAGTAATAATTTGCACTCCTGGGGCAGTTTTGTTGACAAAATTGAGATAGCTCAAAATTGAGAAATTTCATCAGGCGGCGGATCATGGATTTTTCCCAAAATATAATAGTTTATGAATCACTAGGAATGTAGTCTAAAACAAAGTGCTGACACTAGACATGACCATACAAGTAATAATTTGCACTCCTGGGGCAGTTTTGTTGACAAAATTGAGATAGCTCAAAATTGAGAAATTTCAACAGGCGGCCGGTCATGGATTTTTCCCAAAATATAAGAGTTTCTAAATCACTAGGAATTTAGTCTAAAACAATGTGCTGACACTAGACATGACCATACAAGTAATAATTTGCACTCCTGGGGCAGTTTTGTTGACAAAATTGAGATAGCTCAAAATTGAGAAATTTCATCAGGCTGCGGATCATGGATTTTTCCCAAAATATAAGAGTTTATGAATCACTAGGAATGTAGTCTAAAAGAAAGTGCTGACACTAGACATGACCATACAAGTAATAATTTGCACTCCTGGGGCAGTTTTGTTGACAAAATTGAGATAGCTCAAAATTGAGAAATTTCATCAGGCGGCGGATCATGGATTTTTCCCAAAATATAATAGTTTATGAATCACTAGGAATGTAGTCTAAAACAAAGTGCTGACACTAGACATGACCATACAAGTAATAATTTGCACTCCTGGGGCAGTTTTGTTGACAAAATTGAGATAGCTCAAAAGTGAGAAATTTCAACAGGCGGCGGGTCATGGAATTTTCCCAAAATTTAAAAGTTTCTGAATCACTAGGAAATTAGTCTAAAACAATGTGCTGACACTAGACATGACCATAAAAGTAATAATTTGCACTCCTTTTGCAGTTTTGTTGACAAAATTGAGATAGCTCAAAATTGAGAAATTTCAACAGGCGGCCGGTCATGGATTTTTCCCAAAATATAAGAGTTTCTAAATCACTAGGAATTTAGTCTAAAACAATGTGCTGACACTAGACATGACCATAAAAGTAATAATTTGCACTCCTGGGGCAGTTTTGTTGACAAAATTGAGATAGCTCAAAATTGAGAAATTTCAACAGGAGGCCGGTCATGGATTTTACCCAAAATATAAGAGTTTCTAAATCACTAGGAATGTAGTCTAAAACAAAGTGCTGACACTAGACATGACCATACAAGTAATAATTTGCACTCCTGGGGCAGTTTTGTTGACAAAATTGAGATAGCTCAAAATTGAGAAATTTCAACAGGCGGCCGGTCATGGATTTTTCCCAAAATATAAGAGTTTCTAAATCACTAGGAATTTAGTCTAAAACAATGTGCTGACACTAGACATGACCATACAAGTAATAATTTGCACTCCTGGGGCAGTTTTGTTGACAAAATTGAGATAGCTCAAAATTGAGAAATTTCATCAGGCTGCGGATCATGGATTTTTCCCAAAATATAAGAGTTTATGAATCACTAGGAATGTAGTCTAAAAGAAAGTGCTGACACTAGACATGACCATACAAGTAATAATTTGCACTCCTGGGGCAGTTTTGTTGACAAAATTGAGATAGCTCAAAATTGAGAAATTTCAACAGGCGGCCGGTCATGGATTTTTCCCAAAATATAAGAGTTTCTAAATCACTAGGAATTTAGTCTAAAACAATGTGCTGACACTAGACATGACCATAAAAGTAATAATTTGCACTCCTGGGGCAGTTTTGTTGACAAAATTGAGATAGCTCAAAAGTGAGAAATTTCAACAGGCGGCGGGTCATGGAATTTTCCCAAAATTTAACAGTTTCTGAATCACTAGGAAATTAGTCTAAAACAATGTGCTGACACTAGACATGACCATAAAAGTAATAATTTGCACTCCTGGGGCAGTTTTGTTGACAAAATTGAGATAGCTCAAAAGTGAGAAATTTCAACAGGCGGCGGGTCATGGAATTTTCCCAAAATTTAACAGTTTCTGAATCACTAGGAAATTAGTCTAAAACAATGTGCTGACACTAGACATGACCATAAAAGTAATAATTTGCACTCCTTTTGCAGTTTTGTTGACAAAATTGAGATAGCTCAAAATTGAGAAATTTCAACAGGCGACGGATCATGGATTTTCCCCAAAATATAATAGTTTATGAATCACTAGGAAGTTAGTCTAAAACAACGTGCTGACACTAGACATGACCATACAAGTAATAATTTGCACTCCTGGGGCAGTTTTGTTGACAAAATTGAGATAGCTCAAAATTGAGAAATTTCAACAGCCGGCCGGTCATAGATTTTCCCCAAAATATAAGAGTTTCTAAATCACTAGAAATTTAGTCTAAAACAATGTGCTGACACTAGACATGACCATAAAAGTAATAATTTGCACTCCTGGGGCAGTTTTGTTGACAAAATTGAGATAGCTCAAAATTGAGAAATTTCAACAGCCGGCCGGTCATGGATTTTCCCCAAAATATAAGAGTTTCTAAATCACTAGAAATTTAGACTAAAACAATGTGCTGACACTAGACATAACCATAAAAGTAATAATTTGCACTCCTGGGGCAGTTTTGTTGACAAAATTGAGATAGCTCAAAATTGAGAAATTTCATCAGGCGGCGGATCATGGATTTTTCCCAAAATATAAGAGTTTATGAATCACTAGGAAATTAGTCTAAAAGAAAGTGCTGACACTAGACATGACCATACAAGTAATAATTTGCACTCCTGGGGCAGTTTTGTTGACAAAATTGAGATAGCTCAAAATTGAGAAATTTCATCAGGCGGCGGATCATGGATTTTTCCCAAAATATAAGAGTTTATGAATCACTAGGAATGTAGTCTAAAAGAAAGTGCTGACACTAGACATGACCATACAAGTAATAATTTGCACTCCTGGGGCAGTTTTGTTGACAAAATTGAGATAGCTCAAAATTGAGAAATTTCATCAGGCGGCGGATCATGGATTTTTCCCAAAATATAATAGTTTATGAATCACTAGGAATGTAGTCTAAAACAAAGTGCTGACACTAGACATGACCATACAAGTAATAATTTGCACTCCTGGGGCAGTTTTGTTGACAAAATTGAGATAGCTCAAAATTGAGAAATTTCAACAGGCGGCCGGTCATGGATTTTTCCCAAAATATAAGAGTTTCTAAATCACTAGGAATTTAGTCTAAAACAATGTTCTGACACTAGACATGACCATAAAAGTAATAATTTGCACTCCTGGGGCAGTTTTGTTGACAAAATTGAGATAGCTCAAAAGTGAGAAATTTCAACAGGCGGCGGGTCATGGAATTTTCCCAAAATTTAACAGTTTCTAAATCACTAGGAAATTAGTCTAAAACAATGTGCTGACACTAGACATGACCATAAAAGTAATAATTTGCACTCCTTTTGCAGTTTTGTTGACAAAATTGAGATAGCTCAAAAGGGAGAAATTTCAACAGGCGGCGGGTCATGGAATTTTCCCAAAATTTAAAAGTTTCTGAATCACTAGCACTAGGAAATTAGTCTAAAACAATGTGCTGACACTAGACATGACCATAAAAGTAATAATTTGCACTCCTTTTGCAGTTTTGTTGACAAAATTGAGATAGCTCAAAATTGAGAAATTTCATCAGGCGGCGGATCATGGATTTTTCCCAAAATATAAGAGTTTATGAATCACTAGGAAATTAGTCTAAAAGAAAGTGCTGACACTAGACATGACCATACAAGTAATAATTTGCACTCCTGGGGCAGTTTTGTTGACAAAATTGAGATAGCTCAAAATTGAGAAATTTCATCAGGCGGCGGATCATGGATTTTTCCCAAAATATAAGAGTTTATGAATCACTAGGAATGTAGTCTAAAAGAAAGTGCTGACACTAGACATGACCATACAAGTAATAATTTGCACTCCTGGGGCAGTTTTGTTGACAAAATTGAGATAGCTCAAAATTGAGAAATTTCATCAGGCGGCGGATCATGGATTTTTCCCAAAATATAATAGTTTATGAATCACTAGGAATGTAGTCTAAAACAAAGTGCTGACACTAGACATGACCATACAAGTAATAATTTGCACTCCTGGGGCAGTTTTGTTGACAAAATTGAGATAGCTCAAAATTGAGAAATTTCAACAGGCGGCCGGTCATGGATTTTTCCCAAAATATAAGAGTTTCTAAATCACTAGGAATTTAGTCTAAAACAATGTGCTGACACTAGACATGACCATAAAAGTAATAATTTGCACTCCTGGGGCAGTTTTGTTGACAAAATTGAGATAGCTCAAAAGTGAGAAATTTCAACAGGCGGCGGGTCATGGAATTTTCCCAAAATTTAACAGTTTCTAAATCACTAGGAAATTAGTCTAAAACAATGTGCTGACACTAGACATGACCATAAAAGTAATAATTTGCACTCCTGGGGCAGTTTTGTTGACAAAATTGAGATAGCTCAAAAGTGAGAAATTTCAACAGGCGGCGGGTCATGGAATTTTCCCAAAATTTAAAAGTTTCTGAATCACTAGCACTAGGAAATTAGTCTAAAACAATGTGCTGACACTAGACATGACCATAAAAGTAATAATTTGCACTCCTTTTGCAGTTTTGTTGACAAAATTGAGATAGCTCAAAATTGAGAAATTTCAACAGGCGGCCGGTCATGGATTTTTCCCAAAATATAAGAGTTTCTAAATCACTAGGAATTTAGTCTAAAACAATGTGCTGACACTAGACATGACCATAAAAGTAATAATTTGCACTCCTGGGGCAGTTTTGTTGACAAAATTGAGATAGCTCAAAAGTGAGAAATTTCAACAGGCGGCGGGTCATGGAATTTCCCCAAAATTTAACAGTTTCTGAATCACTAGGAAATTAGTCTAAAACAATGTGCTGACACTAGACATGACCATAAAAGTAATAATTTGCACTCCTTTTGCAGTTTTGTTGACAAAATTGAGATAGCTCAAAAGTGAGAAATTTCAACAGGCGGCGGGTCATGGAATTTTCCCAAAATTTAAAAGTTTCTGAATCACTAGGAAATTAGTCTAAAACAATGTGCTGACACTAGACATGACCATAAAAGTAATAATTTGCACTCCTTTTGCAGTTTTGTTGACAAAATTGAGATAGCTCAAAATTGAGAAATTTCAACAGGCGGCCAGTCATGGATTTTCCCCAAAATATAATAGTTTCTGAATCACTAGTAATTTAGTCTAAAACAATGTGCTGACACTAGACATGACCATACAAGTAATAATTTGCACTCCTGGGGCAGTTTTGTTGACAAAATTGAGATAGCTCAAAATTGAGAAATTTCATCAGGCGGCGGATCATGGATTTTTCCCAAAATATAAGAGTTTATTAATCACTAGGAATGTAGTCTAAAACAAAGTGCTGACACTAGACATGACCATACAAGTAATAATTTGCACTCCTGGGGCAGTTTTGTTGACAAAATTGAGATAGCTCAAAATTGAGAAATTTCATCAGGCGGCGGATCATGGATTTTTCCCAAAATATAAGAGTTTATGAATTACTAGGAATGTAGTCTAAAAGAAAGTGCTGACACTAGACATGACCATACAAGTAATAATTTGCACTCCTGGGGCAGTTTTGTTGACAAAATTGAGATAGCTCAAAATTGAGAAATTTCATCAGGCGGCGGATCATGGATTTTTCCCAAAATATAATAGTTTATGAATCACTACGAATGTAGTCTAAGACAATGTGCTGTTACTAGACATGACCATACAAGTAATAATTTGCACTCCTGGGGCAGTTTTGTTGACAAAATTGAGATAGCTCAAAATTGAGAAATGTCTACAGGCGGCCGGTCATGGATTTTCCCCAAAATATAAGAGTTTCTAAATCACTAGGAAATTAGTCTAAAACAAAGTGCTGACACTAGACATGACCATAAAAGTAATAATTTGCACTCCTGGGGCAGTTTTGTTGACAAAATTGAGATAGCTCAAAATTGAGAAATTTCAACAGGCCGCCGGTCATGGATTTTTCCCAAAATATAAGAGTTTCTGAATCACTAGGAAATTAGTCTAAAACAATGTGCTGACACTAGACATGACCATAAAAGTAATAATTTGCACTCCTGGGGCAGTTTTGTTGACAAAATGGAGATAGCTCAAAATTGAGAAATTTCAACAGGCCGCCGGTCATGGATTTTTCCCAAAATATAAGAGTTTCTGAATCACTAGGAAATTAGTCTAAAACAATGTGCTGACACTAGACATGACCATAAAAGTAATAATTTGCACTCCTTTTGCAGTTTTTTTGACGAAATTGAGATAGCTCGAAATTGAGATAGCTCAAAATTGAGAAATTTCAACAGGCGGCGGGTCATGGAATTTTCCCAAAATTTAACAGTTTCTAAATCACTAGGAAATTAGTCTAAAACAATGTGCTGACACTAGACATGACCATAAAAGTAATAATTTGCACTCCTGGGGCAGTTTTGTTGACAAAATTGAGATAGCTCAAAAATTGAGAAATTTCAACAGGCAAAATTGAGATAGCTCAAAATTGAGAAATTTCAACAGGCGGCCGGTCATGAATTTAAATGCAATCGTTGCAACAAAATAACTAAATGTTGTTTTTCTAAACGTTTTGGGCACACCCAGTCATCTTGTGAAGGTCATCATCATCATCACCAAGTGCCGTGCCCGCTGGCGTAGGCGTTCATGGCTCTCCACAGATCTCAGTCTTTGGTGTTCTGGATCAACTCTGCTGATGATATTCCACCATGCCACCGTCTCAATCCATCCAGCATAATTTCTCTTGGTCTGCCTTTCTTCCCCTCGATCTTTCCAGTTGTCACGATGTTCTCCAATGCCTCTCTTCTCATCACATGACCAAAGAAAGCTGTTTGTCTCTTTCTTATTGTTGTATTTAGTGTTCTAGTTTCATTAGCCTCTTTCAGGCAATCGTTGTTAGTTACTCTGGAAGTCCAAGGAATTCATCAATATTCGTCTTAAAAACTACATCTCTGTTGCTTCTTCGTTCTTCCTAATTTGTTCATTTACATTCCAAGATTCACTACCATACAGCAAAACTGGTTCTATATAGCATTTTAGCACTCTCTTTCTTACATTCATTGATATTGACTTATTGCATAAGATACTCTTCATTTTCTGAAATGCGGCTTTTCCTTGCCCTTTTTTGCTTGTAATCTCTGTTGTACATCTTCCATCTGATGTTATAAGTGCCCCTAGGTATTTAAAACTATCCACTTGGTTGAGAATTTCCCCTTCTATTTCTATGTCACATTTTGGTGTCCCCATTTTCTTTGATATCACCATTGTTACTGTTTTCTTGATATTCAAGGAGAGTCCTTTCTATGCACTCTCTGATACTACAATGTCCAACAATTGTTGTAGGTCTGTTGCACTATCCGCCACCAATACTGTGTCATCTGCATAGCGTATATTGTTTATATTATATCCTCCAATTAGTATTCCTGGCTTCTCTTTGATCTCTCTCATTATTACTTCGCTATATAGGGAGAAGAGATCGGGTGACAAGACACACCCCTGTCATACTCCTAGCTTTATCTGTTTGTAACTACCCTCTTTATTTCCCATTTTAATTGCTGTTACTTGGTTCCAGTATATATTTTTTATTATTCTTAAATATTTCCCATCAATGTTATCTTCCAACATTTTATTCAGCTCATCATGTTTTACTTTATCAAATGCCTTAGTATAATCTATAAAGCTTAAATATATGTCCCTCTGTTTCTCTATTGACCTTTCTATTAGTGTTCGTAATATATATATTGCATTGTTTGTACCCTTTCAAAACTGTTAAGAAGGCAAATGCAGCCATTTCTGATAGTAGTACATCGGAAAGCGTAGAAGATGATCAACATGAAGCTATCTCAGCTGACGTGATTGACATTTATACGTCAGCCATTTGTAAAACTTGTAAAAGGTTCCACAAAGATGGTATGCTGACTTGTGGACACAGTATACCTATTGCAAATGAAGAGGTGAATGCCTCTATTAATTCAAAAGCTAAATTAATAATCCATCAAGGGTACATTATGGTAAATTATGCAGTATTTTATGTGATACAGGGGCGACCCTTATTGGGAAATGCCAATCCCTAGTCCAACAAAAAGACTACACAGTGGAACATAAGTTGTAGAACATTCTCTGGTAAAGTGGAAAATACCCACTAATATGCGCAACAATAACATCTCGATTCCTTTCGGGAAGAGTAAAATGTACAGCTTTAAAATAAAACCTTGCTGTGATATCATCATTGTCAACTTACCAGAAGTAAAAAACACTGCTCATAACTTGAAATTCAAACCTAGTAGAGGGAAAACATCCAAGCTAATGATGTAGCAAGATCATCATCAAAATCAGAAAATGGCAAAAATCAGACTGAGCTACTAGAACAATTAAGCCCCACCAGTCTCTCACAAAGTGAGATTAAAGAACGTTTTATTGCCTCACAGAAAAAATACATTTCCTTTGAAAAATATTTTAAACTAGTACATGACAACCCAAAAAAGACCAAAAATACAAGTTGGCATTTTCGAATAAAGAACAGAACATTAACGAGGTTCTATACCAAGAATACCTCTGCACTATCGCAAACTGTATTACTGAAACAATAACGTAAAAAAGCATTAGAAATTGCACATGATCCACCTTTTGCAAGTCATATGGGATTCGCAGAAATAACAGTGAGACTATTAACACAATTTTACTGGCCTAGACACTTTAAAGACATAAGAGAGGATTGTCAATCTTGTCCACATGCCAGAAATTGTTGAAAGAAGGAAAACACCCTCGAGCAGCTGTACAACTAACCAAACTAGCTTACAGACCTTTTCAGAAAGTCACTATAGATATTGTTGGTCCAATAAATCATGTATCAAATAAAGGAAACAGATTTATTTTAACACTTGTGGATTTTTGTACGAGATGGCCTTAAGCCGTCCCTTGGAAAAACAATACAGCCAACGACATTACAGAAGTATTTTTTCAAGAATAGGTTTTCCTGAGACTCCTATCAGATTTTTTATTTTTTTTTGGGTTCGCATATCCATTACAGGACATCGCTGATTGTTGATTTCTTGGCAAGATTACGCTCAGTAGTTTGCCATTGCTTTCTGAGCTGCTGGATCACATTCCCCGTAAGTTACAGAGACTAGGAGAACCGCTTCCAATTCTTGTGCACATCACGTTACTCACAAGAGTATACGGGATCATGGAGAAAAATATTCCCCTAGGCCAGAGAGACCAGCATCCTATCAGATAGAGATACCCAATTCATTTCTGCTGCCAATCAGTCATAAAAATGTTGGGCATAAAGCAATGCTTGACAACCCCTTATAATCCGGCCGCAAATGGGATTTTTGAAAAGATGAATGGCGATCTAAAGCACATGTTAGCAAATGTAATAGAAGAATGTCCAGCAGTCTGGGACATACTGATTACAGCAGTCTTATTCGCATATAGAGAAGTGCCTCAAAGCAGCATTGGCTTTTCACCATTTGAATTAGTTTATGGCACCAACCCTCGTGGCATATACAATGAACTGGTGACAGGTAAAGTCACTGATGAAAAAAACATCTTACAATTTGGTAACAAACCTGTGTCAGAATCGTAAAATCATGTATGATTTCGAAGCAAGCATTGCAGGAAACAGCAATGCATATAGAAAGTATGCAAATAGGAAGGCTAGAATACTGAAACTAAAACCAGGACAGGACATTTTGCTATTACTCCCTGACACTAGAGACTTACATGGCAAGGGCCATTTAAAATAATACAACAAGTATTTATTGTTGACTATGAAATATTAATAAATGGCAAAAATATATTCTATCACATCAATATTTTGAAGCCATATTGTACAAGAACTGAAGAAGACAACATAACAGATGAAGAAACAACTGTAGCATTGACTGTGATTAACCACAACAAACTTGACGAGACAGAAGACGTCCCAGTCCCATCACTTCATATGACGGATATCAAAATATCCACTAATTTGCCTACCATATAAAAAGATGACATAAATAAAGTATTACTATAATACAAAGAGATTTTTTTTCAAACGATCCAAGAAAAACTGACCAAATTAAACACTGTATTAATATCATATGGGAAACACCAATTAAATGTAAACCATAAACGATACCCCAACACTATAAAGAAAAACTCAAAACTGAAGTTATCAAGTTAGAAAAACATGGTATCATAAGAAGATCAAATTCAGAGTACTGCTCCCCAGTCGTTATTGTTAAGAAAAAAAGACGGAACTATAAGTCTTTGTGAAAATTTCAGAAAAATCAACGCCATTACTAGAATAGACGCAGAACCCATACCCAACTGTGAAGACTTGATATTTAATATCCATCCATCCATCATGTGCCATGCCGATAAGCATGGGCGGTCATGTTCTGCCATCTCACTCAATCACTAGAGTCGTGGATCAGCTCCTTATTCCAGTCTCAACCATGCCATGCGGCCAAGCCATCCAGGTATGTACTTCTTGGTCTTCCCCTTGGTCTCTTCCCTTCGATGTTGCCAGTTGTCACCAAGTTATCCAAGTAATTTCTTCTCATAAAATGTCTAATAAATGTTGACTGTCTACATAATGACTCTATCAGTTTAAGATCTTCATCTGTTTCTTGAAGGACTTGTTCATTTATTGTTATGTCTGTCCATAGTATTCTTTGCATTTTCCTCATAAACCACATTTCCATAGCCATCAGATATTTTTCAGCTTGGCTGCTTATTGTCCACGCTTCACAGCCATACAAAAGTAAAGGTTCTATTAGCACTTCAACACTCTTTTTCTCATTGTAATTGATATCTTTTTATTGGTCAGTATGTTTTTCATCTTGCAAAAGGCTAACTTTGCAATGGCAATTCTTGTTCTAATCTCTTTTAGGCATCTCCCTTCAGATGTTATGACTTCCGAGATAACTGTATCGATTCACTTGCTTAAGAATATGCCCATTTACTTGTATATCACATTGTGGTATTTCCTTCTTCCCAGTGATGACCATAATCTGTGTTTTCTTACTGTTCAGTTCTAACCCTAGATGTTCACTGTGTGCAACAACCGCATCTACTAAATGTTGCAGGTCCTGTTCATTGTCTGCAATCAAGACTGTATCATCTGCATATCTAATGCTATTGATGTGTCATCCCCCAGTGTTGATTCCTTCCATATCTTCTATATTTCTGAAAATATTCTCACTGTACAGGGGAAAAAGATCTGGAGAAATTACACATCCCTGTCTCACACCTCTTTTAATAGGCTGATATTGGCCTACATCGTTCTCAATTCTGATGGCAGCTTGTTGTTTCCAATATATGTTTTTACAAGTCTAAGGTCTTTTCCATCAATTTGTAGATCTTCTAGCATCCTTATCAAGTAGATGTCAATTGGGGGTTTGGGACCAAAAGGGTCGGGGCACTACAGGAGCGCCAAAAGAAAGCCCCCTAGGGACCCAACCCCCGGGGGCCCCACCCCCCAGGGCCCCGGGGCGCGACCGCCCGACCGGGCCGTCCTCTGTATCCCGGAGCGCACTCGGGCGACCGAGCCATCGATTTAGAGTGTATCATCTACAGACATACCAAGATGTGCACCGCGAAGAACAGTTGTTACTATAGCGTAATTTTCGGCGGGGCAACCGCGAGTGCGAGCAACCATAGTCTTGTTTTTTTTTTTTGTCCTACCTACTAGGGACCCGCAAATATAGTAGGAACGATGGGAGCCAACAGCATACGATTGTATCGGGGAGCCGGGTTGTACTAGGAGTCTATCGTGCTAGGGGCTCGTTGCAATGGGTGGTTGTTGTATCTATAGTCTGTTGCGCTAGGGCGTGCCATCTCTACGGTCTCTGTGTTTGGGTGTCTGTGTGTCTCTGCGTGCGTCTCCGCCTGTGCATGCCTCTGTGTCTGCGTGCGCCTGTGTGTGTCTGTATGCGTCTATGTGTACCTGTGTCTCTGTATCTGTATGTGTGCCTGTGTCTGTCTGCGCATGTCTCTGTGTGTCTGTGTGCGTCTCTGCGTGCGTCTGTGTCTGCGCGTGTGCCCCTGTGTCTCTGTGTGCCAGTGTCGTGCTTGTGTGTGTCCCTGTGTGTGCGTGTGTCTGCGTGCCCGTGTCTCTGTCTGTGTGTCTGTATGTGTGCCTTTGTGTGTCTGCGCGCGTCTCGATGTGTCTGTATGTGTGTCTGGGTGTCTGTGTGCGTCTGTATCTGTGTATGTGTCTCTGTGTGTGTCTGTGTGGCTCTGTATGCCAGTGTCTGTGTGCGTCTCTGTGCGTCCGTGCGTGTGCCTATGTGTGCGTCTCTGTGCGTCCGTGCGTGTGCCTATGTGTGCGTCCGTGCGTGTGCCTATGTGGGCGTCTCTGTGCGTCCGTGCGTGTGCCTATGTGTGCGTCTCTGTGTGTCTGTGTCTGCGTGCCTGTGCCTGTGTGGCTCTGTGTGCCAGTGTGTGTGCCTGTGTGTGTCTATGTGGCTCTGTGTTCCAGTGTTTGTGTGCGTCTCTGTGCGTCCGTGCGTGTGCCTATGTGTGCGTCTCTGTGTGTCTGCGTGCCTGTGCCTGTGTGCGCCAGTGTCTACACCTCTGTCGCCTTTGCCGTATCTGTCGGCTCTGTTGTGTGTGTCTGTCTGTGTGTGTCTCTGTGTGTCTGTCTGTCTGTGTGTGTCTGTCTGTGTGTGTCTGTCTGTGTGTGTCTGTCTGTGTGTGTCTGTCTGTCTGTCTGTGTGTGTCTGTGTGTGTGTGTCTGTCTGTTTGCGTCTGTGTGTGTCTGTGTGCCTATGTTTGTCTGTATATCTAGATCCTATCTAGATCCTATGTGGTAGAGCCTATCGAACCACCTCGGCTAGCATATACATTCGAGCCTAGGTGCTAGGCTGCTATGTGGCAGCTATCTAGATCCTATGTGGTAGAGCCTATCGAACCACCTCGGCTAGCATATAGATTCGAGCCTTCCAAGATATACAATGGAGTCTGCACGGCACGTTCCATTGCACGAATTCTGCCCACCCCCATACTGTTGTTCTACGACTGTTGCAGACTCTCCATCTTCGTTGGAGGCCTTTGTGGCGCTGTGTAGACCTACTAGTTTTCCATTTCGAGGTGTAGAGTTGGAAAAGAAAGCCGTGCACGCGGCGAACCACTACAGCTGTTGCGAGATGGAGTTTGTACGAGGAGGGTGTACCCCCCACTTTGTATACGAACAATTTCGTGTTGCCCAGGCCGAATACGATAGTCGGCCAGAGAAGCACGAGTGGGTAGATCTGGGGGAGCTCGAACGACGGGCTGCCGAGTGGAAGGGACCGGCTACTATCTTGGGCCATATTTTGCGCGAGACGGCAGCGGTGTGGGTCTCCCCAGAGTATGCAGAGCTGTATGTTGTAGGTTGTGGTGGCGGCTATGTGTTTTGTATCCCAGGGGGGTTTGTGGCCTCCTAGGTATGCCACCCGAGGTATTCTATTTGCAAATGGCTGCTAGCACGACCAGACGAGCCTTCTTTTTCTGTGGTGTGGTTCGAATATCGCCGAGGCGGCAGAACATGGGGGATTGCATTTTCTCGAGCTCGGTGTGTCCACCGAGTCTGGCAACCTCTGCGGCGAGAAAGTGCCCATACACAGGGGTTTCTACGTCGGTAGTTGGTTCGCCTTCTGCATTGGTGGGGGAAAGAAACAAGACTATGCGTTGTGTGCCTTGGAAAGCCCCTACAGAATACCGCCGACACAGATACACCCCAGCTGGAAGATCTATGGTCTTCGATGTATCCTTTGCCTTGGGTGGAGGGACCTGTGCGAGTGTGGCCTCCAGCTCTTGTAGACGAGCCGTCTGTTCTTCGGCTACACTCGCTATCTGTTGGAGGAGTGCTAGCTGCTCGGGTTTTGGGGCACAGACGACTTGGATTTTGTTCCAGTGTATCTGTCGACTTTCTTCGTTGTAGAAGGTTTGGGCTGGAAGTACATCGATTTCCAGCTTGGAGATCCCCTTCGATCCAATGGCTGGGAGCCAGAAAGTTGTGTGGTTGTAGTGGTGGTCTATACGACACTCGAAACAATTTTCGGCCGCAGCGAGAAGCTTCTCCAACCCTTTGGTGGCCCATACGGCGCTGGGTGTAGTTTCTCCATCTTTGTACACAACAGCTCTGGGGAGTGTTTGTCCCTGCCGCCTATACCCGAGGATTTCCAGACGACCCACCATCGCGGACAGTTTCTCTGTGCCTCCTTGCAGTCCCAATACCACCTGCTCGTATATATGCTTCGACCTTTCTTTGTATATCTTGCTAGCCGTTGCATATTGGCGCAGTCGTTCGAGTTCCACGGCTCCTCTCTGTACTTCCACCTCCTGCTCCTCCCACATACGGCGGCGCCAGGCTTCGGCCGCGGCAGCATCTTGGATTTGTAGGAGACGGTCTTCGCGAGCTCTGGTTGAAAGGAGAGAGACAACACGTTCTTGGGCGATTTGTGGTACCTCCTCCAGCTCGAAGGAGGATACCTCCACACCGACTGCTTGGCACTTCTTGCTCCTCCAGGTCCAGGAAACGGTTGGGGTCTCTGGAAACATGGTCTGGAGGGGTGGGCCATTGGGGTGGAGCGCAGTTGGCCTCTTGCTGGCGGCTAGGATGGTTTTTGCATCTTTGTCCTTGGTGTAGCAGCGGAGAGGTGCGAGTTCCACACCTGTCTCGGCTTTGGCCTCTAGAATGTCGAGACGAAAGATTGGACAAGCGCGAAAGCCAAAGTCTGCTGCAGCCCACTGTACCGCCCGCTCCCAGGTTGCATCGTTGTCGACTTTCTCCTGGGTGGGGCGGATTCGAACACCCGACAGCCGTCCGGTGGTGGTGTGGGCTTACCACCCCACGTAGATTTCCCCCTGTGGGCGGTCGGCCAGAACCAAGCAGCGATCGAGACATGTTGCAAGTTTTTCCCATTGTTTGGCGGGCGGCTGTACAACAAACAATCCACCCGTTGGTGGCGAGACCAAGGCTAGCGCTTCTTGTAGGACCTCGGTGGCGCTTTTCGCCGACAGAGCGCGCCCGCGGCAGGCATATAGCGACACCTCGATACGGGTGCAACCGCGCGCTTGGGTGTCTGGATGTTGGAATGTTTGGCGGAGGTGTTGGCTGGGGCAGTCGGCATAGTCGGCTAGATGTCCGCCAAACGATTCGCGGATTTCGCCAGCCTCGAAGTTCGAGACGACTTTGTTGTATATCTTGGTGCGGGTTGTGTACCCATCCTCGCTGCTTTGGACCCAGGTGCATACATGCCGTCCTACACTGTTGGTGTTGTCGAGAATTGTGGGATTGTCGTCTCCAATGGCCGTGGCTAGGCTCCCCTGCTCGCGGAAGTTGTGGTTCGTTTGTAGGTGTTCCACCAAAGCCTGGCGGTCGAGCACACCAGAGAAATCCTGTGTATAGTCGATGCAGTAGATACCATAGCCGTGGGCGAGTAGCTGGCGTTCGAAGCTCGGCAGCTCGGCCAGTAGCTCGGCCATAGGAATTTCGGACACATCTAGTTTGGCTACAAAGATAGCGCCGGGTGTGGTGTTGGGATATATCTCTCGCCACTTCTGCAGGACCCTACAGTGGGTATCGCTCTCTATCCGCGCGATGGTGGCCCGAATTGTTCCACCAGCAGCGGCGTTGTGGGTTCCAACTGTGTGGACAATTGCGGTCTGGATGTGCCCGCGGGGGCTACCATCTGGAGCTCTTTCCAAGCTTTTGCGGGCGGTGGTGGAGATGTCTGCGACTACCAGCTTGGCGCTGCCGTTCTCCCCGGTGGTGCAGCAAAGACTTCCACCCCTGGCCACACAGTCTTCGCGGCGTAGATAGCCGAACGCGTAGAGATCGTTGACAAAGACTGGAAGTCCATCGAGGGGTTGGAGGTGTGTGCAACCGAGGTTGCCCTCCAAGTAGTCGACTTTCGCAATGTCGGGCACGAGGTTGCTCTCGTAGACGTTTTCGAGGAGAAGGTGGCGTGCTACGGCCTTTTCGACGTGGAGACCCATACTCTCGAATGTTGCTTGTATCGACATGGTTGCTTGCACTAGGATGCATGCGATTTGTGCCTGCATGTTGTATGTGTCTAATAGGGGTGTCTCCAGAATTGTTGGGTGTCCGGGTTGCTCCCTAGATGGTCGATGCATCTGTGGTGTGGAAGTATTGCACTATTGCATAGCCACCGAATTCCATCCAGCCAGATCCTACCACAGAGGAGACGGTCGAGAGAATGGAGACGGTAGAGGCGACAACAAAGGCAACGAGACAAAAGAGGTGGCAGAGACGACAGATAGACAATAGAGGAGACGGAGACAACAAAGGAGACAGAGACAATAGAGGAGACAACAGAGACGAAAACAGAGGAGACAACCGAGACGACAATAGATGTGACAGAGCCGGTAGAGGCGACAACAGAGGCGACAGGGGCAGCAGAGGCACACATAGACACACAGACATACAGGCGAACATAGACACATACAGACCGGCACCCACAGACACACACAGGCGACAGAGATCGTAGAGATGGCAGAGCCGACAACAGAGACGCAGACGCCAACATACAGACAGACATAGGCACACAGACGCACAGAGACACAAACAGACACACACACACACACAGACACACGCACAGAGACACACACAGACAGACAGACACACACACACAGACGCACCGAGACACACACAGACAGACACGCACACAGACACACACAGACAGACACACACAGGCGCACAGAGACACACACAGACAGACACACACAACAGAGCCGACAGATACGGCAAAGGCGACAGAGGTGTAGACACTGGCGCACATAGGCACAGGCACGCAGAGACGCACACATAGGCACACGCACGGACGCACACAGACACTGGAACACAGACACACACTGGCACACAGAGCCGCACAGGCACGCAGACACAGACACACAGAGACGCACACATAGGCACACGCACGGACGCACAGAGACACACACATAGGCACACGCACGGACGCACAGAGACGCACACATAGGCACACGCACGGACGCACACATAGGCACATGCACGGACGCACACAGACACTGGCATACAGAGCCACACAGACACACACAGGCTCACACGCAGACACATACACAGATACAGACGCACACAGACACCCAGACACACATACAGACACATCGAGATGCGCGCAGACACACAAAGGCACACATACAGACACACAGACAGAGACACGGGCACGCAGACACAGGGACACACACAAGCACACACATACACTGGCACACAGAGACACACGGGCACACGCGCAGACACAGACGCACACAGAGACGCACACAGACACACAGAGACATGCGCAGACAGACACAGGCACACATACAGACACAGAGACACAGGTACACAGAGACGCATACAGACACACACAGGCGCACGCAGACACAGAGGCATGCACAGGCGGAGAACCACGCAGAGACACACAGACGCACACAGACACCCAAACACAGAGACCGTAGAGATGGCACGCCCTAGCGCAACAGACTATAGACACAACAACCACCCATTGCAACGAGCCCCTAGCACGATAGACTCCTAGTACAACCATCTCCCCGATACAATCGTATGCTGTTGGCTCCCATCGTTCCTACTATATTTGCGGGTCCCTAGAAGGTAGGACAAAAAAAAAACAAGACTATGGTTGCTCGCACTCGCGGTTGCCCCGCCGAAAATTACGCTATAGTAACGAACGTGTGGGGGTAAAAATATAGCCCGCCGTTTTTTTTTTTTTTTTTTGAGCTTTGTGGCTGCAGGCGTAAAATATATCACACCGTCTTGTGTTGGGAGATATGACAGCTTTTCCAAAATATGTCTGAGTAATATATCGTGGCGAGCGGCTCGGTCGCCATGCGTGCGCTCCGGGATACAGAGGACGGTCCTGTAGGAGACCCGCAGGCGGTCGCCCCCCGGGGCCCTGGGGGGTGGGGCCCCCGGGGGTTGGGTCCCTAGGGGGCTTTCTTTTGGCGCTCCTGTAGTGCCCCGACCCTTTTGGCCCCAAACCCCCAATTGACATCTACTTTATCATGTTGACATATCTCACTTTATCGAAAGCCTTTGTGTAGTCAATAAAGCAAAGATATAGATCTTTGTTTACTTCTATAGAACGTTCAGTTAGTGTTCTCAGTAAATACACAGCATTTACTGTACCATTGCCTTCTACAAACCCACATTGTTCTTCTCCTATTTCGGGATTTTAGAAGGCAAGGGTACAGTAAATGCTGTGTATATACTGAGAACAATATGACAAACTCAAAATTATTTTCAAAATTAGTCTTAATTAAAGGTTATTGGCAGATACCCATGACTGATGAATCAGCCCATTTGACAGTTTTTGCCACACCGTTAGGACTATGTGAGTGGTTATTTAATTCCATTCTGGCTAGTAAATGCGCCTGCCACTTTTGTTAGAATAACCAGACTACTACTTCGTGACATCCCCAACGTAGAGACATATATTGACGACATTTGTATACATACGGATGACATAACGAATCATATACATTTCTTAAAGGTATTTGATAGAGTCAGACAATTTGGCCTGACAGTTAAACCAGCTGAAGTGAAAATTGGTTTCCAAGAAATTGATTTCCTCCGTCATAAAATGTCTGATTTTCACATATCGAGTAATGAGAAAATCATCACAAATTCTTGACTTTGCCATGCCAAAAACAAACAAAGAAGTTGGAGCTTATTGGGCCTTGTCAACTATTAAGACAAATTTATCCCAAGATTTGACGAATGTATTTTCAAATCTGTTGGTAAAGAAAGAGCCAAATAAAACTACAGAGTTCAGATTTGGAAGTAGCAATAAAAAAATCTACACTTATTTTTCGAAACCACCTATTTTAAAGTTACCTAACATAATTTTACCTTTCATTCTTAAAGCAGACACCAGTGGGATCACAATATCTGCAGTTTTACTCCAGCGCTATGATACAATTCTACACCTCATTGTATATGTCAGCCGGAAACTCTCACCAAGAACAAATATACTCGACGCCAGAATTGGAGTGCCTTGCAGTAGTTTTTGCAGTTATGAAGTTAAACAAGTTTCTGCTTGGAACTCACTTCACAATACAAATAGACAACAACCCACTATTGGTCCTTCATAATGGCAACCCAAAAAATAACAGAATTGCCAGATGGGCATTACTGTTACAGAACTCTTCATTTAACATCGAACACATAAAGGGGAAAGATAACAACATGGCAGATCATCTCTCTAGGTTGCCAGATGAATAGACGGTAAATTGAGCAACTTACTATCTAGCGATTAAATATTTTACATAAAATTGTGTCAGGAACACCAAGAACATTAGTGCTGTTTTACAGAAAAACTTTCACCTACAATGTCACATAGAAAGAAGGGAACTTCAACAAAAATGTAAAGAAACATCAACCGACCGGATATTCAAGGCATGAACATAAGAAACAGTGGACATGTATATTCTTGCTATTAGTGATTAAATTAGAATGTGGTGATTATTTTAATTATGAATATGGTTGTGTGAATTATATAGACATATATTAATTAGGTTATAGTTAAACTATGTACTGATTGTCCCTATGAATCAACGCTTGATGTTCCATGTTCATGGGTGTCATAATATGTACACCGGTGAATAATGGAATGCCCAGCGGATGATGCTTAGAAAATATGTTAATAAATCAATGTTTGAATTATATAATAATAAAATTGTAACATAACAACATATGCATACTGATGCTGATCCAATTACTGAGGTCTATAATAGTGTATCCAGAGATAAAGAAATAAGTCAAGGTCATAAGACGATACGTGTGCAAACAAAGGCCACTATGCACAGTAGAAATCTACAGTATATTACCATTGGAAAGAAGTGACAGAGCATGGTGGATTATAAACAGGAGCGAAAATGGTGTTTAAAACACGTAAAATATTGATCCATTTCTGCAGAGACCGGTGACCTGGTTGTCAGTCTTGTGTAGGCAGGAAGACACCTTCTCCCCGATGCTTTTTGGCAATAGCCAAAATTATTAAGCCTAACAGAGTTTGTTGTGAGAGGATTTTGGTGCCTGAGATTTTATAAAACAAGAATGGCATAAATCATTGAATAGTCCTTGAGTCATGCTTAGCCTTGGTAAACAGGGTGAGTCAATTATGTTATATGGAGAGCTCAAACTGATCTTCCTGCGAAAAGAAATCATAATGTATGTTCACTAACTAAATGGGTGTGACCAGGATATAAAAGATGTGCCCAAGGTAACCAAAATCGGCGCACTATGACAAGACGGTGACATAGAACTACACTATTGTCATGGTGATAACAACAACTATATTTAGGTCTTTGACAA
The DNA here is from genome assembly GCA_963921405.1 of Cepaea hortensis. Lineage (NCBI taxonomy): Eukaryota > Metazoa > Mollusca > Gastropoda > Stylommatophora > Helicidae > Cepaea > Cepaea hortensis. The sequence goes on from OY992879.1 coordinate 153,076,013, forward strand.
AAAAAGGAAAAGAAATACATGCCAACCACACAAGATACCGGTGATGTGCCACATTTCTAGATAAGAAAGTGCTACATGGGGTAGAGGGGGAGGATTCAAAGCCTTCAGTAGTAATCATAGACTCAGCTTAGTTTAGACCAGGACAGGCAGAGTTAAAGACGAGTAAGAGTTAAGACGGGTAAACACTCTATGACAGACACCCACCCTCGAGGTCAAAGACAGGCGAGGGAGAATGAGAGTATTACTCAGGACAAAGACGAGACAGCCCGACTGAACACGTCTGGGACAAGAGACCCGTGAAAAATTAATATGTGACAGCGTGAACGGGACAGAAGGACGAGGTCCAGACAGACGGTGTGAGACTGCGGACAGAGAAAGACGTTCTTGTAGCAGACAGAGGGAGATGGCAGAGCGAGATAGTTGACGAATGCTTGCGACAGACTTGTGAGATCGTACGATGAGAGTTGTATAACTGTAATCGGCTGAAGTACGACTGTGACAGGTTTGCGAGGTCGGAAAATGCAATAACGATGGACTGGTTGTTGACAATCTCTTGTAGAGTAACTGTGAATGTATTATGAGACCGGTGTTGACTGTTTTAGAACTGTTATGGATTGTGTACAGGGTGAGCATGTTACAGTATATAATATAAACCTGTGCTACTTGAATAATTGTAATAAACTACACTGATGTGATGTTTTCAGCCAGTCTCTGAGTGAAGTGACTTGTAGCAACATACTTTACCTGCTAGAAACGCATGTGCAAGTTTATAATGACCGGTAGGTCTCTGACAAGTAGGAAATTAGTCTAAAACAGTGTGCTGACACTAGATATGATCACAAAAGTAATAATCTGCCTTATTGGACCAATTGTGTTGGAAACATTGAGATCTGTTTCATTTATGTAGAGAATGCTGTAAAATCCCTGATGCCATAACAGTAATTCATTAATACATGAACATAAGCTAACTGGCTTTCTGACTGTTAATGTTGGGAAAGTTTACGTTCAGAAGTTAACCATTTGCTTTCTGAACGACAGACACTCAAACCATCGTTTGACACCAACGCTAGCGGTCTGCTTCCAAATCGCCCGCAGCTGTGTTTCGTTCGCAGTATACAGGATTACGAATTGCATGAAGAATGTTGATAATCTGTGAAGTAAATAGATGTGGGGACTGTTGATAATCTGTAAAGTACATAGATATGGAGAATGTTGATAATCTGTGAAGTAAATAGATATGGAGAATGTTGATAATCTGTGAAGTAAATAGATATGGAGAATGTTGATAATCTGTGAAGTAAATAGATATGGAGAATGTTGATCATCTGTGAAGTAAATAGATATGGAGTATGTTGATCATCTGTGAAGTAAATAGATAGGGAGAATGTTGATAATCTGTGAAGTAAATAGATGATGAGAATGTTGATAATCTGTGAAGTAAATAGATAGGGACAATGTTGATAATCTGTGAAGTAAATAGATATGGAGAATGTTGATAATCTGTGAAGTAAATAGATATGGAGAATGTTGATAATCTGTGAAGTAAATAGATATTGAGAATGTTCATAATCTGTGAAGTAAATAGATATGGAGAATGTTGATCATCTGTGAAGTAAATAGATATGGAGTATGTTGATCATCTGTGAAGTAAATAGATATGGAGAATGTTGATAATCTGTGAAGTAAATAGATATGGAGAATGTTGATAATCTGTGAAGTAAATAGATATTGAGAATGTTCATAATCTGTGAAGTAAATAGATATGGAGAATGTTGATAATCTGTGAAGTAAATAGATATGGAGAATGTTGATAATCTGTTAAGTAAATAGATATGGAGAATGTTGATAATCTGTGAAGTAAATAGATGTGGAGAATGTTGATAATCTGTGAAGTAAATAGATAATGAGAATGTTGATAATCTGTGAGGTAAATAGATATGGAGAATGTTGATAATCTATATATACATAGTCTTCCTTGACTTGGAGTCACAAATTACAAGTACCTCTAAAGTCGGAATGGGTTTGCCTGATGGCGAGGACACTGTAGGGAAAGCTTATCCACGAGCAACATTCAGTCCATCATTACTATTAATTAGTATAAACACTTGAGTTAAAGCGAGCGAGCACGCAAAACAAAACAAACAAAGACCTGGACACTGGAATATATATAAATGTTTATAGACGAGTTCCAAGGAATATCTTGGATAAAGAAAAAAGAACAAATGCATCCATGCTTCAAGAGCTGAATATTGAAGAATGTTGGCTATTAAAGACGATAAAACAAAGAAAATTGAAATAGTTTGGTCACTTGAAACGTCACGAAAGTTTGGAGAGAACAATAATGGAGGGGTATATGCCTGGGAAGAGAGGAAGAGGAAGGCCAAAGAGAAGATAGGTGGCGGATGAATGGGTGTATCGGACGCGGGACATTTTGCTTATGATCGAGGTTTTCCGGAAGGTTTTATGGGAGCTAGGTTCTGCAACGGGCATGCTACTGAGTGAATGAATCAGATGTCCAGAAAAACGAGACTTACGTAAAAGGTCCCATTGGGAATTATGACTAACTGCCTGGATAGTATTTTTATGTAACGTACACTGTAATGGGTGTATGATGCCCCCCCCCCTATACTTTTATACTAACCGGCACTCGATAGGGCATCATCATCATGTGCCATACCAATATGTGTGGGCGGTTATAGTACGCCATCTTACACGACAACTAACGTATTGGATCCGATCTGAGACCTGTGAGCCCAGGTCAACGAAAAAACATTCCCGCTTTGAAGTGCGTGGTAGGGCATATGTTGGGACCCTTTATAATCGTGTGTATAGTGCAGAAGAACCGACCGATCATCACAGCTAGGAGAGAATGGTGCTGAAGACGATCTGGCCGACACTGAGGACACCGAGGAAAGGCCAGACGGACACACAATCAGGCTGCTGCCATTAGTACTGCGACTCTTCTCTGGCTGTTGCAGGTGAGGACGGATCATGTGTGGGACTGACCCGAGTGTTGCAATGTCGGGTCTGAACTCAGTGTAATTGAAGGCATGGCCACTGCGCCACTGAGGTCCTATAATTATAATTGGTTAGTTACATCATATCCTTTGCAGGACGTTAAGTCACACCCGACATTTATTCGCTATTTGAGATTTACCAGACAGTATTACGTTCAGTAGTTTGATTTTGCCGGTCTCCGTGGCAAAGAATTTACTGACGCGATTTGTAAGCCCGCTTACCCGCGTTCGAAATACAGCTGCGATATATTTGCCAACAAACCGCGTTGCGTTGGGTTTAAACGAGTTGGTGTGGGAGCCGGTCGTTCAAAAATCAGTGGCAAACTACTGAACGTAAAACTTACTAAGACAACAACAGCAGCAGTAAAATGTTGGTGTTGACAGCGATGTCCTGTAAAAAAGGATATGCAAAACAAACAACAATAAAAGTTTGCTATTGCTTAATTAGATGCGACATTGTCTGTCAAACTAAACACTCCTTTCGCCCCCCCCCCCCCACACGCACGCACGCACACATACACTCAATGGTTTGTCACCGTCTTAAGAGGAAGCAACTCATTGTTACAGTCAGGAGTTATCCGCGTCTATCCACAGATCTGGTCTTGGTACAGTAAATGACAAGTGAACACTTAGAGCTGCGAGGTGACAACCGCTGATTGTTGGTGCCTTTGTGTTTCAGTTGAAGGAATCATCAGTTAAACTGTTTGGTGGCTAGCAATAGGAGTCGGCATGGCCAAGGAGTTTATTATAGCGCTCGCGTTTAAACGTCCTGGCGTTGGAGGCGGAGCAGTGGCTTCATTCCCTATTTCTAATATGGAAGTGGAGGAAGACACCGCGGTGTTCCGCTGGCTCTAGGACAAGCATCACATACATGGCGTCATTGTAACGGGCTTACATATAGCATGCCGAGCAGAGTGAAGACACGTATGCTTCGTGCAGAGTGCCATTTGTGACCAGTTTTGATTGTAAATTACCAAGATGGCTACTTGTGATAAATTGTGTCTATGAATGACCAAGTAGGCCATTTGTCACAAATTTAGCTGTGAATGACCGAAGTTTGGCATTACAGATTTCATTGAACAACAAGTTGGCTATTATAAATTTTTAAAAAATGCAAAACAGTGTATTCCCTTAGGGAAATTTAAACACAGAAGCTACATAATATATTGCATTATTCCTTGCCTGGCAAGATGTAACCAAATATGCCAGGTAAAGAGTCGTGCGCAACAATACACACGGCCGTCCAATCTCACTACCCAGAGACCAGAAATGTTACGTAGAAGTTCACTTGAAAAGAAAATCTCAGCCCCCCGCCGGGGCTTGAACCCCGGACCTCCAGCACTCGAGGCGGACACCATATCTCGAGACCACTCAGCCCCCTGAAACATCCTCTACCAAGAGTTATGGTCTTGTCGATATTTTGCTCTGTCTCTGCGAGTGAATCCATTCGTCCCCAGACTACACACCTTCGACTGGTAGCACTAGCGTGATTATCTTCCTTGCCATCACCAGCCGTGACACACTGCTCTCAAGTCTTTCTGTCTCTCAATGGTGTGCCAATGTAGTGGATGACTGGTGTCACAGAAATAAGCTTAACCTAGTTAGACGCTTATATGGATCTGATAGAGAGAAGTCAAAACAAGTACTGCGTTGTTTTTATGGGGTTATCGTTGGTGCTCACCAGCACTGTTCACGTCTCTTTCAATCTTTCCCGCTGCTGTCAATATGGTGAATACCCTCAGCCTGTGTCCAGTAACAGATAGAACCAAATCATGATATAGATGGTCTCTGTTAACAGATAGAACCAAATCATGATATAGATGGCCTCTGTTAACAGATAGAACCAAATCATGATATAGATGGTCTCTGTTAACAGATAGAACCAAATCATGATATAAATGGTCTCTGTTAACAGATAGAACCAAATCATGATACAGATGGTGTCTGTTAACAGATGGAACCAAATCATGATACAGATGGTCTCTGTTAACAGATAGAACCAAATCATGATATAGATGGTCTCTGTTAACAGATAGAACCAAATCATGATACAGATGGTCTCTGTTAACAGATAGAACCAAATCATGATACAGATGGTCTCTGTTAACAGATAGAACCAAATCATGATATAGATGGTCTCTGTTAACAGATAGAACCAAATCATGATAGAGATGGTCTCTGTTAACAGATAGAACCAAATCATGATACAGATGGTCTCTGGGCGAAGGAGTTGCGGACACAATTCGTAATCCCGCATACCACATTCGAAATATAGATGCGGACGATTTGGTAGCAGACAGCCTTGCGTTAGTTTTCATAAAATGTTGTGACTCCTGGTCCTTCAGAAATCAATGGCAAACTACGGAATGTAAACTTGCCAAGAAATTACAAACAGCCAAAAACGCTGGGGTTGACTGTGAAGTCCTGTAAAGGATATGCAACTAACTTTAACTGTTCCACGTGAGTGGCTGCCGTAGTTCTCAATGCTGCTAGTGGAAGTTTGACACACGGTATCTTCTTCTTCTGCGTTCATCCGGAGAGTTCTTTTTTTTTTTGTCGGACGTGATTGCGTTGTGCCTGTTTACAACAGAGCTGCGTTCTTGCGCCGTTAGGCCGACACATCCGACTTCTGCGGGCATTTGTTGACCGGGTTAACCTTCCCGGAGATTTCTTAGGACGTTTGACTCTCACTGTTGTGGTGTTATCCCCCATCCCAGCTGGCCCATATAGAACAGCCAAAGACATCCTGGTCAGCCCTCAAGTGAAGGCAGGGGCAGACCATGGGCATTCCCCGCCATCCAAGGAGGCTTCCATACTTGCAGAGCCAACACACAGCGCTCTGGTACTGGGCTCACCCAAGGAATCGTCACGTCCTGCACATGGCTGCTTAGCCTCACTTCCGTATATTGGACCTTCCGTTCACCACAGGATGTTCCTCCGGAAACCAGAAGAATGCAGTCTGCAGATGGCACCGAAACAGTGAGCTTTCGATTCGAACTTTCCGCGTAATGGATTTGCTATCCAAGTAATATTCCATTTCGTGCCACTGGGACGCTTTTTCCACCTTTGATGACGCCTACACAATGAGCTTTTGATTCGGACTTTCCACGTAATGGATTTGCTAGCCAAGGAATATTCCATTTCATGCCCCTGGGACGCTTTTGCTATCGACATACTTGCGGTATGAAGTGTGGCAGTCTAAGTACTTCTTCATACACGTTTAGATGTCAACCTGAATGTAGTTAAAGTAAGCTGCAGTCAATTTGAACTTGTTGATATCTCCATAGAGCTTGTCCTCAAATGAAGCAGGTGTGAGCCAAAATGTCTTTCTCTGTTCTGCATATATTGGGCACTCCTGCAGCAAATGTTTAGCTGTCATTTTACCAGTTCCACAATTACATTCATCGGTATCTCCTATCTTTAATTTATTGAACAAGTGGTATTTCGGCCTGTTATGTCCTGTGCGGAGTCTGAAGATTGCTACTTGTTCTCTTCGGTCGAGTTTGTAATGTGCATCATCTTTCTGGTGGCCTGGATGCTCTGTTTCCCATTTGGTTCTATAGGTGCTTTTTATAGACCTCTTTGCCTCATTATAGGTTATGTCTATGTCAGGCTGAGTTAGTCTTCCGCCCTCTTTTGCTATTCTGTCAGCCTCTTCATTTCCAGGTAAACTGCAATATGATGGAATCCACTGTATTACAACTTTTTTTTTTTCGATTTCTGACATAGTCCATAGAATGCTGCTCTTAAGTCTGCTAGTTCTGTGCTGTTCTTGCTCTTCAGTATTGAGACAGCTGACTTTGCATCTGTGAAGATAGCTATTTGCTTCTCTTTATTTTCCTCCATCAAGAGCATTTCTGCTGCAGTTTTCAAACCTTCTACCTCTACTTTGATGTTACTTGAAAATTTTCCAGTTGCCAATGACTTTTTTTCCCCACTCCATTTTCTAAATTTAGGAGAATTCCTCCTCCTCCATTTTCTATTGAGTTTTTGACTGATCCGTCTGTATATGCATGGTCCAATTGCTACTTGGGTAATGGTCTTTTATGTAGTTTAGGGCTATTTTTCTTTTTTCTGTTTCATTCTGAGTGTTCTTTTTCCCAATACGAGGAATGTTTTCTATCATCTATAACAGTATCTCTGTTATGGGATTTAGGTTAGCTGGAAAGAGTAGTTAGGGAGTTAATGAATGCTGCGCATTCATTAACTAATGGGGAAATAAAGTTAGTGAACGTGTGAGCACGAATGGGTTTAGGTATCCAGGGGGTTGCACACACGTCACTTGGGATTCGGCTAGGAGAAGAACAACAAAGATGTCTGAAAGTTAACATCACCAGTTTGACGATGTATTGTTTCATTCAATAAACTTATACCTATATCATAGTCGGGACTTTGTCAACTATTTCGACACGAGCCATCCACTATACACAGCCTTGTCGTGTCATCTGTACTGTTATACAGGCTGTTTTGGTGCCGTCGACCCCAGGATTTCCAGCATGGGTCGTCGCGGAGATTATTGACACAAGCGAAGAATTGTTTTATCTGCGTCTGGAGATGGATGTTTATTGGTTTTCTCAAGTAAATTATGAGGGACGCAGCAACTGAAAGCCCGCCCAGGGGTAGTTGTTGTGATTTCCCGGTGTTTGCTAAGTGGATCTTAGTCAAGGTCAGGACATTTGCTTAATTGAGAGACCGCTGTTTTTGATACACCTGACTCAGCAGTATACAGTGCCTTGATCGGTAACATACGCTGTTTTTTATTGAAGTCAAGATAAATTGAATTGCTGTTTTGCATCGTAATTTTTAAATGATGTCACTGCTGGATACATCATACAACCTGTGAATCCACCTTGTAACCCTCTGGAAATAAATTATCTGTCTACAGCCGAACGATCAGCTCAAACTTGAACAGCAAAGTCTCGAGGATGAGAAATTATATGAACGTAGCCTCAGCTCACTGGATTGTTTGAGGTCGAATCAAGGTCAAATTTCACTTTTCGGACCAGTAAATTTCTCGAATCAAGGTCAATAGGCACTGCAGGTCAGTGAAAATTTTGAGTATGTTCAATTTGTCTCAAATCAGAGGTGACAATTGATTTGAACTGACCTAACTACAACTACAACCAATACAACTGAATCGTTTTTAAATTGGAGGCCATCTAAAAGGTGAATTCTCAGTGAAGATAGATCTAACTTCTCGATAACCAACGGTCAAATATTTGTCGATTGGACCATACTTCGTTGCTTTGTCGATTGGGCCATACTTCGTTGCTTTGTCGATTGGATCATACTTCGTTGCTTTGTCGATTGGATCATACTTCGTTGCTTTGTCGATTGGATCATACTTCGTTGCTTTGTCGATTGGACCATACTTCGTTGGATGCTGGATTGTACTTCATTTTCACCCATAAACATAGGACAGGCATCTAGTCAGTTGGTAAACCCAGGACAAACAACACAGCAGTATATGTAATGGAGGTATAATCATTAACTTTTGAAATTAGTTACTTTAGATTAATAATATTAACAACATACCCAATTGAACAGGGTATTTCTTGTTTGCTTTAAGATCATATTGTGTTAATATATTAGTATACTATATTGGTTGGTACTGCTGTATTTTCCATTTCAGATTTTTTTAGAATGGAAGCCCAAGATCTTTCACAAGTATTTGGTATTTTTATCGCTTAAAAAAAAAAAAAACTGGAACACCTACGCGTTAGACTTCACAAACTAGTAAAGTAAAGTATTAAATTATAGGAAATTAATTAATTCGTAATTTTCTGTTGAATTTGATTAGTGATAGTCTTATATATTGGTGGATTATTGTATATTGGATTGCATAAATTTGTAACAGAAGCGCAGAGTCTCTCATTGGGTCAACATACGGAATAATTATGAACCACCTCCATAGAGAATTGGGACGCATAACTGCATGGTTAAAAGAATTGAAAGTAGCAGTCAGGGAGGTTGAAAATTTTGTAGAAGGGTTACGAAGAAGAACGACTGAGCAAGAGACTTATATATTTAATGTGGAGTGCAATAGACTTGGAAAGAATAACAGGAGACAGCCAGTACTTAATGAAGACAGAAGACGATATGATTCCATGTATGCGGCTGGTTACGATGAACCAGGACCCAATATCTATAAAGTAGGGGATGATGAAAGGAGAAGTAATTATGGAATGTCGGACTTGTATAAGTGTCATAGATACAAAAATGGGCGTGAGAGAAACCTTTCAAAGAAATCATGGGGTTGGCCCTCTCACAGTGCAACCGCTAGAAAAAGACGTGACGACTGGGTTGAGCAAAGGCAAAGACAATATCTAAACTCAGGTGTAAGAGACAGAGTTGAACCTGTAAATAAAATACAAACTAATCCTAAAATGGTTGCGAATGTGACTTGTAGACAGGAAAATAAAACGACGGTAGTGATAAAGAAAACAGACCGAGAGACACAGACGCAAACAGATAAAATGATAGATAAGGAGACACAGACTCAGCTAGATAATATAGAGAAGAATGACCAACTGCAAACCATTAAAACTCATCAGCTGAAATTAGAAAAGGGAGACACAGTTAAAATTAAGAAGGATAGACAGACGAAAGCCAAAGATGTTAGAAGACAGATAAGGAAAAGCATGGTAGTTAATCTGGGTACGACTGATGTGACCGATTTCTCAGATAGAAACGTTAAAAGTAATCGTATTCGGAGAATGAAAGACAAGAAGAAGGTTAGAAAGAATGTTGAGACCAATTTATTAGTAAGGGGCAATACGACTGGTATAATTTCAGATGCATCAGACAGAGAAATTGAATTTCTCCCTGACCGGGAAATGAAAGATATTAGTATGAATAATAAAACTATTAGCTACAAGGGTGCTGACTACAGGGACGTTAATTCTTATTCGACATATAGCCAACAGGATGGGGAGACAACTATATTTAGTGATTACTCAGAAGACGAAATAGGAAGGTATAAAGTATATAGGACCTGTTTTGAAAATAGTGAACAGACAGATACAGTAATGACGAGAACAGCAAGTAAACGTAGTAGAAAGAAGAATAGTAATAGAATTAGACAAATATCACAAAATTGTCCAACTACAGTGGATGACGGGAGAAAACTTATGACCATGAGACCTGAATACTTCAGGGACAGTTCGACATTTAGCGATATGGAAAATGAGTGGTATGAAGAGAAACACACGCCAGTAATAGGAGACAATGAACTGTTTGACTTAGACACATTATATGGATAGTAGAGTTAAATTTGAGCATAGTGAAGAAGAGAATTAGTTTAACTTGAGAGATGGGTGTTTTCCATTTTGATGGTGTTGCAGTAGGTGATATATGAACTTAGATGGTACGGTAGAAGGTGGAGGAATATCACAATAGCTGATATATAACCGGCAGGTAGTTGGTAGTTGAGTATTAGAAGAACGAGAGTAGAGTCATGTAAACAAGGCGAGGAGTAATAGATTGGTTGGTGCAGATATATAACTAGAGATTGATCTGAAGAGATGTAGATTCTTGGCCGAGTGGAGAAATATTAAGCGTGGTTACGCGATGCTGAGAGTTACGTGGAGAGAAAAGATGGTGTTCATGAATACATAAGTGTATTGTCTTGCTTGTAGTAAGGAGAGAGTAGGTGATATGTGATGGATCTAGAACAAAATCGGGAAAATTCGTATAGAGAGACTGTCAACAACTCATGTTTCAGGCATCATCGGATTACTTCTCCCACACCATACAAGAAACTTGCAAGTCGTGTGCGAGGAATGAAATGGTACATTTTATTGCCGTTGGCTCTTTACAATTACAAAACAGTCGCTATCTGATCACACATAAAGTCACAATATTCTCTATCACTAGTTTTCCTAAACCCTATAGCTAATCTCTATCTACTAGGCTATACGAAAACACATATCTATTCTATACGATGTGAACACTACAAAGTCAGTCCCCAGTCTGACTTCCTTCACTCGCGTCGCTACACGCCACGCGGAAGGACCTTCATGCGTCCTTCGGCTCTTTGCGTGCTAGGTCAGTTAGCACGCTTCTATTAGCTGTCTTTGGTTGAGTGGCAATCGTGGCTATCACGCAGGCGTGATTCTGTCGTGACCAGTAGTGCTAACTATCTGGTCAACGCCTCCGTGTGAGGACTAGTTAATAGTCCCCCTTTTCTATCATCTATCCTGCCCTGATCCCGGGCACTGTGTTCCCTCTAATCTATCTGAGGTTGACCCCACGTCCCGGTGGTGTTCTATCATGAGGCAGGCTTCCTGCCTCCTGTTTCAGTCTTTGACACACACCCTCCCCTCCTGTGGTGCGTCATCAACTTTGACTCATTGGTTGTGACGCAAGAGGTTTCTAAAAAATTAGTGTGTCTAATTTTTGTCAAAGACTGTAGATAACCTGGCTTTGGGCTACTCAATAGACCTACTGACTAATGTCACAATGTAGCATCACTTTACTTGGCTACTGGCAATCGCCACAAACTTGTCTGGTTGGCGTGAGCCCTCTTCTCAATCGCAATATTATATTAATTAGAGGTATGTCTGAACCGGACCGTTGTCTTATAAGACCTGCCCTCAAATAGTAAATTAACTCACTACCCATACAAAGTTGACTTTCTGAAGGTCAACACATGAATTGCTTCATGTGCCCCATATAATATTAAACAACCATTACACAAGCTGTGAGCGACAGGCTTTACCTATCTCGCTTCCGCGTGTAAAGTCATATTTCACTGTTAAGTTAGTGTTTCGTTGTCTATTATGTCCCCTGACCCGGAGTTATCTCCCTTTGATCTAATAAAAGTGTATGCAATTTATATGTTTGTTTTTCTGGTTGTTTGTGTGTTTGGATGTAATTAAACGTATAATCTACCCTCTAACATGTGTATCTAACTATCATGTGTATGTAAGTTAGTTTTTCAAGTGCCATAATTCATTTAACTGTGGTCACAAACATGTGTATAATACAAATCTGTGACTACGTTTCTGTCTTATGAGACTCAAAATACTTTCACTAAGATCCTAAACTAAACTACACAAAATACATTCATTACAACACATTTCCAACATTGAAACCAACATTTGACGGCAACAAAAATAAAAAGTCCTGTTGAGCGGCAGAAAAAATCCGCTGACTGTTCTCACTCTCTCCTGTATATTTTACATTCGCTCTCACTTTCACACTTCTGTCACACATCTTTAACCTTCCCTTATGTCACACTTCTTTTACCCTCACTATTGGCACACATCTTTTACCCTCATTTCTGTCACACATCTTTCATCCTCATTTCTGTCACACTTCTTTTACCCTCACTATTGGCACACATCTGTTACCCTCATTTCTGTCACACCTCTTTTACCCTCACTTTTGTCACACATCTTTCACCCTCACCTTTGTCACACATCTTTTACCTTCATTTCTGTCACATAACTTTCACTCTCATTTTTGTCACGCATCTTTTACCCTCATAGTTATTTAAAAACCTTGGAGTGACACTGTACAAGTTTGGCTCAGTTTGACAGAGTTGAGCCTAATGACTGTGCATCAACCGTTGCACACGTCAAGTATTTACAACATATTTACATGTAAGAAAAAAGGGTTGATGGTTTGTACCCTGGTATTATTAACCACTCTATTCTACTGAAATATTACTCTAAATACTGACATACTAATACTAGTTCTATAAATATACATTTAATGCGTTGCCTATTTTAATCTATCTGTCATATTAATCCTAAAATAAGCTTACATTACTCCTAATATTTATCTAATTTAAGGGATGTAATTTACCTATGTGAAATGAAATTGATGTGAGATGAGTTATGTCCCTTTGTGAAATGGGTAATGTGAAATGTAATAAGTTACGTCCCTTTCTAAAATGGGTGATGTGAAATATAACATATTCTAACTAATGTTTTTAAATGAAACAAAATATATGATTGATATTCTTATTCTATATGGTGTAAATGATGTATCTTTAAGTGTATAATATTTCTATTCTATTATGGTGTAACCTAATCATGCTACTAAATGATAACGTTTGTTAAATGGATTGGTTAAGATGGAATGAAATCAAATGAAATGAAACAAAGTGAAGTATAATAAACTGAATGATACTATTCATATCTAAACTTCTTATAATTAGTTGTCATGTTTAAATTACTATCCTAATCTACTTTTAAAGTTAAATAAATATGTAAATTAATATTCTATCTACCCAAAAAAAAAATGAAAAATATTATATTGTCTAACTCTAAATATAAATTAAAATGACATAATCTATCTATATTTTATCACTATATTAAAACATTATGATACATATCACATTAAGTTTTATATACATGGTTTTTAAATACCTCAGGTTAGTCGTTGCCATTAATGTTCAGAAACACGTTTTCATTGGCATACTATCTATACAATTGTTCTGGGTATTTGAAATCCATTACACAGTCCTATTTGTTCTATGGGTATTGCACCTGTAGAGTTCGCTTGTAAAGTAGACCACTGTTTTCGTGTCTGTATGTATATAATCATCTGACACTGTTTTTCTCTGTTTAACACAACTAATTCACTGGAACATATATGGAGCTTAGCAAGTAATAAGCTGTCCTAGTTCACAAGGTGATATATTTGTTCCCAGAGTAAAGTTCTTACTTTTGATGTCTACGGACACATAGCAGGTCAATGTTTTTGGTACTTAGTTCAGCACATAATATCCATGTATTTCTAACATATTTCACATAGAATATTTGACTGTACTAAATTAACATCTATTACTCTACACTCTTATGTGGAAATTTCTGGTATTGCTACATCAGATGGTCGACTAAGGGTATCAGCCAAGATGTTATCTTTCCCCTTAATATGCTCTATACTAAAGGTGTAATTTTGTAGTATTAGCGACCACCTGTATATTCGGTCATTTCGATGTACACCACTCTGTATGACCGTTATTGGGGAGTTGTCAGTCTGGACAATGAAGTGCACACCCGCCAGAAATCGATGCAGCTTTCTCACCGCATAGATGACGCTTAAGGCTTCCAACTCGGATATGGAATATCTGGACTCGGTGGGTGTGATCTTACGGCTCACGTAGCAAATCGGATGGAAGATGCCCTCATAAAATTGGCCTAGTACTGCAGCGATGGAGATCCTGCTGGCATCTGTCCTAAGATAATAAACGAGCCTCGGATTAGGCAAGCGGAGGATTGGAACATTACTAAACAAGATTTTCAATTTTGACAATGCAGAAATTAATAATGCATCTTTGACATCCAATTTTACAGAAGCTTTTAAAACATTGGAAAATACACTTGTAATCTCCGCTAAATTTGGAATAAATTTACTATAGTAATTCACTAACCCCAAAAGGCTTCTGACCTGTTTCTTGGTGGTAGGCATGGTCAGATTCATAATTTTGGTAATAATTTTCTGGTCAGTCTTTAGTTGACCTTGAGAAATGACATGACCCAAAAAATCAATTTCTTTTAGGCCCAATTCGACTTTGCTCGGTTTGACAGTGAGCCCGAAGAGTCGCAACCTATTAAAGACATGTCTCAGTTTCAGTAGGTGTGTTGTCCAGTCATCAGTATGGACACATATATCATCTATATAGGTCACTGTATTCGTCACTCCATGAAGTAGATCTCTAGTTAAGCGTACGAAAGTGGCAGGAGCGTTTCGAAGTCCGAAAGGAAGAAAACGCCACTCGTAAAGTCCTAAAGGTGTTGAAAAAGCAGTAAGATGGATGGATTGAGACTACATAGGGACCTGCCAATATCCCTTAGTGAGATCTAATTTAGAAAAGATTTTGGAGGTGGACATGTCAAGAATAAGATCTTCGCAGGAAGGAATTGGCTCTGCGTCGATCTTGGTGACGTTGTTGAGCTTTCGATAGTCCACGCACAGACGAATTGTAGAATCTTTCTTCTTAACTAGAACAATTGGAAAAGAGTACTCAGAGGTGGATTTCTGGATGATCCCACTAGCCTCTAAATTCAGAATTTCCTTATTTAGATTTTCCCTATAGCTTAGTGGGATTGAGTACGGCCTGCATTTAATAGGCTTAGGGTCCGAAAGAAGAATGGAGTGTTCGATTCTGTCCGTCCTACCTGGAATGTCAGAGAATATGTCTTTGTATTCCGTCACTAATTCTACTAATTGTCGTCGTTGACTGTCTGTTAGTCCCTGTTCTATATGTATGCTATCTAATGTAGCAGTCTTGTCTACAATAGGAACTGGTAGTTCCATTCCGTCGTCGTCTACCTGATTCAGTACGGTGGTGGTGCTAAGTGTGTATTCTGTATTCTCGCTAAGTGTATGCTCGTCGGATATGCCGTTCTCGCTAACTAGTGTAGTTGCGTTGTGTATGTCTGTCGTCTGATCACTAAGTGTGGGTGCACTGTGTTCGTCTGTCTCTACTTCTGTCTCTTGTCGTGAATAGTAAGGTTTCAACATGTTGACATGGAATATCTTTAAGTGTCCGTTTATTGATATTTCATAGTCAACATCTGAAATTTTACGTACCACCTTGAATGGCCCTTGCCATGAAGTCAATAATAAATTTCGTTTGTCAGGAAGCAAGAGAAGTATGTCTTGATCTGGTTCAAGTTCAATTGTTCTCGCCCCTTTGTTGGCATATTGGCGGTAGATTTGACCCTTCCTCTCCAAAGCTGCCTTAGCTATAATACACGATTTCATGATTTTATCTCGTGTTTCAGTCACCATTTCATAAGGTGTTTTTGGTTCGGGAATTTGAATAGAATTCGTTATTGCCTGATGATAAATGGTTAGGGGTCCACGTGGGTTAGCCCCGTACACTAATTCAAACGGTGAGAAACCCGTGCTTGAATGGGGAATCTCCCGATAGGCGAACAGCACTGTTGGTAACAGTGTATCCCAATCAGCTGGGTTTTCTGCTGTTACCTTAGCCAGCATATGCTTAAGATCTCCATTAATTTTTTCTACTATCCCATTGCTGGCTGGATGATACGCTGTCGTGAAATGTTGTTTAATTCCTAACATTTTTGTAAGGGCTTGCGTTGCAGCCGATATGAATTGAGTTCCACGATCGGATAAAATGGTCCGTGGAAATCCGAATCGTGAGAACAGGTGTAGAAATACATTGGCAACATCTTTGGAGGTGATGTACTTCAAAGCTACTGCCTCAACCCACCTTGTACATAGGTCGACCATCGTTAATATGAAGCGATTTCCTTTGCTGGACACCTGATTCAGGGGTCCAACAATATCTACCGCCACACTCTCAAATGGCCTAGAAGCCAGTGTAGAAGGTTGTACTTCAGCTGTAGCATGTTTACCCTTTCGTACTAACTGTTGACAGACATTACACGAACGACAAAATAATTTAATATCATTGCAAAAACCTGGCCAATAAAAATGAGCCTGAATTCTGGCCCTGGTTTTGTCATATGCAAGATGGCCAGCAAACGGTGACTCATGTGCAATCTTTAGCACAGTTAGGCGATGTTGTACAGGTAACACCGTTTGCTGAATCTCATGGTTACCAGTAGTATAATATCTAGTAAGGATGCCATTATTTAATCTGAAGAACCATGATGCGTTCTTTGTCACTTTGGCTCGTTCTTTCAATACTTTTAAATAAGGAGACAAACTAGGATCAGCTTTCTGCTGTTCTATGAATTTTTGTCTGTTGGTATCATCAGTGCTAGATGGAGAAAGCACCAGTAGTCTCTCATCTTGTAGCGTGTCTTGATGTTTTATAGTGTCTGCTCTGGTTGTTGCATTAACTGCATTCAGTTGGTTCCATGCAGTTATTTCATCGCTAGTACATTGTTTTAGTTGGGGTAAGCAACCCAGAATTAAATCAGTACAAGGGTTGTCAAGTACAGCACAAGTAAATGTACCCGAAAGGAAAGGAGTGTTAATACGGGCTTTGGCCAAAGGGTAAATTTCAATGTTACCCGAAAAGGTTCGGCATTTGACAGAGTCACCTGTATAATCCTCTTGACTCACCAGTTCCTTTCTGAGACCAATAAGGGTACTACCGCTGTCCAGCAAACATTGGCATGGTCTATCATTGACCATTGCATTGTGGAACTCTAAATTGCCTCTGGAGGCTAAGGCTGCATTCACACTCTCAGATGAGAATGGAACTGTATGTCCACATTCTAATTTTCCGTCAGCATGAAATTGGTGACATCGCTCACAACTGTCAAAACTTAACATATCGTTTACACAACACACCTCTTCCGTTTGGTTAACAGGTAATTCATTTTCAACATCACACTCAGTCTCACTACCACTATCAGAAGATGTATCAAGTAAAATAGCATTGTTGGCTTTCATACGTTGGCGGCCCAGGCACTTATTTGAATAATGGCCGTAGCTGGAACAAAAAAAAACATTTGATGGCACGCCGGTATGCAGATCTTTTGTTCTGTTGCTTCTTAACTGATTGCCTGCCTGAGACCGTCTGATAGACCCCGTAACCCTTGTGCGACACCCGTGAACCACACTTTAGGCTTTTTATATATGGTGGTTTAAACTGAACCATTTCTCCATTCCAGTCCACTATTTTAGTGTCCCATTAAGTTAAACTTCAGAACGAAAGAATTACCTGGCTTCCGTGTGCAAAAATCCCGCATGACAAAGAAGAATACACATGAAAACATGTTTCGAAATTGATTTTTGTGATTCGAATTTTTGTGACATTACTTTCTGGTGAAGGACCTCATATATTTTAATAAAATTACAGTTTTAAACAGTTTTATATTATAGTTATTGTGATGTAAACGACTTTGTGATAGATTCGAAAACAAACCTGTGCAGTAGTGAGATAGTTATGTAGAAGACGGTAAATAATATAGAGAAAAAAAATCTAACAGTCTAAGAACAACAACAATCTACCAACAATCTAAGAAAATGATGGTTTTTCCATTTTGTGTGAAAATGATGTACTTCATAATGTTATCATTTCATTGCGTTATATGCGTGTTATGGAGCAGTTCTTGTGATATTCTAGAACCCAACTGGTGTTTGTAATAAAATTCACTAAATTTAACTGGATTAGCAGATTCGGATATGAAATAACGCCTTGGTAAGTGAATTTTTTTCATAATTTTTAACACTTTAATTTCAATTGTTATTACTAAAACTCTCATTATTGTCATAATATTTGTAACCTATCAATTTATTATTAACACTGTCATGTTCCTTGTGCAATCCTCTTTAATTTTATATGTAATACAATAGATCTGCTACAATTGTAACCATTTTAAAAGCAAGATTGTGGTATACCCCTAGTTCAAATTTTCTGCCTTGAATCTCTGCTTGGGTATGACCATTTTTTTGTTTGGCAGGCAATCAGTTAATAACATTTTCAAGATGTGCCGGATAACTTGGCGATTTGTCACACATTGAATAAGTGTCATGTAAAAGTTGACAGTGGATACATTTTGAAATTTTTCTATCTTTCTTGTCAAATTTATTAAATGGTTTTCTATTGCTCTGATAGTTTTTAGATTGATCTTTTACAAAGGACACTATTTCAGAGTCCTTTGAAGTCCTAAAAATATCTCTGTTTGAAGAAAAATATGCAGACCCTTTCTTTTCAAACTGTTCTATGGTTTCAATGTCTGACTGCTGCAAAAATTTAGCAAAAGAGGATGGTATCGTGGATATTACTTTATCCATAGTTATTAAATTGTTCAATCTATCAAAGTCTTTTCCTATGTTAGCTGCTTTAAGCCACCTATTTAGTACACTTTGAACATTTGAGACGTAGTCAATGAAAGTCTCAGTAGGTTTAGGTTTTAAATTTGAGAACCGAACCTGATACCCAGGGGCATCAAGTAAAAAGTGTTGCATAATCCTATCACGGATGTATTGGTAGTCAGATCTAAGATCGGTTGGTATAGATTCTATCACTTTAAGGGGCTCACCACTCAGGTTCTTCATATAAATCATAGCCCACATCTCTAAAGGAACTTGGTGATATTTAAACTGATACTCGACATTTTCTGTCCAAGCAGATATTGAATCGTCTTTACAATATGGTTTGATAATATTCTTGTATTTGTTGAATTTATTTTCTTCTTGTTGACTTCTTAGTTTAGTAGCAGAGATCTCTGCGTGTGAGTCTACATCCATACCTTTCATCTTTAACTGTGTCTCTGCTTCTACTTGTATTTGTTTTTCCTTAACTCTTGCCATTTCATCTATCTCCTTTTGCTTTAGATCTAATTCTCTTTGTTTTAATTCTAATTCCTTCTGTTTAATTTCCTTATCTTGTTCTAATTGTTGTTGCTTAACATTCTTATCATGTTCTAATTGTTGTTGCTTAACATTCTTATCCTGTTCTAATTGTTGTTGCTTAATTTCTAATTCTTTTTGATTAATCTGTTTGTCATCTTCTAGCTGTTTTTGTTTTGTTATTTCAGCTAGTTCTGCAATCTCCTTTTGGTGTTGTCTTTCTAGTGCCCGTTCATTTCTCTCAGCCTCTTTTGCTTCTTTAAATTTTTGATCCGCATATTGTTCTAGCTCTTTACCTGTGTATTGCAATTCTTTGCCTGCTTTAATGAAGTCAGCTAGAGTAGCCATGTTGTTGGGTAATTGGCTCGCGTTGACCTGAACTGACTGCTTCACTCAGTTATTTTTCTTTGATATGCTATGTTATTTAATATCTGAGCACTACAAATTGTACTCTTTGTTTACAATCTGGAAAATTGTATTCTCCAAAAAATTAGAGCACAAAGTCTGTTCATACAATACACGCTGAAAAAGAGATGCACTATTAATCACAATGCATTTCCAAAAACGTAGGTTTTACTCATCTTAATGTTCCCGAGAACAAGGAACAACACGTCAGCAACACCGGTCCCGTTGTTTGGCACCCCGGAATACACACGAGTTTTCTACTCAGGTCACCTTGTTTGGCACATCGGCATACACTCACGTTATCTATCAGCTGTTGTTCACCCTGGTTTACAGAGCAGCAACAATTAACAACTCGTAAACGAAAAATAGATTTTTGACAAATTGGTACAATGACACTGACATGCCCACGAACAAACAGAATATCGATTAATTAATATTTAATGTCAATGTCCTGTCTTCGTTCTACAGTAATATGTCTTTCGTTACTAACCTAGTTTAATCTATGGAAGTATGGTGCAGACCAAATCTAATTTGCATAACCGAAAGTAGTGCCCTCGTGACGGTAAACAAATAGAAAAGTACGAAAAAAATTCAATAACTGCTTTTAAATAAATATAAATATAATAATAATGTGTAAATAAATAAATATATTCATTCTCTAATTTAAATAAACAAATAATAGTTAATACATCGTAAAGATTCAGGCAGGCAGCAGCTTGGCAGTTTGTAAACACTGAAATGCTGATTCCAAGTGGCGAGGCCCAACTGCTTGTCAATCGTGCCACGTCACAGGCGTAGCGCTATTTTTAGCTTGCAAAAATCAATACTGTCACTGACCTCTGTATTGCTCCGCCATGAATCATTTTTGACAATTATTCATAAACAAATAAATAATTACATACATAAATGAAAGAAGAACATAATATGAATACTTACAACTTTGAAGAACACATTATTTAAATATATAACATTCTAATAAGCACAAATAAACATTATTTCATCACGATAGGCACAATTCTGCTCGCAATTCGCTCTAGTCTGCACACGTCATCGTTACTGACACAAATTAAACATTTAATCTTTGTAATATCCTATCTGTAACCCTAGTCTAGAGCCGTGGGTAAGTGTTATAGCTTGAACTCAGGTTCAAGCCACACTTCTGACACCACATTTAATCCTATTGCCTGTCAACAACTCATGTTTCAGGCATCATCGGATTACTTCTCCCACACCATACAAGAAACTTGCAAGTCGTGTGCGAGGAATGAAATGGTACATTTTATTGCCGTTGGCTCTTTACAATTACAAAACAGTCGCTATCTGATCACACATAAAGTCACAATATTCTCTATCACTAGTTTTCCTAAACCCTATAGCTAATCTCTATCTACTAGGCTATACGAAAACACATATCTATTCTACACGATGTGAACACTACAAAGTCAGTCCCCAGTCTGACTTCCTTCACTCGCGTCGCTACACGCCACGCGGAAGGACCTTCATGCGTCCTTCGGCTCTTTGCGTGCTAGGTCAGTTAGCACGCTTCTATTAGCTGTCTTTGGTTGAGTGGCAATCGTGGCTATCACGCAGGCGTGATTCTGTCGTGACCAGTAGTGCTAACTATCTGGTCAACGCCTCCGTGTGAGCACTAGTTAATAGTCCCCCTTTTCTATCATCTATCCTGCCCTGATCCCGGGCACTGTGTTCCCTCTAATCTATCTGAGGTTGACCCCACGTCCCGGTGGTGTTCTATCATGAGGCAGGCTTCCTGCCTCCTGTTTCAGTCTTTGACTTAGTGTGACTTAGAGAGTTTGAAAGAATGGTCGTATTGTGTATTAGGTTGAGACGTCTGACATTTGAATTAACGTTTCGATCGTTGTTGTGGGGAAAAAGCAGATACAGTAGTGGGGGGCAGAGGTAAGATGAGACGAGCGTGCCTGATACGGAGGAAGGAAGAATATGAGAGAATACGAGGAAGTATGTAGCATTGCCTCAGTGGACTAAGTGTGTTGATGGTGATGGGTGGTGAGTAAAAGAGATATTTTGCTAGATTGTCTGTTGAAAGGATCCGAGGGATGACATAAATGTGGCTGCCAGAGATATATAGGTGTGGTATTGACTGTTGAGTAAGGTAATGTAAGGTGATGAACATTATGTGTATGTGTATAAATAGCCAGATAAGGGTGAGATTGTTAAAAGGAGATGGTGAGAATATAGGTAAGTGATGCCAGTTGATGTGTGCAATGAGTAAGGAAACATGTTAGACAGGAATGAATGGTTACTCACGAGATTAGATTGCGTGGCGGTTGTCTGAGAAATTCAGGAAATAGTGATTACGGAGATGGATTTAGAAAAACTAATAGTAAAATACTAGTACGGGAGAATGAGACACGTTAGTTGTGTTAGATGGACGAGATTTAGAAGAAAATATAAATATCGTCATGAGGTGGAAGTGTGATAGTCCAGAGATGATTAAGTGCAAGTGAGAAAATAAGTGGGCGTATAGAGAAATTGATGAAAGTAGGGATTGTTGGTTAGGAAGTGATATCGGGACTGATAAGAAATTCTAGATGTAAAAATGACAGAAATTGTCGATGTATGTTGATTGTTTCATTTCTTATGGTTAGTGATTGGATTGTGAAGGTCGGTCCTGTAGCAGTGATTTGGTGTTTCGTTGGTCGTTGTAGGAGGCAGATCTAGTGTTGTTCGGGGGAATTGTGTTAGAATAGGATTGCATGATGCAGAGAAGTGCGAAGAGGTGATTAGTATGTCTCGTTGGAGTGAGGATAGTTGTGAAGAGTTGTCTGTCTGTAAAGGAGGTAGAGATCATATTTAGTTATACGCGCGCGCTTGCTGTTTCTGAATGGATAACGATAAGTGTGAGGAAGTTGTTGTGATAAGATGTTGAAAATTGTGATGCGTCGGGTGCACGGGTAACTTAAAAGTATAATTAGTGGTTATTCAAGGGAAAAAACTAGTTAGAAAGTGGGGATGCCGGGTTACAATTTCCCTTGGTAATTAGATGGGTTGTGGTGTGCTGAGATAGCCACACTACTTAGTATATTGAGCAAGTTGAGCTGTGGGAAATTCTGGAGTTGATTTACGTTCAGAAAATAAAGAGAAATTAAGTGATGATTTTCACGGGAAAGAGAGAGTCACAGGGAGTAAGTGCCCTGCATGCCCACGTTTGATTAATTCAATGGACAAAGAGACACGGGAAATGGAGTAAGAAACTCAGTGCACAAAAAGGGGAGAAAAAGTGGTTATGTAGATATTATGATTTATTATTATTTTGTTATTCAATTTTTGGGTTGTTACCAGTTAATCACTATTAAGTTGGTAAGAGGACAGGGGTCAGTTAAGTAGAGCTGCGTTAAGACAGCGTTACATGGAGATGGGAGTTGAAATAAGAGCTGCACAAGTCAGTGTTATAGATTTCACTTTGAAGAGTGATCATACTGCGGATATCAGTACAATGAATTGTAAGGGGAAGTAAATCATACTAAATACTGGTAGAGAACATGGACTAAATGCCATGAGGGTTGCGGGAGAATAAGGAAGGTCCGTAATATATGGACTAAAGTTGATAATGGGGCTGGACGTTTACAGACATGAGTTCAGTGGTGGTGTTTTTGCTGCTGTGGGTTACGGCATGAATTATGAATTGAGAGGTGGGAGATTTTAGAGAGGTATTGTGTTCCATGGCTTTGGCATGATGTTAATGTTTATCCCTTTGGGTGTTATAAGCTTCAGAGATAGGATGAAGAAGCTGGTAATAAGTGGGTTGCTGGAGTAGTGTATATAATGGCCAGATTACGTGAATATTTATGATGTTGTGTTTGATGGTTAACATTGCGAAGTTACTGATGTCTGTAATAAATAGACATTTAAGGGGAGGTTCGGAGTTACTAGATTGCTGTGGGTAACGGCATTAAAGAGAGATAGTTCAGAGCCATGATGAGCTAGATATCGGTGATAGTTTTAGTGAATGTCAGAAAATAAGTTGATAAAAGAATTGCCATAATAAGTAGGTTGCATTTGTTTTAGACTTTACTGCGTAAAGTCTCAGTATAACATAGGGGGGTAGAGGTGAGTATGGTTTTGTGAGAAAGAATTTTGATTTTTTTGTGAGTAAGATTTCTTTTTCTGTCGTGTGGGAGTGACTTTATGATTTGTTGAATTGCAGTTATGGTGTTACTGGTAAAAACAAGAAGAAGAAGAAGTTCATAGTGGTTTGCTATGAGGAAGAGTCACAAATAAAAGGATGAGGTTGAATTATGAAATATATGTTGAGGGATTGTTGGGTAGAATCGGTATAGAAGAAGAAATATTTCAGTATTGAGCTAAGTGTTTAAGGGTTGGAGTTGAGACTTTTCCAGAGAAAAAGTCTTGTTGAAAAAGGGAGGTATTATAACAGTATCTCTGTTATGGGATTTAGGTTAGCTGGAAAGAGTAGTTAGGGAGTTAATGAGTGCTGCGCATTCATTAACTAATGGGGAAATAAAGTTAGTGAACGTGTGAGCACGAATGGGTTTAGGTATCCAGGGGGTTGCACACACGTCACTTGGGATTCGGCTAGGAGAAGAACAACAAAGATGTCTGAAAGTTAACATCACCAGTTTTGACGATGTATTGTTTCATTCAATAAACTTATACCTATATCATAGTCGGGACTTTGTCAACTATTTCGACACGAGCCATCCACTATACACAGCCTTGTCGTGTCATCTGTACTGTTATACATCTCAGGCAATTGCTGCTATCTCCAAGCTGGGAACTTGTCTGCATTGTAAATGGGTTTGACTGTTGATATGTTAAGTACAGGATCTGCCCTAATCTTTCGTTTTGCCGTTTCTACAAAGTTGCTACGCTTCAGTCTTCCCTTTCCAAAACCATTAAACCTTTTATTCATTGGGTGGTCAGTCAATCTTCTAAATTTGTCTGCTTGTTGCTGGGCTTTACTATCTCTTCTATCCTGCATTGGTTGTAAACAAGTGATCTTTTCTAGTTCGTTAATAAGCGTTGTCTTCAGGCTTCTAGTTATGATCCGCATTCCTTGATTTTATAGTCTACTTATTTTGTTAAAGTTTGACTTAGCTGCTGTTGCCCAAGCAACATGTCAATATGTCATATTCCAGTACTGGCCTCACCCGTCCAGTATATAACTTCTTGAGAACTTTCTCATTTGCTCCCCACGTTGTACCAGCAAGCTTTTTCATGATTGCCATTCTTTGCCTTGCTCTTGTTCGATTTTTCTCAACCTGTGTCTTCTATGTCAGGCGACGATCAAAGGTAACTCCTAAGTAGTTTGGATTTTCTTCATGGCGCAATATTTTTCCATTTAATACCAGGTTAGAGTGCTGAGTTTTATTTGAGAGGGAGAACACTGTGCATGTTGTTTTCTCCTCACTTATCTTCACTAGCCATGATTTTGACCAGTCCTCTAGCGCTAATAAGGCTAGCTGTATTCTGCTGTTAGCTGTACTAATATATTCTTCAGATGTCCGTATGGCTAGGTCATCTGCAAAGGAGGATGTGTGTACTCTGGCTGGAAAATTTTCCGTGATGTAATTTATATATGCTCGGAATAATGTTGGTGAAAGAACTCCTCCTGGGGGAACACTTTGCTCCAACAGCATCTTTTTGCTGGTTTGTCCTTTTGTCCTGGCAGTTCTGTTCTCAAGGTACTGGCTGATCCGTTTGTACATTTTCCTACAAACATGCATTTTTTGCAGTTTTACTTTCAGTCCTTCCTTCCATACTTTATCAAATGCTTTTTCTAAATCTATCCAGACCGCTAGTGTGTGTTTTTTCTCTTGGAAGGCATCCTCTACTTCCTGAGCTATATAGGTTATTTGATCTGCAGTGGATCTGTACTTTCTTAATCCTGCTTGGTGTGGTGTTAAGAGTTGGTTGTCTTCCAGATGCCATGTTAGCCTGCCATTTATAATGCGTTTCATTAATTTTCCTACACAGCTAAATAGACTGATAGGTCGATAGCTATTTGGTTCTTCCATGTCTTTTCCTTTCTTTGGGTATGGTATTAGTATAACTTTCTTGCATGCCTGTGGGACAATTCTTCTCTAAGTCCAAACTGTAATTTAGGACTGCTAGTAATTTCTTTTGTGCTTTAGTGCCTAGTCCTATTAGCATTTCATTTGTGACTCCATCCTTTCCTGGTGATTTCTTCTTTTTAGGGTATACATTGCCTGTTCCATTTCTTCCATTTTTAGATTTGCCATCATATATTCTGCTGCGATCTCTGTATTACTATGATGTGTTTGTTTGTCCTTGATTGCTTTCTTCTGTTCGGTAGTAATATCAATGTGGTTTGCACTAGCATATGTTCCAATAGTACATTTACAGCCTTTTTTCCTGTAAGCAAGGCATTTCTTTGTTTAATTTTATTTGTTTGTTTCTGGATCCTTCATTGTTCATGTCTTTCATTGGTTTCCATAGTTTGTTTCCATCCCTGTCAAAGTTCAGGTTTTCTATTTTTCCCCTCCAGCAATCTCTTGTTTAAATATTGAGCACAACCCACTACTGGCAACGCCGATCGCATTCTGATATGAACCTAAGGCCTATCCACGTCAATATGGAAGCACTATACTCGAGTTTCGCCCTCATTTGAGCTCGTCAGTAGTGCATATCCCTGACCGGATCCGGAAACAGTCCCGGATCACGCGTGTGAAGCTGGTGTTTAACCACGTGGCACACACTGGACACACCAAATTATCACAACAGAATATTACAACGCTACCCATCGTAGGCTATGCTCAAGATTGTCCAATCGCCGCGACCGACGTCGGTCAATCGATGGGACCCGAACGATCAGGACTTCTCACTGGCAAGTAACACCAGGCCTCCTAAATCCAGTGAGCAATAATCAATTGATTATGTGGTTGTTTCGGGATTTGAAATTTAAATATTGAGCACAACCCACTACTGGCAACGCCGATCGCATTCTGATATGAACCTAAGGCCTATCCACGTCAATATGGAAGCACTATACTCGAGTTTCGCCCTCATTTGAGCTCGTCAGTAGTGCATATCCCTGACCGGATCCGGAAACAGTCCCGGATCACGCGTGTGAAGCGGGTGTGTAACCACGCGGCACACACTGGACACACCAAATTATCACAACAGAATATCACAACGCTACCCATCGTAGGCTATGCTCAAGATTTCCCAATCGCCGCGACCGACGTCCGTCAATCGATGGGACCCGAACGATCAGGACTTCTCACTGGCAAGGAACACCAGGCCTCCTAAATCCAGTGAGCAATAATCGATTGATTATGTGGTTGTTTCGGGATTTGAAATTTAAGATTTGAGATTTAGGAGGCCTGGTGTTGCTTGCCAGTGAGAAGTCCTGATCGTTCGGGTCCCATCGATTGACCGACGTCGGTCGCGGCGATTGGGCAATCTTGAGCATAGCCTACGATGGGTAGCGTTGTGATATTCTGTTGTGATAATTTGGTGTGTCCAGTGTGTGCCGCGTGGTTACACACCCGCTTCACACGCGTGTTCCGGGACTGTTTCCGGATCCGGTCAGGGATATGCACTACTGACGAGCTCAAATGAGGGCGAAACTCGAGTATAGTGCTTCCATATTGACGTGGATAGGCCTTAGGTTCATATCAGTATGCGATCGGCGTTGCCAGTATTGGGTTGTGCTCAATATTTAAATTTCAAATCCCGAAACAACCACATAATCAATCTCTCGTTTTTTGATTTACAGTTCTTTTATATTTTGCTGAGATGGCTTTGAGAGAGATGTTCGCTTCAGTTGTTTGTTCTCTCTTTGCTGTCTTCCTGGCATCTTCAACTTTGTCCTCCAAACTGTGTAGTTCTTCAGTCCAATATGGTTTGTAATTTTTCCTCGCTCTTCTTGGAATGATCTCAGTGGCTGCGCCAGCGAGGCAAAGGCTTTTACTTCTGTGGAACATACTCAATATTTATTACAAGCTTGATTGGTCTGTGGTCACTACCTGCTAAATGGTCAAGCACATGGTGATCGATTTTGTTGAGGGTGTCTCCTGTGCAGAAAGCTAAGTTAGTTAGTTAGTTAGTCGACAGATCATCCTCGTTGCACATCGGACCATTCAGTCCATAAGTGCTCGGATCCCCTCCTCAGCAAATCCCGCAGCGTGTAGCGGCTAACGACGCCAGTTCTGTGTTGGTTTATCAATCTTCTTTGGCTTCCTGCGTAGTGTTCTTGTTTGGCCACCCCTCTTTTAATTTGCTGCTCTCCCAGTCTGGCCATTGTTGTAGATTCACAGTCATCACTTGGTTCTTGCAAAAGTCTCAATTCTCGTAGAGCATTCAGAATGTCAGCCTGGTCCATGGCGCGTCCGCCCTCCACAGTAGCCTCACCTGCGAGCTTGTCAGCCCGCTCATTTCCTTGTACTCCCGCATGCCCTGGCACGAAGATGAAACTAATCTTTGCCAGCCGAGACCGCTTCAGAGGCAGCAACCATTCTCTTCGGATCGACCCCTCCTCTATCCTCTTGATCATGTTCATTGAGTCGCTAAGGAAACAAGCCCTAGTGAATGTCTGTGTCTCGAGCCATGTTATTGCTTTACTTACTGCCATGACTTCCATGGTCAGGCTACTTGTGGTTTCAGTGAAAGCACCAGAGTCCTCCTTCACAATTCTCCCTCCGGCCCGAGCTGTAAAGGCCCATGAGCTTCTCACATGTCGGACGACCGACCCATCTGTGTAGATGACCGCGTCACTGTCTAACGAATTCTCGAAAATCAACGCTTGTACTTCAGCCTCCACAGCAGCCGGATTTTCTTGTCTGCATTTTCTATCTAGTTGGATGCAAACTGAAAAGGATGTGCAGAAGTCTGTTGGCACTTGCACCCACTCCTCGCCAGGTTCTAAGTCCTCAAGTGAACACACCTGTTGAAGAATGTCTTCGGCTTGACCCATCCACGACCGTCCTCTTTTTAACCTGCTGCCCTTCACCTTCCTAATTTCACTATGCAGTGGATGCTGTGTGTTTGCGTTAATTCTGAGGTAGGCGCGTGCCC
Organism: Cepaea hortensis; assembly: GCA_963921405.1. Lineage (NCBI taxonomy): Eukaryota > Metazoa > Mollusca > Gastropoda > Stylommatophora > Helicidae > Cepaea > Cepaea hortensis. The sequence goes on from OY992879.1 coordinate 153,104,728, forward strand.
TGCAAACTTGCATTCTCTCTTCAATGGTTGGAAAATCAAGAAGGTAGCGCATCGCCCTGCATGCTGTATCTCTTGTACATCCAAGAATAATGCGCATAGCTTCATTCTGTATCCTTTCCATCCTTTCTATCTGCTTATGGCTGAGAGTAAGGATTGCCATTGCATACTCCAAAACAGACATGACCAGCCCCTCGTACAGAAGACATAGATGGCGCTGCTCACAGTTTGCTGCCGCCATCACCCGCATCGCTGCCAAACCCCGCTTGGCCTTTGTTATCACCTGGTCTATGTGCACATTATAAGCAAGGCTTCGATCAAACCGTATCCCCAGGTAATTCATTGCCTGCGTTCTTTCCACCGTCTCTGAACACAGCATTATAGTTGGTGTTGGATTGTTGACAATATGATTATTCAACGAGAACCAAGTCACTGTTGCCTTTGTTGGGTTGACCATTGCCCCAGCTTCATCACACCAAGTACTTATGCGATTGAGTTTGGTTTGTAGTTCCACAGCAACCTCCTCTCTATCCTTACCCTGACGATACACTAAAACATCATCGGCATATGACAATGTCCTGCCAGGTCCAGTGATCTGCTCACTGGTGATTCTCACTGTGTAGGCGTTGAACAGTACCGGAGATAATGATGATCCCTGTGGTAGGCCAGGATATATTGTTGTTGGTTCCGAAGTCCAACTGCCACATCTAAAAACTACTTTCCGTTGGAAGAGGGCTGCAGCGATCCAACTAAGGAGGAATGGACTTACGTTTAGTTCAAGAAGCTGAAACATTAAAAAATCCAGTGGTACTCTGTTGTATGCGTCCTCAAGATCAATCGCTGCAGCAACGGTTTCAGTGCCTGAGTGGAAACCTTCATAGACATCGTGGGCAAAGACTGCTGCATTGGTCCAGGTTTCTCTTTTTGGACGGTTTTGGTTTTTTGGACTTTTAGAAAGCTAAGTCTGGAGTAGAAGTGGTAGACCATCTTCTAGAGTAGATGCTCGGTGTGTCGTCCACTTTGTTGAGTAGATGGAGATTTGAATCTATTTCCCAGTCCTCTACTTCATCTCCCCTGATGTCAGTATCTGGGTATCCTCATCTATCTGAATCTTTATTAAAGTCTCCGACAGTAATGCAGTTTGTGTCAGTTATTTTCATGTTTTAAAGTGTAAGGTCCTTATCTGCTAGGATACAAAGATTGTAAATTCATATTTTCACGTCCGTTATCATTATATCAACACCTATAATGTCCGTTTGGTTGTCAGAGGTCACATATACTTCACTGCAAGGTATTGTATTTCGTATAAGTATTAGAACTCCTTTGTGTTCTTCGTGGTCGAAACGTGAGGCCTGATATCCACTGACTGAGAATCTACGATTGGCGTTGAGGTGTGTCTCTTTAACGCATGCCACATCTATTCTATCTTTATGAAGACAATTTGTTAGGGGGACTTTCTTGTTAGAAACTCTTTCGGCATTCCACTGTTGTATGTTGAGTGTTCCAATACTAGTGGTGCCTGTTGCGATCTAATTAAACGTCCGTCTTGCTTTACCACTTAATTACGACTGTCGACTAGATCCTCTGACCACTCCTTAGTGCCACATCCTCGCTAGACCATGATAGTCTATCTAAGAGTGCCTTCGCCACATCTCCCCTATGATGCATCAAATCACCCTTTAACGATGCCAATCTGTCTGCCTGTTCAAACACAACCACATGAGAGTGTCCTGGAGAAAAGATCCAGCGAATGTCAGAACCCGCGATCTCTGAATCTATGCAAGGCCATTCTGCACGAAGCATGCCAGTCTTCACCTATGCCAGCATGCATTGTGATCATTTACAATCACAACATGTGTATACTCTTTTTTTTCTCTAACCAGCGGAAAGCTGCAGTAACCGCCTCCACCTCCATTCTCAGACTTAAAGTTGTGGTATCATACGCCAAGCTCTCCTTTACTAAACATTGGCCATTTTCTTTTGCTATGAATCCCCAGGCACTTTGTTTCTTTGCCCCTTAACACAGAGCATTGGTTATACAGCCAGGCTTGTCCGTGGGACATATTTTTCTGTCCCATCCCATCCCATGGTAATTTATGCCATGGGACCGTTCCCATGGGAATAACTTCCCATAGCCAAGCCTGTATATAGTGCTAGCCCGGTGTGTTTATAGACCAATCGGCACTCGGTGGCTGATACGGTCAATATCACACCCTCTACCGTTATGTCTCCAGGTATTTCCTCGTACTCAGTTTAGGCTAGGTCGACCCGGAGCCCATGTCCATTTTAAAATCAACCTTGATACTTTTGTTTAACGAATATGTTTTGTTTGTTTTAATAAGAGCTCGCGGTTTCCCCAGGGGACGTCCCAACTCCCATCAGTGTCATTCGTATGACCACCTCTGCTGGTGGCTTTCGATTTCGATTGCTATATACGGCCACCCCTACTCCGTTCAACCTAAAAGAGAAGTTATATAAGGATACATCCCTGGTTCACATTAATAATCCTGTCACTGAAACAGCCACAAATAGCGACTGACCACGGTTTCACCCACACGGGATATTAATTTGAAGGTGATCGTTGTCCAAAGAGGGTAAAAGATGATTACATGGCTGACCCCTGGCCAGATGAAGTGCCACGGTGTCGGCCGAAATAAAACTACACATGTAAAGGAACATCTAAGTAAAATAATGGTAAGGGACATAACAACTTCCGGACAAGATGGCGAAGGACTGTTCGTTTTTGTGACCGTTCCCTTTTTTTGCGTGGGAGATGGATATATTCATCTCCTACGTGTAATTGGTGTGCCAGGATTAAAACTAGGAGGTTCTTCTCAATATCTGCGCCAATGCTACGGGGTTCGTGCATTGAGCGGAGCAATCCTTGAGTGAATTTTCGCAGCGTGTATCGTTCTGTGGTGTTCAGTCTTTTCAACATGCGGAACAATTTATGTGTTACGTGCGGACGGCAGTCAACAAAACAAGGCGACGGGGCCAACGTGGTGGCCGCAAGCGACAAGGCATACGAGATGGGGTAAGACTTTTAGACTTAAATGTGACCGTCTGGGCCTCAGAAATACTCGTATTCTATATTGGAACTGCGCCAGCGTAAAACAACGAGGCCCTATTCTTGAAAACCTGGTTTACAGGAATGACATTGTAGCACTCCAGGAGACGAGACTCGGTGATCAGCTACTCCAAATGGCTGGCTTCAAATGTATCATGAAACATTTCCCCCAAGACACAGGGGGAGGAGCTCGAGACTGCACTTGAAACCATTGACCTGGTTTGTATTAACAATGGCTGTGTCACCAGGACAGCAAGCCGCCCAGGTGATAAGGACAGTGCTGTTGATCTGGCGCTAGTTTCTCCTTGACTCACTACAGTGTGTAGATGGGGTGTCCGATGGTACTACGGCAGCGACTACCGTCTTTGCAGCATATTGGTGGAGAAAGGCAGAACCAGGCAGCCCAAGTCAACTGTCAAAACTTTCCAGTATGGCAGTACAGGGCAAGATGTAGTGAGTAAAATAAGGCGCGACAAGCGCAGTAAGTTTCAAGGCAGGAAAAAAAAGCTGGGAGCAGCCATCTTGGTTGACTTTTGAAGTGGAGAAGGTCTGGATGAATAAGCGTAGTGCTGTAAGGAAATGGCAGAACGCAATGAAGAACAGAATTGCCCATCCTAGTCTCTGCATGCACTTAGAAAGAGATATGCACACAAAAGTAAGCTATTTCAAAAGATCTGGTTACGGTGGTTAAAAGTGAAAAATAGGCAGAGGTATGTCAAAAAGTAAGCACAGACAAGTCACTTAAATTGTTCTGGCATACAGACTACATAAAAGCATGAGTAGGGTAGTCAATAATAAGAGAATTTCTGACTTCCTAGATGCCGACCTCGTCTGGCAGAGGACTACTGAGAACAAGGGCAAAGCCCTCTTCGAACGCTATCAAGAGAAGAGCAACCAGAAAGACATGAGAGGCCGAAATCTTGTTAACGAGGTCACCTCAGACAGGTGTAATACCCAAAACATTTCGAATGAAGACACAGTGACAGTGAAAGTAATCAAGGCTGTGCTTCGACGACCAAAAACCAGCGCTCCAGGGCCAGATGGCAGAAGATATGACTACATCAATAGGTGTACCGACAACAAGCTAGAGAAACTAGCAGACATGTACAATCAACAATATAGCTATCTGATTCCCTTGCCGAAGCCTGGTAAAGACCACACAAAAATTCAGGGATATCGAGTTATAACCATGCAGAATACAATATGCAAGCTGATGGAGAAGTTAATTGTCAGAAAAATATCAAGCCAGCTAGAGAAGCAAGGTGTTTTCCCACCTACCCTGGGAGGATACCTTCTCAAAAGAGAAACCTGGACCAATGCAGCAATGTTTGCCTATGATGTTTATGAAGGTTTCCACTCAGTCATTGAAACCTTTGCTGCAGCGATTGATCTTGAGGACGCGTAAAACAGAGTACCATTTGATTTTTTTTAATGCTTCAGCTTCTTGAACTCAATATAAGTCCGTTCCTCCTTAGTTGGATCGCTGCAGCCCTCTTCCAACGGAAAGTAGTTTTTAGATGTGGCAGTTGGACTTCGGAACCAACAACAATATATCCTGGCCTACCACAGGGATCACTATTATTTCCGGTGCTGTTCAACGCCTACACTGTGAGAATCACCAGCGAACAGATCACTGGACCGGAGAGGACATTGTCATATCCCGACGATGTTTTAGTGTATCGTCAGGGTATGGATAGAGATCAGGTTGCTGTGGAACTGCAAACCGAACTCAGTCGCATAAGTGCTTGGTGTTCTGAAGCTGGGGCAATGGTCAACCCAACAATGGCAACAGTGACATGGTTCTCTTTGAATAATCATATTGTCAACACTCCAACACCAACTGTTAATCTGTGTTCAGAGACTGGAAAGAACGCATGCTATGAATTACCTGGATGTCAGCAACCTAGCTTTGACAGGCACACATGGATTCTTCTTTTGTACCACACGAATGACAACTCGTACGTCGTACAAAAGGATACAAATTTATTCTGGGCGAGTTACACACAATAGCTCAGAGAGTTGATATTCATATGGATCATATACATCATGACAATATTACGTTATGACGTTATCTATGGTAATATCTACTGTATTAGTCTAAGTCTAAGTCACCACTATTGCTACTGTCCTCGAAACAACACAGTATTCAAAGCGAATACTCCGATCCGTCCTCTAAGCTGTCATGTCCCCGTCTGCTTGACTTTCGTGGCGTGTCCAGCCACGAGCTGGTGACCCGTCGTGCGTCAGCGGGTTTGCGTGCTCGGTACTCCAGCACGCGTTTAGTGACTTGTCAATAGCTTACTCTTCGAGAGTTACCACTATTAATGGATACTCCTCGTGGTAATGGTTTCCCCACTCTATTTTGGGTAACTCCTGATCATGTCCTGCCATGTCCCCTTTTAGGACACGTATGTGTGTCCTGTCGGAGAACTGTTCACAGTTCTCCCTGCTGTTTCTGTCCCTTCTATTCCTATTTCCTAGATAGGGATGTTATCTCTATCCTGTCTTAGTCCTCTTCCTTAGTTTTACTCCTCTCTTCTCTATCTGCTTACTTGCAGCTCTTTGACAGGCTCTCCCTCTGTCTGTGTTGCGTTACAAGCTTTTAGCTTATGTGTGTAACGCAAATGGTTATCTAAAAAAAGTAGGCCTGACTAGTTTTGTCAAAGGCTGCATGAGCTTGCTAACTTTGTTCTGGGTATAGCACAAAACCTCTAATTTCCAATGTCACACTGTTGTACCACATCACTTGGCTATTGATTCTCACACCACACTAGTACAGTTGGCTAGAGCCCTTGCTCATTCTAACATTATATTTCTAGGGAGTTGTGTGAACCGGAGCCGTTGCCTTAATCGACCTACTGTAACACAGCATCGTCTCTGTTAATAGTTTAGGAGGGGTTGACGTGCAAAGACTGGGCACGGTTGAGCATCCTAGGAAGACGTAGGGAAGGACGCTCAAGCCGTGACGCAGTGCTTAGGGTAGTTAGTTACAGCCAGGATCTGAACATGTCAACATCGAATATATTCTGAATATCATCATGTAACCTGTTTTATACATGTGGACTTATTTCGTTAAATAAACCTTGTGAAAATACAATCGGGACTCAACTTAACTATGTCATTATAATTGTTTACTCTGTAATAGAGTAAAATTGTTGCCGCTTAACCAGGATCTTGGACTTAGATGTCGCGGACACAATGCAGAAGTACTAAGAAACAGCAGAGCACAGCGGAGAACTTTTATTGAACACCTTTTCTCGGCTTGCTGCGACGACAACAATGTATGATGTTACCGAGTGAATTTTGAATCTTATTAAAAGCAGTACTCAAAAGATCCAGACCAGACCACCTTATGAAAGCTTGTAACTTACAATAGAACCACTACAAAGCATTTTTTCGGCTACTCGATTGGAGCGCCGCCATACATATTCAAATGAATTGGTAGATCTTACCATCGTAAGCTGTATGTCAGAATCGTAAGCGGTTTGTCATCATGAACTGGAGTGACCTGACTATCGTTACTATGCTGTGAGTTTTGACCTGCCGTTATCGCAGCCGTTGATTGACCTTGCTTGTCTGAAGGTCACTTACTTACTAGAACTGCCCAAGATCGAAGAAATTTTTCAACTCTCAAAATTAAAACAGCCACAACCAACTTGAAAACTACAGATTATCGAGATGTCAAGAAGAATGCGATTTACTTGCTTTGGTCTTTTTGGACGCGGGTGGGCATAGTGGGTTGCCGACCTGCTGAAAAAGAGAACCTATTGTAATCGCTTCATTTCTCTTAAGCCGTTTCAAGTCGTCCAGAAGTGCCATTTTTTTTTCGGGTGACGTCGTCCAGAAGTGCCCTGTATCGGGTGAAAAGAAGCCGCAAGTCTGGTGTGCCCGACCATGGGTGAAAGTGAAAGTACTCCTCGCGCTAGAGAAGCCTGCGATGTCTGAGGATTGATGTAACTACCAGAGACTGCTTGCCGGGGATCCAAAAACCGACAGAACAACTAGAAGATAAGGTCGTCGTTTAGAGAAATCTAAGAAATTACAGCTTCAAGTATCCTTATATAAAATGAACGGTATGTTGATTTTAGGACAATTATTATAATTGTGTAATAATTTTTGTTTATTGATTAAATCGACCTTATTAGATTTTGGCAAGGACGATATCAGGGTAATACAAGATAGCACAGATGAGACAATGGGTGAAGTAAAGAGTCCAGAATTGTCCTCTTGCTGATGGAGTAGAAGAACACGACACACTTGTTTTTATGTGAAGCCTACACTTGTCAAACAATACCCCCAGCCGACGTATGTGGATTTACTTTCCTATTGGACCTACGGACGATGTGTTTCAGCCCTTTAATGGTATTTAATTAAGGTTTAACCAAGATAAAATAATGTGGTGTGTTAGATAAAATTGATTTATTAATTTGAACATTCTATATTTATAAGAGGAAAAACAGTTGATTATGTCTCTTGTTTAATTTAAATAAGATCATATATTTAGTGATATTTATTAACTAAATTATTAAGGAATTAAACTATTTCAGCATATCTCAACATGGCAGAAGAACAAGTTTTATTAACACAAGTGTTAACTGGGGTAGGCACGGCAATAGGCAGACTCAACACAGCAATAAAGCAACAAGGTATAGGAACAGAGATTAACAAATTTAGTGGACAGACGAAAGACTTTAAGAAGTGGATAACTTTGATAGAAAAACATGCCTTCTTAGTGGCAGCAACAGATGAGGAAAGGATGAAAATTGCTTATCAGGCCACTATAGAACCAGTTTCAGATCACATCCGAAGAAAATTAGAAGCAAGGACTGATGAGACATGGGAACAGTTCAAGGATGACCTGGCCCGCAAGTATGCTGAAATCACAGATTCCCAGTATGCGTTTTCAGTGTTAAGACAATCCAAACAAAACACTGGAGAAACTGTACAATTATTTAGTGATAGGTTGATTAACCTAGCCGAAGAAGCATTCCTGGGACAGAACGTACGAGGGGAGGAAGTGGAACGAATGTTGGTCGGGATTTTTGTAGATGGTATCAAGTCAGATGGACTGAAATTTAAATTAATGAGAGAAAACCCTGAGAGATTATCACAGGCGGTAGATATAGCTGTACAAGAAGAGAATTTGAGACGAAGATTTAGACTGAGAGTAGGACGAGAAATAGGAACTAGTCGGGAAGATAGGATTGAAGAGCCCATGGAGATCGGACAAACAAGGTTCGGATGGAAAAGGAGAGGAGGAATACAGACGTTACAAGGAGGTAACGAAAATGCTTATGATAGAAGAAGACAAATGAGAAATCCTATAAGAGAGACGGTAGGTAACACAAATAACACAAATATAGTCTGTTGGGGTTGTGGCCAACGTGGACACATTTTCGCTTCTGTGGTAACAGGCGTGTCCAGTCGAATACACAAAATAGAAATGTCAATAACAGATTAAAAAGGAATTTTGAAGATAGACACAGAAGTTTTACAAGCCCAAGAACGCAGGAAAACCGGCGTCCCACCTATTGAATAGGACCTGCGGTAGGAAGGAAGATAACAAGGTCCCAAGATTTAAAGAATATTTTAATGACAGGTATAGCAGGACGAGTAGAAAGTGCTCTCAAATGGCTGAAATCAAACAATTTTCAGTAAATAAAAAGGACCCCAGTTCATGCATAATAGAAATAGGGAAATATAGAATCCGTACATTAATTGATTCAGGAGCTCAGGTTAGTGTAATCAAAGAAAATTTTCTATACAAAATAATAAGAAATTGTAAAATATTCAGGAGTCATGATAATCTTCACTCTGTTACAGGACAAAAATTAGAAGTAATTGGCCAAACGATAATAAATCTCAAATTAGGAGGAATCAACGTAAGACATCTTTTTCATGTAGTGAAAGATTTAAATAGGAACATGCTTATAGGTAGGGATTTCTTACTAAAAAATGGTGTAAGACTTTTCTTTGATCTGCACAAATTAAGATTCAAAGACGTGTATGTAGATTTGGAAGAAGACATGCACATATCAGCACTGGTTAGAGTTAAAACGTCCACGACGTTAAAACCACAGACGGTTAATCTGATACAGGCAAAAGTGAAAAGAAATCCGTATTATTTAGTAGGACACACAGTTAGAATAACAGAGTTACAAAGGGAGGTGATTGATGAGCCTGGTTTAGAAGTTCCAGATGGGATAATGACATTAGATAAACACTTAACTTTTCCAGTAATGGTTATTAACAACACAGGCAGAGAAATTAAATTGTATAAAGGATGTGTAATAGCCAAAGTAAAACATGATACTAACAGCGTACTGGCATCAGATAAACTAGAAATGCCGAAATGTTCAGAAACCCATATGGAAAGAATCAATACCAGGAATAGACGTGGAAGAAGATGGAATTGATCCATCCATTCAGAAGACATACATCTCAAATATATTCAGTAGACAAAATAACAAGAGAACAAGAATTATTAGCACAGTTAAAAGCTCCATCAGAAAATAAAGAAATATTAGAAAAACTTATAAAAGAGAATCAAGATGTTTTTGCAATTAACGACTTTAGAATTGGGGAAGACCAAAACAGTTACTATGGAAATAGATACTGGAGATCATCCACCAATTAGTTTGAAACCGTATAGAACTCCCTTAAGGAATAGAGAAATCGTCGAAAAGGCAATAGAAGACATGTTGAAAGCAGGAATAATAACAAGATCAAAGTCTGAATGGTCATCTCCAAACGTCATAGTGACCAAGGCCGATGGTTCACATCGGTTCTGCTGCGACTACAGGGCGTTGAACAAGATCACTAAGAATGTAGCTTACCCATTGCCGGTCATCGACGATATTTTAGGGTTACTTAATGGGTCCACCTTCTTCACTACATTAGATGCAAGGTCAGGATTTTGGTGTATCCCTATGTCTCCAGATGCTCAAAAGAAAAGTGCTTTTTGTACACACGCAGGTTCGTACGAACTTCTACGAATGCCTTTTGGGGTTAAGACGGCGCCTTCTCACTATATGTTATTAATAAATCAGGTATTGGAAGGTATGCAAAAGTTTGCATTAGCATACATAGATGACATTTTGATCTACACAGCAGGAGACGTACAGGACCACCTGAAACATGTAAAATTAGTATTTGACAGATTAAGAATACATGATGTTAAATTGAAACTCAGTAAATGTGAATTTCTAAAAACAGAAACTAAGTATCTGGGATACATTATCGGTAGAGAAGGAATTAAACCAGATCAGGATAAAGTAAAAGCTATTAAAGAATTGCCTCCACCAATCAACGTAAAAGAAGTTCGTGCTTTTATCGGTACATGTGGATACTATCGTCGTTTCATTCCAGGTTTCTCAAAAATAGCAGAGCCCATCACTAACCTGACTGGCAAATACGCTAGATTTAAGTGGAATGATGAGTGTCAAAGAGCATTTGAGTTTTTGAAAAATAGCTTAACATTAGTGCCACTATTGACACATCCAGATTTGGATAAACAGTTAATTTTGTATACAGACGCTTCAGATAATGCAATAGGAGCATGTTTAGCACAACCATATGAAGGAGAAAGATCAGGAATACCAGGAGTTAAGAATGAAAGACCAATTTATTTTTTGTCACACAAACTTAGCAAATCTCAGCGTAAATAGTTGGTTAGTTAGTTAGTCGACAGATCATCCTCATTGCACATCGAACCATTCAGTCCATAAGTGCTCGGATCCCCTCCTCAGCAAATCCCGCAACGTGTAGCGGCTAACGACGCCAGTTCTGTGTTGGTTTATAATCTTCTTTGGCTTCCTGCGTAGTGTTCTTGTTTGGCCACCCGTCTTTTAATTTGCTGCTCTCGCAGTCTGGCCATTGATGTAGATTCACAGTCATCACTTGGTTCTCGCAAAAGTCTTACTTCTCGTACAGCATTCAGAATGTCGGCCTGGTCCATGGCGCTTCCGCCCTCCACAGTAGCCTCACCTGCGAGCTTGTCAGCCCGCTCATTTCCTTGTACTCCCGCATGCCCTGGCACGAAGATGAAACTAATCTTTGCCAGTCGAGACCGCTCCAGAGGCAGCAACCATTCTCTTCGGATCGACCCCTCCTCTATCCTCTTGATCATGTTCATTGAGTCACTAAGGAAACAAGCCCTAGTGAATGTCTGTGTCTCGAGCCATGTTATTGCTTTACTTACTGCCATGACTTCCATGGTCAGGCTACTTGTGGTTTCAGTGAAAGCACCAGAGTCCTCCTTCACAATTCTCCCTCCGGCCCGAGCTGTAAAGGCCCATGAGCTTCTCACATGTCGGACGACCGACCCATCTGTGTAGATGACCGCGTCACCGTCTAGCGAATTCTCGAAAATCAACGCTTGTACTTCAGCCTCAACAGCAGCCGGATTTTCTTGTTATGCATTTTCTATCTAGTTGGATGCAAACTGAAAAGGATGTGCAGAAGTCTGTTGGCACTCGCACCCACTCCTCGCCAGGTTCTAAGTCCTCAAGTGAACACACCTGTTGAAGAATGTCTTCGGCTTGACCCATCCACGACCGTCCTCTTTTTAACCTGCTGCCCTTCACCTTCCTAATTTCACTATGCAGTGGATGTTGTGTGTTTGCGTTAATTCTGAGGTAGGCGCGTGCCCTGCAACCTTGTATTCTCTCTTCAATGGTTGGAAAACCAAGAAGGTAGCGCATCGCCCTGCATGCTGTATCTCTTGTACATCCAAGAATAATGCGCATAGCTTCATTCTGTATCCTTTCCATCCTTTCTATCTGCTTATGGCTGAGAGTAAGGATTGCCATTGCATACTCCAAAACAGACATGACCAGCCCCTCGTACAGAAGACATAGATGGCGCTGCTCACAGTTTGCTGCCGCCATCACCCGCATCGCTGCCAAACCCCGCTTGGCCTTTGTTATCACCTGGTCTATGTGCACATTATAAGCAAGACTTCGATCAAACCGTATCCCCAGGTAATTCATTGCCTGCGTTCTTTCCACCGTCTTTCCACACAGCATTACAGTTGGTGTTGGAGTGTTGACAATATGATTATTCAACGAGAACCAAGTCACTGTTGCCTTTGTTGGGTTGACCATTGCCCCAGCTTCATCACACCAAGTACTTATGCGATTGAGTTCGGTTTGTAGTTCCACAGCAACCTCCTCTCTATCCTTCCCCTGACGATACACTAAAACATCATCGACATATGACAAAGTTCTGCCAGGTCCAGTGATCTGCTCACTGGTGATTCTCACTGTGTAGGCATTGAACAGTACCGGAGATAATGGTGATTATAAATCGTAAATGGTAAAGCGTATATGGTCGACTATAGAGAAAGAGGCCTACGCTATTTATTATGCTCTTCAGAAACTTAATTATTATCTACATAACGCAAATTTCATCATTAGAACTGACCACATGCCTTTAAAATCTTTATTAGAAGCTCCAGTGCAGAACAGAAAAATACAGACATGGGCGTTGAATTTGCAGGGGTACAACGCGAAGATAGAATACGTGGCAGGTAGGGACAACACCTGTGCAGATTTATTATCCAGAATCCCGTATCCAGAGACGTCAGGAAACACTGAGGATGAGGCTGAACCCGAAATAGACGACCGAAACTGGCAAGTAAATATATTAGATTCTGCCATACTAAATAGAGAAGATTTTAGGAGTTTACCTTCGGATCTAGAATCTGAATCTAAAGCGGAAGACCTACATTTGATGCAATTAAATATGAAAGAAGAACAGGAATTAGATCCAAAAGTTGTAGAAATAAAACAGAAATTAAACGAAACGGTTGAGAATAAATATAAGAAGAATTATTTAGTCTTACAGGATGACGATGAGTTATATTACGTGAATGAAAAAAGCGAACAGTTGAGAAAATACATTCCAAAACATTTGGAAATTGAGATTCTAAAGGCATATCATGATGAGAATGGTCATCTTGGTCGTGATAAGTTAGTAAAAGCACTCAATAATAAATATTACTGGCCGAACTTATTTATAACTGCTTGTAAATACGTCGATGCGTGTGAGAAGTCTAGATTAAGAAATATGAAAACGATCAAATGTCCCTTACATGATACAGACATTCCTCAGTTTCCTATGCAAAAAGTCAGCTTAGATATATCAGGTCCTCACCCTAGAACACTATCGGGGAACGTATATTTAATTCATATCGTAGATATCTATAGTCTGTGGCCAGAAGTTTATGCTATTCCGGATAAAAGCGCGGATACCATCATTAATATTTTTCTACAGGAGTACATACCAAGATTTATTTTACTTAGGACCTGCACTGAGCGCGATACGCACTAATCAAAATGAGGGGACAGGGTTTTCACCATTCTACTTATTACACGGGAGAGAGCCTATATTACCAATTGACAATCTGTTAAAACCTAGACGTAAATATATGGGGGAGGATTTTCAGGAAATTATTTTACAAGAAATGCACAAAGCGCATGTAAGATTAAGGACCAATATAATTAAAGCCAGAGAAAGACAAGAAAGGTACGCAAACAATAATACACAATTACAGGAATTTAAAGTAGGTGATAGAGTTTATTATAAGAAGCATAGAAGGAACTCCAAATTTGATGCTCATTGGATTCCAGGTTATTATATTTTAGAAAGGTTAGGTACTGTATCATACATTATAAAGAACCAAATCACAGGATATGTAGCAAGGGCACACGTAGAGCACTTAAGAAGAGATAATGAAGATAAGAAAGACAATAATAATAATTATTATTATTATTATTCAGACGACTTATATTCAGATGGACAACTCGTCAGAAGAACTACAATACCCCTAGATTTTGGAAAAGATCCGGTACAAAGTCAATTAATAACAACACCAGTTTACGATGATACTTATGAACAGACAATACCGAAAACGTTGATGAAAGAAGAGAGGAATACGTATGATGGTTGTTATGATAGTGTAAAATCTATGGAAGAAGAGGTAACCGCTCCATTCAAAAATACCAGACAAGCAGTGAAAAGGAGAATAGAAAGACTGAGAGAAAGAGAAGTGAAAAGACAGAGGAGAATCAGAGAAAATTCATCAAGCGACGATGACATGCCACTACTCGAAAGATCGTTACGAAACTATGATAAACAGATTAGATTGGATATAGAAAGGAAAAAATTAGCGGCTGCTAGCAATAGACATACAGATGAAGAAGAAGGAATGGATGAAAATTCAGAATCTAAAGGAGATAGTAGCATGAAGGAAAATATTTCTCTACGAGAAGATGAAGACATTGATGTGGAGATAGCACTTATACAGAAAAATCTAGAGTTACTGAAGAAATGGAGATACAGTAGATAAAGTGATAGAAAATGCTGCAGATAGCAGGATGAAAATTTGGTGGTTTAAAGAGGAAATTGATAAGTGTAGAAATACGATAGCTGTGTATTACAGGTGTTTTATAGAAACAGAGTGGCAAATGCTTTGATTAATACTTGTATTGAGTTGTCTTGAGGAGTAGGCATGATGTTGTATATTTTAGTAATAAGTTAGATAATATGGATGTAAATTCTAGTGTGGTCTTGAAGATGTATTTTTATTGCCATTTGATTTTAAGATTTGACTTGTTGAGTTTTCTTAATAGATAAATAATTTATTGTTAGTCCGTAAAAGTGACTAACAATGGATAGGATGTATGTCATATTATTTTGAATTGGTTGATTTCCTTTATTTGATATGAGGGGAAAGATAATGTGTTTTCAAAACGTGGGGGGGGGGGGGGGGGGGGGTATGATATCCTGTTTTGACTTCGTTTTGGTTGACTCATGATTTTGGTTGAATTGTCTTGTGTATTGAATAGTGATTACCCTTGTTTACAAATAAGTTGAAAATTGTTAAAAATTTTGTTCACAAACAATTATTGTTTTGTTTAGAATAAAAAGTAATAAGACAGGGCCTTAATTAAAACTTTTTATTCAGAAAATAACAAACAAACAAATGTGGACTAGAGGAGAGACATATTTCCGTTGTGAGTAATAAGTTTTAGTAAACATGAGTATTATAAACTTCGGCCTTATGATAGTAAGAAGGCTGCTGCACCAGTCAGCATTAATGGTTGGAATATGGGGGGTTAATTACATGTAAGTTAGAAACACATGCCATGCTTAGATGATGGGGGTATAAAGCTGGTAGAAATATATGGTTCTAGGAGGTTGAAATAAGAGCTGCATTAAGTCAGCATTGATTGAAGGTATATGGATTGGATGCCATATTATATTAAGGAATAAACGTAGCTAACGTCTATAGCGGGTGTAAAAAGAGGTTGTGATAGTTAGAAAATATAAGAAGCTGGTTGATGGGGAATGGATATTAATGGGGCTGTAGATATCAGCACATATGGTTTAGTACAAAGTTAGAACAAGAATGCTTATCATGGGATGTGAGGGGGTAAAAATAGGAGCTGTGATAAACAGCGTTAATTAATTTACAATATGTTCATGGAAAATTAACATGGCTAATGGTTTCATGATGTGACATAAGACAAGTGAAATATGGTCATGGGCAGCACAAATATTGAGTATATGGAAGAAATTTTGGATCAACTTAATTTATAACAAACAGAGATGTAGATGTGTTTTTGAAAAACTTTTATTTGTAAAAGTTTTTACGTTTTCAAGGGAGGTAAATGTGATTGTTTTTGACTACTTCTTTATATATCTTCATAACTGGGTGCGCACCCCATCTTTTCTGTCTATCCTGTGTTGTGTTGTTGATGTTGAGAAAGAATGAGAAGTTACATAACGCAAAGTATATACCAACGATTTTTATAAATGAACAATTGTATATATGAATTGAAATATCCTTATGAACTGTGTTTTTTTTAATTTTTTTTTTGAAACCTTGTAGACTCAGATACGAAGAAGAAGTATCATAGCGGTTAGCTATAAGAGAGTATTATAAGAGATAAGAGAGAATGATAAGGGACAAGTGGAGAATTATAAGAGACAAGTGGAGAATTATAAGAGACAAGTGGAGAATTAGATTCGGAGGACGTAGAGGTAAAGTTCATTAGTTAGTTTAAGATGAGTTGGAGAAATAATATTGGGGTTAAAGTTTTAGTGAGGGAAAAAATAATTAAAATAAATAGGTTAGGGATTAAGACTTTTGAAGAAAAGTCTTTTTAAAGAAAGGGAGGTCTGTAACAGAACATCGTCTCTGTTAATAGTTTATGAGGGGTTGACGTGCAAGGACTGGGCACGGTTGAGCATCCTAGGAAGACGTAGGGAAGGACGCTCAAGCCGTGACGCAGTGCTTAGGGTAATTAGTTACAGCCAGGATCTGAACATGTCAACATCGAATATATTGTGAAAATCATCATGTAACCTGTTTTATACATGTGGACTTATTTCGTTAAATAAACCTTGTGAAAATACAATCGGGACGAAGCTTAACAATGTCATTATAATTGTTTACTCTGTAATACTACCCCTCAAATTGTCAATTTAACTGACAACCCAAACAAGATGTCCCTATTAAGGGTACAATACATGAATAATATTCATGCTCCCATATAATATTTACTCCAACTTGTATACATGCTTTGTGTGCTAATGTTCACCTATCTAGCTTCCGCTCGTGAAGAAATCTTTCAGTGTTAAACTAGGGTTTCGAAAGTTTGTAGTGTCCCCTGTTGAATGTTATTATGCCCCTTTGCACGTAATGATGTATGCATCTTTATTGTTAGTTTTCCTTTTTGGTTGCGTGTTTGTATGTGTGCTTAAATTACCAACATGTGTGTATGTCTATTATTTACATGTATGTTATCTTTCAAGCACCATAAAACGGTTTATTGTAGTCACAAACGAGTGTGTAAGGCTGATTTATGACTACTTCGCCGGTTTAGGAAGCTTAAAATATGTTTCCTATCACTCTATTGAAAGTATGGCAACAACACAGATAAAAAACGAACAACACATTGCATCACACAAATTGACACGGACGAACTACAAAAACTCATGTCGTGCGGCGAACAATCCGCAAAATGCCTCACTCCTCTGTATTTATTTCATTTACTCATTCCCTTTCACACTTCTTTTATTCACACTTTCATTCCACACTGGTTTAAAAAGGCGTTATGTCATTAAAATATTGTTGTAGAAAAGAAAATAAATGAAAAAATATATTTACAATAAATGGTTGACTCGGTTTACAAAAGTTTTAAGCCAAATGACTGTGCCGTCTTTCTGCACCGGTCATTTCTGTACACAAATTTACATGGTTGTGAGGATCATTTACTACCGATCCTGAGGGTAATGATTACTATACTTAATCTAATCTACGTTGGTGTACTGAGCTATGCTATCTAAGGGAAATAATCTAACTAAATGAATAAATTGGGGTAAAGTGTGTTAGGTACCTTAATGTGTGTTTCTAACTATGATGTTATAAATTTTAAATGAAGGTATAAATTTTTAAGTAATGTTTCATCTAACTAAACTATATGAAAATGTGTTTAAATGATGATGAATTAAACCTGTGTTTACTAAGTTCAATAGTATGATCTAATGAAATGGTATATATGAATTTCTAACTTAGTGTAGATGAAGTTTAAATCTTAAATGTTACTAGTTTCTATTTAAACAAAAATATTATAGGGATGGTTTTGTAAGTTCTATTACAACTAAGAAAGTTATATTAAATGCAACAGTTATAAAAACATGTTATGATACATATCACATACATTTCTAACTATACATTAATTATATTCAGTAATTCCAGGTGTGTTGTTGGAGTCGCGTTCTCTGTTGAATCTCGTTGAAATAGAGTCAAATAGACAACGTCTGATATATACGCGCTCGTCCTGGGTACAGTTCGAATACAGTCCTACTCACTGATTACATATATAATATGATGATGGCGTAGACATCTCCTCACGTGTCTGTCCTTTCTTACTCGTACTGAGACAGTTCGTGCTAGTTAATTTAAGGCGATTCACAATTGTAAGAGCACAAAAGTATCTATAATTACACATTCTGGACACAGCTTACTTAAAGTGTCGATGAATGGGGTGATGTAGAATCGCTCCTCTCAGGTACATCCGGTATCTCTATCTGAGAAGGTCTGCTAAGCGTGTCTGCCAGTAAGTTCATCTTTCCTTTATATGTTTAATCGTGAACGAGTAGTTCTGGAGAATCAAAGACCATCTATAGATTCTGTTATTTTTGTGGACTCCAGACTCCATAACTGTAAGAGGTGAATTATCAGTTTCGATGACAAAATGGGTACCCGCTAAGAATCGATGAAGTTTACGGACACAATAGATGACGCTTAAGGCTTCTAATTCAGAGACTCCATACCTCGACTCAGCAGGTGTAATTTTCCGGCTTACATAAATGATTGGGTGGAAGATATCATCATGGAACTGGCCTAGTACGCCAGCGATGGATATAACACTTGCGTCTGTACGGAGAAAATACGTAAGGCTTGGATTAGGCAAGCGCAATATTGGAACAACGCTAAACATTTGTTTCAATTTTGATAATGCATCAATTAAATCTGCATCTTTTACATTCAATTTTACAGATTATTTCAATACATTAGAAAACACGCTGGTAATCTAAGTTAAATTAGGTATGAACTTGTTGTAGTAATTTACTAGACCAAGTAAGCTTCTGACTTGCTTCTTGGTCGTTGGCATTGTTAGATTAAAAATTTTTGTTACGATCTTATCATCTGTTTTAAGTTGGCCTCTCGTGATGGTATGGCCAAGGAAGTCAATTTCTTCCAGACCCAACTCAACTTTTGTTGGTTTTACAGTAAGACCGAAAAGTCTCAATCTATCGAAGACATGTCGCAGTTTCTGTAGATGTGTTGTCCAGTCTGTCGTATGAACACATATATCGTCGATGTACGTCTCCGTATTCGTTACTCCATGAAGAAGATCCCTAGTGAGTCTAACAAAAGTGGCTGGAGCATTACGAAGGCCAAAAGGAAGGAATCGCCACTCATAAAGACCTAAAGGTGTTGAGAATGCAGTCAGATAAATAGAAAGACTGTGCATTGGAACTTGTCAATATCCCTTCGTTAGGTCGAGTTTAGAAAAGATTCTAGAAGTTGACATGTTGAAAATCAGATCTTCGCAAGATGGAATTGGCTTTGCGTCTACCTTGGTCACATTATGTAATTTCCTATAATCGACACAGAGGCGAATTGTTGAGTCCTTTTTCCTCACCAAGACAATGGGAAACGAATATTCTGACTGCGATTTTTGGATTATTCCACTCGACTCAAGACTGAGGATTTCCTTGTCGAGTTTTTCCCTGTAACTTAAAGGGATGGAATAAGGTCGGCATTTGATAGGGGTGTGGTCAGACAGAATAATGGAGTGTTCATTCCTGTCAGTCTTACCTGGAATGTCGGAAAAAATGTCTCTGTATTCCGTCACTAAGGCTATGATCTGTCGTCTTTGCTCGTCTGTGAGTTTTGGTTCTATCCGTATGCTATCAATAGTCGTAGTCATGTCTACTGTCGGGACTGGTAGTTCCATGTCGTCGTCCTCTATCTGATTCAGTACTGTGGTGGTACTAAGTGCGTGTTCTGTTTGCTGACTATGTGTATCTGCGATGTCATCGTCTTCTCTCACACTAACTAGTGTAGTTGCGTTATGTACGTCTGTCGTCTGGTTCATTTGTGTAGATGCATTCTGTTCGTCTGTCATCTGTTCTTCTTGTCGTGAAAAGTACGGCTTCAGCATGTTGATATGAAATATCTTTAATTTTTGGTTTATCGATATTTCATAATCGACATCTGATATCTTTCGTACCACTTTGAATGGCCCTTGCCATGACGTTAATAATAAATTACGTTTATCTGGTAATAGAAGTAGCACCTCCTGTTCAGGTTCGAGGTGTATGGTTTTTGCACCCTTGTTGGCATAATGGCGGTAGATCTGTCCTTTTCTCTCCAAAGATGACTTGGCTATTACACACGCCTTCATAATTTTGTCGCGTGTTTCTGTTACCATCTCGTAAGGTGTTACAGGGGTTGGACTATCTGATGTATTCGTGATTAACTGATGGTAAATCGTTAGGGGTCAACGCGGGTTCGCCCCATAAACTAATTCAAATGGAGAGAAACCCGAACTTGAGTGCGGAATTTCTCGATAGGCGAACAGCACTGTTGGTAACAGTGTATCCCAATCAGATGGGTTCTCTGCTGTCACCTTATCCAGCATGTGTTTCAGGTCCCCATTAATCTTCTCTATGATTCCATTGCTGGCAGGGTGGTAGGCGGTCGTGAAATTTTGCTTAATCCCTAGCATTTTTGTAAGGGCTTGCGTAGCAGCCGATATAAACTGAGTTCCACGATCGGATAAAATGGTTCGAGGGAATCCGAATCGGGAAAACAGGTGCAAAAATACATTAGCTACATCTTTGGAGGTAATATATTTTAGGGCTACCGCCTCAACCCATCTTGAACATAGGTCCACCAGAGTTAATATAAATCGGTTTCCTTTGTTCGACACCTGATTTAGGGGTCCAACAATATCCACCGCTACACTTTCAAAAGGTCTAGAGACCAATGATGAAGGTTGGACCTCAGCTGTTACATGCTTTCCCTTTCTCACTAACTGTTGACAAATGGTACACGAACGACAAAAAGATTTGATATCATTACAAAATTTTGGCCAATAAAAGTATGCAAGAATTCTGGCTCTAGTTTTGTCATAAGCCAGTTGTCCAGCAAACGGTGAGTCGTGTGCAATCTTTAACACGGTTTGTCGGTGTTTTAAAGGTAGCACCGTCTGCTGAATTTCATGGTTATTGGTGGTATAATATCGCATGAGAATGCCATTGTTGAGTTTGAAATACCATGAGGCATTTTTAGTTAATTTGGCCTTTTCCCCTAATAATTTCAAATAAGGTGAAACGGTTGGGTTGGCACGTTGCGCCTCTATAAAATTTTGTCGGGTGGTATTATCAATTGTACCACTAGGTGTTAGCAGTTGTAATATTTCTTCCTGCAGGTCATCTTGATGTGTCTGTGTCTCTGACCTGGTTACTGCATTAGCCATGTTAGTTTCTTTCCAGGCTAATATTTCATCAGCAGTGCAGTGTTTTAACCCTGGAAGGCAGCCAAGAATTAGGTCAGTACACGGGTTGTGTAAAATCGCGCACGTAAATGTGCCGGAAAGGAACGGGGTGTTTATCCGGGCTTTTGCCAGTGGGTACTTCTCAATATTACCTTAAAAGGTACGGCATTTCACAAAATCGCCCGTATAATTCTCTGGATTAGCTAGTTCTTTCCTTAACCCGATTAAACTACTACCACTATCCAGTAAACATTGGCATGGAAAATCATTGACCAGTGCATCATGGAACGTTAGATTGCCTCTGGAGGCTATAGCTGCGTTCGCATTCTCACTAGAGAATGGTACAATGTGCCCACATTTGAGTTTCCCATCCGTATGGAATAGGTGACAAGTTTCACATCTTTCAAAGTTTAAAATATCTGTCACAGCAGCCACATTCTCTCAGTCATTGAAAGGTAATACATTCTCAATCTCACACTCAGTTTCACTGCCACTATCGGACGATGTGTCAATCAGTACAGCATTGTTGGCTTTCATTCTTTGACGCCCCAAACATCTACTGCTATAATGTCCGTTCGAGGAACAAAAAAAAAACATTTAACTGCACGTTTGTATGCACTCCTTTTGCTCTCCTGCTTTTTGATCATCATTTCAAGATGTGCAGGGTATGACGGGTTTTTGTCACACATAGAATATTGTTGGTGATTTAAATGACAGTACATACATAAAGGTGGCTTTTGGTCTTGCCTATCTTTCCTCTGATAAGGTTTCTGATTGAAAGATTTTTTTGGCTGGTTTTTGGCAAAAGCCGCAATTTCAGATTCATTTATGGATGCTTTAAAAATATCTCTATTTGACGAAAAATAAGCCGAACCTCGTTTTTCCAATTGTTCGAGTGACTCAATGTCTGCTTGTTGCAGGAACTTAGCGAAGGGAGTTGGGACCGTGGATATTACTTTGTCCATGATCATTAAGTCTTGTAACTTATCATAACTTTTCCCTATTTTCGCTGCCTTAAGCCATTTACTGAAGACACTTTGAACGTTGGATACATAATCGATGAACGTTTCATTCGGTTTTGGTTTGATTTGAGAATACTGGATCTGATATCCAGGAGCATCGAGTAAAAAATGCTGCATAATTCTATCATGAATATATTGGTAGTTAGTCCTTAACTCTGTTGGAATAGATTCAATTACTTTCAAGGGCTCACCAGAGAGATTCATCATATAGATCATCGCCCAATCCTCCAAAGGAATTTTCTAACATTTGAGCTGGAACTCGATATTTTCGGTCCAGGCTGAGATGGAATCTCCTTGGCAGTAGGGCTTCACAATCCCTTTATATTTAGTGAATTTGTTCTGATCCTCTTGACTTTTTTGCTTAGTGGTAGCTATCTGAATATGTGAATCAACCTCCATTTCTTTCATTCTTAATTGTGTCTGTGAGTCTAATTCTATTTGTTTTTGTTTGGTTGCTTGCTCTAATTCTATTTGTTTTTGTTTGGTGGCTTCTCCTACCTCTAACATTTCTTTTTGGTTTTGTCTTTTTTCGTTCATCTCTTTCAGCATCTTTCGCTTCTTTGTCCTTCAATGCTTTTTGCTCTATGTATTCTTTGTATTCATTCTTAGCCCTTTGTTCTAAATTATCCCCGCTATGGCCTAGATCTTTCCCCGACTGGATAAATTCTCTTAGTGTTGACATTGTATAAGTTTAAGTTTACACACTAGTGGTACTACAAATAATTTATATCACCAAATATCACACAATTGGTACGACTTTGCAATCAATAAGTTTGAAAATTTATAATATTGCACTGGAAAAAGAAGATGCGTTCATTAATAGAGATAATCAAAATCTGCAAAGATACTCATCTGATTTTCTGAGAAATCGGTCACTTAGGATGTCATCCTTCTTTCTCGCACACAAGATGGATCGGCTTGCTAATACGATCGAGGTTTCCTCGCACACAAGCTGGATCGGCTCGCTACTACGATCGATGTTCCTGTTTCGTAGAGCAACAACAATTAATATATTGCATGTGTTACAAAATACAACAAAGCAAGTAATTTTAGTCTCCCATTCTTTCAGATATGAAAAACACAAATGTGGTATGATTGATATGAAATGATATGATTGAATGAATGAATCGTCAATGAATTGTCAAATGTCGGTCTATGTCGTCTTGTCTTCGCTTTCTGTTGTCTCTGACTGAGCTATACTTTCTGTTCGTAATCTGGACACTAGCCTACTATTGCTTGTACTAACTGTACTTTTGACATGGTCATCTTTCGTGGGTAAGTTCGCTGGATAAGTAAAACAAAAATATATGATCTTCCAAAATCAATAACAAAAAAAAAAATAAAAATAATTAGAATAAACAAAATAATCCCACCATAATTCCTGTGGGTACTCTTTTCGAGTCAATCATAAATAATGAAACACAAGTATACAAAATAATGATCGCACTGCTCTTTACCGATGTTTTAAACACATTTCACTGTGAGCGCGGTGCGTCATTTTAATAGGTCAGTTTCAGGACCTCAAAATCGATAATAGCACGATCGTGGTTTGGGTGAATCACCATGTTATATGTTCACATCAAATATAGTATTTATATAATTCTAATACGTAATATGTATCAAATATAATTCTAATCTCAAATATAATATTTTTGTGGGTTAATGGTTGAAAAAATAAGTGCTTGAACGTGGTTCAAGCCCCACTTTCTGACACCAAATATAATCCTAATTTCAAATATAACATTTTTGTTGGTTAATGGTTGAAAAAATAAGTGCTTGAACGTGGTTCAAGCCCCACTTTCTGACACCAAATATAATCCTGCCTGTCAGCAACCTAGCTATGACAGGCACACATGGAT
Organism: Cepaea hortensis; assembly: GCA_963921405.1. NCBI lineage: Eukaryota > Metazoa > Mollusca > Gastropoda > Stylommatophora > Helicidae > Cepaea > Cepaea hortensis. The sequence goes on from OY992879.1 coordinate 153,128,753, forward strand.
TCTTCTTTTGTACCACACGAATGACAACTCGTACGTCGTACAAAAGGATACAAATTTATTCTGGGCGAGTTACACACAATAGCTCTGAGAGCTGATATTCATATGGATCATATACATCATGACAATATTACGTTATGACGTTATCTATGGTAATATCTACTGTATTAGTCTAAGTCTAAGTCACCACTATTGATACTGTCCTCTAAACAACACAGTATTCAAAGCGATTACTCCGATCCGTCCTCAACGCTGTCATGTCCCCGTCTGCTTGACTTTCGTGGCGTGTCCAGCCACGAGCTGGTGACCCGTCGTGCGTCAGCGGGTTTGCGTGCTCGGTACTCCAGCACGCGTTTAGTGACTTGTCAATAGATACCTCTTCAAGAGTTACCACTATTAATGGATACTCCTCATGGTAATGGTTTCCCCACTCTATTCTGGGTAACTCCTGATCATGTCCTGCCATGTCCCCTTTTAGGACACGTGTGTGTCCAGTCGGAGAACTGTTCACAGTTCTCCCTGCTGTTTCTGTCCCTTCTATTCCTATTTCCTAGATAGGGATGTTATCTCTATCCTGTCTTAGTCCTCTTCCTTAATTTTACTCCTCTCTTCTCTATCTGCTTACTTGCAGCTCTTTGACACTGGAGATACGTTTTCATCGAAACCTTGCTTAAAATGAGCACATAGACCAGGTGATAACAAAGGCGAAGCGGGGTTTGGCTGCGTTGCGGGTGATGACGGCAGCAAACTGTGAGCAGCGCCACCTATGTCTTCTATACGAGAGGCTGGTCATGTCTGTTTTTGAGTATGCGATGGCGATCCTGACTCTCAGCCGTAAGAAGATAGAAAGGATGGAAAGGATAGAAAACGAAGCTATACGCACTATTCTTGGATGTGCAATAAATACAGCATGCAGGGCGATGCGCTACCTTCTTGATTTTCTAACCATTTAAAACAGACTACAAATTTAAAACAGACTACAAAACGTGTCTACCTCAGAGTTAACGCAAACACACAACATCCACTGCATAGTGAAATTACGAAGGTGAAGGGCAGCAGGTTAAAAAGAGGAAGGTCTTGGATGGATCAAGCCGAAGACATTCTTCAACAGCTGTGTTTACTGGAGGACTTAGAACCTGGCGAGGGGTGGGTACAAGTGAGTGCCAACAGATTTCTGTGCGTCCTTTTCAGTTTGCAACTAGACAGAAAATGCAGACAAAAACATCCGGCTGCTGTGGAGGCGGAAGAACAAGCGTTGATGTTCGAGATTTCGTTAGACGGGGATTTTACGTTCATTTACACAGATGGGTCGGTCGTCCGACATGTGAGAAGCTCATGGGCCTTTACGGCGCGGGCCGGAGGGAGAATTGTGAAGGAGGACTCTGGTGCTTTTGTGGAGACCACAAGTAGCCTGACTATGGAAGTCATGGTAGTAAGTAAAGCAATAACATGGCTCGAGACAGACATTCACTAGGGCATGTGTCCTTAGCGACTCAATGAGCATGCTCAAGAGGATAGAGACGGGGTGGATCCGAAGATAGTGGTTGTTGTCTCTGGTGCGGTTTCGGCTGGCAAAGATTAGTTTCATCTTCGTGCCAGGGCATGCGGGAGTACGCGGAAATGAGCGGGCTGACAAGCTCGCAGGTAAGGTTAATGTTGAGGGCGGACGCACCATGGACCAGACGGACATTCTGAATGCTCTACGAGAAGAAAGACTTTTGCGAAAACCAAGTAATGACCGCGAATCTACACCATGGCCGGACTGCGAGAACAGCAAATTAACTGATTCAGTGCCAAACAAAACGTAAGTTTGGACCATACATGTAGACAATCAAATGAACAAATATTATAATGTACATTTCCGTTCACTGAGCACGGAAGATACTGTGAAACAAACCAAATAACACAATGACCCTAGTATGGCGATATTTTTTTCCTTCTGTCCAAATGGGAGGTCATATTTGGCGATATATTAACCCTCGGCGCTGAATCGGTTAAAAGAGGTGTGGCCAAACAAGAACACTACGCAGGAAGCCAAAGAAGATTGATAAACAACACAGAACTGGTGTCGTTAGCCGCTACACGCTACAGGATTTACTGAGGAGGGGATCCGAGCACTTATGGACTGAATGGTTCGATATGCAATGAAATGACATGTCGACTGACTAACTAAGGGACATAACAACAAAAGTTTATTGGAAGGGAAATAACTCAAAATGTAATATATTTATAATGTAATATAAAGAATTGTAGTAATTTTCTCAAATTTTTATATAATGTATAATGTCTTTTTAAATCCCATAAATTTTATGGTAATTTTATAAGAGACTTGATATATTTTTAGAGATTTTATAAATAATATGGCTATATTTTTATAAGCATGAAAATGTATAACCCATTTTTTTACTTTCTCTTAATATCCCATGACTTATTTGTTATCTTTCAATGCATGTAAATTTAAAAATCTGATGTTTAATTTTTGTCCGGCCTTTTTATGAAGGCCAAGAGCTACCTAATAAGTTGGAGTGAACACAACTTCGATTCTGTCCAAAAATGGGGTTTGTCAAAGTCATCAAGAACAAGGCTTACTTTAAGAGATTCCAGGTCAAATTCAAGAGGAGGAGAGAGCAGTCACTGACTACTATGCCAGGAGGAGACTGATCTTCCAGGAAAGAACAAGTACAACACCCCCAAGTATCGTATGGTTGTCCGTTTCACCAACAAGGACATCATATGTCAGATAGCCTACGCTCGTATTGAAGGTGACCATGTAATGTGCGCTGCATATTCTCGTCACGGCGTGAAGGTCGCGTTAACCAACTGCACTGGACTTCTGTTGGCAAGAAGACTGTTGAAGCTGGACCAGACTTATGAAGGACAAGTAGAGGTCAACGGTGAGCAGTTTACAGTGGAGGATGTGGAAGACGCACCTTGTGCTTTCCGTGCCTACCTGGACGTGGGCCTAGCTGGCACCACCACCGGTGCCCGTGTGTTTGGGGCACTGAAAGGAGCTGCTGATGGTGGCATCGACATCCCACACAGCACCTGTCGTTTCCCTGGCTATGACGCCGAGAGCAAGAACTACAATGCAGAAGTGCACCGGGAACACATCCTGGGCAAACACGTCGCTGACTACATGACCTACCTGCAGGAGAATGACGAGGAGGCCTACAAGAGACAGTTCTCCCAGTACATCAAGGACGGTGTCACACCATCAAAGGTAGAGGTTCAGAAGAAGAGATGGAATCGCATGAAACTGTCCAATGCCCAGAGCAAGGCCCGTATTGCACAGAGAAAGGAGGCATACCTGAAGACACTGGACACCGCAGACGCTTAACTTTGACGTTTGATTTCACACACATGGTTCTGTGTCATTGACTATTAAAACTGAGATATTCAAAAAAAAAAAAAAAAAAAATTTATAAGGGCCAATAATCGTTTGGTAATCAGTACCAGATCAAAGGTCTCCGTGACCAAAGGCTTGCGAACGCGGTTCGTGAGCCGCTTACAAGGCGTTCTAAACTCAGCTGCGACCGATTTGTGCAGCAGACCGTGTCGCGTTGTGTTATAACGTGTTGGTAATGGTAGCCCGTCGTTCAAAAAGCAATGGCAAATTACTGAAAGTAAAACTTACCAAGTACATCAACAGCAGCTGAAAAAATGCTGCTGTTGACTGCAATGTCCTGTAAGGTATAAGTAGGTACTTTGATGACATTTAAAAAATTGGTTTGGCATTGATTAAATCTGGACATATGAATAGGACCTGAAAAATATTTTCCAACGGTACCTCATTCAAGTCTGTATGTTGATTCTAAGCCGAGATATCCAGAATTGTGTGTAAAATTAAGTCATAATTGGAACAAAGAAGCAAATACTCCTTTAGCTGAATTTGACTTATACTATAAGCAACATTTAAAAAACATCTGTCCCAGATCAAAGATACATCTCCTCCTACATGACGACAGTAAATAAGAGCGGACCTATATGCACCTGATCCGTCCATGGGCACCAGCTGAGGCAGTCATCACAATGACACATTGGTCTATTTTTAGTTAATAAGGGCTGTCGGAACCCCCAGGGGCCAAAAACACCTCATTAGGTCAGCACGCCCCTGTGTGTCTTGTGATCATCTTAGCCAAAAGGCCAAGATCACATTACCCATCATTCGCTCCAATATTCACCGTCTCGAGGTATGGTGTCCGCCTCGAGTACTGGGGGTCTCGGGTTCAAGATCCGGTGAGGACCGGTTTTTTTGTTGTTTTTTTAGCAGTCTACCAGGGTAGACCTGTTTGTGATATGTGTAATGGATTTGCTATCCAAGTAATATTCCATTTCGTGCCACTGGGACCTTTGATGACGCCTACACAATGAGCTTATGATTCGGACTTTCCACGTAATGGCAATGGATTTGATAGCCAAGGAATATTCCATTTCATGCCTCTGGGACGCGTTTGCTATCGACATACCTGTGGTATGAAGTGTGGCAGTCTAAGTACTTCTTCATGCACCTTTAGATGTCAACCTGAATGTAGTTAAAGTAAGCTGCAGTCAATTTGAACTTGTTGATATCTCCATACAGCTTGTCCTCAAATGAAGCAGTTGTGGGCCAAAATATCTTTCTCTGTTCTGCATATATTGGGCACTCCTGCAGCAAATGTTTAGCTGTCATTTTACCAGTTCCACAATTACATTCATCGGTATCTCCTATCTTTAGTTTATTGAACAAGTGATATTTCAGCCTGTTATGTCCTGTGCGGAGTCTGAAGATTGCTACTTGTTCTTTTCCTTGTCCTATTAGCATTTCATTTGTGATTCCATCCTTTCCTGGTGATTTCTTCTTTTCTTTTAGGGTATTCATTGCCTGTTCCATTTTTAAATTTGCCATCATATATTCTGCTGCTGTCTCTGTATTACTATGATGTGTCTGTTTATCTTCGATTGCTTTCTTCTGTTCGGTTGTAATATCAATGTGGTTTGCACTAGCATAGTGTTCCATTGGTGCATTTGCAGCCTTTTTTCCTGTAAGAAAGGCATTTCCTTATTTAATTGTTATTTGTTTGTTTCTGGTCCTTCATTGTTAATGGCTTTCACTAGTTTCCATAGTTTGCTTCCATCTCTGTCAAAGTTCAGGTTTTTTTTCCCTCCAACAATCTCTTGTTGTTTGATTTACTGTTCTTTATATTTTGCTGAGATGGCTTTGAGAGAGATGTTCGCTTCAGTTGTTTGTTCTCTCTCTGCTGTCATCCTGAAATCTTCAACTTTGTCCTCCGAAATTTGTAGTTCTTCAGTCCAGTATGGTTTGTAATTTTTCCTCGCTCCTCTTGGAATGGGATCAGTGGCCGCCTGTATTATTGCTTTGTTTAGACTTTCCACCATTTGTTTCATGATGCCATGTCGTGTATTTATGTTTTCACAATATTTGTCTGTTAGTATGGCAAATCTGTCCCAATCAGCTCCTTTATTATTCCAGCGAGGCAAAGGCTTTTGTTTCTATGGAACATATTTCATATTCATTACAAGCTTGATTGGTCTGTGGCCACTACCTGCTAAATGGTCAAGCACATGGCGATCGATTTTGTTGAGGATGCCTCCTGTGCATAAAGCTAAATCTGGAGTTAGTTAGCTAGTTAGTTAGTCGAGGTTCCTACTTCACGGCAACGGGTCGTCCCCATTATGCTCCATTCCCGTGCCAGCGAACATCACAGAAAATGATCCTCACTGTCCAGTGTGAAAAGTGGAATAGACAGGAGTAGAAGTGGTAAACCATCTTCTAAGGTAGAAGCTCGGTGTGTCGTCCGCTTTGTTGAGTAGATGGAGATTTTAGTCTATTTCCTAGTCCTTCACTTCATCTCCTCTGTTGTCAGTATCTGGGTATCCTTATCTTTCTGAACGGCTATTAAATTCTCCAACAATAATGCAGTTTGTGTCAGTTATTTTCATGTTTGAAAGTGTAAGGTCCTTATCTGCGGGCTATACAGATTGTAAATTCTTATTTTCATTATATATCATATATCAACACCTATAATTTCCGTTTGGTTGTCAGAGGTCACAGATACTTCACGGAAAGGTATTGTGTTTCGTGTAAGTATTAGAACTCCTCCTTTGTGTCCTTCGCGGTCGAAACGTGTGGCCTAATATACTCTGTCTGAGAATCTGCGATTGGCGTTGAGGTGTGTCTCTTGAATGCATGCCACATCTATTCTATCTTTATGAAGACGCTTTGTTAGGGAGACTTTCTTGTTAGAAATTCCGTCGATATTCCACTGTAGTATGTTGAGTGTCCGGGGTGTTTGGTCAATAGCTCTTAACCTACTCCTCTATACCTTGACTCCACAGCACAGGGGAAGGTGACCACCAGTAGTCATGGGTGGACCCCCTCAAGTCAGGGGCCCCGGCACTATCACCGCCTGATGGGACTTCGCGGGATTAGCACCATAACGATTAATTTTAATTTGTGGCATCATGGATTGATTAAGTTACGTTGCACTGCTTTGTCAAGCCTGTGGCTCAGTACATCCGATTTCGACAAGCATTTTTCGGGATGCTTTCCCTAGCATTTGACTGTTCCCAGTCTACCTACAAGGCAGCAGGTTTGTGTGTCGTTTGGTCTGGTTCCTCTCCCTTGACCTGTCCGACAGGGGTGACCCTACCAGTAGCTGTGCTACCGTCGGCATAGCTCGTGGGATCATTGGAACACGCAAGCCCTTCTACCTAGTCAAGGTGGACAGAGGGGTGACACGCGGTCCGTGGCGAAGTGGTCAAGCCGTTTGACTCGGGCTCCGAAGGTTGTGGGTTTGATTCCGGGCCGCGTCCTTCGGTTCACGAGTGAACATTTTCGGAGACTCCTGTGGGTCGTCGCTAAAGCTACGGAGTTCGTGCTTTGTGCGACGCTTTCCGCGCTGCGGAAAGAGACCGAGCCAAATGGGATAAATCCCGGTGCAATGAAGTCGACCCTGTCGACTTTTAAGCGGTATAGTTTTATTATCGTGATATTTGTATGACAGGCTGCGCTCTAAGATTATCCAGTCAGCATGGCCGAATGGATAAGAGCACTTGTTCATGAACATCCGGTGTGTTGATGCCTTGGTAGTTTGTCCAACCCCTACACTAGCCAGTTCCGACTAAAATGTTGATGTAAATTACAAGTACCTCTGAAGTCAGAGTGGGTTTGCCTTATGGTAATAGGGAAAGCTGATCACCACACACAAACATCAGTCCAGCCGCTTCTTCTAGGAAACCACTCCTTTTGATCACTGTTCTATCCAAACCACACACACCCTTAGCAGGAGATATATATATAACATGTCACAATGTCACACACCCTTAGCAAGAGATATATATAAAATGCCACACACCCTTAGCAGGAGATATATAGAAAATGTCACACATCCTTAGCAGGATATATATATAGAATGTCACACACCCTTAGCAGGAGATATATATAACATGTCACACACCCTAAGCAGGAGATATATATATAACATGTCACACACCCTTAGCAGGAGATATATATAAAATGTCACACACCCTTAGCAGGAGATATATATATATATATATATATATATAACATGTCACAAACCCTTAGCAGGAGATATATAACATGTCACACACCCTTAGCAGGAGATATATATAAAATGTCACACACCCTTAGCAGGAGATATATATAACATGTCACACACCCTTAGCATGAGATATATATTAAATGTCACACACCCTTAGCAGAAGATATAGAACATGTCACACACACTTAGCAGGAGATATATAACATGTCACACACCCTTAGCAGGAGATATATAACATGTCACACACCCTTAGCAGGAGATATATATATATAACATGTCACAAACCCTTAGCAGGAGATATATAACATGTCACACACCCTTAGCAGGAGATATATATAAAATGTCACACACCCTTAGCAGGAGATATATATAACATGTCACACACCCATAGGCATGAGATATATATTAAATGTCACACACCCTTAGCAGAAGATATAGAACATGTCACACACACTTAGCAGGAGATATATAACATGTCACACACCCTTAGCAGGAGATATATAACATGTCACACACCCTTAACAGGAGATATATAACATGTCACACACCCTTAGCAGGAGATATATATAAAATGTCACACACCCTTAGCAGGATATATATATATATATATATATATATATATATATATATATATATATATATATATATATATATATATATCATGTCACACACCCTTAGCAGGAGATATATATAAAATGTCACACACCCTTAGCAGGAGATATATAACATGTCACACACCCTTAGCAGGAGATATATATAAAATATCACACACCCATAGCAGGAGATATATATACCATGTCACACACCCTTAGCAGGAGATATATATAACATGTCACACACCCTTAGCAGGAGATATATAACATGTTACACACCCTTAGCAGGATATATATATATATATATATATATATATATATATATATATATATATATATATATATATATATATATATATATATCATGTCACAAACCCTTAGCAGGAGATATATATAACATGTCACACACCCTTAGCAGGAGATATATATAACATGTCACACACCCTTAGCAGGAGATATATAACATGTCACACACCCTTAGCATGAGATATATATAACATGTCACACACCCTTAGCAGGAGATATATAACATGTCACACACCCTTAGCAGGAGATTTATAACATGTCACACACCCTTAACAGGAGATATATAACATGTCACACACCCTTAGCAGGAGATATATATAAAATGTCACACACCCTTAGCAGGATATATATATATATATATATATATATATATATATATATATATATATATATATATATATAACATGTCACACACCCTTAGCAGGAGATATATATAAAATGGCACACACCCTTAGCAGGAGATATATAACATGTCACACACACTTAGCAGGAGATATATATAACATGTCACACACCCTTAGCAGGAGACATATATAACATGTCACACACCCTTAACAGGAGATATATAACATGTCACACACCCTTAGCAGGATATATATATATATATATATATATATATATATATATATATATATATATAACATGTCACACACCCTTAGCAAGAGATATATAACATGTCACACACCCTTAGCAGGAGATATATATAAAATATCACACACCCATAGCAGGAGATATATATAACATGTCACACACCCTTAGCAGGATATATATATATATATATATATATATATATATATATATATATATATATAACATGTCACACACCCTTAGCAGGAGATATACAACATGCCACACACCCTTAACAGGATATATATATATATATATATATATATATATATATATATATATATATATATATATATATATAACATGTCACAAACCCTTAGCAGGAGATATATATAACATGTCACACACCCTTAGCAGGAGATAAATAACATGTCACACACCCTTAGCAGGAGAGAGATATATATATATATAACATGTCACACACCCTTAGCAGGAGATATATAACATGTCACACACCCTTAACAGGATATATATATATATATATATATATATATATATATATATATATATATATATATATATATATATATATATATATATATATATAACATGTCACACACCCTTAGTAGGAGATATATATATATATAACATGTCACACACCCTTAGCAGGATATATATATATATATATATATATATATATATATATATATATATATATATATATATATATATATATATAACATGTCACACACCCTTAGCAGGAGATATATAACATGTCACACACCCTTAGCAGGATATATATATATATATATATATATATATATATATATATATATATATATATATATATATATATATATATATATAACATGTCACACACCCTTAGCAGAAGATATATAACATGTCACACACCCTTAGCAGGAGATATATATAAAATGTCACACACCCATAGCAGGAGATATATATAAAATGTCACACACCCTTAGCAGGAGATATATAACATGTCACACACCCTTAGCAGGATATATATATATATATATATATATATATATATATATATATATATATATATATATATATATATATATATATATATATATATATATATAACATGTCACATACCCTTAGCAGTAGATATATATATAACATGTCACACACCCTTAGCAGTAGATATATATAACATGTCACACACCCTTAGCAGGGTATATATATATATATAACATGTCACACACCCTTAGCAGGAGATATATATATATATATATATAACATGTCACACACCCTTAGCAGGATATATATATATATATATTATATATATATATATATATATATATATATATATATAACATGTCACACACCCTTAACAGGAGATATATATATAACATGTCACACACCCTTAGCAGGATATATATATATATATATATATATATATATATATATATATATATATATATCTTATATATAAAAAAGGATCTCCGTCCAAATGTATGTCCTTTATGCGTTCGCGAACGGCCCATCCGATTGAGATGAAATTTTCTACACGCCTTCCTTTCAATCCAGCGCTGCCAACTGTGATATTTTGTTAGTGTGAAATCGCCTGCTTACTCAGTATTATTTCATTTTTCATTTTTCATCATAATTTCAAATATCTCAGGGGACCTAACCCTTAAAAGTTTATTTCAAGGGGCATAATTTTTCTGTATAACTTATAGTCATATTGTGGCATCGTTTTCAAAGATTTATAAACTCTTTGTCCATAGTCATGTACCGGCATATGAGTTATAATAAATAATGATACAATCTGTAAGGCATTTTCAAAGTTTTCATAAAAATAATGCACAATGCATAACATTGTAACTCATCTCTTTTTGCTTAAGAAGTTACTGTAGTCATGCAGGTGATTAGAAAGAGTTTTCATTAAAAATAATGGATGGTGTGTGGAAGGACATTCTTTTAAGTTACTTTTGTTGTTATATGAATTTAATGAGACGCTACCCGCCAGGAGCTGGGCAAAGATAGATAGACAGACCCACCTTTTCGCTGCAGTTGTCTACAGGCATATGCGTTAAAATCCTCCTCCTCCTCTCCCCTCCTCCTTCTCCTACCCTCTTCCTCTTCCCTTCCCCCTCCTCCCTCTCCCTCCTCCTCCTCCCTCTTTCTCCTCCCTCTTCCTCCTACCTCCTCGCCCTTCTCCCTCCTAATCACTCCTCTTCCTTCCTCCTCCCTTCTCCTCCTCTCTCCTCCCACTCCCTCCTCCTCCCTCCTTCTAATTCTACGTCCTCCCCCTCATCCCTCCTCCCCCTTCTCCTCCCTCTTCCCCCTTCTCCTCCCCTCCTCCTCCCTCCTCCTCCCCTCCTCCCTCCTCCTCCCTCTCCTCCTCCATCCTCCTCATCCCTCCTCCTCCCTTCTCCTCCTCCCTCCTCATCCTCTATCCTCCTCCCTCCTCCTCCCTCCTCCTCCCTCCACATCCCTCTTCCTACTCCTCCTTCCTCCTCCTCCTTCTCCTCCCTCCTCCTTCTCCCTCCTCCTTCTCCCTCTTCCTCCTCCCTCCTCCTCCCTCCTCCCTCCTCCTAATCACTCCTCTTCCTTCCTCCTCCCTTCTCCTCCTCTCTCCTCCTACTCTCTCCTCCTCCCTCCTCCTACGTCCCCCCCTCATCCCTCCTCCTCCTACCTCCTCCCCCTCCTCCTCTCTCCACCTCCATCCTGCTCCTCCCTCCTCCTCCTCCCTCTTCCTCCTCCTTCCTCCTCATCCTTCCCCTCCTTCTCCTCCCTCATCCTTCTCCCTCTTCCTCCTCCCTCCTCCTCCCTCCGCCTCCTCCCTCCTCCTCCTCCTCCTCCATCATCCTCCATCTCCCTCCTCCTCCCTCCTCCTCCTCCCCCTGCGTTCTTCTCCCCCCTCCTCCTCCTTCTCCTTCCTCCTCCCTCTTCCTCCTCCCTCCTCCTCCCCCTCCCTCTTCCTCCTCCTACCCTCCTCCTCCTCGCTCCTCCTGCCTCCTCCTCCTGCCTCCTCCCTCCTCCTCCCTTCTCCTATCTCCTCCTCCTCTCTCCTCCTCCTAATCCCTCCTCCTCCCTCCTATTCCTCCCTACTCCTCCTCCTCCTTCCTCCTCCCTCTTCTTCCCTCCTCCTCCTCCTTCCTCCTCCTTCCTCCTCCCTCCTCCTCCCTTCTCCTACCTCCTCCTCCTCTCTCCTCCTCCTAATCCCTCCTCCTCCCTCCTATTCCTCCCTACTCCTCCTCCTCCTTCCTCCTCCCTCCTCTTCCCTCCTCCTCCTCTCTCCGCCTATCTCTTCCTCCCTCCTACTCCTCCCTCCTCCACCTCCCTCTTCCTCCTCCCAGCTCCTACTCCTCCTTTTCCTTCTTCTGCTGATGCTGCTGCCGCCGCTCCATTTACCCAAGTTAATTGTTGGGGAAGATGTAAAGATCTTTCAGGTGCTCTTTCTAATGCCTTTTGTAAGTTGGTCTTCGTTTATCTAAGGTTGTTCTAACTGCAACCAATAAATGATTAGACAGACAGGCAGACAGACAGACAGACAGAGAGGGAGGGACGGACAGACAGACAGACAGACAGAGAGGGAGGGACAGACAGACAGACAGTCGGGAACGGGAACTTATATGACTACTTATATGAATTAAATGAGATGCTCGCCATCAGGGGCTGGGCGAAGCCGGGCCGGATCAGACAGACAGACAGACAGACATATAGACAGACAGACAGATAGATAGTCGGGAACGGGAACGGGAGCTTATATGACTACTTATATGAATTAAATGAGATGCTCCCCACCAGGGACTGGGCGAAGCCGGGCCGGGTCAACTAGTATATATATATATATATATATATATATATATATATATATATATATATATATATATATATATATATATATATATATATATATATATATATATATATATATATATATAACATGTCACACACCCTTAGCAGGAGATATATATATATATATATATATATATATATATATATATATATATATATATATATATACATGTCACACACCCTTAGCAGGAGAGATATATAACAGGTCACACACCCTTAACAGGAGATATATATATATATAACATGTCACACACCCTTAGCAGGATATATATATAGATATATATATATAACATGTCACACACCCTTAGCAGGAGATATATATAACATGTCACACACCCTTAGCAGGAGATATATATAACATGTCACACACCCTTAGCAGGAGATATATATATATATAACATGTCACACACCCTTAGCAGGAGATATATATATATAACGCTCTGTTGGCATTATATGCCACCTGTTTGAGTACACCACACAGGCATCTTGCTGTTTAGATAGATGATAGTTTGTGAATTGGAGTTATACCCCTCCAAAGAACAAAGCCTGGGCTGAATTCAGAGACCATGTGTTGCCCAAGAAGTATTATCCCTCCCTTGACCTGTTTAGTTTACTCCAGGGGAAAGGTAACACCAATACGCTTCATCACAAGCTGCAGAAGCTGCCAGACCAGCAAAGCAATGCTCTGTTTGCCTTTTGGAGCTTTTATCCTTAACCGGTTGCTGACCAATGTTTAGGGCCGTCTGCATTTCCCCACACTAGGGTAGGCTTGTACTCTCCCAACTGCGTGCCTCCGCCCGAAGACGTTGGCACAATGTGGGGTGTCGGGTTTACATTTGTTATTAAACTCGTAAAGACTGGGAAGCCACAATTTAGTGCTGATATTTTCCAACTTTCATGATGAGATCATTTCTATTGAAATTTTTGTTCCAACATTCATGATGAGATCATTTCTATTGAAATGTTTGTTCCAATATTCATGATGTGATCATTTCTATTGAAATTTTTGTTTTGTTTTGGTCTGGTTGTACATTTGAAATATTCCTTTCACTACCATTTGTGAATATAAATGTTAAAATTATGATATGTAACGGTAAACCTGCTTCACCGTTCCTCTTGCGAGGGGAACCATGTCACACCTAGTTAAACACCTCAAAGTCAGCGTTGTCAAGGTAATAGGTTCTTTTTACCCATGGGTAGGTCTTTCTTTCCTAAAAATGTAGCTGGAGTGTTATCTCTGAAGTCAGAGTGGGTTCACCTAATGGCGAGGGACACTGGTAATATTAAAAGCTAATCCACACACACAAATCAGTCCAGTGCACTAGTAGTAGTAACATGTTTATGGACTATGCTTGAGTTCAAAGCACCAAAAACAAAATTTTATTTTGCTAGGGCAGTGTCTTACGGCCTACACTTTGCAATGTTCAACTGCCGTGATATTTTTAATATGGACAACTTTGATTACATGAATTCCTGCTTTTTGCCTTTATCTAAGAAGGCTGGGTATCCAATCACTGCCAGAGAGATCAGGGTGTGTGTGATGTCAATGGTTCTTGAAAGCAATTCCCAGCCCTGTCTATGCTGATATCAAACCCAGTACCTTCTGAATGCCAGGCAGATTCCATTCTCTCTCAGCCATACATTTGTTTAACAAGTAAATCAACAGTCAAGAGACAACAATCCTGGACGAAATGCTCTCGTCCTTTCAGAACAGCAAGACCCATAAAGAAGCAAGAAAACAAAGTCCTTAACAAAGGTCATATTAAACACATATTTTTTATTTTTATTTTTCAAGCATAAAAGCAATAACAAGTCATCCAAAAGAAACTTCAGTTTGTGATGGTGAAAACATGAATTCTGCCAACACGGGCAGACAGAAACAAGAATGAGAAAACACGAAACATTGCAAGAGAATCAAGCAATCATGGGCGGATGGGGTGGGATGGTATTTTCCTTGACACATCCACAGAGAGAGAGAGAGAGAGAGAGAGAGAGAGAGAGAGAGAGAGAGAGAGAGAGAGGCAGGAAAGAGAGTGTGTTGAGGTTCTTTGCTGCAAATACAATCCGTCTCCATTCGTCTCTCTGGTGGACCTTCTCTTGCCAGTCGTTGATTCCAAGTGCTTGTAGGTCTGTACCGCCTTCTTGGTCTACCTCGGGGTCTACGGTCATTTATTTCCTGAGTGTAAGCGAGTTTTGTTTCCCTATTATCTTCCATTCTTTCTATATGCCCCAGCCATTGTAGTCTATTAGCCTTCATGATACCAGTGATTAGCGGGGACTTAAACAGATCATAAATGTCTTTGTTACTTCTTCTTTTCCACTCTCCACTTTGTGTATCCCTAATGGGTCCAAAGATGCGTCTTAAAATTTTGTTCTCAAAGGTTTGTAACAAGGCTTCGTCTCCTTTCGTTGTACTCCAGGTTTCAGAGCCATACAGCACAACTGGTCTGATCAGTGTTTTGTATATTGTGATTTTGGTGTTACGAGATAGCGCCTTTGATTTTAGTAGATGTTGTAGTGCATAGTATAAATATATATATATATTTATGTTACATGTACAAGACTGCAAGGTCGGTCTGTCTCAACACTAATATAGAAGAGGAACAACAAAGAATGGTCTGGTACTGTCTATGTCTATTCTAATAATCGGTGGAAACATAATCATGAACATATTAAATTATACTGTTAATGCAACTTTTTGTCGGTTTCGTAGTCTGGTTTTTAACAATTTTGTTTATAGCGTCACAATAATTTGCCTGAAAAGAGTCTATGTTATGTACCCTTTCATGTTGTTTTGTTGTGTTCTGAACAGTAGCGTCCCTTGAATCTGCAAATCTCGGTTGTTGTTCTTGCTTATTTAATTCCTTATTAGTGGTGGTTACTTTCAATACTGGTTTTCTTTTCATATGCCTTTTCTCCCATGCATTAATTTCTTTGCGCGTGCAGTATTTTACGTCCGGTAAGCACCCTATAATTAGGTCTGTACAAGGGTTGTCCAGAATTGCACACTTAAATGTGGCTGTAAGAAAGGGTGTACTAATGCGAGCTGTGGCCAGTGGATATTTCTCCACATTGCCTGAAAATGTTCGGCAATTCACAAACTTGCCTGTGTAATCTTCTGCGTTAGCAAATTCTTTTTTAAACCAATTAAAGTATATCCGGAATCAAGCAGGATTTGACAAGGCTTGTTGTTAACCATCCCTTGGTGGAAGGTTAATTTTCCTATCTCGGACATTACTGCATTGGCATTTTCGTTGGCAATTGGGATTGTATGTCCGCATTTCAAAATACCATCCTCGTGGACCTTATGACATGTTTGGCATCTATCATAATTGAAAATATCTATTGCTGCAAGAGCATTATCTGTAATATCTTTCGTTCTTTCATCTTCACATTCGCTTTCAAAAGAAGAATAAATGAGTACTGCATTCACACTTCTTAATCTCTGGCGACCTTTCCATCTAGAGCTATAATGCCCGTAAGATTTACCACACAAAAAAATTTTACAGCACGCCGGTAAGTTTCTCTTTTACCTTGCTGTTTTCTTACCATCATATCCAAGTGAGCTGAATAACCAGGGTTTGCATCACACATTTCAAATTGCAAATGAGAAAATTTACAGTATGGGCATGGTGGTGCACTGGATCTTTGTTTCTCTTTGTATTTGAATGGTTTTTGTGGTTTAGCGTTTGCTGCTGCTACTATATTATTTTCTTCGCTGTTTGAACTAAAGATGTCCCCTATTGGACGAAAAAATAAGCCGACCCTTTTTTCTAATTGTTCTAACGATTCAACATCAGAATGTTGTAAAAATTTTGCAAAAGGGCTTGGAATTGATGACATAATTTTGTCCATTATCATTAAGTCCCTTAGCTTTTCATAGCTCTTATTTATCTTTGCAGCGTTCAGCCACTTATTATATACACATTGCACGTGAGAAACGTAATCAATGGATGTCTGATTTGTTTTTGGTTTTAGCTTAGAGAACTGCACCTGATACCCTGGTGCATCTAACAAAAAGTGCTGCATGATACGTTAGTGTATATAGTCATAATCTTTCCTCAGTTCTTGTGGAATAGATTCTATTACCTTCAAATGCTCCCCTGGGAGATTTTTCATATAGATCATGGCCCAGTGTTCTTTCGGAACTTCTTGGTACTTTAACTGGAACTCGAAGTTCTCAGACCATGCAGAAATTGAGTCGCTTTGGCAGAATGGTTTAACTATGCCTTTATACTCATTGTACTTGTTTTCCTCTTCCTTACTTTTTATCTTTGTAATTGCAATATGCACTTGTGACTCGACTTCCAGCTCTTTCATTTTTAACTGGGTCTGTGCCTCAATTTATTTTAATTTGGTCGCTTCTGCTAACTCTAGTTCTTTAAGTTTATTAGCTTCAGCTAATTCTATCTGTTTGTTTTTTGCTTTAATTTCTGTTAACTCTTTCTTATGTAAGCGTTCTTGTGCTCTTTCTTCCCTCTCTGCATCTTTTGCCTCTTTTTCTGCAGCTGCTTTTCTTTCCCTTTCTTCTTTCTCACTCGCAGCTTTTCTATCTTTATGTTCTTTATATTCTTTCTTTGCCCATTCTTCTAATTTATCCCCCGTCTATACTAAATCTTTCCCTGCCTCAATGCACTCTTTCAAAGTTGACATAGTTACAGGTTATGTTCACCAATCACAATGTTTACAAATAATTTAATGTATAACATGCAATGCAATAATACAGATGTTTGATTTACAGCAATCGTAAAAAAATATAAGGTGCTACTTTAACACACACTGTCGAAAAATGGGGTACTTATCTGATTTGTGATTTTTCACCGTGCACCAGAGGATGATTCTCTGCTCGAGTTTATTACAGATCTAGGCCGTTGGTATCAACTTTAATCTCTACTTCCGGTGTGTAGAGAAGCAACAATTAGTATCAGGAACAAAACAACAACAAGAAACTCACAAAATTTATGTCTGTCAAGTCCACTTTTCAGAGAGGAATTAAATGCGTAATATATATTTGTAGGTTTTGTCAGTCGTCTTGTCTTCTGTCGTGTTAGTATGTATTGTAGTCTTCAACAGCCGTGGAACATCAACTGAAACGTCACCCTGAAAACATGATGCATAATAATTCATCAAATGTAAATTCCAATTTCAATCAATCTTCACATATTTCTTTCGACATTCACCATTAAGTTCTTACGTAGGTTATAATTAATTTAAGCTGACTTACACACGCAATTCCGTTCTTTCTCTCAACTTCAGACTTTTGGATTCAATCAATTTACACATGCAGGCGGTGGATTCATTCACAAACTTCTGACACAACTTTAAGTTGACCTGTCAGCGTCTTACACGCGCACAGGTACTCTAATTCCTTCATACACACTCAAAGAAACATCAGTCGTGCATATGGTACTTCTCTCATTTTATTCAGGCGAACCTGATCACAATTACAATGTATACACTGGCGGTGACTTCATTACATAGATATACAAATACCGCCTTACATACGCTGATAGCAAACAGTCAATTACACAAGTCCTACACTCGCTATCTTCAAACCAGCACTCTTGCAAAGCTATGCATTCACTCTCAGAAAACACAAGCGTCCTCCCCTTGAAACTGTCTGGGTCCCGTCTGGCGTTCCCAAGCTGGACGGCTGGACTTGTCGGGCTGGACCCCGTGCCGTTTGTGAACCCCGTGCTGTCTTAGCAGTCTCGTCGTACTGCAGTCTGTCCGTGCTAGGCTAGGTTATTCAGTGTATTGACGTTTGTTCCGTTCAGGGCAGTGTCCCGTGAACTGACGTCCCCTCCTATCACCCGGCCTGGTCCCGCCGGTGTTCTGTCTATGACACGTTTGTTTCCCCACCTAAGTCCTGTCTCCACTTCATCTACTGTCCTGTAGATGTCCTGTCTTAGGACCACTCTGTGTCCTGACTTATGTCCTGTCTCTACTCTATCGGCTATACTGTAGATGTCCCTATCTATGTCTTGTGTGTCATTATCTCTGTTGTTCTGACTGTATTCTGTCCCTTGTCCTCTCTGTGTCCTGTACCTACATTCCCCAACACCCTGACAGTCGTGGATGGGTCAAGCCGAAGACATACTTCAACAGGTGTGTTTATTGGAGGACTTAGAACCTGGCGAGGGGTGGGTACAACTGCCAACAGATTTATTTCTGTGCGTCCTTTTCAGTTTGCATCCAACTAGACAGAAAATGCAGACAAGAAAATCCGGCTACTGTGGAGGAGGAAGTATAAGCGTTGATTTTCGAGAATTCGTTAGACGGTGATTTTACTTTCATTTACACAGATGGGTCGGTCGTCCGACATGTGAGAAGCTCATGGGCCTTTACGGCGCGGGCCGGAGAGAGAATTGTGAAGGAGGACTCGGGTGCTTTTGCTGAGACCACAAGCAGCCTGACTATGGAAGTCATGGTAGTAAGTAGAGCAATAACATGGCTCAAGACATAGACATTCACTAGGGCATGTGTCCTTAGCGACTCAATGAGCATGCTCAAGGGGATAGAGACGGGGTGGATCCGAAGATAGTAGTTGTTGTCTCTGGAGCGGTTTCGGCTGGCAAAGATTAGTTTCAGGGAAAACCTGGAAGCAAGGAAAAGATACCTGGTCAAATGCAGCCACTTTTGCCTTTGATGTTTATGAGGGGTTCCAGAGTAAACAGGAAACGATGGCTGTAACGCTTGATCTCGAGGATGCGTACAATAGAGTTCAATATGATATTTTGATGACCGCACTGATGGAGAAGGGGGTCAATCCCTGGTTGGTGAACTGGATAGCAGCCGTCCTGCACTCTCGTTGGGTTGCTCTCCGTCTGGGTGCATGGACCTCAGAGCCATATATGTTAACCCCGAGACTGCCACGGGGATCTGCAGTCTCACCGGTGCTCTTTAATGTGTATACGTGCAAGATTGCAAACCTAGAAGCACCAGGGGTTGGAAGAATACTAACATTTGCAGATGATATTATTGCATATAGGCAGGGGAGAGATAGGGAGCAAACAGCCCAGGAGTTACAGGCGACAGTAGATAAAGTGATTGACTGGTGCACAGAAATGAGTGCTGTCATACACCCGGAAAAGGCGGCTGTTTTGTGGTGCTCTCTGGACAACAGGATTGTAAGAGCTGATGTCCCAAGCCTAGCGATAGATGGTAGAAATGTCAGCAGAGAGAACAAACTGAAGTATCTGGGGAACACATTTGACAGGAGCCTATCCTTCAAGGACCATGTGGAGACGGTTGTGACAAGATCTCAAAAGGGACTCAGTGCACTTAAAACTACGGCTGCAATGGACACAGAGCAGAGAATGCTTTTCACACTATACCAGCACTTGATCCTCTCAGTAATTGAGTATGGATTAGGTCTGCTCTCTGTCTCAGAAAGTCAGCTGGTGAAGTTATAGCGCATACAGAATGAAGCTATGCGGGTCATTCTGGGATGCACTAGAGATACCCCAGTAGTGTGTATGCGTTACATCCTTGGCCTGCCGACTGTTGCTGGTAGGCTCAAGGTGATGCAGGCGAAGGCATACCTCAGAGTAGCTGCAGACACAGACCATCCACTGCATGAGGCATTGGACGCAGTTAAGGGTCAGCGACTGATAAGAGGGAAATCATGGATGGCTCAGACAGAGGATACGATCAGACAGGTGTGTCCCTTGGAGAACATTAGGCGTGGAGAGGAGTTGGTCAGAGTGCCGGTGGAGCAGAGTTATAATCACATTAAGCAGGGAGTGGCCAGCAGGGGCCACGGAAGTGGAAATCCAGCAACTAATTCAGGACAATGCTCACTCCGGTGATGTGATTATCTACACAGATTGTTCGGTGTCAAGAGGTGAGAGAAGTGGCTGGGGGTTCATAGCCAAAGCTAATGGTCGATGTTTGGGGCAGGAGAGCCTGGCATATGATACCACAACATCTAGGTTAAGAATGGAGGTGGAGGCACTCACTGCGGCTCTTCGCTGGATGGAGAATACGACACACACATCGTGATTGTAACTGACTCAGAAAGCATGCTGACGAGGGTGAGGACGGGCAGGCTTCATGCGGAGTGGCTTGCTTCGCTTCGGAGGTCACGGATGACAAGTATCGCCTGAATCTTTTCTCCGAGGCATGCCGGTGTGCTGGGAAATGAACAGGCGGACAGATTGGCTGGCTCTGCAGAACTTGGTGGAGTATTGATACATGACAAGGCAGACGTGGTTGCGGCCTTGTGAGAGCACGTGCACACCTCGAAGGAGCAAATGTATTACCATGGTCTGGCAAGAATGAGACAACGAGGAGTGACGTGGGAATCTGGCCGACGCTCAACGCTCAGAGGAAAGGCGAGACGGACTTATAATCAGATTGCTACTGGTACTATTAGTGTTGGAACTCTTCGCTGGCTGCTGAGGATGCGGACGGAGCACTTATGGGAATGCCCCGAATGCTGTGATGTCGATTCCTAAACCAATCAATCAATCAATCAGATTAGTTTCATCTTCGTGCCAGGGCATGCGGGAGTACAAGGAAATGAGCGGACTGACAAGCTCGCAGGTATGTCTAATGTGGAGGGCGGACGCGCCATGGACCAGACGGACATTCTGAATGCTCTACAAGAAGTAAGACCTTTGCTAGAACCAAGTGATGACTGCGAATCTACAACCATGGTCAGACTGTGAGAACAGGAAATTAAAAGAGGTGTGCCCAAACAAGAACAATACGCAGGAAGCCAAAGAAGATTGATAAACCAACACAGAACTGGTGTCGTTAGCCGCTACACACTGCCGGATTTACTGAGGAGGGGATCCGAGCACTTATGGACTGAGTGATTCGATGTACAATGAGGATGATGTCGACTAACTAAGGGACATAACAATATAAGTTATTGCAAGGGAAATAACTCGAAATGTAATATATTTATTATGTGATATAAAGATTTGTAGTAATTTTCTCAAATTCTTATACAATTTATATACCTCTTCTTAAACCCAAAAAGTTTCATGGCAATTTTATAAGAGACTTGATATAATTTTAGAAATTTTAGAAATAATATTGCTATATTTTTTATGCATGAAAATTTATAACTCATATTGCTACTTTCCGTTGACATCTCATGACTTATTTTTTATCTTTCAATGCACTATATCTAATAATCATTTCTCTATATATAATTTTTGTCCGGCCTTTTTATAAAGGCCAATAATCGCTTGGTAATCAGTCCAGATCAAAGGTCTCCGTGACCAAAGTCTTGCGAACGCGGTTCATGAGCCGCTTACCAGGCGTTCGAAACTCAGCTGCGACCAATTTGTGCAGCAGACTGTCGCGTTGTGTTATAACGTGTTGGTATGGGAGCCACTCGTTCAGAAAGCAATGGCAAACTACTGAAAGTAAAACTTACCTAGTACACCAACAGCAGCTGAAAAAATGCTGGTGTTGACTGCAACGTCCTGTAAGGGATATGCAACATTTAAAAAACATCTGTACCAGATCAAAGTACATCTCCTCCTGCATGACGACAGTGAATAAGAGATCCGTCCATGCGCACCAGCTGAGGCAGTCATCACAATGACACATTGGTCTATTTTTAGTTAATAAGGGCTCTCGGTTCCCCCAGGGGCCAAAAACACCCCATTAGGTCAGCACGCCCCTGTGTGTCCTGTGATCATCTTAGCCAAAAGGCCAAGATCACATTACCCATCATTCGCTCCAATATTCACCGTCTCGAGGTATGGTGTCCGCCTCGAGTGCTGGGGGTCTCGGGTTCAAGGTCCGGTGAGAACAAGTTTTTTTTTTTTTTTTCACGTAGTCTTCTAGTAACAAAAATTCCCCTGGTCTCTGGTATAACAGAGTGACTGTTATAGAAGTTACATACGTGACGGTCGTGGACTGACATGGTAAAGCACAAGCATGGAGTGAAATAATAAAAGTAATGAAGTGCGATAGAAAATAGTAATGAGAGACGCACTAAAAAGCACCAGAGTACCATCCATGTATGACGAGACGTTTTGGGGGAACAAATACGTAGGTTGGCAACATCAACAGTCGGGAGAGAAGCCATCTAGCAGTCAACCAGGGTAGATGTGTTTGTGATATGTGTAATGGATTCCGCGTAATGGATTTGCTATCCAAGTAATATTCCATTTCGTGCCACTGGGACGCTTTTTCCACCTTTGATGACGCCTACACAATGAGCTTTTGATTCGGACTTTCCACGTAATGGATTTGCTATCCAGGCAATATTCCACTTCATGCCTCTGGGATGCTTTTGCTATCGACATGCCTGTAGTATGAAGTGTGGCAGTCTAAATACTTCTTCATGCACCCTTAGATGTCAACCTGAATGCAGTTAAAATAAGCTGTAGTCAACTTGAGCTTGTTGATATCTCCATAGAGCTTGTCCTTAAATGAAGCAGGTGTGAGCCAAAATGTCTTTCTCTGTTCTGCATATATTGGGCACTCCTGCAGCAAATGTTTAGCTGTCATTTTACCAGTTCCACAATTACATTCATCGGTATCTCCTATCTTTAGTTTATTGAACAAGTGGTGTTTCAGCCTGTTATGTCCTGTGCGGAGTCTGAAGATTGCTACTTGTTCTCTTCGGTCGAGTTTGTAATTTGCATCAACTTTCTGGTGGCCTGGATGCTCTGATTCCCATTTGGTTCTATAGGTGCTTTTTAAAGACCTCTTTGTCTCATTATAGGTTATGTCTATGTCAGGCTGAGGTAGTCGTCCGCCCTCTTTTGCTATTCTGTCAGCCTCTTCATTTCCAGGTAAACTGCAATGTGATGGGATCTACTGTATTACAACTTTTTTTTTTTTTATTTTGCGATTTCTGACATAGTCCATAGAATGCTGCTCTTAAGTCTGCTAGCTCTGTGCTGTTCTTGCTCTTCAGTACTGAGACAGCTGACTTTGCAACTGTGAAGATAGCTATTTGCTTCTCTTTATTTTCCTCCATCAAGAGCATTTCTGCTGCAGTTTTCAAACCTCCTACCTCTGCTTTGAAGTTATTTGAAAATTTTCTAGTTGCCACTGACTGTTTTTTTTTTTTTCCACTCCATTTTCCTCCTCCTCCATTTTCTATTGAGTTTTTGGCTGATCCATCTGTATGTGCATGGGTCCAATTGCTACTTGGGTAATGTTCTGTTATGTAGTTTAGGGCTATTTTTCTTTTTTCTGTTTCATTTTGAGTGTTCTTTTTCTCAATACCAGGAATGTTTTCTATCATCTCAGGCAATTGCTGCTGTCTCCAAGCTGGGAACATGTGTGCATTGTAAATGGGTTTGACTGTTGATATGTTAAGTACAGGATCTGCCCTAATCTTTTGTTTTGCGGTTTCTACAAAGTTGCTACGCTTCAGTCTTCCCTTTCCAAAACCATTAAACCTTTTATTCATTGGGTGGTCAGTCAATCTTCTAAATTTGTCTGCTTGTTGCTGTGCTTTACTATCTCTTCTATCCTGCATTGGTTGTAAACAAGTGATCTTTTCTAGTTCGTTAATAGGCGTTGTCTTCAGGCTTCTAGTTATGATCCGCATTCCTTGATTTTGTAGTCTACTTATTTTGTTAAAGTTTGACTTAGCTGCTGTTGCCCAAGCAACATGTCAATATGTCATATTCCAGTACTGGCCTCACCCATCCAGTGTATAACTTCTTGAGAACTTTCTCATCTGCTCCCCACGTTGTACCAGCAAGCTTTTTCATGATTGCCATTCTTTGCCTTGCTCTTGTTCGATTTTTCTCAACCTGTGTCTTCTATGTCAGGCGACGATCAAAGGTAACTTCTAAATAGTTTGGATTTTCTTCATGGCGCAATGTGTTTCCATTTAATACCAGGTTAGGGTGCTGAGTTTAATTTGAGACGGAGAACACTGTGCATGTTGTTATCTCCTCACGTATCTTCACTAGCCATGATTTTGACTAGTCCTCTAGCGCTAATAAGGCTTGCTGTATTCTGCTGTTAGCTGTACTAATATATTCTTCAGATGTCCGTATGGCTAAGTCATCTGCAAAGGAAAATGTGTGTACTCTGGCTGGAAAATTTTCCGTGATGTAATTTATACATGCTATGAATAATGTTGGTGAAAGAACTCCTCTTTGGGGAACACTTTGCCCCAACAGCATCTTTTTGCTGGTTTGTCCTTTTGTCCTGGCAGTTCTGTTCTCAAGGTAGTGGCTGATCCGTTTGTACATTTTCCCACAAACATGCATTTTTTGCAGTTTTACTTTCAGTCCTTCCTTCCATACTTTATCAAATGCTTTCTTCTAAATCTATCCAGACAGTCAGTGTGTGCTTTTTCTATTGGAAGGCACCCTCTATTTCCTCAGCTATATAGGTTATTTGATCTTCAGTGGATCTGTACTTTCTGAATCCTGCTTATTGTGGTGTTAAGATTTGGTTTTTTCCAGATGCCATGTTAGTCTGCCATTGACAATGCGTTCCATTAATATTCCTACACAGCTAAGTAGACTGATAGGTCGATAGCTATTTGGTTCTTCCAGGTCTTTTTATTTCTTTGGGACTGGTATTAGTATAGTTTCCTTTAATGCCTGTGGGACTATTCCTCTCTTTCAGCTGTAATTTAGGACTGCTAGTAGTTTCTTTTTTTGCTTTAGTACCTAGTCCTATTAGCATTTCATTTGTGATTCCATCCTTTCCTGATGATTTCTTCTTTGTTCTTTTTTGTTTTTTAGGGTATTCATTGCCTGCAGGTCTCTCTGGCCGAGGGGTTACAACACTTTCTCCGTAATCCCGTTTATCACGCAGAGTCTCGTAGCGGGCGAAAGCTGGAAGCGGTTCGACTCCCGCTGGTGACTTGCGGGATAACTGAGCCGGCCGCTCAGAAAGCAATGGCAAACTACTGAGCGTAATCTTGCCAAGAATTCAACAGACAGCTGAAAGATGCTGCTGTTGACAGCGATGTCCTGTAAAGGATATGCGAATAAAAAAAATTGCATTGCCTGTTCCATTTTTAAATTTGCCATCATATATTCTGCTGCTGTCTCTGTGTTACTATGATGTATCTGTATCTTCGATTGCTTTCTTCTGTTCGGTTGTAATATCAATGTGGTTTGCATTAGCATAGTGTTCCATTGGTGCATTTGCAGCCTTTTTTCCTGTAAGAAAGGCTTTTCCTTATTTAATTGTTATTTGTTTGTTTCTGGTCCTTCATTGTTAATGGCTTTCATTAGTTTCAATAGTTTGCTTCCATCCCTGTCAAAGTTCATTTTTTTTTCTTCCTCCAACAATCTCTTGTTGTTTGATTTGCTGTTCTTTATATTTTGCTGAGATGGCTTTGAGAGAGATGTTCGCTTCAGTTGTCTGTTCTCTCTCTGCTGTCTTCCTGGCATCTTCAACTTTTCCCTCCGAAATTTGTAGTTCTTCAGTCCAGTATGGTCTGTAATTGTTCCTCGCTCCTCTTGGAATGGGCTCAGTGGCCGCCTGTATTATTGCTTTGTTTAGACTTTCCACCATTTATTTCATGATGCCATGTCGTGTATTTATGTTTTCACAATATTTGTCTGTTAGTATGGCAAATCTGTCCCAATCAGCTCCTTTATTATTCCAGCGAGGCAAAAGCTTTTGCTTCTATGGAACATACTTCATATTCATTACAAGCTTGATAGGTCTGTGGCCACTACCTGCTAAATGGTCAAGCACATGGTGATCGATTTTGTTGAGGGTGTCTCATGTGCATAAAACTAAATCTGGAGTTAGTTAGTTAGTTAGTCGAGGTTCCAACTTCACGACAACGGGTCGTCCCCATTATGCTCCATTCCCGTGCCAGCGAATATCACACAAAATGCTCCCCATTGTCCATTGTGAAAAGTGGAATAGACAGGAGTAGAAGTGGTAAACCATCTTCTAGAGCAGAAGCTCAGTGTGTCGTCCGCTTTGTTGAGTAGATGGAGATTTTAGTCTATTTTCTAGTCCTTCATTTCATCTCCTCTGTTGTCAGTATCTGGGTATCCCCATCTTTCTGAACGGCTATTAATGTCTGCAACAATAATGCAGTTTGTGTCAGTTATTTTCATGTTTGAAAGTGTAAGGTCCTTATCTGCTGGGCTATACAGATTGTAAATTCTTATTTTCACGTCCTTTATCATCATATCAACACCTATAATTTCCGTTTGGTTGTCAGAGGTCACAGATACTTCACGGAAAGGTATTGTGTTTCGTGTAAGTATTAGAACTCATCCTTTGTGTCCTTCGCGGTCGAAACGTGTGGCCTAATATCCTCTGACTGAGAATCTGCGATTGGCGTTGAGGTGTGTCTCTTGAATGCTTGCCACATCTATTCTATCTTTATGAAGACGATTTGTTAGGGGGACTTTCTTGTTAGAAGCTCCTTCGGCGTTCCACTGTAGTATGTTGAGTGTTCCAATACTAGTGGTGCCTGTTGAGTCTAATTAAACGTCCGTCTTGCTTTACCTCTTAATTACGACTGTCGACTAGATCCTCTGCCACTCCTTGGTGCCACATTCTCTCTAAACCAGTGGCTCTCAACCGGTGGGGAATTCCCCCTCTCCCCCCTCTCCAGGGGGAAATGTTAGGGTTTTCGGGGGGGGGGGAATTAAGATTATTTAAAGATCGCATTAATGCAAGGCCGGCCCCCTAGCCGAGGAGTCAGCAGCTGTCTCCGTTAACGTCGAATACTCTCGTGGTTGACGTGAGCGCACGAGAATTAGAAGTGGTTCGAGTCGCGCCAGTGACTTATAAGAGTGTGGAGCCGGTCGCTCAGAAAGTCGTGGCATGCTGATGAGCGTAATCTAGCCTAGGAATCAACATACAGCTGAAAGATGCTGGTGTTGACCGCAATATCTTGAAACAGGATGGAAACGCGGAAAAAAAATTAATACAAGAACCGATTATTTGATATTGTTTTTCCCTTCATTCTTTATGGTTCTGTACGTCTCACCCTTCTAAAATTCATTGTATAAAGTAAGTAGACTCACAAATCACGTTTTGTGTGGACGTCTAGACTTGTTTTAGTATGTGCTATTAAATTTAGCTTCCATTAATGCGGGGGGGGGGGAGGGGGGAGGGGTGTCAACGTCTTGCATCGCACACAGGCACTCTAGCTTCTTCATACACACTCAAAGAAACATCAGTTGTGTATATGGTACGTTTATCATTTATTTCAGGCGTACCTGATATAATCCTACACTTGCTATCTTCAACTAGCACTCTCGCAAGCTAAGTATTTGCACTCAACAAAACACAAGCGTCCTCCTTTGAAACTGTCTGGGTCCCGTCTGGCGTTCCCAAACTGATTGGCTGGACTTATCGCACTTGACCCCGTGCTGTCCGTAAACCCCGTGCTGTCCTAGCAGTCTCATTGTACTGCAGTCCGTCCGTGCTAAGCTGGGTTATTCAGTGTACTGACGTCTAGTCTGTTCAGGGCAATGCCCCGTGATCTGTCGTCCCCTCCTAACACCCGGTCTGGTCCTGCCGGTGTCCTGTCTATGACACGTCTGTGTCCCCACCTAAGTCCTGTCTCCACTTTATCTACTGTCCTGTAGATGTCCTGTCTTATGACTATTCTGTGTCTTGACTTATGTCCTGTCTCTATTCTATCGCCTATACTGTAGATGTCCTTATCTATGTCCTGTATGTCGCTGTCTCAGTAATTCTAACTCTATTCTGTCCCTTTGTCCTCTCTATGTCCTGTACCTACCCTTCAACACTCTGACATGGTGTTATGTAGGAAATACGAAAGGGGGCGGGGGAAGAGAATGACGTTCTGAATATATGGTGAATTCGGGAGGCACGGGCCAAAAAAAGGTTGAGAACCACTGCTTGAAACCATGATAGTCTATCTAAGAGTGCCTTCACCACATCTGCCTTAACCTGCATCAAATCACCCCTTAACTATGCAGCACCAGCCAATCTGTCTGCCTGTTCAAACCCAACCACACCAGGGTGTCCTGGAGAAAAGATCCAGCGAATGCTCACAAACCGCGACCTCTGAATCGCTGCAAGGCCTTTCTGAACTCTATTCTGTCCCTTTGTCCTCTCTATGTCCTGTACCTACCCTTCAACACTCTGACATGGTGTTATGTAGGAAATACGAAAGGGGGCGGGGGAACAGAATGGCGTTCTGAATATATGGTGAATTCGGGAGGCACGGGCCAAAAAAAGGTTGAGAACCACTGCTTGAAACCATGATAGTCTATCTAAGAGTGCCTTCACCACATCTGCCTTAACCTGCATCAAATCACCCCTTAACTATGCGGCACCAGCCAATCTGTCTGCCTGTTCAAACCCAACCACACCAGGGTGTCCTGGAGAAAAGATCCAGCGAATGCTCACAAACCGCGACCTCTGAATCGCTGCAAGGCCTTTCTGAACGAAGCATGCCAGTCTTCACCTTTGCCAGCATGCATTGTGAATCATATACAATCACAACATGTGTATACTCTTTATTCTGCAACCAGCGGAAGGCTACAGTAACCGCCTCCACCTCCATTCTCAGACTTTAGTTTAGTTTAGTCGATGCATCAACATCACGGCACACGGGTGCAACCTATAAGTGCTCCGTTCTCCTCCTAACTCAAACCTGAGTCCGGATAAACTCAGCTCAGTGCACGAACTCCGTAGCACGGGCAAGAATCCTGAAATAATTGGGTAGATTTTTAAATCGAAATTTTGCCCGGGCAGCGCCGTTAGGCTACTCTTTTTCGATTTCCAACTGCCAAGGGATTTTTTACGTGCGCAACAATACACACGGGCGTCCGATCTCACTACCCAGAGACCAGGGGGAATTTTATTACTAGAAGTCCACGAGAAAAAATCCCGGTCATCACCGGGGCTTGAACCCGGGACCTCCAGCACTCGAGGCGGACACCATACCTCCAGACCACGCAGACCCCCTCAGACTTGAGGTTGTGGTGTCATATGCCAAGCTCTCCTTTACTAAACATCGGCCATTTTCTTTTGCCATGAATCCCCAGACATTTTTTCTTTGCCTCTTAACACAGAGCATTGGGTATATAGTGCAAGCCCGGTGTGTTTATAGACCAATCGGCACTCGGTGGCTGATACGGTCAATATCACACCCTATACCGTTACATCTCCAGGTATTTCCTCGTACTCAATTTAGGCTAGGTTGACCCGGAGCCCATGTCCATTTTAAAATCAGCCTCGATACTTTGGTTTAACGAATATGTTTTGTCTGTTTTAATAAGAGCTCGCGGTATCCCCAGGGGACGTCCCAACGCCCATCTGTGTCATTTGTATGACCACCTCTGCTGGTGCCTTTCAATTTCGATTTCTATTATGCGGCCACCCCTACTCCGTTTAACCTAAAAGAGAAATTATATTAGGATACATCCTTGGCTCACATTAATAATTCTGTCACTGAAACAGCCACAAATAGCGACTGACCACGGTTTCACCCCCACGGGATATTAATTTGAAGGTGATCAGTGTCCCCAGAGGGTAAAGGATGATTACATGGCTGACCCCTGGCCAGATGAAGTGCCACCGACCCGGCCGAAATAAAACTACACATGTAAAGGAACATCTAAGTAAAATAATGGTAAGGGACATAACAACTTCCGGTCAAGATGGCGAAGGACTGTTGTTTGTTTTTGTGACCGTTCCCTTTTTTGCGTGGGAGATGGATATTTTCATCTCCTACGTGTAATTGGTGTGCCAGGATGTAAAACTAGGAGTTTCTTCTCAAGATCTGGGCCGATGCTACGGAGTTTCGTGCATTGAGCGAAGCAATCCTTGAGTGAATTTTCGCAGTGTGTGTGGTTCTGTGGTGTTCAGTCTTTTCAACATGCGGAACAATTTGTGTGTTACATGCTGTAACAAGACCCCAGGGGCTTGGACAGGTATGTTACTATAGTTAATATCCCCAGCCTTTGCTCCGACCACCCCAATAGGACTTTACATCTACATGGCCCCACACAAGCCGGGACAGCTGACCTTCCCCTCCCCACTTATGGATTCCTAACCACAGGGGCTCGGACAAGATAACAGTCATACTAGTACTCAAAGCCATGGCTAACAAAGAAAAATTTAATTTCTGAATACTTCAACTGAACTAAGAGAGGGATGGCTAAAAAGCCTGGATAGAATACAATCTGTACACCGCTGCTGGAGAACAGCAAGAAGATCTACGGATGATCAGTCTTTATCACGGAGCATGTGACTTCAGTTCGTGCTGTCGTCCCGTCGTGGCTAACGACTCACCCGAGGAGCCTCCAGTGCAAAGAAACTCCAAGGCGTAGACCCTTCTGAAGTTCTCTTCTTCCTCTGTGAGTAAAATCTTGGACTGGTCAAGCGTATGACTAATGCCTGACTGACACTTCACCAAAGTTCGCTGGTCATCCCTCGATGACGTAATAACTCACAAGTTTCACTCCGCTGATGACGTCTGGGTCGACCCTAGAATTCTAGATGTCCCCAACTGAAGAAAAGTACTATAGCACAATACACTCGTATCTAAGAGCCTGGTTGCTCTTCGGCTTCTCAAGTTAATGAGAAAACTGTCTGCAACCTATAACTGGAGCGCTGGCTCCATATAACAACATTGGCACAATTGAATGCTCCAACAGGTGAATGTAAGAACTCAACTAATTCACACGTCTCTGTTCTACACAGTTCTGTAGGTATCTACTACCTTAACACTGACACTAATATACACAGTTCTGTAGGTATCTACTACCTTCACACTGACACTATCATTTTTCACCAACACCTAGGAATGGGGTAGATCCCTACCGAAACAAGAATGTCACTCCGGTGTTCACAAGACTAGCAAATCACCGTAATAGGTCACTTGACCCCGTTCAGGCTCCAGTAAAGATC
Organism: Cepaea hortensis; assembly: GCA_963921405.1. NCBI lineage: Eukaryota > Metazoa > Mollusca > Gastropoda > Stylommatophora > Helicidae > Cepaea > Cepaea hortensis. The sequence goes on from OY992879.1 coordinate 153,160,425, forward strand.
ACAATTGTAGATTCACACAGTAGTTAACATGAGTTTATACAATGTGTCCCATGATGACCCAGCCGGACGGAAACATAATAAACTGGCCATTGTCGTGACTGGTAAACAGCATTCACTCTCATCAACACAACTGGAATTCATTTCATTAAGAGTTCACAAGTCATCATTGAGTAATCGTAGAACTGCACCAGTATCTTACCGGTGCGACTCCAAAGACGCTTCAGTCCTGGACCCTACCTGGATCGGTTGACTAAATCTACGTCGGACTCGTAGCGGTGGTCTTAGCTTAGACCCACCGTATCATTCTACACTCAGTTTCTCTCATGCGTTGACTCTGGCAGATTCAGATGGTCGCTCCCAGTAATGCCTCAAACATCTTTTGACAAGCACTGGAGTGAGCTGGTCCCTTTGAGTTTATGGTTGAACTCATGAATCTCCATTAGATATATAACAGATCCTTAGGTCTTTGAGTCACATCTCGTGACTGCAGATGTCTCGCACTGGCCGCGATAACAGAAATCAAGTTCTAGCAGTAAGTAACTGCGGCCGTATTTGACGATGTTAGACTGGCGACTGATAGCGGATAGCTAAGTGCGCATTCACAATTACATCTCGGCCTAGTGAATTCCCATGGGTCACGGAGAAATTCAGAATCCCGTGTTCCCTGATGCAATTGTGGGTCCAGCGTGACAGCAACATCACGTACGAACATTGCCCAGTCCCTTCGCGAAGCTTCGAGATGCCTCTCGAACTCACCGGACTTATGACGTCACGGAATATTTTAACCGGGGATTTCCCTAGCTATAGTCACTATCCGAAGGGAGACCAACCCTTCGTATTCCGACCAAAGGGAAATAATGCAGAGGACAGACTGAATCTAGTCCGTTTCGTCACACGTGAGGACGGCAGTCAACAAAACAAGGCGACGGGGCCAACGTGGTGGCAGCAAGCGACAAGGCATACGAGATGGGGTGAGACTTTTAGACTTAAATGTGACCGTCTGGGCCTCAGGAATACTCGTATTCTATATTGGAACTGCGCCAGCGTAAAACAACGAGGCCCTATTCTCAAAAACCTGGTTTACTGGAATGACATTGTAGCACTCCAGGAGACGAGACTCGGTGATCGGATTCTCCAAATGGCCGGCTTCAAATGTTTCACGAAACATGTCCTCCAAGACACAGGGGAAGGAGCTCGAGACTGCACTTGAAACTATTGATCTGGTTTGTATTAACAATGGCTGTGTCACTAGGACAGCAAGCCGCCCAGGTGATGAAGACAGTGCTGTTGATCTGACGCTAGTTTCTCCTTCACTCACTACAGTGTGTAGATGGGGTGTCCTATGGTACTACGGCAGCGACCACCGCCTTTGCAGCATATTGGTGGGAAAAGGCAGAACCAGGCAGCACAAGTCAACTGTCAAGACTTTCCAGTATGGTAGTACAGGGCAAGGTGTGGTGAGTAAAATAAGGCGCGACAAGCGCAGTAAGTTTCAAGGCAGGAAAAAAAAAGCTGGGAGCAGCCATCTTGGTGGAATTTTGATGTGGGGAAGGCCTGGATGGATAAGCGTAGTGCTGTAAGGAAATGGCAGAACGCCAAGAAGAACTGAATTGCCTATCCTAGTCTCTGCATGCACTTAGGAAGAGATATGTACATAAACGTAAGCTATTTCAAAACATCTGGTTACGGTGGTTAAAAGTGAAAAATGGGCAGAGGTATGTCAAAGAGTAAGCACAGACAAGTCACTGAAATTGTTCTGGCATACAGACTACATAAAAGCATGAGTAGGGTAGTCAAGAATAAGAGAATTTCTGACTTCCAAGAGGCCGACCTCATCTGGCAGAGGACTACTGAGAACAAGGGCAAAGCCCTCTTCGAACGCTATCAAGAGCAGAGCAACCAGAAAGACATGAGAGGCCGAAATCTTGCCAAGGAGGTCAACTCAGACAGGTGTAAGGCCCAGAACATTTCGGATGAAGACACAGTGACAGTGAAAGTAATCAAGGCTGTGCTTCGACGATCAAAAACCAGCGCTCCAGGGCCATATGGCAGAAGATATGACGACATCAATAGGTGTACCGACAACGAGCTAGAGAAACTAGCAGACATGTACAACAACAGTATAGCTATCTGATTCCCTTGCCGAAGCCTGCCAAAGACCACACAAAAATTCAGGGATATCGAGTAATATCCATGCAGAATACAATATGCAAGCTGATGGAGAAGTTAATTGTCAGAAAAATATCAAGCCAGCTAGAGAAGCAAGGTGTTTTTCCACCTACCCTGGGAGGGTACCTTCTCAAAGAAGAAACCTGGACCAATGCAGCAATTTTTGCCTATGATGTTTATGAAGGTTTCCACTCAGTCATTGAAATCTTTGCTGCAGCGATTGATCTTGAGGACGCGTAAAACAGAGTACCATTTGATTTTTTAATGCTTCAGCTTCTTGAACTCAAGATAAGGCCGTTCCTCCTTAGTTGGATCGCTGCAGCCCTCTTCCAACGGAAAGTAGTTTTTAGATGTGGCAGTTGGACTTCGGAACCAACAACAATATATCCTGGCCTACCACAGGGATCACCATTATTTCCGGTGCTGTTCAACGCCTACACTGTGAGAATCACCAGCGAGCAGATCACTGGACCGGAGAGGACATTGTCATATGCCGACGATGTTTTAGTGTATCGTCAGGGTAAGGATAGAGATCAGGTTGCTGTGGAACTGCAAACCGAACTCAATCGCATACGTGCTTGGTGTGCTGAAGCTGGGGCAATGGTCAACCCAACAATGGCAACAGTGACTTGGTTCTCTTTGAATAATCATATTGTCAACACTCCAACACCAACTGTTAATCTGTGATCAGAGACTGGAAAGAACGCAGGCAATGAATTACCTGGGGATACGTTTTGATCCAAGCCTTGCTTATAATGAGCACATAGTCCAGGTGATAACAAAGGATAAGCGGGGTTTTGGCTGCGATGCGGGTGATGACGGCAGCAAACTGTGAGCAGCGCCATCTATGCCTCCTATACGAGAGGCTAGTCATGTCTGTTTTTGAGTATGCGATGACGATCCAGACTCTCAGCTGTAAGCAGATAGAAAGGATGGAAAGGATATAAAACGAAGTTATGCGCACTATTCTTGGATGTACAAGAGATACAACATGCAGGGCGATGCGCTACCTTCTTGATTTTCTAACCATTTAAGATAGACTACAAATTTGCAGAGCACGTGCCTACCTCAGAGTTAACGCAAACACACAACATCCACTGTATAGTGAAATTAGGAAGGTGAAGGGTAGCAGGTTAAGAAGAGGAAGGTCGTGGATGGTTCAAGCCGAAGGCATTCTTCAACAGGTGTGTTTACTGGGGGACTTAGAACCTGGCGAGGGGTGGGTACAAGTGCCAATAGATTTCAGTGGGTCCTTTTCAGTTTGCATCCAACTAGACAGAAAATGCAGACAAGAAAACCGGCTGCTGTGGAGGCGGAAGTACAAGCGTTGATTTTCGAGAATTCGTTAGACGGTGATTTTACGTTCATTTACACAGATAAGTCGGTCGTCCGACATGTGAGAAGCTCATGGGCCTTTATTGCGCGGGCCGGGGGGAGAACTGTGAAGGAGGACTCGGGTGCTTTTGTGGAGACCACACGTGGCCTGACTATGGAAGTCATGGCAGTAAGTAAAGCAATAACATGGCTCGAGACACAGACATTCATTAGGGCATGTTTCCTTAGCGACTAAATGCGCATGCTCAAGAGGATAGAGACGGGGTGGATCCAAAGATAGTGGTTGTTGTCTCTGGAGCGGTTTCGGCTGGCAAAGATTAGTTTCATCTTCGTGCCAGGGCATGCGGGAGTACAAGGAAATTAGCGGGCTGACAAGCTCGCAGGTAAGGTTAATGTGGAGGGCTGACGCGCCATGGACCAGACGGACATTCTGAATGCTCTACGAGAAGTAAGACTTTTGCGAGAACTATGTGATGACTGCGAATCTACAACCATGGTCAGACTGCGAGAACAGCAAATTAACTGATTCAGTGCCAAACCAAACGTAAGTTTGGACCATACATGGTAGACAATCAACAAAAAGAAGGCACAGATTATGTCACAAGGTGCACATGGTGTACCATCAATCTTTATTGACGACGCCGAACTGGAGATAGTAGACCATTTTACATATCTAGGATCAGAGGTAAATAGCAAATTATCCCTCGATTAGGAAATCAACATCAGGATTGGCAAGGCAGCAACAACAATGAACATGTTAGCAAAAAGAGTCTGGGAGAACAGGAAGCTTACTGCCAAAACAAAAGTCCTCGTCTACCAAGCCTGTGTCCTTAGTACTCTTCTTTATGGCAGTGAAACCTGGACAACTTACTCACGCAAAGAGAAACGTTTAAACAGCTTTCATATGCGGTGTCTGCGAAGAATACTTGGTATTAAGTGGCAAGACAAAATCACAAATACTTAAGTATTGGAAAGATCAGGTTGTGTGACGGTGTATTCCATGCTCAGTCTTCGTAGACTTAGATGGATAGGACATCTTAGGAGGATGGATGATGGTAGAATACCAAAGGACATCTTTTTTTGGTGAATTACAGACGGGTAGGAGATCTCAGGGTCGGCCTCTACTACGATACAAAGATGTGTGTAAGCGGGACATGACTGATACAGGCATATATAATGCACATTGGGAGCAAGTCGCTGCTGAACGTGTTGCATGGAGGGAAAACATCAGAAATGGAATAAAGACAAAAGAGAAAATGATTGCAGATAAAGCACACACAGAGAGACGTAAGATGGTGCACAATGGTGGAAATGACCATGTTTTCACATGCATCTACTGTGGGCAAACATTTGCAGCAAGAATTGACCTTACTAGCCACACTCGCCACCGCCATGGGTCGTAGTTATTCCTGCCAAACAAAAAAGTGGTCACGCCCAAACAGAAATTCAAGGCAGAAAATTTGAAGTAGGTGTTTGTCACAATAATGCTTTTAAAATGGTTAAAATGGTAGCAGATGCATTGTATTACATATCAAATTAAAGAGAATTGCACAGGGAACCTGACAGTGTTAATAATTAATTGATAGGTTACAAATATTATGACAATAATGAGAGTTTTAGTAATAACAATTGAAATTAAAGTGTTAAAAATTATGAAAAAAATTCACTTACCAAGGCGTAATTTTTCTCCCCCGATGGTGTTTCCACCTTGTCGTGGTGGGGGAGCTTGAGTTTCTCAATGACCCTGAGAGCTATGCCGGCGGTAGCGTAGCTACCAGCAGGGCCTCCCAAGCCGGACAGGTCAAAGGGTAGAGAACAGACAAAGAGAAACACCCTGGTCCTCCAGGTTGGGGGTTGAAGCGTGGGGTTAACATCCCCACCTTTGTAAAAACCTTTCTTTGTTACGAAACAAATACATGAGCCTCGATATCGGACTGACTTATCTGGACAACGACCTTGGAACGTTAAAGAACTTTTGAGATTTGGAACATGGAATGTACGGACACTATATCGAGCTGGAGCGGCCGAAGAACTAACCCGGGAGCTGGGTGAATATCAAATGGATATAACAGCAATTCAAGAAATAAGGTGGCCAGGAGAGGGTACTTTAGAGCAAAATGGAATGATTATAATATATGGAGGAAACACCCAAAATAAACATGAATTAGGAACAGGATTTGTCATCAAAAAAGAGTTATGGGGGAACGTTTTAAACTTTAAAGCTTTTAATGACAGAATTAGTAAATTACGAATAAAAGGTAAATGGAAAAATATAACGATGATTAATGTACATGCACCTACTGAAGAGAAAGAAGATGATATTAAAGAAGACTTTTATAATGATCTGGAAGATGTCATAGAAGAAACCCCCAAACAGGACATCCTGATTGTGCTGGGAGACTTCAATGCAAAAATAGGTAGAGAGCAAACTAATAAAAAAGTGGCCGGTATGGAAAGCCTACATACAACTTCAAATGATAATGGATGGAGAGTCATCAACCTGGCAGAAGCCAAAGGACTGCAGATTAGCAGTACCAGACTACAAAGAAAGGATATACACAAACAAACTTGGAAATCATGTGACAAGAGAACCTATAATCAAATAGATCACATTTTAATTAACAACAGAAATGCATCAAACATACAGCAAGTCAGAAGTTATAGAGGAGCTGAGTGCCACAGTGACCACTTCCTCGTTGGAGCAAAATTTAAAATAAAACTTAAGAGAGCTTTCTATACTAAATTACAAAGATTACACCCAACATATAACAGAGAAAAACTGCAAGACATTACAGTCAAAGAGAAATTTACAGATGAAATAAAATGTAAACTTGAAACTCTGCAAAACCCTTTGGAGGAAAGCGTTGACCAAACTTGGTTGAACATCAAGAATACAATTCAGTCTACCGCAGAAGAATGTCTCGGTGTGTTAACCACGCATAGAAAGAACAGATGGTTCAATAAAAAATGTGAAGAAGCAGTCATTAGGAAGAAGAATGCCAGACATGTATGGTTAAATGACATCAATAACATCCAAAAGGAAGAGCATTATAGAAATGAATGTAAAGAGGCTACAAAAATAGTCAGACAGCAGAAGCGAGAATATATGAGTAATATAATCAAAGATATGGAAACTAATCACCAGAAAAATGAATCAAGAAAATTTTTTAAAGAACTGAAGTCAATGAAACGAGGGCACCAACAAAACACATATGGTTTAAAAGACAAAAATGGGAATATGCTAAATACCAATGAGGAAATGTGCAACACATGGAAAGAATATTTTATTGAATTACTAAATTGTGAAGCTCCAAGTCACATTTTATTTTCCCACAGGAAGAAGTTCTAACATGCGAACCACAAATTGAAGAACCTACATTTGAAGAAATCCTATATGTAATCACACGACTTAAAAACAATAAGGCAACTGGGACTGATGGAATTGCTGCTGAATTTATAAAGGCAGGTGGCCATGCATTACATCTAAAGCTATACGAACTAATAATAAAAATCTGGAGGACAGAAGAATTACCCCATGACTGGAAAGAGTCATTATTGATACCTATCTTTAAGAAAGGAGACAAGTTCCAATGTGGAAATTATAGAGGAATATCACTACTGTCCACAAGCTATAAGATACTATCCGCAGTAATACTAAATAGACTAAAACCATATTCAGAAGACATATTAGGTGCCTACCAGGCGGGTTTTAGACAAAACAGATCAACAATAGATCAGATATTTATCTTACGACAAATAGCCGAGAAACATTGGGAATATAAAAGAGATCTCCATAACATTTTTGTGGATTTTAAAAAGGCTTATGATAGTGTCCATAGGAATAGTCTATGGAATGCTATGCAGGAATTTGGAATACCAAGGAAGTTAATCAACATGACCAGACTATGCATGGAAGATACTTATAATATAGTAACATATAAAGGCAGGAAATCAGACCCCTTCCAAATAACATCTGGCTTGAAACAGGGTGATGCACTATCGCCGCTACTCTTCAATCTGGCTCTAGAGAAAGTTGTAAGGAAGGTAAAGGAGGAATGTGATATTGGAGGAACATCCAAGCTGCTTGGTTATGCAGATGATATAGATATTATAGGGCAAAGTGAACAAAAGACATTGGAAATATTGACTCACTTAAAGGGAAAAGCCCAACAGATGGGGCTGGTTATCAACCAAGATAAGACAGAATATATGGTAATTTCAAGAGACGGAATGGCTAGAAACTCTGGCCACATACAAATAGATAATATGACCATTAAAAGAACGGAAACATACAAATACCTGGGTACAATCTTCAACTGCTCCAACATCATAAGGGAAGAAATACAAACTAGAATCAACTCTGGAAATAAGATATACTATGCGCTACAACATCTACTAAAATCAAAGGCGCTATCTCGTAACACCAAAATCACAATATACAAAACACTGATCAGACCAGTTGTGCTGTATGGCTCTGAAACCTGGAGTACAACGAAAGGAGACGAAGCCTTGTTACAAACCTTTGAGAACAAAATTTTAAGACGCATCTTTGGGCCCAATAGGGATACACAAAGTGGAGAGTGGAAAAGAAGAAGTAACAAAGACATTTATGATCTGTTTAAGTCCCCGCTAATCACTGGTATCATGAAGGCTAATAGACTACAATGGCTGGGGCATATAGAAAGAATGGAAGATAATAGGGAAACAAAACTCGCTTACACTCAGGAAATAAATGACCGTAGACCCCGAGGTAGACCAAGAAGGCGGTGGAGAGATAATACATGTACAGACCTACAAGCACTTGGAATCAACGACTGGCAAGAGAAGGTCCACCAGAGAGACGAATGGAGACGGATTGTATTTGCAGCAAAGAACCTCAATGGCTCGGAACGCTGAAGAAGAAGAAGAAGGCGTCATTTTATATCCGAAGCCGCTAATCCAGTTAAATTTAGTGAATTATATTACACACACCAGTTGTCTTCAAGAATATCACAAGAACTGCTCCATAACATGAATAAAACGCAATGAAATCATAACATTATGAAGTACATCATTTTCACACAAAATGGAAAAACCATCATTATTCTTAGTAAATTTACTGTTAGATTTTTTTTCTATATTTTGACCGTCTTCTACATAATTATCTGAATACTGCACAGGTTCGTTTTAGAATCTTTCACATAGTCGTTTACATCACAATAACTATAATATAAAACTGTTTAAAACGGTAATTTTATTAAAATATATGAGGTCAAGAACCAGAAGATATGGTCACTTTGAATTTCGAAATATCAACAAACATTCTCCTAAAGTTTACACGAAACCATGCCTGTTCTTTGCACACGGAAACACACGGAAGGAAAGAAAATCTTTCGCTTTTGGAGTTTAACTAAGTGAGACACTACAAATTGTGGACTGGAAAAGAAAAACGGATAAATTAAACCACTATACAACCACTATACATAAGAGTGGCTATAAAGTGGCATCCGGGCGTAAAATTTGGGTTACTTGGGCTATCAAGTGGCATCTGGCAGGCAATCAGTTAAGCCTTTTTGAAGCACAATGTACCAAACTATCGTCTGTCAAGACGGAAAGGTGCCAATGATAATGATGATGGTACACAATCAAATGAACAAATATTATAATGTACATTTCCGTTCACTGAGCACGGAAGATACTGTGAAACAAAACAAATAACACAATGATCCTAGTATGGCGATTTTTCTTCCTTCTATTCAAATGGGAGGTCGTATTTGGCGATATATTAACCCTTGGCGCTGAATCGGTTAAATAGTGTGGCCAAACAAGAACACTATGCAGGAAGCCAAAGAAGATTGATAAACCAACACAGAACTGGCGTCGTTAGCCGCTACACGCTGCAGGATTTACCGAGGAGGGGATCCGAGCACTTATGGACTGAATGGTTCGATATGCAATGAAATGACATATCAACTAACTAACTAAGGGACATAACAACAAAGTTTATTGCATGGGAAATAACTCGAAATGTAATATATTTATTATGTGATATAAAGAATTGTAGTAATTTTCTCAAATTTTTATATAATGTTTATAAGTATTCCTACATCCCATAAATTCCATGGTAATTTTGTAAGAGATTTGATATATTTTTAGATATTTTATAAATAATGTGGCTATATTTTAAAAGCATGAAAATTTATAACCCATTTTTCTACTTTCTCTTGATATCCCATGGTGTATTTGATATCTTTCAATGCATCAGCCATTAACAAGGGAATGTTTAATTTTTGTCAGGCCTTTTTATAAAGGCCAATAATCACACGTACAATAACACAAGTACTCTTCTTTAAGATATCTTCTTCTTCTTCTTTCGTTCGCCTAAATTATGTTTATAACTGCAATGTTGTCTCTTGTATGAATCTAACAGTCTTTTTTAGTTCACTCAGCGGTCCATAGAGTTTATCTTCCACTGTTGTCTCTCTAGGCCAGAAGGTTCGCCTGGATATGTTGTAGTTTGGGCAATCCTGGAGTATGTGCTCTGCTGTCTGAGACGCCAAACCACATGTGCACATGGCTGAGTCACCAATCTTGAATTTTGTATACATGTGGTTGCGTAATCTATTGTGTCCTGTTCTGAGGCGCAGAAGAATGACCTGTTCTGGTCTGTCCATAACGTGGTAGTCGTCTTGAGTAAGGTTTGGTGGCCTTCTGACTGATTTGATCATTCTTTTCTTTTGGTGGTATGTAATAGGCACATCTGGTTGTTCTTCTTGTGCTCCTTCCTTAGCCAATCGATCAGCTCTGTCGTTTCCGGGGATTCCACAGTGGGATATCAATTTAGTATACATGAGTGCGAGAAAGAAACAGGAAAAAGTGAGTGAATGTTAAATGAATGAATATAATATCACAGAGGGTTACCAAACCAATGAGATTGTAAATATTTATGTTGATACAAATGCTTGTTTATTTTTTTTTAAAAATTTAAAAAAAGGAAAGGGAAAAATGAATGAACCCTTACAATTAAGACAAAAAAATAAAAAAATAAGCAAAGAGAAAAAAGATAACCAACTCCTTTTACACCTACTATATAATAGAACATTGCAGGTTGCAATTGTTATTGTATGTACCTGCCACGTTTTAACACCATCCCTAAGAAAATTGTTTTAGCAAATGGAATCACATGTTTGGAAAATGGGATCATTATCATAACTATTATTATCATTGCTGTTATTAGCATCGCTGTTATCACCCTTAGTAGTTTTATTCTTTGTCATTATTATTATAGATGTATTTCATGTAAACACCATTCCTAAGAAAATCATTTTAGCAAATGGAATCACATGTTTGGAAAATGTGATCCTTATCATAACTATTATTATCATTGCTGTTATTATCATTGCTGTTATCACCCTTAGCAGTTTTATTCTTTGTCATTATTATTATTATTGATGTATTTGGTTGTTATTTGCATTATTATCATTGTAATCATTATTAATATATGTGGCTTTGTAAACCCGTATACTGTCACATCCCCCTTTTCCCACCTTTTTGATACTGTGATTGTTGTTTCTGCTGCCGCCCTCACCGGTTGGTTCTTAACAGTTTTGCACCGCCATGTTCATCATCACCGAGGGGTGGTGAGGGTACTTGGTAGGAGTTTTGGAGCTGACAGGAGAGCGAGGCGGCAGGGGAAATAATAACGGCGCACTACCATCACGCGTTTGTTTTAAAATATTTCCTCACAACAATGTCAATGAAGAAATGTTCAAATGTATAAAATGTTGGAAATTTTGCTCATATGTCACCTACACGTCCACATGCAACGCTCTGTAAAAACACGAACAATACAATTTGCATCGATTTTAACACTCAATAAAAGTTTTTTTTTAAAAAAAGGCCAATAATCGTTTGGTAACCAGTCCCAGATCAAAGGTCTCCGTGACCAAACGCTTGCGAACGCGGTTCGTGAGCCGCTTACAAGGCGTTCGAAACTCAGCTGCGACCGATTTGTGCAGCAGACCGTGTCGCGTTGTGTTATAACGTGTTGATTTGGGAGCCGGTCGTTCAGACAGCAATGGCAAACTACTGAAAGTAAAACTTAATTAGTGCATCAACAGCAGCTGGAAAAATGCTGGTGTTGACTGCAACGTCCTGTAAGGGATATGCAACATTTTTTAAAAATCTGCCCAGATCAAAGTACACTCCTCCTGCATGACGACAGTGAATAAGAGCGGACCTATATGCACCTGATCCGTCCATGGGCACCAGCTGAGGCAGTCATCACAATGACACATTGGCCTATTTTTAGTTAATAAGGGCTCTCGGTTCCCCCAGGAGGCAAAAACACCCCATTAGGTGAGCACGCCCCTGTGTGTCCTGTGATCATCTTAGCCAAAAGGCCAAGATCGCATTACCCATCATTCGCTCCAATATTCACCGTCTCGATGTATGGTGTCCGCCTTGAGTGCTGGGGGTCTCGGGTTCAAGATCCGGTGAGGACAAGTTTTTTTTGTTTTTTTCCACGTAGTCTTCTAAAAAAAAAAAAAAAAAGTCTTCTAGTAATAAAAATTCCCCTGGTCTCTGGTATAACAGAGTGGCTGTTATAGAAGTTACATAGGTGATGGTCGTGGATTGACATGGTAAAGCTCAGGCATGGAAGTGAAATAGTAAAAGTAATGAAGTATGATAGAAAATAGTAATGAGAGATGCACTAAAAAGCACCAGAGTACTATCCAAGTATGACGAGACGTTTTGGGGGAACAAATACGTAAGCTGGCAACATCAACAGTCGGGAGAGAAGCCATCTAGCAGTCAACCAGGGTAGACGTGTTTGTGATATGTGTAATGGATTCCGCGTAATGGATTTGCTATCCAAGTAATATTCCATTTCGTGCCACTGGGACGCTTTTTCCACCTTTGATGACGCCTACACAGTGAGCTTTTGATTCGGACTTTCCACGTAATGGATTTGCTAGCCAAGGAATGTTCCATTTCATGCCTCTGGGACGCTTTTGCTATCAACATACCTGTGGTATGAAGTGTGGCAGTCTAAGTACTTCATCATACACGTTTAGATGTCAACCTGAATGTAATTAAAGTAAGTGCAGTCAATTTGAACTTGTTGATATCTCCATATAGCTTGTCCTCAAATGAAGCAGGTGTGAGCCAAATTGTCTTTCTCTGTTCTGCATATATTGGGCACTCCTGCAGCAAATGTTTAGCTGTAATTTTATCAATTCCACATTTACATTCATCGATATCTCCTATCTTTAGTTGATTGAACAAGTGGTGTTTCAGCCTGTTATGTCCTGTGCGGAGTCTGAAGATTGCTACTTGTTCTCTTCGGTCGAGTTTGTAATGTGCATCATCTTTCTGGTGGCCTGGATGCTCTGATTCCCATTTGGTTCTATGGGTGCTTTTTATAAACCTCTTTGCCTCATTATAGGTTATGTCTATGTCAGGCTGTGGTAGTCGTCCGCCCTCTTTTGCTAGTCTGTCAGCCTCTTCATTTCCAGGTATACTGCAATGTGATGGGATCCACTGTATTACAACTTACTTTTCGATTTCTGACATAGTCCATAGAATGCTGCTCTTAGTTCAACTAGTTCTGTGCTGTGTTTGCTCTTCAGTATTGAGACAGCTGACTTTGCATCTGTGAAGATAGCTATTTGCTTCTCTTTATTTTCCTCCATCAAGAGCATTTCTGCTGCAGTTTTCAAACCTTTTACCTCTGCTTTGAAGTTACCTGAAAATTTTCCAGTAACCACTGACTTTTTTCCTCCACTCCATTTTCTAAATTTAAGAGAATTCCTCCTCCTCCATTTTCTATTGAGTTTTTGGCTGATCCGTCTGTATACGCATGGTCCAAATGCTACTTGGGTAATGTTCTTTTATGTAGTTTGGGGCTATTTTTCTTTTTTCTATTTCATTCTGAGTGTTCTTTTTCTCAATACCAGGAATGTTTTCTATCATCTCAGGCAATTGCTGCTGTCTCCAAGCTGGGAACTTGTGTGCATTGTAAATGGGTTTGACTGTTGATATGTTAAGTACAGGATCTGCCCTAATCTTTCGTTTTGCCGTTTCTACAAAGTTGCTACGCTTCAGTCTTCCCTTTCCAAAACCATTAAACCTTTTATTCATTGGGTGGTCAGTCAATCTTCTAAATTTGTCTGCTTGTTGCTGGGCTTTACTATCTCTTCTATCCTGCATTGGTTGTAAACAAGTGATCTTTTCTAGTTCGTTAATAAGCGTTGTCTTCAGGCTTCTAGTTATGATCCGCATTCCTTGATTTTATAGTCTACTTATTTTGTTAAAGTTTGACTTAGCTGCTGTTGCCCAAGCAACATGTCAATATGTCATATTCCAGTACTGGCCTCACCCGTCCAGTATATAACTTCTTGAGAACTTTCTCATTTGCTCCCCACGTTGTACCAGCAAGCTTTTTCATGATTGCCATTCTTTGCCTTGCTCTTGTTCGATTTTTCTCAACCTGTGTCTTCTATGTCAGGCGACGATCAAAGGTAACGCCTAAATAGTTTGGATTTTCTTCATGGCGCAATATTTTTCCATTTAATACCAGGTTAGGGTGCTGAGTTTTATTTGAGAGGGAGAACACTGTGCATGTTGTTATCTCCTCACGTATCTTCACTAGCCATGAATTTGACCAGTCCTCTAGCGCTAATAAGGCTTGCTGTATTCTGCTGTTAGCTGTACTAATATATTCTTCAGATGTCCGTATGGCTAGGTCGTCTGCAAAGGAGGAATTGTGTACTCTGGCTGGAAAATTTTCTGTGATGTCATTTATATATGCTCGGAATAATGTTGGTGAAAGAACTCCTCCTTGGGGAACACTTTGCCCCAACAGCATCTTTTTGCTGGTTTGTGCTTTTGTCCTGGCAGTTCTGTTCTCAAGGTAGTGGCTGATCCGTTTGTACATTTTCTCACAAACATGCATTTTTTGCAGTTTTACTTTCAGTCCTTCCTTCCATACTTTATAATATGCTTTCTTTTAAATCTATCCAGACAGTCGGTGTGTGCTTTTTCTATTGGAAGGTATCCTCTATTTCCTGAGCTATATAGGTTATTTGATCTTCAGTGGATCTGTACTTTCTTAATCCTGCTTGGTGTCGTGTTAAGAGTTGGTTTTTTCTAGATGCCATGTTAGCCTGCCATTGACAATGCATTCCATTAATATTCCTACACAGCTAAGTAGACTGATAGGTCGATAGCTATTTGGTTCTTCCAGGTCTTTTCCTTTCTTTGGGACTGGTATTAGTATAGCTTCCTGTAATGCCTGTGGGACTATTCCTCTCTTCCAGCTGTAATTTAGGACTGCTAGTAGTTTCTTTTTTTTTTTTTTTTTTTTTTTGCTTTAGTACCTAATCCTATTAGCATTCCATTTGTTATTCCTTCCTTTCCTGGTGATTTCTTCTTTTTCTTAGGGTATTCATTGCCTGCTCCATTTTAAAATTTGCCATCATATATTCTGCTGCTGTCTCTGTATTACTATGATGTGTCTGTTTAACTTCGATTGCTTTCTTCTGTTCGGTTGTAATATCAATGTGGTTTGCACTAGCATAGTGTTTCATTGGTGTATTTGCAGCCTTTTTTCCTGTAAGAAAGGCATTTCCTTATTTAATTGTTATTTGTTTGTCCTTCATTGTTAATGGCTTTCACTAGTTTCCATAGTTTGCTTCCATCCCTGTCAAATTTCAGGTATTTTTCCCCTCCAACAATCTCTTGTTGTTTGATTTACTGTTCTTTATATTTTGCTGAGATGGCTTTGAGAGAGATGTTCGCTTCAGTTGTTTGTTCTCTCTCTGCTCTCATCCTGGCATTTTCAATGTTGTCCTCCGAAATTTGTAGTTCTTCAGTCCAGTATGGTTTGTAATTTTTCCTCGCTCCTCTTGGAATGGGCTCAGTGGCCGCCTGTATTATTGCTTTGTTTAGACTTTCCACCATTTGTTTCATGATGCCATGTCGTGTATTTATGTTTTGACAATATGTGTCTGTTAGTATGGCAAATCTGTCCCAATCAGCTCCTTTATTATTCCAGCGAGGCAAAGGCTTTTGCTTCTATGGAACATACTTCATATTCATTACAAGCTTGATTGGTCTACCTGCTAAATTGTCAAGCACATGGCGATCGATTTTGTTGAGAATGTCTCCTGTGCATAAAGCTAAATCTGGAGTTAGTTAGTTAATCGAGGTTCCAACTTCACGGCAATGGGTCGTCCCCATTATGCTCCATTCCCGTGCCAGCGAATATCACACAAAATGCTCCCCACTGCCCAATGTGAAAAGTGCAATAAACAGGAGTAGAAGTGGTAAACCATCTTCTAAGGTAGAAGCTCGGTGTGTCGTCCGCTTTGTTGAGTGGATGGAGATTTTAGTCTATTTCCTAGTCCTTGACTTCATCTCCTCTGTTGTCAGTATCTGGGTATCCCCATTTTTCTGAACGGCTATTAAATTTTCCAACAATAATGCAGTTTGTTTCAGTTATTTTCATGTTTGAATGTGTAAGGTCCTTATCTGCTGGGCTATACAGATTGTAAATTCTTATTTTCACGTGCTTTATCATTATATCAACACCTATAATTTCCGTTTGGTTGTCAGAGGTCACAGATACTTCACGGAAAGGTATTGTGTTTCGTGTAAGTATTAGAACTCCTCCTTTGTGTCCTTCGCGGTCGAAACGTGTGGCCTAATATACTCTGACTGAGAATCTGCGATTGGCGTTGAGGTGTGTCTCTTGAATGCTTGCCACATTTATTATATCTTTATGAAGACGATTTGTTAGGGGGACTTTCTTGTTAGAAGCTCCTTCGTCATTCCACTGTAGTATGTTGAGTGTTCCAATACTAGTGGTGCCTGTTGAGTCTAATTAAACGTCCGTCTTGCTTTACCTCTTAATTACGACTGTCGACTAGACCCTCTGACCACTCCTTGGTGCCACATTCTCTCTAGACCAGTGGCTCTCAACCGGTGGGGAAATGTTAGGGTTTTCGGGGGGTGGGGGAGGGGAATTAAGGTTATTTAAAGATCGCATTAATGCAAGGCAGGCTCCCTAGCCGAGGAGTTAGCAGCTTTCTCCGTTAACGCCGAATACTCTCGTGGTTGACGTGAGCGCACGAGAATTAGAAGTGGTTCGAGTCGCACCAGTGACTTATAAGAGTATGGAGCCGGTCGCTCAGAAAGTCGTGGCGTGCTGATGAGCGTAATCTAGCCTAGTAATCAACATACAGCTGAAAGATGCTGGTGTTGACCGCAATATCCTGAAACAGGATGGAAACGCGGGGAAAAAAATTAATACAAGAACCTATTATTTGATATTGTTTTTCCCTTCATACTTTACGGTTCTGTACGTCTCACCCTTCTAAAATTCATTTTATAAAGTAAGTAGACCCACAAATCACGTTTTGTGTGGACGTCTAGACTTGGTTTAGTATGTGCTATTAAATTTAGATTCCATTATTGCGGGGGTTTGCAAATTTTATGTAGGAAATACGAAAAAAAAAGGGGGGGGGGAGAGAGAGAGAGAGAGAGAGAGAGAGAGAGAGAGAGAGAGAGAGAGAGAGAGAGAGAGAGAGAGAGAGAGAGAGAGAGAGAGAGAATGACGTTCTGAAAATATGGTGAAGGGGGGCACGGGCCAAAAAAGGTTGAGAACCACTGCTTTAGACCATGATAGTCTATCTAAAAGTGCCTTCACCACATCTGCCTTAACCTGCATCAAATCACCCCTTAACGATGCGGCACCAGCCAATCTGTCTGCCTGTTCAAATCCAACCACACCAGGGTGTCCTGGAGAAAAGATCCAGCGAATGCTCACAAACCGCGACCTCTGAATCAGTGCAAGGCCATTCTGCACGAAGCATGCCACTCTTCACCTTTGCCAGCATGCATTGTGAATCATTTACAATCACAACATGTGTATACTCTTTATTCTGCAACCAGCGGAAAGCTGCAGTAACCGCCTCCACCTCCATTCTCAGACTTAGTTTAGTTTAGTTTAGTTTAGTTGATGGATCAACATCACGGCACACTGGTGCAACCCATAAGTGCTCCGTTCTCCTCCTAACTCAAACCTGAGTCTGGGGAACTCAGCTCAGTGCACGAACTCCGTAGCACCGGCGAGGGTCCTGAAATAATTTGGTAGATTTTTAACTCGAAATTTTGCCAACGCAGCGCCGTTTGGCTATTCTTTTTCGATTTCCAACTGCCAAGGGATGTTTTATGTGCGCAACAATACACACGGGCGTCCGATCTCACTACCCAGAGAATTTTATTACTAGAAGTCCACGAGAAAAAATCCCGGTCATCACCGGGGCTTGAACCCGGGACCTCCAGCACTCGAGGCGGACACCATACCTCGAGACCACGCAGACCCCCTCAGACTTGAGGTTGTGGTGTCATATGCCAAGCTCTCCTTTACTAAACATCGACCATTTTCTTTTGCAATGAATCCCCGGGCACTTTTTCTTTGCCTCTTAACACAGAGCATTGGGTATATAGTGCTAACTCGGTGGCTGATACGGTCAATATCACACCCTCTACCGTTACGTTTCCAGGTATTTCCTCGTACTTAATTTACGCTAGGTCGACCCGGAGCCCATGTCCATTTTAAAATCAACCTCGATACTTGGTTTAACGAATGTGTTTTGTTTGCTTTAATAAGAGCTCGCGGTTTCCCCAGGGGACGTCCCACCGCCCATCTGTGTCATTCGTATGACCACCTCTGCTGGTGGCTTTAGATTTCGATTTCTGTTATGCGGCCACCCCTACTCTGTTCAACCTAAAAGAGAAGTTATATTAGGATACATCCCTGGCTCACATTAATAATCCTGTCACTGAAACAGCCACACGTAGCGACTGACTACGGTTTCACTCACACGGGATATTAATTTTAAGGTGATCGTTGTCCAAAGAGGGTAAAGGATGATTACATGGCTGATCCCTGGCCAGATGAAGTGCCACGGAGCTGGCCCGAATAAAACTACACATGTAAAGGAACATCTAAGTAAAATAATGGTAAGGGACATAACAACTTCCGGTCAAGATGGCGAAGGACTGTTATTTGTTTTTGTGACCGTTCCCTTTTTTGCGTTCTAGATGGATATTTTCATCTCCTACGTGTAATTGGTGTGCCAGTATGTAAGACTAGGAGTTTCTTCTCAAGATCTGCGCCGATGCTACGGAGTTTCGTGCATTGAGCGAAGTAATCCTTGAGTGAATTTTCGCAGCGTGTGTGGTTCTGTGGTGTTCAGTCTTTTCAACATGCGGAACAATTTGTGTGTTACGTGCAGACGGCAGTCAACAAAACAATGCGACGGGGCCAACGTGGTGGCCGCAAGCGACAAGGCATACAAGATGGGGTAAGACTTTTAAGACTTAAATGTGACCGTCTGGGCCTCAGGAATACTCGTATTCTATATTGGAACTGCGCCAGCGTAAAACAACGAGGCCTTATTCTTGAAAACCTGGTTTACAGGAATGACATTGTAGCACTCCAGGAGACGAGACTCGGTGATCAGCTACTCCAAATGGCCGGCTTCAAAAGTTTCATGAAACATTTCCTCAAAGACACAGGGGGAGGAGCTCGAGACTGCACTTGAAACCATTGACCTGGTTTGTATTAACAATGGCTGTGTCACCAGGACAGCAAGCCGTCCAGGCGATGAGGACAGTGCTGTTGATCTAGCGCTAGTTTCTCCTTCACTCACTACAGTGTGTATGTCTCAACATGCTTACAACCGATAGAACTCAAACTTGAATGAATGTATGTAACAAAAGTCGCTCACCTTGAAGACTGATATAATTTTGAGATAAATCCTTTTATTTCGGATCTGCTCTCTTTTAGACAAAATGAACACAACACTGCCGTATCATATAACGGGGTCCTAACACAGGCACGGGACGTTATATATGTTAATACAACTTGGCCGTTCATATAATTCTATAATTACCCAATCTCCTAAAGCATATTGCCACCCATGTCCAAACATAACTCGTTAACTCGTTGTCTATACTTGATATCTGTTCCGGTCCTGAGTATGACAAGAATGCTATATCCAAACAGGCGATATCCCTTCCTAAGTAATAATGCCTTGTCCTAGATGATCAAACCTTTTGCTCACGGAGCTTTCAGGGAAAAATACACACAGCCGTCTTGATCTCCTTTCTCCAAGTCACCTTCCCGCTGTCCCTGACGATGATTACGTCGTCCTCAGTTTCTAGTCGTCAAGTCATTCTATTGTTAGACTGGGAATCTCCTAATTTACATTTGGTGGTGCGTGTGGGCGTGACCACCATGTGGCAGTGTAGATGGGGTATCCTATGGTACTACGGCAGTGACCACCGCCTGTGCAGCATATTGGTGGAGAAAGGCAGAACCAGGCAGCACAAGTCAACTATCAAGACTTTCCAGTATGGCAGTACAGGACAAGATTTAGTGAGTAAAATAAGGCGTGACAAGCGCAGTAAGTTTCAAGGCAGGAAAAAAAAGCTGGGAGCAACCATCTTGGTGGCATTTTTAGGTGGAGAAGGCCTGGATGGATAAGCGTAGTGCTGTAAGGAAATGGCAGAACGCAAAGAAGAACAGAATTGCCCATCCTAGTCTCTGCATGCACTTAGAAAGAGATGTGCACACAAAAGTAAGCTATTTTTTTAAAAAATGTGGTTACGGTGGTTAAAAGTGAATAAATGGGCAGAGGTATGTCAAAGAGTAAGCACAGACAAGTCACTGAAATTGTTCTGGCATACAGACTACATAAAAGCATGAGTAGGGCAGTCAAGAATAAGAGAATTTCTGACTTCCAAGATTCCGACCTCATCTGGCAGAGGACTACTGAGAACAAGGGCAAAGCCCTCTTCGAACGATATCAAGAGCAGAGCAACCAGACAGACATGAGAGACCAAAATCTTGCCAAGGAGGTCAACTCAGACAGGTGTAAGGCTCAGAACATTTCGGATGAAGACACAGTGACAGTGAAAGTAATCAAGGCTGTGCTTCGATGATCAAAAACCAGCGCTCCAGGGCCAGATGGCAGAAGATATGACGACATCAATAGGTGTACCGACAACAAGCTAGAGAAACTAGCAGACATGTACAACAACAGTATAGCTATCTGATTCCCTTGTCGAAGCCTGGTAAAGACCACACAAAACTTCAGGGATATCGAGTAATATCCATGCAGAATACAATATGCAAGCTGATGGAGAAGTTAATTGTCAGAAAAATATCAAGCCAGCTAGAGAAGCAAGATGTTTTTCCACCTACCCTGGGAGGGTACCTTCTCAAAAGAGAAACCTGGACCAATGCAGCAGTTTTTGCCCCTGATGTTTATGAAGATTTCCACTCAGTCATTGAAACTTTTGCAGCAGCGATTGATCTTGAGGACGCGTAAAACTGAGTACCATTTGATTTTTTAATGCTTCAGCTTCTTGAACTCAAGATAAGTCCGTTCCTCCTTAGTTGGATCGCTGCAGCCCTCTTCCAACGGAAAGTAGTTTTCAGATGTGGCAGCTGAATTTCGGATCCAACAACAATATATCCTGGCCTACCACAGGGATCGCCATTATTTCTGGTGCTTTTCAACGCCTACACAATGAGAATCACCAGCGAGCAGATCACTGGACCGGGGAGGACATTGTCATATGCCGACGATGGTTTAGTGTATCATCAGAGTAAGGATAGAGATCAGGTTGCTGTTGAACTACAAACCGAACTCAATCGCATAAATGCTTGGTGTGCTGAAGCTGGGGCAATGGTCAACCCAACAAAGGCAACAGTGACTTCGTTCTCGTTGAATAATCATATTGTCAACACTCCAACACCAACTGTTAATCTGTGTTCAGAGACTGGAAAGAACGCAAGCAATGAATTACCTGGGGATACGTTTTGATCGAAACCTTGCTTATAATGAGCACATAGTCCAGGTGATAAAGGATAAGCCGGGTTTAGCTGCGATGCGGGTGATGACGGCAGCAAACTGTGAGCATCGCCATCTATGCCTCCTATACGAGAGTCTGGTCATGTCTGTTTTTGAGTATGGCAATCCAGACTCTCAGTCGTAAGCAGATAGAAAGGATGGAAAGGATACAAAACGAAACTATGCGCACTATTCTTGGATATACAAGAGATACAGCATGCAGGGTGATGCGCTACCTTCTTGATTTTCTAACCATTTAAGACAGACTACAAATTTGCAGAGCACATGCCTACCTCAGAGTCAACGCAAACACACAACATCCACTGCATAGTGAAATTAGGATGGTGAAGGGTAGCAGGTTAAAAAGAGGAAGGTCGTTGTCAGCGTCTTACACGCGCAGAGGTACTCTAACTCCTTCATACACACTCAAAGAAACATCAGACGTGCATATGGTACTTCTCTCATTTTATTCAGGGGAACCTGATCACAATTACATAGTATACAGAGACGGTGACTTCATTACATAGATATACAAATGCCGCCTTACATACGCTGATAGCACACAGTCAATTACACAAGTCCTACACTCGCTATCTTCAAACCAGCACTCTCGCAAAGCTATGCATTCACTCTCAGAAAACACAAACGTCCTCCCCCTGAAACTGTCTGGGTCAAATCTGGCGTTCCCAAGCTGGACGGCTGGACTTGTCGGGCTGGACCCCGTGCCGTTTGTGAACCCCGTGTTGTCTTAGCAGTCTCGTCGTACTGCAGTCTGTCCGTGCCAGGCTAGGTTATTCAATGTATTGACATTTGTTCCGTTCAGGGCAGTGTCCCGTGAACTGACGTCCCCTCCTATCACCCGGCCTGGTCCCGCCGGTGTCCTGTCTATGACACGTCTGTGTCCCCACCTAAGTCCTGTCTCCACTTCATCTACTGTCCTGTAGATGTCCTGTCTTAGGACCACTCTGGGTCCTGACTTACGTCTTGTCTCTACTCTATCGGCTATACTGTAGATGTCCCTATCTATGTCCTGTACGTCGTTATCTCTGTCGTTCTGACTGTATTCTGTCCCTTGTCCTCTCTATGTCCTGTACCTACATTCCCCAACACCCTGACATTCTCCCATCCCGTCCCCCGAATTCATTCTAAAGGGTGTCACACAAAGTCGTATCTGCATATAAAAAATTAGTGTGAACTAATTTGTCAGTGTGTTGTGGGAATTAGTCAAACACTCTATTTAGTACCACTCTGATTTATATGGGTATGAAACACTGTTGAACTCTCTACCCACTGGTCTATGATCAGAGTAACATACTTGCAATGTTGCCAAGAGTCACTACTCCACTACTGGAAACTGTTACGAACCAAGCTATCTTGTCTTACAGGTATGGTTAAGTCATCAAATGCAATGCCTCTCAAACATCCAAAATTGATGTCCCGCAACAATTTGTCCCTTTTGACGAAGACAAATCATGAATATATTATTCATGGCTTCCGTGAAATGTTACTTCAACGTATTTTACAAGATCTGTGTCTTCTGATCTCTA